>OY747127.1:62208568-63408568 GCA_963556465.1 Berberis vulgaris | reverse complement strand
AGGATTACTTGCTTCAGATTGCTGCATAACTTTTTTAAGGAAAATGTCCTTGTACCATCTAAAATGGCTAAGAGTAGGACATTTGTGAACCATAAGTAAATCTTTAGATTTACCTTGATATTCACTGGGATTTCCAATAAAATGTTTAAGTATGCAAGTAATCAAAGTAATTACATCATCACGAATAAATTGTCCTTGATCAGTTTTCATTGGCTGTCCATCATGGCCAATTTTAACTGCTTGTAATATAGTATGTTTTTCTTGTAGAGTGAGATAGTTATCCCACCATCCTTTGATTAATCCACTGAAACCAGCGATGATAATTTGAGCAATGGACTTATCATCCTTGTTTTCACTGCGATGAGTGGAAGCAAGCATAACCATTTCTTGAGTTACTTCAATAAGACCGTCTTCAGATAATCCGTCTATATTCCAAATATAGAGATTACCTGTAGTGAAAGAACCAAATGTTTGCAGTGACCTTTCTTCATACTGCATATCTGGTAAGGATGGTCTTGGATAAAAATTTCTTGTTTTAGGAAGTGGATTTTGATAATTGCCATAAGACTTTGCTGTTTTAGCATGCTTAATGGGATTGACCTGATAGTTGATAAAATTGAGATTATCAAGTTCGGCCATAGGATCAAAATCAACACTAATGTCAGATTCAACACTCGTATCAGGATTTGACAGAGTTTGAATTCTGAGTTTGTTACCAAGTTGCAATGCCTCAAGTTTAGCATCAATTTCTTTGATAATTTGACTTGGAGTTGTGAAAACATTTTGAGAAACTGTTGTTGGTTGGAAGAAGGTTTGTTTATGAGTTTCTGCAATATGTTTTTCTTGGATTTTCTTGTCTTTAAGAGCATTTTGTAAAAGTTGATCTTGTACTAATTTATCACCAAGTTCATGGAGAAGAATATTAGTATAATTATTTTGTTGAATAATTTTGCTTAATCCTTTTGATTGATTCTCAGAATAGGAATCTTTCAAGGGGGAAGCAACAAGATCTTGTCCCATTGTATTGAATGTGAATTCACTTAATGGAGGCAGAATTGAATTGATATTTTGATTCTCAGTAGAGGTCCATATTTTGGAAGAAATATTCAGGACATGAATATGTGGGAGATGAACATTAAAATACCAGTCTAAGAAAGGTAAATTCTCTTTCATTTCTTCACAGCATTCATAAAATTTCTTACCTAAATCTGTTCTCTGAGATTCATTGGTTTGAGCATAGAACGTTTGACGTCTTTGCTTATTAGATTCTAACATGAATTCAGTTTGAATCAATTGTTTGTTAAGATTGAAGGGTTTAGACAGGCAACATTAAGAAGGTGGAAAGTTCATTTCCGATTGAGTAGGAGATTGATGTTCTTGTTCAATCTCTTGTTCAGGAGGATTGTAAATTGGTTGGGGGATATGCGGATATTGGGGGTTTGGTCTAATATTCGCAAGATCAAGGTGAGGTAGAACATCAGGTGTAGTTGCTCTAGTGATGTGAGTAGGAGCAGTTCTGAAGGATGCTTCAGATCTACGTCCTGATTGAAAATCTGAAGGGTTAAGTCGTGTGACTCTTGCTTCAGAGAAACGAAGTTCGACTGATCCATCGGGAAAAGTGAACATATGATCGAGCTGACTAGAAGGAGGTTTTCTAGGAATAGCTGCTTCTTAAATCTTCCAAGATTCTGGAAGGGTTACCTGATTCCAATGAATTCTCTTTGGAACAATAACATTGGTTTTCTCCTTATTAGCTTGTAAAAGGATTGTGTATCCTTTGTCAGACTCTTGTAAAGCTTCTGGGCTCAATTGAGTCTTCATAGCTTTAAAGGTGATCTTGTAAATGAGGGCTAAGGGTTCAGAACCTTCGATCATATCAAAACCAGAGGTCTGAATATTGAGTGTCAGTGTTTCAAGGATGTTTGGGTCCTTAAGGGACACTGAGAAATTGGGGTAGCAGTTGAAATAGACTGGACCCGATGACATAGTTGATTCTGCTATTCCAAGCAGAGAGTCGTGAAACCTATTGTGTCTACAATCGCGGAGTGCAATTAAGGCACAGGTATCTAACCCTGTTCTTGTAAGGGGTTTGAGTCCGATCTGGATCAACCCAATATGGATGTACTTGTAATCTTGGCTAAGTAAATAGTCAAGTGTTTGAGCTGAAAACAAATGCTTTGAAGCTAAAGATCCATTGAGAGGCACAGTCTATTCGACTATGTCAATTAAATCTTCAGTTTTTTGAGATAAAAAGGATTGAGAGACTTCATAAATCTTCTTGTAAGGAACTGTTGGTATAGACCAGTTTTGTAAATCTTTTTCAACTTCTGGAATTCTACATTGCATCTTGTTTTGTAAATTTGGATTGCTTGTCCTAGAACTAGAAGAACGGGAAAGTCTTGAAAACAAAGACATTTTTTCTGTTTCTTGGGGTTGTAATGGGAACACTGTGCCTGGACCACCTACAGCTGGAACACCGGTATGGGACCACCTCACCCTCTCAACCTGCGCTCAACATGGCGACTTACTTTGGGTTCAAAACGGCTGACCATCATACTTTAACTGGCTTACCAACGCTATCAACGGCTGACCAACGACACCTAGGACTCACCAACATGAAGCCTTCATGGCTTTATATATAGCTAAGGTCTCGATATTCTTCTTCTACGATTTTTCATCCGGAGAGAATCTTTAAAAGGTCTCAATGATTAGCCCTATGGATGAGGAGTTAGATGAATAATTGCATATGTCTAGGTATGTGTTATTTTCTTTTCTTTTAATTGTTTTATTGTTAATAATGGAAAAGGGATGATGTTGTGATTGATAACAATACATAGTTTGCCACCTTTGTTCAACTTTAAAAAGAAAGAAGAAATTATTTAGATTTGAAATTTGTTTTTTCTTCTTAAATAAACAAGTGTGTGATTTGAGTAATATTTAACTTTATTTGTCTAAGAACTTAATTAGATCGACAAAGTGATTTTTTATGGAGGAAAAATACTGAAGATGGATATCTTAGTTTGTATAAGTTCATGTTGATGGAATCCAATCCTTGAGACTTTAATCTCAAAGTCTAGATCTCAATTTTATCACTCTTTTAGTTATTTTTTCTTTGATTAGATTTGTTAAATCATCAATTTTGTTTTAAAATTTCTCTTCTCATCTCTTTTTTAGATTTGACTTTGATTTCTCATTAGGATTTTCACGCGTTTTGGTCGACTCCTATTCACCATTGTGCTGGACTTTAGTCCTGTTTTACAGGACAATTTTTGCAAGAGTGTGAAGACAACAATGGTATCTATATCACAAAGACTTTTGCACTCTTCAAATGGCTTCATTGCTGGGGAGCCCACTCCTTTTCGGTTCCTTTCTCACTTCAATTTTTTTTCTTTAGATTTAGTTTTATTATTATTTTCACCATCAATTTTAGTCAAACACTCAATTTGCAATAGTTCTTCTTGGTTTAATTTATTTGGAAACCTTCACCAATTGTCTTAGCTTTTCAAAACATATTTTTATGCCAATTTTGGTGGAGTAACGGGCTTGGAATTGATTTTTATTTCAAGAACTGTAGTTCTAAAAATTTTACCTGTATTTAATGTTTGAATGTGACTTTTGTTGTTTTCTCTTATTCGAATTATTTTTTATAAATATTTTGTAGAAACCACTTTTCTTTTAGTTTTTCAAAACATCCTCTTATGCTTCAAGTGAGTAAGTATTGTGTTCGCAATGGAATTTTTACTACAGTGGTGTTTATATTTGCATTAATTCCTAATCCTTTTCTAATCTTGAATTTTTGGTTATTGAAGCTATATTGTACAACAACGTACGAAGACAAAAGGAGACTTGCTAAAAATTTACATTTTTTAAGCATAAAATCAAAATAATCAATATATATCATAATTTGTAGGTTTGACAAAGGCACAAGTAATTGCACATAAGTAACATAGAATTACATGCTTAGAATTTTTTTATTCACTTGTGACCTAGCTCTTTTTTATAGCGCCCACGTGAGATAGCGTGGAAGGTAAGTTCACTTGATCACCGCACCCCTCTTCTAGTTAGAACACTCACATTTTATTTTAAAAATAGAAAATAATTTTTTTTGAGCCTTGCTATATTTTGTTGTGTGCATTAGCTTAGGTCATTTTTTTGCATTAACCCAACTTTAAAGGCAATTCACCCATATATAAGATAAGGTTGAGATTTCAACACCCATCCTTGGTCCCAAAACCACCACCCAAGCATACCAACCCAATCCCAATATAAAATAAAATTGATTAAACATTGACCCTAGGAACTTCGAGCTTATTAGGACGGAAGCAGTTGTTAGCTACTCCAGTAAGTCTTGTCAATTTACAGAATCGTACAGTCTCTATCTAAGAAAAGGGGCCGAACCTTCATTAAGCAGCCATTATTTAGCCTTCTTCGCTGGGAGAATACTTTTTCGTACATTGCCAAAAATTTATTGGTAAGCTTTCAACTTATTTCGAAACAGTTAGGAGTTGGTCTAGTTGTTGAAGATTAGCTCTTGTAAAAGCTACCACTCTAACTTAGAAAGGCTAGGTCTAATTTAAATAACATTGTTTGTGTGCTTTTGTTTGATTTTGCCCTCATAGTTTATATTTCATTTTAGGCTTAGGAATCTCACAATAAACCCTAGATGTCTTGACTAGAGATATCAATTTTTCATTTTAGTTTTTAGATTTAGGTTCTTTAACAGTTTATGTTCATTTGATATTGTGACCGACATTCTCTAGTTCATTCCTGTGGTGATCTTTTTTTTAGTATATGACCCTAGAGATCTATATTTAGTGTTCAACCCTTTATTTTCTTTTCAGAGTCCATCTTCATTTCAAACTCTACCTTTGTCTCCAAGTTCACCTTCATCACCACCAAAAATGGCACGTGCTCTTAATTATTACTTTCTCCCCATCATAGCTAACCCTCCCACGTGCGCTATTCTCTAAGACAACAATACCAACCAGCTTGAAATTAGACCCGCCACCATCAACATGCTTCATAAGTTCCATGGTATCGATAGTAAACAACCCTATACTCATTTAGGGAAATTTCTACAGATTTGCAACAATTTCAAAAGCTAGAACTTAGATGATGAGGATATCAAACTTAGATTGTTTCCCCTATCCATAGAAGATAAAGTAGACTCATGGCTTAGATCCTTCCCTGCAAACTAGAAAAATTCTTGGATGCCTTATCTGCAAAATTCATGAACATTGTTACTTGAGGCAGAAACCCAAGTCAATGAGGGATGCAATTAGCAACTTTAGAGGGAAACCAGAGGAGGAATTTTACAAAACATTGAAAAAGTTTCCATGATTTTCTAATCAAATGCCCACATCATGGGTTTTATAAGGCTCAGTTAGTCCACTTTTTCTACAAGGGTTTGTCTGTCATGCACGTACTATGATAGAATCCATGCACAAAGGGAAGTTCAAGGCACAAACACCCAAACGATGTTATGCCTTTTTAGAAGAGTTAGTAGAGAATACACAAATTTGGAACCATTCCTGTTATGAGCTTTCTAGGAATGGGTATGTTCCTAGAAAAAGCAGTTATGTATGAGACCAAGGCAAAAAGTGAAACTGAAATCTGTTATGCACCAACTAGCTGAGGGTATGAACAACTTGAACTAAAAGTTTGACAATTTTTCACTCATGGCCACTACGAACAACCCCACCCATGTCATGTATGTAATTACACCAAATCAGGGTTGTTAAAATATATCTTAACAAGCTTATGAGTGTTGGGATTATAATACACCAGACACTTATGAGGCTTAGGTATGTGCCTATACCAACTTCTGAAAACCAACGGCTAATTCATTTAGTCAAACTTACCATCTGATCAGAGATTTCACCCAAACTTTCAATGTAGTCCTCATTCTCCTTTACAAAATTTAGGTGGTCCACAAGGTTTTCAGGGAAATCAAAATAGGCAACCACCACCCTTAAGACACATGGTCTAACAAAATCAAATTTAACCCAACCTACAAATGAGTTCTGATGATACACCAAAATGGTCCCTCTTCTATACTGTACACGTGTCATGATGATCTCGAGAAATAATAGGCCCAAGCGTCAGCCCGACACTGATTCGGCCCAAGCGATTCCAAGCCCACACAATGCAATCCACCAGACGGACCCGAAATCATTACAGCCTGCTTAGCCCACACATCTCACAACAATCCTCAATACCCGTAAGCCCTGCTAAGGCAAGTATCTCGAGGATCTGTTTCAAACAGGCAAGACAACATCACTTTGCTTCCAACTAGGAAGCAAATAACAGAGTATATGTCACACAAGGATATTTTATCTCTGGACTACTATTTGATTGGGAACTATCTCTTGCGTATCTAGAAGCACAAAGCTAATAGGGAAACTCCCTTTCACAACACAACTCCTAATTAGAGAAGGATCTCCATGAAGATCTTCTTCCCTAAACTACGCCACTGATAGCCTAGTCAAACCAGAACTCCAAAACTATAAATAAGACATGAGGTTGGTAAGCTAAGGTACGCTACAAATTTAATGTTTACAACATTATGCCTTCCTCAAATCCCTACTTGACTTTAGTATCAGAGTGACATTGGCCACCACAACTGTGGTCCCATGGCTCACGTGCGTTCCTTGTGCAAATCAGCAGGTTTGCAGGTCAAGGTAAAAACATGGATAAAAAATTGACTGCATTAGTTTCGCATCGTCCGTGGGGACGACAAAGTTCCTAACCTTTCACTGGCATCATCTCTCCAAAATGCGAGAAGATGGTGACCACTGAAGCATGTAAAATAGATAACAAAGGAACACGTCAAATACTCAGGCTAGCGTTACTCCACCGTTTTCAGCAATGCCTACACGCAGGGGCAGCAAGCTCACGCTCCCATAACAGCAGCAGAAATGACAGACCTCGAGATGGATTTAAGATCATCTTATATACAACAAATCTTGCTAACGATGAAAATGCTCAAATCGATAAAACAAAAGCCTGAGATGAAAACGCTCCCATAATAGCAGCAGAGATGACAGACCCTGAGATGCTTAGAGCATACATCACACGTTTCAGTAGCGACCTAACTTCCGTCAACATCTGTAACGACGCAGCGGCCGTCACAGCCTTCACCAACGATCTGAGGAGCGATAAGTTCTACAACTTCCTAACTCTGGACCCACCAGCAAATATGGCGGACTTGGTGAAGGAAGCACAAAGTTATATCGTCCTAGAGGAGGAACAGACCACCAGTAGTAGGCTGGATCCGGGGAGAAATCCCCCGAGAAAATAAAAAAGTGAATTGGTGGGCACAATACACGTATTTCATGGGGCCCAGTCTGAGTCCGAACTATCAAACAGATCCAGGAAAATAGCTCTTAGAGATATAAGAATCCAAGCAGTATGTGGTAAGCAAAGAACATCGAACGCCCAAAGGCATGATCGACCCATGGCACTAGCTGTTATAGATGAAGACCTCTGAGACATCGTACTCCTACATAATGATGCTCTGGTGATAACGATCTCCCTGACAAGTTGGGAAGTAAGGAAATCCTTGGTGGACACAAGAAGCTCGTTGAATGTTCTATTTCTCCGCACATTCGGCAACATGCAGCTAAAGGAATAAGCCCTGACCCCTGATAACCGTCCAATGATCAATTTCAGCGGCAAAAATTGCTTTCCGGTGGAAAGAATACAACTGACGGTAGTCACGGGAGAGACACCGACTCAAAAAACTTTGTTTCAAGAATTCATATTGATTGATGCTACTTCCACATATACTGTTGTCCTGAGGAGACCCCGAATACTCCAAATGGGAGCGACAGTCTCCACTTTGCACCAATGCATCAAGTATCTGATAAACCAAGAGTCGGTACGTTACGAGGCAACCAGGTAGTTGCCAGAGAATGTCAATACATGACGACACTTATACCAAGTAACTCTCAGTTAACAGTTGGTCATGCGACCAAGATGTCTTTCAATCTTGCCCGAGAAGCCGAGATAGAACAACCTATCCCAGATGACGAAGCTCCCGTAAGCCCCCGGGGAAGGCACAACGCTGGTCAACCAGAAGAAGAAACCACCACGGTCTACCTCAACAACCCGCTTAATAGTAGGGCTATTCAAATAAGTTCCCGCTTGAGCAAAGAATTGGCGAAACAACTCACAGAGCTGCTACAACGGAGCGAGGATCTCTTCGCCTGAACCATGCAAGACATGGTAGGAATCGACCCGTCGATAATCACTCATCGCCTAGAGGTGGACCCCGTGAGGAAAACCATATGACAGAATAAGAAGACCGTGGCACCTGAGAGAAAAATGCGATCATAAATAAGGAGGTGCAGTGGTTACTCAACGTAGGCATGATCAAGGAAGCACGATACCCAGATTGGCTGGCAAACACCATTTTGGTGAAAAAGAAAAATGGGAAGTTGAGAGTATGCGTAGACTACACAGATCTGGACAAAGCTTTCCCAAAGAACAACTTCCCGCTCCCTCGCATTGATTAGATCATGGACACCACATCTGGGCACAACCTACTAAGCTTCATGGACGCCTACTCAGGCTACAATCAAATATTAATGCACCCTCCGGATCAAAAGAAGACCTCTTTCATAACTGAGATAAGAATATACTATCACAAGATGATGTCGTTCGGTTTGAAGAATGCAGGTGCTACATATCAAAGATTGGTAAACCGAATGTTTAAATAACAAATCGGGAGGAATATAGAGGTCTACATTGACGATATATTGGTCAAAAGCCTTCGTAGCTCCACCACATAGGAGACCTCACGGAAGCATTCAACCAGCTCAAAATACCAGATGAAACTTAACTCGCAAAAGTGTACGTTTAGAGTTGAATCTGGAAAATTCCTAAGTTACATAGTGAACAAGAGAGGAATCGAAGTTGATTCATAATAGATTCAGGCCCTTCTCAACATGAAAGCCCCCGCTAACATCAAAGACATTCAGAGCTTGATTGGGAGGGCGGCAACATTCAACAGGTTTATATCCAAATCATCCGACAAATGCCTTCATTTCTTTAAAATACTAAGAGTATGCAAATGATTCTCGTGGAACGAAGAGTACGAACAAGGCTTTCAGAGTTTGAAAGCATACATGGGGAGCCCCGAGCTATTCTCAAAACCGACAACAGGGGAAACACTATACTTATATTTATCTGTTTCCAAGCACGCCGTCAGCTCAGCCCTCATACGAAATGACTAGGGATTCTAGATACCAATGTACTGCACAAGCAAAACCTTCGTGGAAGTAGAGGCACACTACCCGGACTTGGAGAAGTTAGCCCTGGCATTGGTTGTATCCTCAAAAAAATGAGGCCTTATTTCTGGTGCACTCTATAACAGTTCTAACTAAGAACCGCCATTAAAGCCCAGGCACTGGCAGACTTCATCGCTGAGTTCACCGGCGGGGAAGAACCAAAAATAGATTTTCAGACCTCGGATTCAAGCATTCAGAAATGGACCTTGCATTGCGATGGATCGTCGACAGGAAAAGGAAGTGGAGTTGGGATCACACTCCACTCTCCAAGTTACTTCACTATTAAAAAATCCATCAGATTTCGCTTTCCCGCTTCAATCAATGAAGCAAAATATGAGGCCCACATGTCCGGCCTGAAGCTAGCCTTGAGAATCGGGACATGCCACCTAATGGCATACAACGACTCAAGGCCGATAGTCAACCAGGTCAAAGGAGATTTCAACAGCAAGAACACCCGCATGATAGCCTACCGCGAAAAGGTACTCTGCCAATGAGTAGGTTCAAAAGGTGCGAGCTCGTACAATGCCCCCGAGATGACAATAAAAGCGCTGATAAGCAAGCCAGGGAAGCCTCTATCTTCGGGAAAGTCTCAAACGGTCTCATCGAATACTAAGAGCAATAAAGCCTTGATGAAGAAGAACCTAGAGACGTTTGTGCTACAAGTGCACCTCCAAATTGAATTACTCCAACCCTCGAATATATCACAAACAAAGCTCTACCGATCAAGAAAGTTGAGGCTAAAAGAATAAAAAACAGAGCAGCGAGGTACACTCTCCTAAATAATAAGTTATACAAGAGATTAGTGGCAGGAACCCTGCTCCGATGTCTATCACCTCCAGAGGCAGATCAGGTCCTGGGAAGGATCCACGATGGTATATGTGAAAATCATCCTGGTGGGATAACCAGACGCCAATGATACTATCCGTAAATGCGACAAATGTCAGAGATTCACGCCATACACGCACATGCCTACCCAGTCGCTAACGTCGATGACAAGTCCGTGGCCATTCGCACAATAGGGGATGGACATTGTCGGACCGCTCCCAGCATCAACCGAAAAAAATTTCTTTCTTGTAGCAGTCGACTACTTCACCAAGTGGGTTAGTGTGGAGCCCCTATCCAAGATAGGGCAAGTCCAGATAGAGAAATTCATATGGGCAACCATCATTTGTAGATTTGGCATCCCCAGAGTATTGGTCAGTGTCAACGAAACTCAATTCAATGTATCAAGGTAAAAAAACTGTGCAAAAGTTTGAACATCAATAATCATTTCTCCTCGCCAGACACCCACAATCTAACGACCAAGCGGAGGTTACCAACTGAACAATCCTGGAGGCAATCAAAAGGAAGCTTGACGTGGCCAAAGGGAAATGGGTTCTAGAGCTACCAGGAATACTCTAGGCATATCGGACAACTAAAAGAACCCCTACCGAAGAAACACCCTTCGCCCTAGCATACGGGTCAGAAGCCATGGTTCTGGTAGAGCTCGAAGTGCCAACCTTTTGAATGGAAGAATTAAGACCGGACGGTAATGATGAAGCCTTGCGCAATGGACTAGACCTCCTCAAAGAAAAATGGGACCTAGCCTCCACCAAGATAGCTGCCTACCAGCAACGAATAGCGCAATACTAATACAAGACGATCAACCCACATGAATTCATAATGGGAGACTAGGTACTAAGGAAAACCCAGCAAAACACCAATGAAGTGGGGCGTAAAAAATCTAAACCCGAACTGGTAAGAACCCTACAGAGTAACCAAGGTCAACAGGTCGGGGATGTACTGGTTGGAAGACATAAATGGCGACAGACAAAAATTACCATGGAATGTAAAGCATCTTAGAAAATATTATCAAAGAAAGTATTTGCTTTTACTAAAATTCCAATATCGTCTGTCACGATCAACACGACCTCCACTCATCCTCGCAACAAACAGACTTGAGAGGTTGCGCCCAACGCCTAGTCCGCTATGCGCGGACGATGACGGTCGAGGAAGTGGGAGTCTAGTCAACGTTCTTAAGCCTGATGACGATGATTTGCCAATGGATCATTGTTCTCCAATAGACAATGATCACAAAACTTACTAGGTAAGCTTAGTCAGTTCGCTACTGATGACGACGGCTTCTAGTACCCAATGCCTAGTCCGCTGCGCGCGGACGACGTCGGCCAAGGAAATGGGAGTCTAATTAGTGCTCTTACGTCGGATGACGATGACTTGCCAAGAAATCATTGCTCTCCAACAGACAATGATCACCAAACTTACCAGGTAAACTTAGTTAGTTCGTGAGTGATGACGATGACTTCTGGTGTCCATCGCCTAGTTCGCTGTGCACAGACGATGAAGACCAAGGAAGTGGGAGTCTAGTCAGCGCTCTTACGCCTGATGAAGACGACTTGCCAATGGATCATTGCTCTCCAACAGACAAAGATCACTGGACTTATCAGGTAAGCTTAGTCAGTTCACGACTGATGACGACGGCTTCTGGTGCCCAATGCCTAGTTCGCTGCATGCGGACGATGACGGCCGAGGAAGTGGGAGTCTAATCAGCGCTCTTACGCCTGGTAACGATGACTTGCCAAGGGATTATTGCACTCCAACAGACAATTATCGTCGAACTTACTAGGTAAGCTTAGTAAGTTCGAGACTGATGACGATGACTTTTGGTGCCTAGCGCCTAGTCCGCTGTGCACAAATGACAACGGCCGAGGAAGTGGAAATCTAGTCAGCGCTCTTACGCTGGATGATGACAACTTGCCAAGGGATCATTGCTCTCCAACAGACAATGATGGCTGAACTTACCCGGTAAGCTTAGTCAATTCGTGACTGATGATGACGACTTCCGGTGCCCAACGCCTAGTCTGCAGCATGCGAAAGACGACGGCCGAAGAAGTGGGAGTCTAGTCAGCTCTCTTACGCCCGATGACAACGACTTGCTAAGGGAACATTGCTCTCCAACAGACAATGATCGCCGAACTTAACAGGTAAGCTTAGCCAGTTCACAACTGATGATGACGACTTCTGGTGCCCAATGACTAGTCCGCTGCACGCGGAGAACGACGGTCGAGGAAGTGAGAGTCTAGCCAGCGCTCTTACTCCTGATGACAATGACTTGCCAAAGGATCATTGCTCTCAAAAGGACAGTGATTGCCAAACATACCAGGCAAGCTTATTCAATTCACGACTGATGATGATGGTTTTTGGTGCCCAACGCCTAGTCCGCTGAGCATGGATGACGATGGCCGAGAAAGTGGGAGTCTAGTCAGCGCTCCCACGCCTGATAACGATGACTCGCCAAACAACCAACGATCTCGAAAAGGCTTCGACTATTGGAGCACCTCAACACCCAGCCTGCAATATACGACTAAAAGTATATTCAATGGTGCTATCACTCGTAGCGACAACTCGTTGGGACTACAGCAGCTCACCCATGAGCAATAACAGCCAAATACAGTCAGTTTCGACATGACTCAACTAACGAACACGGACGATCCACCAGTTTGCTCGAAAGTACTAATTCCTTGGCCTACAAAACTTCTAAAGAAGACACAACGGTACGATAATAAAAAACAAAAGGCAAAGTTAAAAAACACGGCTTTCATTAAAAAAAATTGTCTTTCTTTGTCCCTAGAAGGACGTTACAACTATTTCAAAGTGGAAAGGGGCAAAATAGCTTCCTCATCAGCCTGTCCGCAAAAACATAACTTTCCTCTTGCACAATGGTTCCAAAAGTAGCCCTCCTGTAATGGGCAAAGTTGAAGTCGACGCCGAGGTACTTCTTTCTAATAAGCTCCAGAAGCTCTAATTTGCTCTGAATGACATCCGATGAGATTTGTAGCCTCCGTCTTGAAGTACTGAAATCCACCATGCCTACCCAGGCGACATAGTACAAACGTTCTACCTCGCAAAAACGGCGAA
Organism: Berberis vulgaris; assembly: GCA_963556465.1. Classification (NCBI taxonomy): domain Eukaryota; kingdom Viridiplantae; phylum Streptophyta; class Magnoliopsida; order Ranunculales; family Berberidaceae; genus Berberis; species Berberis vulgaris. The sequence goes on along the minus strand of OY747127.1, from coordinate 63,395,363 downwards.
GGCTCTCAGCGACTTCAGACTAAAGTTGTCTTCATGTGATGGCCCATTCCGTTTCCTCCCGCTTCCTCTCAGTAACATGGGCTTGTAGATTGGACGACCACTTGTCTACAACTACGTCTGAGCGCTCCAACTCAGCACGAGACCGTCTCAGTTCAGCACGGGTTGAAGCCAAATTGGATTCAGCCGACCTCAATTGAGCCCTTATGATTGCAAACTCTGCTTTAGAAGTAGACACCGCGGCTTGCAGGAACCCCAAGAAACAGACACCGCAGCAGCAAAATTTTGTAGTTGGCCAGTCAAGGAATCCATCCGGTGGAGAGCATCCGAATATTACACCTGTAGGTCTATGAAAGCCTTTTCTAGGGCAAGAACTCTCCCACGAGCGTCAGGATGCAGCACAACGGAACTATGTGACTCAAGAGCATGAGCTTTTACCTCAGACCCATGGTGATTCACAACGTCAACACCTGGTCCAATGTGTTCCCCTCCAAGTCAGCAGGTGGTGACTCACAATATCAAGTGAGAGACGACGATTCCCCGAAATGGCCTCCTGAGTAGAGGAAGGTAGTTCGCGCCTCGCAACAGCGGCCTCATTTTCCAGCAAGGACAGTGGCTCGGAAGTAGAAACTACACGGTTAGAGGGCTGCAACCTTTTCGAAATAACAACAGGAAGCACACTCGCCTCTAGTTATGCCAACCTAGTAGGACTAGCCATGGCTAGGCTCCCTTTCTTGAAATGACGACCGACGAACTCTTCAGTTGGTGAACCTGGCGCAGTAAGAACATCATGGGAGCACCGCAATAACCCACTCCGTACGACATTACTCGACATTACGACCTCCTCAACAGACATCAATGGGAGTTTGATAAACTCCCTATCTACCCGTTTTTCCTCCTCATTAAGAATCAGAGCTGCGCACTTCCCTGAAAAAAGTAACGACATGTCAAATCAACATTGCATCCGAGAACGAAAGGATGACACAACAATAAAGAAACTTATTGAGGTCAAACTGGAAGTATCTAGGGACTTGACGACCTCCGAACCTGAAGTACGAGGAATTCACCGAAGCCAAAAACCAATACTTCGACCAGGGTTCAATGTCATCCGCTTTCGGACGTAAGCAAGTGGGGTTATTCAGTATGCAAAGACCCCTAGAATCCAACCGATCGACGGTCAGATGATGAACTATCACCGGGGTTAAATGAAGGCTAGCATCATGCGGAGAGAAAAGAAGAAGTGCCAAACATCATCTTGCATGGAGAACCAGAGCCCAGATTCAAACATGCCGAGGTGCAACCCTATGTACCCCTGAAGGGGTGAAAATGGAGCCCTAGCCACGAGCGCAGGAATGATTTCCAGATCCCCTGGAATATGATACAGGCTCCGAAGCCTGATTAACTCAGTTTTGTCAACCAGGCTATTCTTGAAAAGCTTGAGGTAAGTAAAAGACAACAACTGCTTGGAAGTAAGTTCAACATTATCTTCCATTGGTAGAAAGTGCAAATCGAGCTCTATGGAAGCACAATCATGCAAAAATATGACGCAGAAAAAAAAAACAGGAGAGGTCCTCCTCGAAGCGATGGCTATTTATAGAGAATATAAATGTACTTCTTCTCCTTGAGCAGTCGCGTATTCATTAATGCTATGTGCCACTCGAGACAACGCTTCGGGTTCAATCATCACGATGGTACAGTTACTTTTATGAGATTCAGTGGACCAACTAGATGCCCCACCAACTCGGGAGGAGCAGCTGATGATGACACCAAAATGGTCCCTCTGCTACACCGTACACGCGTCATGATGATCTCGAGAAATAATATGCCCAAGCATCAGCCCGACACTAATTCGGCCTAAGTGATTACAAGCCTGCACAATGCAGTCCGCCAGACAGACCCAAAATCATTACAGTCTGCTAGGTCCATGTGTCTCACAACTATCCTCAATACCCGTAAGCCCTTCTAAGGCAAGTATCTCAAGGATCAACTTCGGATACGCAAGAGACAACAACACTTTCCTTCCAACTAGGAAGCAAATAACAGAGTATATGTAACTCATGGAGACTTCTATCTATGGACTACTCTCTGATAATATCAACCGCATATTTAGGAGCACAAGGCTAACAAGGAAACTCCCCTTCACAGCACAACTCCTAATTAGATAAGGATCTCCATGAAGATCTTCTTCCCTAAACTATGCCACTGATGGCATGGTTGAACCAGGACTCTAACACTATAAATAAGACATGAGGTTTGTAAGCTATGATACACTACAAATTCCCTGTTTACAACATTACACCTTCCTCATATCCCTGTCTGACTTTAGCATCAGAGTGCCATTGACCACCACACCGGTGGTCCATGGCTCACATGCGTTCCTTGTGCAGGTCAGTGGGTTTCAGGTCAAGGTCAAAGCATGGAGCAAAAATCGACTGCATCAAGTTCCAATAGAGATTTAGTACATGATCCCATGGGAAATATTGGGACTCTTGTCCAACAAGTTGTTGTGGGTCCTAACTTACATGACACAGTTCAAATGTTGGCATTCAAATTAGACCAGTCTAATAAGCAAGCTAACCAAAGATTTCAGTTTCTGGAAACAAAATTGGATATTACCACCAAGAACCATGTCCAAGCTCAACATCAACTTGCACGGAGAATTGCTGCCTTAAATGTGCGACCTGGGGGTACCCTACTAAGTCAACCTGAAACTAACCCTAGAGCAATAGAAGTAAGCCAAATAGGAAACTCAACTACTTCTGACCAATCTAACAACCAATTCCATTAACACACTTGGGTCTGGAAAAACAGTAGATAATCAGGTTAGCCCCATTACCCAGAAGTCACCAATTACTCAAGTTTAACCAACTGCTCAAGTCCTAAAACCTTCTGAAACTGCACCTACTCCATTTTGAGTTGAGAAAAAACCTATCGAACCCTAATCTAATTAGTTAATACCAAAAGTTCCACACGACCCCATTTGCCTATCAATTAATCAATAACAAAACGAAGTCTCATTACAAGGATATGTTGGAGATTTTTCAAAACCTTCACATAGACATCTCCTTCCTCAGATCCCTTCATATGCTAAGTTTGTTAAAGACTTAGTTAAAAAAAAAAACCAACACTCCAAAGGAAGCCTTTATAGCTCAATAGTGTTCCTCATTTCTCCAAAACCAAGTTGTGGTCAAACCCAAATACCCAGAGGGCCCGACTGTCATGTGTAAGATAGAAGAAAACTTACTGACCAGTCTTTATTGGATTAGGTACGAGTGTGAACCTACTACCATACTCAGTTTCAACAATTAGCATTGAATGATACTAAGAAAACTGATATGTGCATCCAGTTGGCAGATAGATCACTAAAGATTCCAAGGGGTTTTATTGAGGATGTGATCATTAAATTGGTTGATTTTTATTATCCTTCTGATATCATCGCCCTTAACACATAACCCACTCTGGGTAAGCAAATCCCAATAATCTTATGTTGTCCATTCTTGCTACTACCAATGCCTTGATCAATTGTAGAAATGGTAATATGACCTTAACCTTTGGGAATATGAAAGTTGAAGTCAATGTGTTCACCCTGATGAAACAGCCAGATGACTTGGAAATTGTCGAGGAAGTTTGTCGCCTAGAGTCCCTTTCTTCTCATGACTTTGAAAACTCTTATCATAGTGATCCCTTGCATCAATGTTTAAAGCAGTTTGGTGCCTATTTTGATGATGCTAGTTATGTAAGAGAAATCAAATTTATGTTAGACTCTATCCCAGTGGTTGGTACACCTAGATATAAGGCCAAATTTGAACCCTTAACACCACCAGTTGACACTACACAAGAGCTTGAGACAACACCATCACGACTAGAATTTAAATCCATACCTGAAAATGTTAAGTATTCCTACCTTGGTGAGTTTGATACTCTGCCTGTGGTAATTGCTTCTAACCTGACACCAAATCAGGAATCTCAACTTCTTGAGGTGCATAAAGAACATAAGGAAGCCTAGGTTGGTCCACAGATGATATAAAAGGTATTAGCCCTTTAGTTGTCCAACACCGAATCCACTTAGAAGATGATGCTAAGACCTATAGGCAACCTCAGAGAAGACTTAGCCCGAACATGAAAGAAGTAGTTAGAGCCGAAGTCATCAAACTTCTTGATGTTGACATTATCTACCCAATATCAGATAGTCAATGGATCAGTCCAGTTCAGGTGGTGCCCAAGAAGTCAGGGATCATAGTGGTCCCTAACGAGCATAATGAGTTAATCCCTACCCACGGCCGTAGTGGTTAAAGAGTTTGCATAGATTATCATAAGCTCAATAGTATGATTAGGAGAAATCATTTTTCTCTTCCCCTTGTAACCCAAATGTTGGAAAAATTTGTTGGTCAAGCATTCTAATGCTTCTTAGATGGTTATTCTGGCTATAGACAAATTCATATTCATCATGATGACAAAGAGAAAACCGTTTTCAGATGACCATTCAGAGCTTTTGCATACTGCCACGTGCCTTTCGGTCTTTGTATTGCCTTAATGATGCAAGACAAGTATCTTTCATGATATGGTTGAGCGATTTCTTGAAATCTTCATGGATGACTTCTCAGTATTTGGTTCATCTTTTGAGGAGTGCTACATCATCTTTCTTTTGTGCTAAAATGTTTTCATGAAACCATACTAATTCTGAATTGGAAAAAGTGTCACTTTATGGTTAAGAAAGGTATCGTCCTAGGTCATAACATCTCAAGTGTGGGAATTGTAGTAGATAAAGCAAAGTCGAACTTATTGTGAACCTCCCTTTCCCAAGCATGTGAGAGACATCTTAGCTTTTCTTGGTTATGATGGGATTTATAGACAATTAATCAAGGACTTTAGCAAGATTGCAAGACCATTGACTCATCTCTTAGCAAAGAGTACACCTTTTGAGTTCACTGAGGCCTGTATTGTTGCCTTTTAACAATTGAAATCTTCCCTCTTTATGACAGCCATTATTCGTCCACCTGATTGAAAGCTTCCTTTTGAAATTATGTGTGACACATCTGATTATGTGGTAAGGGCTACTTTGGGAAACGAGTAGATAAATTGCCATATGTGATCTAGTATGTGGGTCGAACCTTGAATGATGCCCAACTCAACACTAAGAAAGAGTTGTTAACGGTCATTTACGCCCTTGACAGACTTTGTTCTTATCTTCTAGGGTCTAAGGTCATTATTTTTTACTGATCATGCAACATTAAGACATCTTCTTTCTAAAAAGGATTCCAAACCCGTTTGATAGGGCGAATCCTTCTTCTTCTAGAATTTGACCTAGTTATTCGATATAAGAAGAGATCAAATAGTGTTGTTGTAGACTACTTATACTGCTTCATTCTCTAATCTATCAATGATTATCAACCAATCTTTGATTATTTTCCTGATGAATACTTGTTTGCAATTTCACAAGTACCACGGTATGCAGATATTGTCAACTATCGTGTGAAAAATTGTATCCCCTCCTAGTGGTCTAAGTAAAAGAAAGATAGGTTCCTTTCTAGAGTTAAGGAATCTTTCGGGATGACCTATACTTATTTTAGTATTGACTTGATCAGATAATTCGTCGGTGTATCCCTGACACTGACCAAGAGTTAGTCATGTCCTTTTGTCATGACGTGATTTCCCAAAAATGTCGAAATTTCACGAAATGTTTCCTTTTTCTTTTAGTTACAAAATTTTCTTCCAAATTTCAAAATAATTTATTTTTATTTAATTTTCCCAATATTAATTTCTATACATTTAAACCCGTTACAACCTTAGCTTATTATTAAAATTTTGCTTTATAATTGATTGTTATGCAATATGTAGTTTGTATGACATTATGAGTCTTGTGGGACTCTTTATGTGGTATGTAAGAGTTTTAAAATGCTTTAATTATATTAATAACTTCAAAATTATATTTTTCTATACAAAGCGAAATATTTTAGGAAATGTTTCTTAATATCAAATTACTGAAATTATCTCAAAACATGAATTCACAATCCTTGGTCATGACAAGGCTTGTGGTGGCCATTTTAGTCAACAATGGACAGCTAGAAAAATCTTGCAATCTAGATTTTACTGGCAGACCCTTTTTAAGGACACCATCATTTATTGTCGTACTTACCCTAGATGTCAACAATTAGGTAAGATCGCCAAAAGGAATGAGTGGCCCCAACAAAGCATTTTAGTAATTGAAATATTCGATGTTTGGAGCATTGACTTCATGGTTCCCTTCCCATCTTCTTGTGGGTACTCTAATATCCTTTTGGAAGTTGATTATGTGTCCAAATGGGTTGTAGCCTTTGCTATCAAGTCCGTTTACCATAAAGTTGTGGTTTCATTCTAAAAAACTTGATTTTGCCTAGATTTGGTACTCTTAGAGCTATCATTAGTAATAATGGTTCATACTTTTGCAACAAAGTCTTTGAGAGGTGCCAACAGTAGCCTGGTTGGATGGTTAAGGCTGTGGTGTTTTAACCCCCACGTCTTGGGTTCTATACCCACCGGTGGCATGCTTGCCTTTCAAAAAAAAGTCTTTGAGAGGTTTATGTTGAAGTATGGGATTACGCAAAAAGTAGCCCTACCATATTACCCATAAATCAATGGTCAAGCTGAGGTATCAAATAGGGAGATTAAGCATGTTTAAGGAAAAATGGTCAACCTAAATCGTAAGGCATGCATGCTTAGACTCCAGGATGCACTTTAGACATATCGTACCACATACAAAACCGCTATTGGCATGTCACCTTATTGGTTGATCTATGGAAAAGCATGTCACCTCCCTATTGAAATTGAGCACCGAGCATGTTGAGTCATTAAGGCCATGAACTTTAATTTGGATATAGCTAGTGAGCATAGTAAACTCCAACTCGATGAGTGGGAAGAAATAAGATATGGATGCCTATTAGAGTTCGAGAATTTATAAAGCCAAGACCAAACTAGAACATGACAGGCAAATCATCATTAGGATTTTCCTAGCCAAATTGTTATTTTATACAACTTGCGCTTAGTGTTATTCTTTGGAAAGCTACGGTCACAATGATCCGGTCCGTATGTTGTGTGCAATGTTGCATCCTGATGAATCAATTTCCATTCTCCTTGACCTTGACCTACACAAGGAACACACGTGAGCCAACGACTACCGTTGTGGCGACCAATGGCACTCCAATGTTTAAGTCAAACAAGGCTTGAGAAATGTGTAATGCCTATAATTGGGTTTTGTAGCATACCTTAGTTTCTCAACCTTGTACCCTATTTATCATGTGAGAGCCCTTGTTAAGCTATACCTTTGGTGGCGTGATTTAGGGAAAAATATATATGAGAAATCCTTTCCTTGTGGAGTTTTGTCCATGCAGGAGAGTTTCCATACACGACTTGCACTCTAATATCTATGAGAGATCCTTTCTTTTATGGAGTATTGTCCATGCAAAAGAGTTTCCATACACGACTTATAATTGGGTAATTGTTTCCTGATAGAAGTTAATGTGTTGTTGGCCTAGCTTTCTTAGGTCAAACTCCTAGATACTTGCCCCATTAGGTCTTACGGGTACTAGGCTTGACCATATGACACATGGGTTTAATAAGGCATAGCTAATTGGGTCGAACCTCTTGGAACCCGCCTCAGTGGGCTTTGTCAGATTGGGAACTCATCTAGGACTATTTTACTTTGTTGACGAGATCATCATGCCACGTTTACATAGTAAATTAGAAGATGGTTTGGTGTATCATCAGCTACTTCCCCCTATTTAGTGGCCCAACTCGTTAGTCCACTAAGTCTCATCACGAAGGAACTGGGCGGTCGCGATGATTGAGTCTGAATCATCTCCTCTAGCGGCGCACAACATTAATTGGGTACGCGATAGCTCAAAAAGGCGAGAATTCTTGGTTATATGTAAGTGTCCTTCTTTGCAGAGTTTAGTTTCTTTACTTCTGCAATTTTCAGAGACCCTACTATGTTGTTTCGCTTTTGCATTTTTGCTCTGCTCAACTTCCATTTCCGCAAGCGTAATTAAAAGTTCGTATGTTCTTCCATGGCGAGTAGAATTAACTTCCTGATGAATGGTTTGCTAAAAGCCATGAGTTTTGAGGAGAGAAGTATAGGATCCCCGACGATCTGGATCTCTTTACATCGGGAGAAGGTCAGACACCCTTTATCCTCTGAGAGGATTCATTTGCTTGCATAGAGGTATGCTTCAATCGGGCGTTCATTAATTTGGCACTTCTTGGCGTACCTCGGTATTCCGCCCGCTCAGCTGGTTTCAAACATGTATAGAACTGTGATCTCCATTTTAATTAGGGCGAAGGATGCTGGTCATCGAATGTCTCCGAGGGCGATCCAACTGTTCATCTCTCCTCGGTTGAATGAGCATGCTATGTGCATGTCAAAGTCGCCGGCTTATTTGGCAAGTTGCCTGACGATTACAAGTTCTGGCAGAAATATTGCTTTATGGCTCCTATGGACTCGAAATATTTAGAATTTGACGGTTGTCCGATCGAATGGAAGTTAAAACGACTGAGTGAGTGTAATGCCTTTCTTGCTCCCACTCATGTTGATTACATCCTGAACAATTTTCCATTTTTTCATAGGAAAGTTTCCAACAATGCCCCTTTTCCAGAGGACAAAAAAGCCTTGGATCAATTTGGTGATATGCCATTTATGAGGGTGGAAGATGTTGTTCAGCCAGACAACATCAAGCGCAGTGGACTGTGGGGCTACTGGCATATGAATCCCATTCTCTTCAAATTTTTGAAACCAAAGCCTGATGGCAGACCTTCTTCGAAGAATCGAAAGCTCCCAAAGGTTAAGATCCATAGCCCGTCAAGGAAAGCGGAGTTGGATGCGACACTTTCTTCATTTTTGCTTTCTAAGAAGCCTCACACTGCATCTAAGTCTGTTTCTAGGCTATGGGCCCCTTCAGAGTAGGGCTAAAATTTGTGGGGCGAGATCTTGTTCAGTCCGCTGGGGCGGAAGTTGTTGCATCCGAGAGGCAAGACACTCAGGCGAGCCCCCATTTTCTTCCCTGACTTGGAGAATGAGTATCTGAAAATGGTGGGGGTAGATGATGTGATGAAGTTGAGCACTGAGCAGGCAAAAATTCTGAACAGCTTCTTTCTACAGGCCGAAATGGGCACTTCATTTGACGCAGGTCAGGCTCGTCCTTTCTTTTTAGAGAACTTCAAGTATAACCCCGCTTAAAGCAAGAGTCCTCTCAGTGTGGCGAAAAGTCATGTCCATCGTCCCTATAGTGAAAGGTCCCCTCCTCATTCCTCGTGTTGTCCTTCGTCTGGTTCTCGACCTCAGCTTGAGGTGGTGGTCGGATCGAGAAATAATTCCCTTCCTTCGTCCCTTCAATTGCTTCAAATTTGGCCGGTGAAAGGGAGTCGGTCATTGTGAGCAAGGGGAAAGCGATAGAGGAGGCTCCTGATGCGGTGAAAATGGCGAAGGGCGGTGCTGGCGTGATTTTGGTCCCAAAGGACCTTCACCCAAATGCACGGCTTAGTCTTTTTGCCTCAGATATGGTAAATATGAGCAATCAGGCCTGGCATCAGGAAGTGGACATTTCTTATGCTTCCAGGAGGCACATCAGTAGGTGGAACGATTGGCTAGCCAATCATGCCTTTAAGCCAGAGGGGGGATAGTTTGGGTGAGCGTATGGAGAAGGGACATAAACATCTAATGCTAGGGATGTCGTATCTGGTAGTCGTCGTTGCTGGGACGGAGGTAGAGGCTGCTCGTGAGAGGGTGCACACCATGGAACGAGTTTTCGCGCATTTGCAGAAGTCGTATTCTGATACCCTCCGCAAGATTGAATCATTGAAGAGTCAGCTCGAGGGCCAGAGGCTTGCTCAACCGGATGTCAATTTGGAGGCCTTGCAGACGAGGTCGGAGGCTCAGAGGGTTCGCTTGGAATTGCTTGAGTCTGACTTGGCAGAAGCGGTGTCTGAGAGGGACAGGTTGGAGGAAGAGTTCAATCATGTCCGGCGCGACTTAGAGCTTGCTCAGGATGCTCCACTCAAAACGCGAACTGCGACACAGGCTCTGAGTGCTGAGAAGGCCAAAAAGGAATTTGAATGGCATGTCTGGAATCAGCAGCTAGAGGTTGATGCTAACTTCAATGCCAGGAGCATAAGGACAACAGAAGAGCAACTCCTCTTGACGCAAAATGAGCTCGGCGTAGTCAAGGATGATCTAAGTATTGAATAGTCCAAGGGTGATGCCCTGACGAGCAAACTGAAGCAGTTGGAACAAGACCTTACGGAGCCAAAAGCACGCGAGGAGGAGCTTCTCAAAGCCTAGGACACATTTCAGTTAGGGGTGGGCACAGGACAAGATTGACCTCATCCCTATCCCATCCCGTTCATTTGGGATCGGGGCGAGATCAACAGGAAATAAAACATTTTTGTTTATTTCACATTGACGTTATTCTTTGTTTTCAAATGTAAATAATTGTATTAGCTTTATTAGTACTTATATGAAATGATATATACATATGATTTTATATATGAATATGTTTTGCTATGAATAAAAAACATGTGAAATTTTATAAGAAAGATTTAGTAAATTGAGTTTTTTGTGAATAAACATTATTTGGTACACAACTTGTGTTTTATTTAGAATATAATACATGTGCTATTATTTTCATGAATAAGACAACAATAGAAAATAGTTCATTCTAGAATAGAATCCATGTGTTATTATTTTTATGAATAATATTAAAATTATTAATAAAAAATATTTAAAATATCAATTCGGGACCGGACGAGATGGGAGGGATTGAAAATATCCATCCTGGTCCCGTCCTATTCAAGATCCGGACGGGAGGGTATCGGGATGAGATTGATCAATTCCAATAAGACCCAAAAAAATCGGGATGGGTCGAGACGGGATTGGGATCTCAGGATAGGATGCCCACCCCTAGTTTCAGTTTGGCAAGGTTGTAAAATGAAGGCTGGAGATGATGGAAGAGGATCATGCTGATTGGGATCTCTTTTACCACAAAGAAGAGACATTTTTGGAGTTTGAAGAAGCTTCTGACCAATCACAAGAAGAGGGTGACCTGAATTAGGGTGTCAGAGTTGCAGTGCACATGGAGCCATCCATTGTTTTTTCCCCTGCTAAGTCAAGTTCCACTGTATCTGAATCTCTTCCTGATAAGATGTAAACTTTGTATTATTCGAATCATCAATGAAAGACGATTTGTTAAGAAACACTTCGAATTTGTATTTTTCTGAACTTTTCCAGCTGAATCTTTTTTGGGTTGCCTTTCCAAGGTGTTGGTCTTTAGACAAGATATTTTGCTAAGTTGGGAAATTGTCTAGTTGATCTGCTATTGAGAGTTCTAATTGCTCAACTTGTGATTGCTCTTAAAATCAAGCAATTATGGTTTGTACTCTTAAGAGACTCAGAAGTTATCTTGGCCAAACCTTGTGCGTCGGCTAAACTCCGCGTAGTGGAATAATCTTGGCGGACGAGAGATCATTCGAGTACCCAAGTTAATCACACTTTTGATTTCTCGAGTCGCTTAATCCGCTCTCAGTGGACTAGGCTGTAGAGCATACCAAGAGTTATCTTCATCACTCTTAATGAACTTACTAAACCTTGGTTAAGTTCGGCCATCGTTGTCTAAGGTTGATTAGTGATCCCTAGCAAGTCATCTTTGTCAGGTTTCGTGAGCTCTAACTAGACTCTCACTTTTAAGCCATTTTTGTTCGTTCTTAGTGGACTAGGCATTAAAGTGAACCATAAGTTGTCTTCATCAGTCTTAAGGAATTGACTAAACTTAGGTCAAGTTCGGCCATCATTGTCTATGGTCGAACAATGATCTCTGGCAAGCCATCTTGATCAGGCTTCATGAGGTCTGACTAGACTTCCACTTTCTAAGACATTTTTGTCCGTCCTTAGCGGACTAGGTCTTAGAGCAGACCAGAAGTTATCTTCATCAGTCTTATTGAATTGACTAAAGTTTGGTCAAGTTTGGCCATTATTGTTTATCGTCGGACAATGATCCCTAGAAAGCCATCTTGATCAGGCTTCATGAGCTCTCACTACTCCCACTTTATAAGCAATATTGGTCCGTCTTTGGCAGACTAGGTCTTAAAGCGGACCAGAAGTTGTCTTCATCAGTCTTATTGAACTGACTAAATTTTAGTCAAGTTTGGACACCATTGTCTATGGTCGGACAATGATCTCTGGCAAGCCATCTTGATCAGGCTTCATGAGCTTTGACTAGACTCTGACTTTCTAAGGCATATTTGTCCGTCCTTAGTGAACTAGATCATAGAGCGGACCAGAAGTTGTCTTCATCAGTCTTATTGAACTGACTAAACTTTGGTCAAGTTCGGGCATCATTGTCATGGTTGGACAATGATCCCTGGCAAGCCATCTTGATTAGGCTTCATGAGCTTTGACTAGACTCCACTTTCTAAGCCATCTTTGTCCGTCCTTGGCAAACTAGGTCTTAGAGCAGACCAAAAGTTGTCTTCATCAGTCTTATTGAACTGACTAAACTTTGGTCAAGTTTGGCCATCATTGTCTATGGTCGGACAATGATCCCTGGCATAGCATCTTGATCAGGCTTCATGAGCTCTTACTATACTTCCACTTTCTAAGCCATCTTTGCCCGTTCTTTACAAGCTAAGACTTAGAGCGGACCAGATGTTGCCTTCATCAGTCTTAACGAACTGACTAAACTTTGGTCAAGTTCGGCCATCATATGACCTTGGGCATGTAAACCAGATTTTGGTCAAGTTCAGCCATCATACAGCCTCGGCCAACATACGGCCTTGGGTGTCCTGACTTACTTACTTCGCCTAGTTGTCCGACATTTAAACCAGATTACAATAAATTTACCAGATTGATATTCAACCAAACTTAATGAACAACAGTGGAACTTTAATAAATCAAATACTTTGAATCAATTGATAATATCTTTGTAGGTGTTCTACATTCTGTGGGCACTTAAGGGCTTCGCCGTTCATGTCTTCTAACCAGTATGCACCTAGCATGTTGACTTTAGTCATTCTGTAGGCTTGACCTTCTTATTATAGTACTGGGCCATCTTTTGGATTGGATCAAGACGATCGATTACTTGGGCCCACTTGTTTATTTGGGCTTTGTCAATAAAATCCTCATGACACATGTACGAAGTAGATTGTGAGACAGTTTGGCATCGATTACTCCCCCCAGTTAATGGGGCTGCATGTAGTTCCATTAACTCGATGAATGTGGCTCGTGTAGTCCATCGCCTCCTTATTCCCCGTGTGACATTTAATGCTGATGCGACTTCTGGGGAACCTCGTTCTGTGAACTATTGTTCCTATATATGGGTTGACTCTCATAGTTTCAAGCATTGTTATGAACGTTGTAGAGTATGTTTCTCAAATATGTCTTTGCAAAAAATGTTGTTTGGGCTCTCCAAAGGATGAAGGAAGATCTCTGTTGTTAGAGTCATCGAATGTTCTGACATTTGTAGCGAAGAGTCTTAACAAGACCTACTGTTGCGTGATGCCACCTGGTTTGAGTGACCATCAAGTGGTTCCATGGGACCTCCTAATTTCTTCGCATATCGCGAAGAAGAAGTATAGTCTACCCCTTAGGGGTCAAGTTTGTCTTCCGTCTTTGGTGGCCCCATGGCATCTTTTGCTATCTAGGGTGGGGATAACACATGTAGCCAACTTTAAGTTGCTATTCCCACTGCTCCTTCCTGGGCTTCACTCATGATGCCTCAGTCGAAAGGTAGATTTGCAGAGCGAAGCTCGGACTGACATGGCCTGCGGCCCTAGGGTGCTAACTCCACTTCACCGCAGGCATCCCTTTTCTGAGGGATCACCCCTGCAGCCAACTTTGGGTATATTTTCTTTCATTTCCAAATCCTCTTCTCAAGGCATATTTGCATAACAAAGTATCGATGTGTGTGCCGTCAACCAATTTTGGGTGTCGTTACTTTTTGATTGACTTACAAGTCCTCTTTTGAAGGTAGATTGGTGGAGCAAAGTCTCAATGTGTGTTTCAGCGGATCCTTACTCGCATCAGGCTTAGATACTTGTACTGTGTCAATTTTTATACCAGCCGGTCGGTTAAGCTTAACAACTTTTTAGTTTTTTAGAATTCGCTTTGGTTTTATTCCCTGAATGATTTTATATCATATTGGCTTGTGCGAACAATTCTTTTAGACTTTGAAAAAAAAATGAGACAATTTAACTCTAAGCGAGGACTATGCTAATCTGGTCCTGAAGGAGACGCGTGTGGTCTTGACTTAGACTGTGTAGTTCCTCCGACGAAATAACACGATCTGCCGATGGTAGCGAAGTCACTGAAAATAGATTTTTATGAGTGGGCCATTTCTTGCCGATTGCCCACTTTCAAAATAGGCATTGGTCCGTCGAAGTGCTGCTACTTAGTTTTGTATAGAATTGGAGTAACGGACGGATAGTCTTTTTAGGACCAGATCTTGTCTCATTACTTAGTTGAGTCTTGGGTGTCAGGGCCTTGCCTTGGTCAACATGAACTGGAACAGTTAGATGCGTTGAGTCATCCATGATCTGATCAATGCGAGGACAAGCCTTATTCGGACATGTGTAATCCACACAGGCTCTCCATTTCCCACTTTTCTTTTTCAACAAGATGGTGTTCGCAAGCCAGTCTCGGTACCATGCTTCCTTAATCATGTGAATGTTAAGTAGCCTTTGTACCTTTTCATTGATGATCCGATTTGGTTTGGGGTCATGGGTCTCTTCTTCTGCCTGTTCGTCTTACACTCAAGGTCAACTTTCAGTCGATGGGTGATCACGGAAGGGTCAATTCCCACCATGTGTCTCATTGTCAAGGCGAAGATGTTTTGATTCTCCCTCAACAACATTATCAGTTGGTCCGCCAATTCTTTGCTCAGGTGGGAACCTATCAGGTCTGCTATGTTGATATTGGGGCTGTCAAGGTAGATTGTTATTGACTCCCCCTGGCTTGCGGACATTAGGTCTTCCCTTCGGAGTGAATTGAATTGCATTATCCAAACGAGGAAACTTTTCTCTCTTCCTTGGGCTCAGACTTTGAGGTGTCTGACCCGCGGGCCCAGGCTGTAATTGCTAGTAGTCCAACTGTTTTAACTCTGCATAGTGGCAGTCTCTTGCTGACGGCTGGTCTCCTCGAATGGTCCCTTCTGCCTGATTGGTAGGGTACTTGATGCATTGATGCAAAGTTGAAACTACTGCCTTCATTTGATGGAGCCGAGGCCTTTCCAAGATGATATGGTAGCTAGATGGTGCATTGACCACCATGAACTCCAAGATGATATCGTTAGTCTGATCTTTCCGATAGGGAAACACTTCTCCCCACTATACCCGATCATGGGGTAACTAACGAGCATCAAGTTATCCTCTTTGAGCTGCGTGCTGCGGAACACATTGAGGAACAAGGTGTACAGAGAGCTCCTTGTGTCTACCAAGGATCTCTTCACTTCTCATTTCTCTATGAAGACTGAGATAACCAGGGCATAATTGAGATGAGAGTGGATGCCTTAGAAGTCTTTATCCGTGACCATCTGTGATGGGATCGGGTTCTAAACACGAGCATATTGCACTTGTCGGTCTTCATATGTGGACTAAGTTTGCATCTCATGGAGCATCCACTTTTGGGACCTGTTGGACTGCTCACCTTCCGAGCACACCCCGTGCAGGACATATATAATGTCCGCCGCCTTTTTTCAATCTTTTTTATGACTTTTTCTCTCTCCTTTGCCAGGTCTTGTCTTCTTTTCGGGCTCAGTAATTCATTAAGTTTTCCCTTTTTGATCCAGTACTCAATCTCCTTTCTGAGATTCTTGCAATCTTCAGTATCGTGGTCATTGTTCTCGTGAAAGGAGTAGTCCTTCCATTGTCCTACCGGGAAGGATCCCCTCGTTGTTTGGAAGGCCACTTCACTTCTCCCCAATTCTTAATGGCATTGAAGACGTCCGACAGGTTGGAGTTGAGGGGAGTGAAGGTTTTGGATCTGACAAAATTGGAGACTTTATTTTGCCTCAACCAGCCAGAGCCTTGCTTATTGTCGTTCCGTTTTTTTTTTGCTTTTACAATCGTCCTCCTGTTTCTTCACCTCTCTTTTATCTCTGGGACCAGGGGAATATTTCTTGTCAGTTTCTCCCTCTTTTGTGGCGGCCAACATCTCCCCAAGGGTGATGTATTTCTGAGCGTTCTTCAACAAGTCCGCCATGTTATTCAAAGGCTCCAGGGTGAGGAGGTGGAAGACTTGGCCTTTCCTCATACCCGAGGTGAAGGTTGTGACTAAGGTGTCGTCGCTGCAGCCGTCGATCAAAGTTAACTCATCATTGAAATGGGTGACGTACTCCCTCAGTGTTTCATTTGGCTTCTGCTTGAGACTGAGCAAATAATGCAGGCCCTTCCTGATTCGTTGGTTGCCGACAAATCAATTGATAAACGCTTTGGCCAGCATCTGGAACGAGTCAATAGACCTCGAAAGAAGACTGTGGAACCAGGTTAGCGTTGTTTTCTTCAGGCTGGTGGGAGATATCTGTCACATGATGGTAATGGCATAGATGATCGGGTATGTTGACCCATCATAGAACTCCAAGTTTGGGGGCTTAACTTCTTTGGAAGTGGCGCGTTCATAATCGTATTCGTGAATGGGTGGCCGGTGAGGTCGTACAACATATCCGGATTGGTGGCCCTAAAACGGATGGGATTTTGTGCATTGGGCTTATCTGCCTTAGATGTCTGGTCTCCATGGACCACTCCGGTCCCTTGGTTTCTGACATTCCTGGTCCCTTGAGAACCAGCAGGGACATTGTGGCTTTCCTAAAAGTTCTCTCTATTCTCCTGTGGGGATAGGGTATTTTCTGCCTCCCCATCACTGCCTGCGAATGGTGGGCTCTAGTGAGCTAGTGTCTTCGCCACTCGAGCGATCTGTTGGATTTGGGCGAAGAGTTGATCCACCCTAGAGCCCATCATGGCTGCAACCGGTAGGAGGGCTTGGAGTTTTTCTCCCCACGTGGTCGGTACCACCGGAGCTGGCGATACTGTGCCGGTTCGAGCATCTAAAGGCTCGACGATTTCACCGTTATTACAAAATCTTGTGGTTACCATCTTTCTAGTTGTAACGAAGGGGTGTTATTTATTTTTTCTTGGGAACTTTTTCATCTCCACAGACAACACCAAGCTGATGAATCAACTTCATTTCTCCTTGACCTTGATCTACACAAGGAACACATGTGAGCCAACGACCACTGTTGCAGCAGCCGATGGCACTTCGATGCTTAAGTCAGACAAGGCTTGAGAAAGGTGTAATGCTTATAATTGGGTTCTATAGCATACCTTAGTTTCTAAACTTTGTACCATGTTTATGTGAGAGTCCTTGTTCGGCTATGCCTTTGGTGGCGTGATTTAAGGAAAGATATTTGTGAAAAATCCTTTCCTTGTGGAGTGTTGTCCATGAAAGAGAGTTTTCATACATGACTTATACTCTAATATTTGTGAGAGATCCTTTCCTTGTGGAGTATTGTCCATGCAGGAGAGTTTCCATACACAACTTATACTCTGAGTATTTGTTTCCTGATAGGAGTCATTGTGTTGTTGGCCTGCCTATCTTAGGTCAAACTCCTAAATACTTTCCTTATTAGGTCTTACGGGTACTAGGCTTGACCATATGACTCATGGGCTTAATAAGGCATCACTGATTGGGTCCAAGCTCCTGGAACTCGCCTTAGTGGGCTTTGTCAGATTGGCAGTCTTCTAGACCTGCTTTACTCTGTTGACGAGATCATCATGCCACGTGTATGGAGTAAATTAGAATACGATTTGGTGTATCATCACATCCCATGGTGCAATTGAGGTCGAGGATCCAAAGACGGGTAAGGGCTTCAAGTTTAATGTGCATCGTCTTAAACGTTTTCTTGAGCTTGAGACTCATGATGTCGATGAGGTCTTCCTCATTGATCTTGATTATCGTCAGTGATTTGATCATATTTGTGTCAAGCTGAACACGTTAAACTTAGCACTCTTGGGAGGCAACCTGCGCAT
This sequence comes from Berberis vulgaris, assembly GCA_963556465.1. Lineage (NCBI taxonomy): Eukaryota > Viridiplantae > Streptophyta > Magnoliopsida > Ranunculales > Berberidaceae > Berberis > Berberis vulgaris. Next base: position 63,377,327 of record OY747127.1, on the reverse strand, counting down.
TTCGATTATTTTGTTGTAGCCCACTCTTACTCATTAGTTTTGTAACTATTTAAGATTAACAACCCCAAGTATACATAGTTTGCAACTTTTTTTGTAGGATTAGTAATTATTTAGGTTTAAAGGTGTAATTTCCCATTTTTGGTATGTCATATAACTACTTGTGGTATTTACATATTTTGAGCTATAACCTTGCAGACTGTACATCCACAACCTCAAATCAGCCAGGTATAAAGTTTTAATTTTCACTTGGTTCTAGCTTATTTAAATTATTGTCCATCATATCACGTGTCACCAAGGTGTCGTAGTTAAACATTGAAGACAATCTCTACTTTAGGTTTGGGGTGGAAATCACGAATTTTGTTGATGTTTTGTTACAAAATTCAACAAAATTAAAATAAATTAAACTTAGCATATTTTATTTAGTTAAAATGCCCTTTATCGATGAAAATTATTCGTTTTTTGAATAAGTAATGAAGTTGAAAGTAGTTAGGACATTAGCCTTTCTCTAAAGGTTTTTCATGAAAATCAAGCTTGGAACCCACTATCACTTCTAGCCACAAGATATTAGTTCAAGTAGATAACTGAGCACAATTGAGAGACCCCGAGGAATCATTAGTGGAGACTTAACCCCTAAGTAAGATTTGAGCCATTCTATTTATAAGAGGGTTAATATGCTATTTTGAGTTATTAATAACTTGTTATTTTCTTTGAGTCCATATCTACTCATTGTTTGATCTTATTATCTTTTGTTTTTTGCTTGAGAGTGAGGACGATATCAAAATATTTATACTAGAAAATCTTCTAACGACCAATGAAGGCATAAAAAATAACCATTTTAACTTTTTGTTTTGTTTTTTTGGAAAGCGAGCTGGGTTTTTATAGGATCCCATAACCTATCAACAACGTGCGACCTACAGGTCAACACCATAAGAAAGTAACCATGCCGCTGGCGGGTCCCGAACCTAGGACGTGGGGGATAACCACATAGGATGTGTTCAAAATCTATTCTAAGTCTTAAACCACATATTCACATTATCAATAGTTAGCCCATTGAGCCTTTCATTAGCTTTTATTTGTATTTCAAACCCGATACTCAACTCTAATTAGGAGTTCAACCCCATAACTATATCCATTATGTATTATGTTTGAAAAATTGTAGTTTAAGTCAAGAAATGGGCGAAATACAAGGGAAAAAAAAAGATCTTATGAGCCTTCCAAGGTACGAAAATGGAAATGCATTGTGGAAGATCACATGTTAAAAAAAGAAAAAAAAATGCAGTGTTGAAAAACAATATTGATGGAGCACTTATCTAGTTACAAGATAACACACCCGGTGGGTGTATCATAGAATGACGCAATTTTCAAAAAAATTTGAATTCATGTTTGTCATTCTTGTGTAGGCTTAAACCTAGCCTCATTACAACTTAAAACTCCTACTTTGATCGTAAGGGATTGATGGTCTATTAATATGGAAATTAGTTTAGGAAGATCCTATGGTGCTAAACTCGAAGTTCTCAAGTCAAAGGTATTTCTTTCCATGAGATCAATATTTCTTTCATGTATCAGTTAATAAAAGAAAATATTATATATGAATCATTTGAATTTTACTACATTTACTTTTAATTTCACATGTAAGTATAAGTGTTTAACCACTTCTGAGTGTTTTTCCTTCTGAGAGTATAACTAATGAGATTTGAAGTCGAAACGAAATCCATTTTGATGGTGATCCAGATTGTAGGTAGCTTAGAAACTAAATATATTATCTTATTAGCTATTTACACACACAACACTCCAAGAATAGTGAAAGAGTTTTAGATTTTGGTTAGTGCCATGAGCTTGGTTAATCATTGTTACTTTTTTTTCCCTAGTTCTTGAAAAGGGCGAGACTAAATAAATCCATTGTTTTATGAATAGGAAAAATAAGGAAATTTTATCCGTACATTCATTGCAAACTCTCATGAAACTATAACTTGTCCACTATAGGTAATCTAGGGGTCGAAAGCCTTATTATACGTTTTAAAGGTAAGTATAATCGACGATGCCTGCGAAAGTGAGTTAGGAATTTTTATTTATTTCGAAAGTGAGTTAGGAATTCTTTTTCACGAAGAATAGCAAAATCTAGGTTTCGGAGTGTGATAGATGTCAATTAATATCATTTTTAGTATTCTTCTGATGACATTTATAACATAATTCTTGGAAAATATATTCTATTTTCTTTGTAGAGTTGCAAATTTCACATTTAAAGTGAGTTGCACGTTTTCACGTAATATCACATCATTATTGCAACTCAATGAATAATGCATTTAACGTACTTCGAAAATTCTCCAAATTTATATTTTTTATTTCTCAAATTTTATAATTATATTATTGGTGTTTTTATTTAATTCGGGAACCCAAGCATATGGTGAAGAGATTCCTGAAAATGTTATTGAGGTTATGGGCAAATGTTGACAAATAGTTGAAGTCCAAGTCAGAAGGTTGTAAAGTTCAACCAAGCACGTATGCAAGAGCACAATTAAAGATCTATAAACCTTGACCCATTAAGATCCCAAATCCAACTAAATACAACCTCCCACAATTCTACATTTACACAACCTCCTAATTCTATTTTCTAATAAAACTCTCCCATATCAATCTAATTTTCCTCTTCCAACACCAACATCTTATTTTTACCATTTCTTAAAAAAACTTCACTCAACTCAAACACCAACAAACAATCCTACCCCAAATACAATTTCTAACCTCATTAAACTCCACCAATGTATGAGAAGATTGTGGTCAACAAGGACTCAGCTGCTGAAGATGGAAGACATCAAAAATTTAAGTTTTATGAACCTATCTTGTAAATTTTGTATAAATAAGAGTTTTCTTCTATTATCTAGAAACACTGGGTGGCTCAAATAGAAAAAATAAATAAAAATAAAAATTGTGATTTCAGAGCAAGTATCTCAGAGAAAGTTGTAAGCTCTTTTAGTTTTCTTCAATAAAGATGTTTTTACTTTAATTATCCATTATCCATGTTAGATATGATAGCTTAATTAGTTGTTCTCGAGGAGAAGATGAATCCCCCATGGCTTATATATAGCTAAGGTCTTGATATTCTTCTTCTACGATTTTTCCTCTAAAGAGAACCTTTAAAAGATCTCAATGATTAACCATATAGATGAGGAGTTACAGAATAATTGCATTGTCTTGGTACGTGTTATTTTCTTTTCTTCTAATTGTTTTTTATGATGCATCAAAATAGACCGACATCGCGGCCATACACGTGGCAAAGAACATCCATCATGAGGATTTGGCGCCTCATCTACTAGGCCAGCTCGTAAAACCCAATAAGGCTAAAACTAATCATAAAGGCCCAAACATAGTGCATTAAAGGAAGACATAATTGAAGCCCAAATCTAGGCCCACACGAATCAAACCCTAAATCCAGGCCCGACACGAGCTCTTTCATAAAGAAGAGGAACGTTGCACAAAAAAGTCGTGGAGGGAGTTATGCTATCACGGACGCATCTCCATAAAGGAGGAGACTGTTGTCACAAAAAACATCTCCTTCTGTTGCACCTTGCATGCTTAAGTCAAGTAGAGAATTAACTAAACCCATTATAAAAGGTAAAGGGAAGATCGACAAAGGTATGCAACTTTAACTGAGTTTTGTCCAAATTTATTTCCTTCTTCAAACAAAGTCGCTGATTAAGCATCGAAGTGCCTTCGGCCATCAAAAAGTGGTATTTGACAATCTAACATCTTTTTTGCAGGTCAAAATCTCAGGAGGACAAGATTTGGATGCATCAATTTGGCACTGTCCGTGGGGAAGCGGCAAGTTTCCTTTCTTAAATGAATACCCACAGTGACAATACTCACCAAGATCTGATTAACAATCAAGGAACTATCAAAGCCAATAGAATGTTGTACAGATCCTCAATCTGGCGATGGATGATACGACATGTCTCATGATATCAACCCAGTGACAACCGTCGAACCAACTGCGCCGAAAAAAGGTAGCCTCAATAGATAACGATTCAGACGTCTCTGACATCTTGGGGAATCCCTTTGGACCCCTGTGTAGAAATGCTCATGACTCAGATGAATCACATGATCAAAATGGTAGACAAACTCACCCAAAACCTAGAGGGCAACAAACCTCGAGAAGAAAGCACCCAGCTTAAGTGACATCAGACCAATAATAGTTACAAATTCAGCCAACGAAAGTCTGGAAGACTACAACTGAAGAAGCCCAAACGTGAATCAATAGAAAAATCGTTCAAGACCTTAATAGCGAGTCGAGGCAAGGTCCTTAAAGCTATAGGGGGGAGGGAAGGCGTCAAATTGCCACCAAAAATGATAGGAGATCTAAAAAGATAGAACAAAAGCAAACACTGCTCCTTCCACGGCGACTACGAACATGATACCGAAGATTGTCACAGCCTGAGGGACGAGATAACGCCATGTCAAAGAAGGACGACTTAGAGAATTCGTTTAGCTGAGAGAGCCCGAAGGCGAAATAATCACAGCGGGAGAATGACCAAAGGAGCTAATATACGTCTTGCATGGTGTAGCTGCAGAGAAAGAGCAATCCAACCGATCTTGAAAGCGAGTAGTCAGAGACCTATGAGTAAATATTAGATACCAAGAGCCATCAACACAATGAGCAAGAACGATGCAGAGGACTTAGATCTTCACCAACGAAGATGCAGATGGGGTTAATTTCCCGCACAATGATGCCTTAGTGATCTCGGTCATGATAGACAGGTGAAAAATCAATAGAGTGTTGGTTAACACGGGTAGCTCAGCCAACCTCCTGTACCTAACGGCGTTCTGAAGGATGCGGTTCACTAATGAGATGTTCTCACCTAGTGATCAACCAATGGTGGGTTTCAGCAGGGAACAATGTCATCTATTAGAGATGATTCAACTACCAGTAAAAGCAGGAGAACCAAAAAGCAACGAGTGTTATTGATAAACTTCCTTGTCGTCGATACTCCTTCTGCGTATAACATGCTACTTGGGAGACCAATGCTTAAAGTACCATACCGACAATGGTAACGGAAGAATCAAAGGAAATCAACCAGCAGCCTGTGAGTGTCATTTCGTAACAATAAAAGCTCCCCACAGATGGCAATTACTGCAACAACCGGAAGGGCTTTCACAACAATTTGGTCAGACGAATCCTGACCTCCCAGACAATAAAATGGCTCCAACCAGCCCACGTGATCTACCTAACACCAGACAGCTAGAAGAAGAAACAATCGTAGTCTACCTAGACAACGAGGCAGATAAAACAGTACGGATAACGGAAAAGACCCACATACTGTTAGCAGGTGATGCCCTTCAGACTGAAGAACGCGGGAGCAACGTAGCAACGGCTGGTGAACAAAATGTTCAAAGATAAATATGGTCAAATGATGGAGGTTTACATCGACGATATGCTTGACAAAAGCTCACGCCGAGCATACCACATCACATATCTCAAACAGGCTTTCTCCCAACTACAAAAGTATAAGATGAAACTGAATCCGGTGAAGTGCACATTTGGAATGGAATTAGGAAAATTCCTCGAGTACATGGTCAATCAAATAGGAATCGAGGAAGATCCAAAACAAATATAAGCACTTTTCAACATGCAGTTGCCAACAAACATAAAAAGTGTACAAAGTCATAATGGAATAATAGCAGCCTTGAATAGATTCATCTCCAATTCATCAGACAAATGTCTACCTTTCTTCAAAATTTTGAAGGGAAACAAGACATTCGAATGGAATGCGAAGTGCGAGAAAGCTTTTCAAAGCCTAAAAGCATATATGAGGAGCACATAGCTACTAATGAAACTAAACACGGGGTAAGCACTCTCTCTATATTTATCTTTGTCCAACCACGCTATAAGCTCAACGCTAGTACGGGAGGAAAAATGCGCACAAAAACAAGTATACTACATCAGCAAAACGCTTGCGGATGAAGAGATCAACTATCCGGCTCTAGAAAAATTGGTGCTCACCCTGATCGTGTCTTCAAGAAAACTATATCCATACTTCAAGCGCATCCAATCACGGTTAAGACCAAACAGCCACTTCGGTCGGTATTGCACAAACCAGACCTATTGGGAAGGATGGTGAAATGGCCAATAGAGCTTGGACAGTTCAATATTAGCTATACCGTTAGAATTGCTATCAAAGCCTAGGCATTGGAGGATTTCATCGCCGAATTCACAGGAAGCAACGATCAACAGACAGAAAGCAAGGACGAAAAAGAACAAAACAAGCCAATCACCGATGGATGGATCCTCCGCTGTGACGGAGCATCCAACGAGGCGGGACACAGAGCTGGATTAGTCTTGTACAACTCAGAAGGCGTCGCATTGGAGAAAACAACAAAATTCAACTTTAAAATCTCAAACAATGAAGCCGAGTACGAAGTTATAATAACCGGGCAAGAGTTAGCAAAACACTTGAGAATAAAAGACATCAGTGTCTTTATTGATTCAAAACTGGTGGTTAATCAGCTAAACGAAAAATTTCAAGTCAAAGACACTTGAATGAAGGCCTACCACCAGAAAACCACTGAACTGATAGAAGGCTTGCAGACTGTCATCATTCAATGGTGCGCAAGGATGGAGAACAAAAAAGCCGACGAACTAGTGAAGGAAGGATCAATAACTAAAGAGAATGTTAATCCACTCGACATGATGCAAGGAAGCTCCATACTTGAAAACTAGGTGGAAAAAACATGTGCCATGAATCAAGAGAACAACTGGACAACTCCAATCCTGGCGTATATATCAAACGGAGAACTCCCAACAAATAAGATGAAAGCCTGAAAACTACGAAATCAGTCCGCACGATACACAATGATTAATAACAGACTCTACAGAAGGTCCGTCACGAGTCCGTTGCTAAGGTGCCTTTTACCAAAAGATGTTGAATATGTCCTGCAAGAGATCCACTACGGTACATGCAGAAATCACCCAGGGGGAAGAACACTGGCCCATAAACTACTCACACTAGGATACTACTGGCCAACGATGCAAGCAGATGCTCAAAAACTAATTTGCACATGCGACAAATGCGAAAGATTTGCCCCGTACACTTACAGGTCGGGACATAACTTGATCTCGATGAGTAGCCCCTGGCCATCGTGGGACCACTCCTCGTGTCTGACAAAAAAATGTTTCTCCTTGTAGCATTAGACTACTTCACTAAGTGGGTAGAAGTAGAGCCCCTAGAGAAGATAAGAGAAATCCAAGTCGAGAAGTTTCTTTGGAAAGACATAATATGCAGAATCGGGATCCCAAGAGTAATTGTCACGAACAATGGAAAATAATTCAAAAGCAAGAAGATCAAGGAGCTATGTGTAAACCTAAATATCCAGCAGTACTTCTCGGCACCCGCCCATCGACAAGCAAACGGGCAAGCAAAGGTCACCAATAGAACAATCTTGAAAGCAATCAAAAGAAGGCTCGAGGCAGCAAAAGGATTGTGGACAGCCGAATTGCCTGGCATCCTTTGGGCATACAAAACACCAAAACGGACTCCAACGGGAGAAACCCCTTTCACCCTCGCATATGGATCCGAAGCAATGATACCCGTGGAGATCGGTATGCCGACATTTAGAATCAAAGAACTTCGCGATGAAGATAACATCGAGGCACTGAGAGTCGGACTAGACCTCATCAAGGAAAAGCGAAAAGCGACCTCTATCAAAACAACGTATGGCCGGATAATACAAGAAGAGGGTAAGAATCTGCACTTTTGACATTGACGATTGGGTACTCTGAAAAGTCCAGCTCAACACAAAGGAATCAGGCACATGCAAGCTAAACCCGAATTGGGAAGGACTATACAAAGTAATAAAGATCAACAAACCAGGAACATACTGGTTGGAAAACAAAGAGGGTTAAAAGCTGTCGTGGCCATGGAATGTAGAACACTTAAAAAGATATTATCAATAAACTTTTTTTCTCAATCTTCCATCTTGAGTTCAAAACGACGAAAGTTTAGTCAGGACAAGAAAGTCGGAATGAAAATCTCACTCGTGAAAATACTTAGCACATCTAGGGTATCGAGCAAAAAATATATGTACCGAACGAACGAGTCGGGCATAAAAATGAAACTTCTGGCCTGATCAACAACGAAGTAATAAAGTACCAAAACATAAGAGCCGAACTTTTTCTAGTCGGCTATAATGTACGACATCGTAATCCAGATATATAATCAAATTTTGTATAAAAAAAACATTTACACGACTAGTATGTCGAACATTGAAGCCATTCATAAAAATTCGGACGAACGAGTCAGAAATTTGCCAGGAATGTCGTAAGTGAAAAGTTGATAAGCTGGACATACTGGACACAACAAATGCAAGATATAAAATTTCCATGATCTTCTAAAAAAGAGATTACAAAGGAATCAAATGAGACAATTAAGGAGGAACATCGATATTAGCAGCAACATCACTAGGTGGTGTAAGTTCAGACAAGTGCTGAAAAGGTTCTCTGACAACTTGATCACTCAGTGAATCCGGAACGACTTCCTCGACATCATTGAATTCTTGCTCGGCGAAGCAACAATGTTCAAACATATATAAGCCTTGCGTCTCTAGGAAATCCAAGAAGTCATGATGACCATCGACCACTTTTTTCCAATTCACTGCCTCTGTAGTGCCTTTCGGTAACAAATGATAGCCCCGCTCTGGTCGACGCCAATTCATTATCAACGACTGTAAGTCTAGCAGAAACTGCAGACTTGGCCACAATAAACTCGAAATTAGATTTAGCAATTCGAGTCACAGAAGCCTTGAGACTGGCAGAACATTCTTCGGCATAACGAATGGCCTCATCACGCTCAGCCCTTCGATGGGACAACTTCTTCTTAGCAACATCCAGATGGGACCACAACCTACTCAACTCGACTTAAGAAGTTTTGAGATCAGAAGCAAATGTATCCCAAATGGCCTCAAGCTCCCTCAACGAAGTCTGTGCAGTATATGTAGCCCTTTCATGCTCTACGCACTGCGCTTTCAATGAATCAAGTTGGCAGAGAACATGAGAAAGGACCAGGACTTGTCCTGCCAGCTTTCGCTCAATGAGCGCCACCTGATCACGGGCAACCTTACAATCTGACCCCATAGCCACATAAGTAAGATGAGTCATCCCTTCCATAAGGTGATGGAAGGCTTCATCAATATGACGACATGGTGGACATATGGGCATCAAAGCCTTATTACCCAACCGCCCATGACAACCGCCAATGAGGTTGTGAGCGTTGTCCTGCACATCAATTTCAGAAGGTCAGCAGAACTTCTCGGGCGCAACCGAAATAGGACGAGAAGTGGAGGGAATAGCAGGCAATCTCGAGGTCTCGACAACAGCGGGAGAAACTGGGAGTTTGAAGCCCCCCGGGTTCGAGTAACAACTCGATCTTCCAATGTCGGATCGTACTCAAAGTCATCTAAGGTCTTAGTACTCTTCAAATTCTCAGACTGCCAAAGACCAAACTGAAGCATTTTATTTTCAATGATGCGAAAGTCATCCATCATCGGGTCAACAGAAACGGGCAAACCATGCAAGGTAACAAGACTCTTCTCACGATCGTCTAAAGGACGGGAAACCTCCTTCTTGCCCCTTTCAAGAACTCGATTTTTTTCTTCATTCTCTTGGGCAGAAGAGTCATCCTTTGAACCACGACCCCCTTTTCAGGGAAAAACGGGAGGGGAGGGAGTCTTAGCGGCATCACAAACCAATGTGGCGAGCTTTTTCTTCATTGAGACGCGGCCATAACTAATTGCTAACATCTTAAAAGGGCTAGGAGGCCTGGGAACTTTCCTCTTTCTAACAATCAAGCCGATACTTCTAGAGCCTCTAACAACGATAGAAGTAATTCAGCCTACAAGTTCGTCAACAGAACTATCTCTACGGCCGACATCCACATCACCAACATGTGCAAATGTCACCTCTAAAGCATGACATACAATAGGTTCCGTCGACCCGCCTCACCCAATGAATATAAGCCACTACAGATAATGGCATCCATAGTAAGGAAATATTCTACAAAGATTCGGGGAAGCTTGCCAAATCGACTAGAACTTCTGCTTCTCCAATGATAACGAAAACTCAACCCTCTTAGGCTCTCGAAATGACCATGAAATTTGATTTCCGCGCAACCTAAAATAATTGGAGGCAAAAGAAGCATAGAACCAGGGCCTCGGCCAACCCTCGTACTCCTCTCGCAGACCCTTGAAAAAGATGAAGAGCGAAGCTAACATGTGCGATTAGCATTCACACTAGACGCCACCAAGGAATGCAAGACCCTGACATTCATAGGGATACCGGGTGCGATAGCTCTCGCTAAGGTCGCAATCATCACATTCCAACCGTTAGGAACTAGTTGGGCGGGGGCGATGTCCACAAAATCTAGGTATTGTTAGACGATCTCAGGCACTGGAAGCCTAAAGCCAAAATGGAACATACCAGGGTACAGACCGATATACCCATGCTTTGGACGACAAGGACTGTTGCCCTCTTCAAGTAGAATGATTTCTAGATCGGCCGACAATGAATAATAGTGACGAATGTTATCCAAAGACACATGTGTCGCCCACTTAGGAGAAAAAGAAAACTTCACAAGCATCAAGAACAACGCCACTCAAAATCCTGAAGCTAGACATGATTGCAAAACAAAAGTAAGAAATAAAGGAATCAACAACTAGAAATTGAAAATGTGTAAAAAGGAGACATCCCGAACTCAACTATTCATTTTATAAGAATGAGCAGCGAAAGGTTCACTCTTGGGAGAACGTGCAAGATATGATAGTCGCATGAAATCTCAGAAATCACACTGAAATGAGCAAGCAGTTGAAACATCGGAGAGATAGCAGCAACAACAGATAGTAAGAACACTAAATGTGTCGTAATGCTGAAATCAAAAACCAAACCGCCACACAGTTAGTGGATACATGAACATACTCACTAACTAATGGGGGAATAAATGATGATACATCAAAATAGACCGTCGTCGCGACCATACAAATGGCAGAGAACATCCATCACGAGGATCTGGCGCCCCATCTACTAGGCCAGCTCGTAATACCCAAGAAGGTTAAAACTAGTCATAAAGCCCAAACAAGGCCCATTAAAGGAAGACGTAATCGAAGCCTAAATTCGGGCCCGCACGAATCAAAGTTTAAATCCAGGCCCGACACGAGTTCTTTCATAAAGAAGATGAACGTTGCACAAAAAATAGTTGTAGAGGGAGTTACGCCTCCATGGACGCATCTCCATAAAGGAAAAGACTGTTACAAGAAACATCTCTTTCCATCGCGCCTCACATGCTTAAGTTACACTAAGAATTAAGTACGACCATTATAAAAGGTAAAGGGAATATTCGAACAAAGGTATGCAACTTTAACTGAGTTTTGTCCAGATTTATTTTCTTCTTCAAACCGAGTTGCTGACTTAAGCATCGGAGTGTCTTTGACCACCAAAAAGTGGTCTTTGGCAGTATAACATCAGTTTTATTGTTAATAAGGGCAAAAGGAGGGTGTTTTATGATTGATATAAATACATATAATGTCTAGATTGTTCTACTTTAAAAAGAAAAAAATAAATTATTTAGATCTGAAAGTTATTTTTTTAATAAACAACTATGCTATTATGTGATTAGAGTAATATTTACCTTTATTTATCTAAGAACTTAATTAAATCGATAAAGTCAGTTGTTTATGGAGGAAATATATTGAAGAATGAAATTTTAATTTGTATAAGTTCATATTGGTAGAATCTAATCCTTGAGATCTTAATCTCAAAGTCTAAATCTCAGTTTTATTGCTTTTTAGTTATTTTTTTTCTTATGTTAGATTTGTTAAGTCTCAATTTTGTTTTAAAAATTCCTTTCTAATCTCCTTATTTAGATTTGACTTTGATTTCTAGGATTTTCACTCGTTTTGGTCGACCCCTACTCACCACTGCACTAGATTTTAGTGGTGTTTTGCAGGGTAATTTTTGCAAGTGTGAAGACAACAATGACATCTATATCACAAGACTTTTGCACTCTTTATTTCACATCCACGACCAGATGTTTGCATCCATTTTGACACTCAAAGTGATTTACCCATAAACTAATAGAGCCAAAGTGCAAATAAGAATAACCCATAAGCTAATACGATGAAATGGATCCAAAGGCTTTGATACAAATGTGATGTGAATACAACTAGGCATTGGTCCTTCGTTAACTTTGTTAAACGACCCGTTGGGCATGGTTGTGCTTATAAAACACCAGAAATATGAGAGAGAACTTACAAGAGGGTACCTGCGAGAGAGAAAATAATGATCGGGGTGGATTTCAAGGCTAGGGTGTTGTTGCTATTGTGGGTGTTCGTGTTGCTGGTAAGCTAAGATGAAGTAGATGATTGCCAATGGTGTTATGGTCGAGTGGTTAGGGTTATGTGGGTTTATCCCCCACGTCCTAGGTTCGAGACCCGCTGGCAGCATGGTTACTTTCTTATGGTGTTGACCTGTAGGTCGCACCTTGTTGATAGGTTATGAGATCCTATAAAAACCCAACTCTCTTTCCAAAAAAAAAAAAAAAGATGAAGTAGATGGACCCCGAACTCTAATAAAGCAAACATCCAATAACCACAAATTTCAAGAAAAAAAACACACACACAAACTTCAACCAAAATCACCCTAGGAACTTCAATTTCAATGACAACAAATTAGAGCTTATTTCACACCAAAATTATACTACTCACTCGCAGTTAGTGTTCCGCAAAGAATTGATTTTGGGGGATTTCACGCCCAATAGTTTTATGTGAATCTTACTTATTGATCTCTAACACATGCCCTGCACGTGAGATAATGTCATTGGTTAAAGGAGGCAGTCTTGGGATTAATTGAAGTATGGTTGGTCAAGGGGAAGTCAAACTAACCCTTGGTTTTTAATAAATAAAAAGAAGGTTCAGATATTTCCCATCCGAGTACAAATTACACAAGAGGTTGGAACAATTTGCAATAAAGTCAAAGTTTCATCAATCAAATGGTTAGTGCGTACAGAGAGTATAGTGATTTTGTCCAAAACTGAAATGAAGAAAACAGGAATAACAGGTTTGATAATATAATTTGACATCTTAATACAATTAAAATTCATATAAGCATGTCAAGGGTGCACAAGAAATCCTAACTATCCTGCAAATCACCATATCAAGAAGGAAATAAAACTAAAGCTTATTACCCAATGGAATGAAAGTGTGCGATAAAAGTTGAGGGATCCAACCGGCCTGCTTACAAAAATAATAATAAAGTATGCAACAAACATGAAGAAAATTCAAGAAATGCTCTCTTGTACATTTCCATTTCAGAGAAAACGACAATCTCAGCATTACTACTACAAACCTTACTCAACAGAAATTACCTCAAGCAACTTCTTAGCTGCTTCATTCACCTCTAAATTCTCCATCTTCAATCGGCGACGCATTGAAGGACTCGTCTTTCCAGCAGCTGCATATGTTCGTATCAGTGATTCAAACACCTGCACTCCCGCAACATCCTCAACCTTCTTCAGAGTCTCCACAAAGCGCTCTGCACCATCAACATCCTTCTCTTTCTCAAAATGTGCCATTACAGTGTAGATCACTTCTTCCTGTGGCACCCACTTCCTGCCATTGCCTCTCCCAAGTGCAACTGCATTGGCAACACAGTCTGCTGCCAAATTCATGTCACCATTTTTCAAATAATAATCCATAAAAATCTCCCATGTTTTACAATTAGGTTTTGCACCTCTCTTACGAGCCCGTTCCTCAAGGGCTTCAGCCTTCTCTAGCAACCCATCTTTAGCATAAGTACCAATTAGCACATTTGCCACCCTTATGTCATAAGTCGAGCACCCACACTCCCATTCATGGAAACATTTCTCAGCACCTGGGAGGTCATTTAAGTTTGCCAGCACCTGGATCATATTCAGATAGCTGATGTTTGCCCTTTTTGGAAAAGCCAGACACAAGGAGCGCCATACTCGATATACCTCAAGTAGATTCCCTGTCCGGCCATACAAAGTGATCAGGAACTGAAAAGCACTGAGATGTTGACAGCCATTTCTCTTCTCAAGCTCTTTGAGAGCCTTTTCCGCCTTCTCAAACAAGCCAGCATAAACATAAATTGATGCCAAATTGCTGTATGTTGTCCAATCTCCAACAACGCGGCCATCCCTCTTCATCTCCTCGATGACCCTCTCAACACCAGATATGTCCTTATCTGCAGCAAGAGCTCTCATCCAGACATTGTAAGTGAAAGAATCTGGCGTCACATCGCTTGCTTTCATTTCTTGTATGATAGCTGGGATCTTTTCAGGCTGGCCAGTTTTTGTATAAAGGGTCATCAAGCTGTTATAGGCCATGGCACTTGAAGCAAATCCCAATTCCTTCATCTTTTCCATGAGGGCTTCTGCCTTCTCTGTCATTAGTTCCTTGCAATAACAGTTGAGAAGGGCCCCATAACACAGATGATTCTTTGACGCTTCAGGAAGATCAATAAAATACTTCTCAGCACTGGATATGCTCCGTCCTTTAGCTATAAGATCAAGATGGATAGCCTGATCACTCACTGTCATGTTCATACCTTTATCTGCCATAGTTTCTGCAAGCTGCATATTGATGAAATTGGAAAATCATAAGTTGCGACACTCAACCTACTTCAAAAACAATATATTTATGACATTGAAAATGAGGCATAAAGACGAAAATATTGAAATTTTAAACAAGTCATCAAATTGAGTTGAAGTGATTGCAACTTGAATTGTTTGTTTCATTCAAGTACAGTCATTTTGGTGAATTAAGTATGGAGTAGATTAGGACTTTATTTATGATGTATAGTGCGTCAAATAAGGTAAAACAAAGAAGAGAGGTTCAATTATCACTTTACAAGTGATGAATATAGTTTTGTCTTGATTAATTTCATGTTGGGTGGTTCAATTCATAATTAATGGAACTAGCATTGTTGGTTGTTGACGCGACAAATTTTGTCGATTTGTTTTAGCACAGCAAGGATACTTGATTATGATCTAAATGATAGAAGCAGAAGTAGCTATGTTGTCAGGGGCGAGGGGTGTTGCAATGCATTGTCGAGGTCTTTTAATGCCTCAGGCAACTTAGCGACGCCACGAGAGCGCCTCCGACAACAAAAACCATGTTGGAGGGAAAAAAAACTCATTTTTCATATTTGTGCAGATTTTCATATTGTTAAGGTATTGTTGTGTTCCAGAATCACTTTGGTACCTCCTTTAGTTCAAAATTGACAAAGGCAGTTGAAAAACAAACCAACAACCATATAAGTATGAGTGAATATATAATCAATGTCTCAAATCTCAATCCCACTGTATCCATTAGATTCTATTAACTAGTGTTTTTCATAAGCCATAAACCAACTCACCATATCCATAAGTCATAAACATGATAAAAACTTACAATAAATCTAGTCATATCCATAAGAAAGACAAATAACTTGAACTAAGACGTAACAAGACCATGGGACTCCATACCTCATAAAATACAAATATCCTCAATATCGCCCAAACTCATATCATCATTTTTCATCCCTAAATGATTAAATCCCCTTTAGTAAGTGACTTAATTAGTTATAATGTAAATTAATAATAGTTAAAAGTAACTTAAGCTATTAGTGCCCCAACTGAGGCGAGGGCCACGACACTCTGAGGTGCTAAAAGAGTTTTGAGGTGAAGCTAGTCTGAGGTGGGGAGCCTTATGGAAAAAAAAACTGCACCTCGGCCTTGGTGATGCCCCTGACAACATAGAGAAGAATAAATGTGGTGAATTAAGGGCCAAGAGATGGGTTTTCTTCTTTTCCTTTTTGTGTACATGATGCTCCAAAGAAACTAGATGTATTAAGTAATTTTTAGTATGACATGTCTCTTGATTTCTATGAATGCTTAAGAAACGGTCAAGAGAACACACTACTTTGTTTCAATCAAGCCTTATAGTTGTCGTCCTCTGACAACTCATTCCGAAGACGTTAGCTCCCATTGAAGAAAATAAGGAAGACCCCAAAAGGTTGCAGAGGAGGAATGCTTTAAAGAAATTTTATTTTATCGATGTCAGATGGTATATGGCCTTTTTTTTCAAATCAAGAAGAACAAGAAGGAATATTATTATGAAAAGAAGTAAAACATGAGCGAGTGAGGGACTCCACCAGCAACCCAAAATACAAAAGACTAAACCCTATATTAAGTTGCTGGTTAGTGATTTCCAAAAAAAAAAGTTGCTGGTTAGCCCAATTAATACATCAAAGGTGATAAATATATCCTTCAAAGGCTGAAACATGCACCCCCAGTGCCATATTGTGGATTGAGAGAAACAGTGGATTGTATACTTGCATTCATTTGAGTGGGATTGCATTTGTCTAAGATTCAACCAATTAATTAAGAAGAGAGGCAAAACCCTACCTAAACTTAAAAAAACCTTAAAGAATAACAAGAGATTGATTAGAGTTAGGGTTTAGTGTTTTGATACCTTGAGAGCTGGGCAGATGCGCTTGCGCTGGCGAAGCTTTCTGACAGAGACACCAACCTCCCATTTGTACACTCGTTTATGGGATTTGAAGAAGCGGTTCAACTCCGCTCGAACACTCGTCTCCGCACTTCCATCTTTGAACAATCTCTTGTACAGAGCTTCTTCTAGGTACTTATTAGAACGATTAGCAATGTTTTTTGTTCGACCGAATTGCTGCGGCATCGCCATTTTTGCTTCTCTCGTCTCTTGAAAAAACAAGCTCTCCCCACCTCTGCGTTTTCTTCTGTCTCTGCGTTTATTGTTCAAGTCTGAATGGGCTTCAAAAGGTCCAGCCCAGTTGTAAGCAAAAAAAAAAAAAAAACAAAAAAAAGAGCGACGACCCGTCATTCAGTCTTAACCTGGTTCCTCACCATTTCATTTTCAATGGCTTGGATCTAATCTTCACTTTGGAATTGTTTGCCTCCCTCAATTTTTAAGATAAAAGTATTCGATGGAGTACTAGTTTAGTCAGTAGACTTGTGGCGAATGATATCATATAAGTCTATAATTCGAATAAGGCAATTAGTGGTACTGAAACCCACTAAAAACTCTACAAGTCATTCAAACAAAAAAACTCGAGATAAAGTTATCCATATATTATTGAAGTATGCTTTTTTTGCCAATGGTAGCCCGGTTGGATGGTTAACGCTGTGGTGGTTCATGTTTTGGGTTCTATACCCACCAGGGGCACGCTTGTCTTTCAAAAGAAAAAAAAAACCCTGTTCTACTTTTCTACAATCCTAGGGTTTATACCTCTAAGGGTGTGTTTGGTTTGCCATTTTCCATTTCCCTTGTTATGCAGTTTTTCATTGTATGGTTGTCTATTTACTGATAGGAAATCGATTCTTCATAAGACTATTTTCTCACTACTCATGGGAATTCAAGTCTAAGGGGGAGGCTTCGGAATCGAATTCACAGAAACGGTTTTAATTTCTGTTTATTTTTCGTGCAACCAAACAGACCCTAATTTGTTATGTTATGAATCTATTACCTCAAATAATTTTGTTTGTTTGATGTTAAATAATTTAAAATGATAAACTCAAGTTAATATTTGAAAATAAGGAGAAAATAATAAGAGTAAATTGTAATATATTTATGTTCTAGGGGCACTATACATACTAAACAATTATATATGTTATATATTGTATAGCTCTTCCCAAACACTTCAAACAATAATAGATTTATAAGTTAAGCGCTCTGACGCTCATGTTTCGTGCTTTACAAAGCATAGACATTGTTTTGACACATTTGGCAAATACATTTTTCAGGATATGTTTATCTTGAATACTTCTGACAAGTTTATCTTGAACTCTCAAAGTTGATTAGTGCAAATGGGGATCATGGAAAGGTGAAGTCGACTTTTCTATGCCTAAATCTTTTTTTTTTAAATAAAAATATTTTTTAGTCACAAGTACAAGGTAGTATGCAACATGGCCTTGTTTTTCGATATAGACATGTGTTTGAACACATGAGCATATCTCATGAGAGAATATTCATCCTCAAGAGAATATCTATTCACATATGAAAGAATGTCCCAAATTAAAACTTTCAATTTGGTTCTCCAAATAGTTTGTTTTTTCATTTAATTTTGGCAGCGACTTTTTTACACCACATCTTTAACTTTTCCACACCATAAAAAAAAAAAAAAAAAATTACATGCTAACCCATACCACCACAAACAATGTTTTTCCCTCCCTCGACTATTTTAAGGCGAGAACCTTGTTTCCCCTCACAGTGACGTCTCTCTCCCTCCCAATGTCATTGTCGCTGTCTTCACTCTCCCACCAAGCTCGCCCAGACCTTGTCATTCTCTTCGGCATGTTGTCCCCTCTCGACTCAATCGATTTTTTTTTCTCTCTCCCTCTCTCCTAGTTCCTCAAATTTGTTTGAAATGACTTTGGTTGAACTTTTTACGTCGAAATGGATGGGTTTAGTGAAGTTGATGATTGTAGACTTGTAGATGACATTGGTGGACGTAAGGTTGAAGAAGATGAACAATTTGAAGAGGACGAACAATTCACTCCACTTGAGGTAACACTCTCAAATTGGGATGAACTTGCATTAGTATTTTTTTTTTGTGATATTGTTATTGTTGTTATTGTTTGTCGATTTTATTTATAAGTTTGTTATTATTATGTGTGTGGTCCATTCTCATGGGTGTAATAAAATTTGACATACCTACAAACGATCATGTTGATGGCAAACTTCTTATTAATAATGAGATCAACATTGAGGAAAGAGCACTGGAAGAGGTGATCGTCAATGGTGACTTATTTATGAAGGAAGAGGTTAGGTTAACAATTCTCACAAGTTTATTGCTTAAAAATTTGTGTCCCTAACATGTTGTTGTATTTTGAAGGTGATGAGTCCAAAATCCAGTCTCCTGGAAGTCTGACCTACAAAACAAATGTTAGATTGTCAAAAACCACCTTTTTGGTTGCTGAAGGCACTCCGATGCTTAAGTCAGTAACTCTGTTGGAGATAAATCTGGACATAACTCAGTTAAATTACATACCTTCGTCGAATATTCCCTTTACCTTATATAGTAATCGTTGTTAATTCTCCGCGTGACTTAAGCATGTGAGGCGCAACGAGGGGAGACGTTCTATGTAACAGTCTCCTCATTTATGAAGATACGTCCTTGGGACGTAACTCCCTCTAGACTCTTTTTCTCTCTAACTTCCTTCTCTTTAAGGGAGAACTTTGTTGAGCCTAGATTTGGGCCTCTGACTATGATTTATTCGGATGGGCCATGTTTAGGCTTTTATGGCCAGATCTGCCCTTTTTGGACTTGTGAGTTGGCCTAGTCTTCAAGTATTTGATCCTCGCGATGGACAACCTCTGCCACGTGTATGATTGTGATGGCAGTCTTATTTGATGTATCATCAGCTACTACCCCCTTAGTGGTTATGCTGATGTGGCCACTAGCTGTACGACGGTTGAATTATTTTATTTCACCATCGCGGCACATTTAATGTTGTTACCAGCTGTTATTGCGTTTGTTTCTTCGATGTCTCATCCCCCTTTTCATTTAGGAGTGATTTTTGGGATTTTGTGCAACCATCGTGTCCCGCACATTTTCCCATGGGGAGTCCTTTCGTTGCTCAACCTTGTAAAAATGAGAAGGTGAATACAATATTATCTTATTTACGTTCTTTTTATTCCCAAGCTTTGATTTCTCTCTCTTTTGTTTTTGTCTCATAACAATGTCTAGCTTTAGGTTCTAAGTGGAGATGTGCTTGTTACTTGCAAAGCTTACTTTTTGCCGAACGACTCTAGACAGTGTTTCTTACTACTATTCATAGACAGCTGACCTCGAGATCATTCTGCCTGAAGAGGATGATAGTCCTTGTTGTCCAAGGTCTAGCTACATTGCATTGTACCCTGGAATGTCCCAAGCGGGTCTTAGACTTATGGTTCCAGAAATCTTCTAAGAGTATCTAGATTTCTTGAGCATCTCTCCTACGCAAATGGTTCTTAACGGCTGGAGGGTAATGATCGTGACCTTAGTGAGGGTCGTTTTATCTGGGATTCATATGAACACCAAGGTTTTGCAATCCTTGGTGCATTTTAGGGCAAATGCGAACCACACTTGCTATCTCTGTGGTCCATCATGTATCTAAAATCTTAGGGACGAGTATCAGGGCTAGTCGAGGCCCTGGTTTTACACGTCCATCTCTTCTAATTATTTCAAGTTATGTTATACACATATTTTGTGATCGTTTTGACAACCCATGAGGAACAAACTGTCATTGTCTTTGGAAGAACAAGAGTTTCATGATGGATTTAATCAACTAACCCCGTCCCCAATGGAAGCTTTCTTTACTATGGATATGATTGATTGCAGTGGTCTATACAATATGAGCGAAGCGGTCCGTGCAACGCTTACGACGGCTTGTGCTTCTGAAGTCACCGTTGCACGTGCTGGTAATGTCGACATTTTTTATGAGGTGCAGGAATGTACTCCCCGGTTGTCATTAGGAAGTGAGCTCCGTTAGGAAGCCTACGGATCGCAACGCTCCTATTTTTGCTAGAGGTGTCGTTAATGCTGGCTTGAGCATTAAAAAGGTTTCTCATCCTTTGGATAATTGTGAGAAGAGTTTTGTCTCAACGTATGGCGTGTCTGACTTCATCGACTTGTCGGTTGATGATTCACGTGTCATCGACAACAAGATGTTCTAGTTTGGTGTTGAACTGTCTAAGAATCCGAACAACATGAAGACTTTGGCTGATTTTGAGTTCGACTCCTTGTTGGAAGATCAAGTCGTTACTCGTGGTCGGAGTTCTAAGACTCATGTTTCTTCTATTGTCGAGGGTACCTTGGGGTTGCCTGCTACTTTCCATGCTACCCGTCCTACTGTTGTTGCTTTTAAGAAATTCAACTGGTCTTCTGAGGCTGACGTACAAGATCGTGCTCTTAATTTCATCGTAGATTGGCATGGGCGGTTGGTCAAGAGGGCTTCTATGCCCGTGCATCCATCATGTAATCACCTCGATGAAGGTCTCAAACACCTCATGGAAGGGATGAGTCACCTCGTTTATGCGGCGTTATGGGGTCAGATTATAAGGTCGTGCTTGATCAGGTGGCGGTCATTGAGCGGAATATGGCAGGGCAAGCTTTTGTTCTTTCGCGCATTTTTCATAAATTTGATCTGCAAATAGTGTAATGTACGGAGCATGCGAAGGCTACTGAAGCTGCTCAGACTTCGTTGAAGGAAGTCGAGGTTGTTTGAAATAAGTTTGCTTCCAAACTTAACACCTCCGAGTCGGAGTTGAATAAGTTGTGTTCTCAATTGAGTATCTGTGAGGAGGAGTTGTCCGAAGGAAGGGCTTATCATGACGAGTCCAAACTTTCTGCTACAGAGTACTCTGCTAGTCTGAAAGCTTCTATGGAACGAGTTGCTCAGTTGAATACCGAGTTTGCTACTGCCAAATTGGTAGCTTCTGCTAGGCTTACTACTGTTGAGAGCAAACTCGCGTTGACTTGGGCTGAGCTTGCAACAGTTATTGATAAGTTGAAAACTGTAGAAGCGGCGGACTTGAAAAGAATAGTCGATGGTCGTCACGACTTCCTTGACTTTATAGAGTCGCAAGGTTTGGATTTGTCGAAGTATTATAGTTATGCCGAACAGGTCTTCGGGGAGGAAGAGGAGCATGTTCTGGATACACAGAGTGGTCAAGTTGATGGCGAACCGTCGTCTCTTTGTTTGTCCAAACTTGTGACATTAAGTAATATTGTCCACAGTCCCTTCGATGCTTCGAGCTTCCTTTTGATCGCCTCTAAGATTGTTCTGTTCATAACCTCGACTTCCATTTGCCCGTGGATGGGCGGGTGCTTAGAAATGTTGTTGGATGCTCAAGTTTTTGCACAGCTTCTTAACTTTCTTGCCTTCGAATTGTTTTTCGTTGTCTGTGACAATCACTCTTGGGACTCCCAATCAGCATATTATGTCTTTCTAGAAAAACTTTTCGACTTGAGCTTCTCCTATCTTTGCCAACGACTCCACTTTTATCCACTTTGCAAAGTAATCTACCGCTACAAGGAGGAATTTCTTTTTGTCGGACATTAGGAGCGGTCCTACAATGTCCATTCCCCATTGTCTGAACGGCCATGGGTTGTTCATCAGGATTAGATTTTGGTCGGGCATGCGAGTATACGGGGAAATCTTTAGCATTTGTCACAGTGTGAAGAAGTTTATTTGCATTCGCTTGCATTGTTGGCCAATAGTATCCCAGTGTCAGGGCTTTGTGGGCTAATGTTCTCCTCCTGGGTGGTTTCCATATGTACGATGATGAATCTCTCGTAGAACATAGGCAGCATCATCGGTGAGAGGCATCTTAGTAGCAGATCTCATGTATAGTCTATCGTTTATCATCGTGTATTGTGCTGCTCAATTTCGCAATTTTTGGGCCTTCATCTTGTCCATTGGAAGCTTTTCGTTCATTATGTACGCAAGGATTGGATCGTCCAATTGTTTTCCTGGCTCATTGCACATGCTTATTGCACTTGATTTTCCAGTATGGAACTTTCTTTTATTGTGACAAGCAGATTATCATTTTCTTTAGCTCTTGATGCTTCCTTGGCTAGGTCGTCAACTTTTTCAGTCTCTGCCCTTGCACATCGCCAAATGGTTGCAGCCTGGAAACTTTCCATCGGCTTGGTAGTCTTTTTGGTGGTAGGCTTTCATTCGAGCATCTTTGACTTGAAATTTTCCGTTCAGCTGCTTGACCACCAATTTGGAGTCAAAGAAGACACGGATTTCTTTTATTCCCAAGTGTTTCGCCAACTGCAATCCGGCTATTACTGCTTCGTACTCGACTTTGTTGTTTGAGGCTTTGAAATTGAATTTTATCGCATTTTCTAATGTTACACCTTCCGAGTTGTACAAAATCATTCTGGTTCCGCTTCCCGACTCATTGGATGCTCTATCACAACGAAGGATCCATTCATGAACAGTTTGTTTGGTTTCTTCCTCTTCGTGATTACTGTCTGGTTGGTTGTCATCGCTGCCTGTGAATTCAACAATGATATCCGCATTGCTTGAGCTTTTATTGCGGTTCTAGGGGCATAGCTGATGTCGAAATGGCCGAATTCTATTGCCCATTTCACCATTCTTCCAAATAGCTCTATTTTGTGCAATACTGACCGAAGTTGTTGTTCGTTCATGACAATGATTGGTTGAGCTTGGAAGTACGGTCCTAGCTTTCTTGAAGATACAATCAAGACGAGCGCCAGCTTCTCAAAAGTCGGGTAGTTGACCTCCTAATCTGCAAGTGTTTTGTTGATGTAATATACTGGTTTGTGTACGCCTTTCTCCTCTCGTATCAGTGATGAGCTTACCGCATGGTCGGACACAGACAAGTATAAATATAGTGTTTCCCCCGTGCTTGGTTTTGATAGCAGTTATGTGCTCCCCATGTATGCCTTCAAGCTTTGGAAGGTTTTCTCGGATTCTTCGTTCCACTTGAATGTCTCAATTCCTTTCAAGATTTTGTAGAAAGGTAGACATTTGTCCGACGACTTGGAAATAAATCTGTTCAAAGCAGCTATCCTGCCATTGAGACTTTGCACACCCTTTATGTTCGTTGGCACCTGAATGTTGAGAAGTGTTTGTATCTGTTTCAGATTGGATTTTATTCCTTTTTGATTGACCATGTATCCAAGGAATTTCCATGATTCTACTCCAAATGTGCATTTCTCTGGGTTCAACTTCATTTTGTATCTTTGGAGCTGGGAGAAGGCATTTTCGATGTTTTTAATATAGAGGTGTACACCATGTCATCGATGTACACCTCCATTGTTTTTCCAATTTGGTATCTGAACAAAATGTTGGCAATTCGTTGGTACGTTGTTTCTGCATTCTTTAGCCGAATGGCATCACTCAGTAATAGTATGTACCTCTTTCTGTTATGAAAAATGTCTTGGTCCGGAGGGTGCATCTGTATCTGGTTGTAACCAGAATACGCATCCATGAAGCTCAGAAGTTCGTGTCTGGCAGTGGCATCCTCTATTTGGTCTATACGCGGGAGTGGGAAAGTGTATTTCGGGTAATGTTTTGTTCAGATCATTGTAATCTGCACGTACTTTCCACTTGTCGTTTTTTTTTTTTTACCAACACTGTGTTAGCTAACCAGTCCAAGTAGTGAGATTTTCTGATCACTCCTGCCGTTGTCAGATGGTGCACCTTCTTGTTTATTGTTTGGTTGCATTCTGAGGCAACCAACATTCTTTTTTGTCGGATTGGCTTCCTTTCTGGATTGACTTGCAGTTTGTGAGTAATGATAGACGGGTCTATTCCAACCATATCTTTCATTGTCCAGGCAAAAACGTCTTGGTTATCCTTCAGCAGTTGGACTAGATTTAAGGTGAGTTTAGGGTGGATTTTTGTGCCAATCCAAACTATTTTTTCTCCTTCTCCGTCGTCCAAGTAGACTACTGTCGTTTCTTCTTCTGGTTGTCCAGTGTTTGGTCGATCGCTTGGGCTAGTCGAGGTCATATTGTCATCTGGAAGGTCGGGGTCTAGTTGACCAGGTTGTTGCAACATCTCCTCTGGTCGTTGCAGTAATTGCTATCAGTGAGAGCTTTTAACGTTGCATAGTGGCATTCGCGTGCAACTGGGATCTCCTTTGATTATCGTGATGTCATTATTGGTATGTTACTTCAGGCATTGATGCATGGTGGAGGATACCGCACCCATCTCGTGTATCCAAGGCCTTCCGAAAAACATGTTGTACGCGGATGGAGTGCTGACAATGAGGAAATTTATCAACAGGACTTGTCGTCTCCCTGAAACTCCCGCTTCGACTGGCAGTTGGGTCATTCCGAACGGACAACATTGTTTTATGCTGAAACCTACCATTGGTTGATCATTGGGTAATAACATTTCTTCAGTTAATTGCATCTTTCGAAACGCTGTTAGGGACAAAAGGTTGGTCGAGTTGCCTGTGTCGATTAGTACCCTTTTGATTTCCCAACTGGTTATCAATACTGAAATTACCATAGTATCATTATGAAAGAAATGGACTCCCTTCGCGTCCTCATTGGAGAAGGTCAGAATTTGCTATGTTGTTTTGGCGCATTATGCAAAAGGCTCTGGATGTCTGATCCTTGTTCGTAAATCCCATATTGATTACTTCAAATATCGATTAGATAACTTTTTTTTCTCTAGTTAAGCCATGCAAGACGTACATCAACTCCCTCGATCGCTCCTTTGATTTGGTTTCTTTCCCTTTGGACTCTCCTAAACTATTGAACTCTCTGAGTCGTCCTTTTTTGATATGGTGCTCGATCTCGTCCCTTAAGTTGTAGCAGTCCTTGGTGTCGTGTCTGTACTCCTCGTGGAAAGAACAATAGTTTCTTTTACTTTGCCTATCCGGATCTCCTTTCATTTGGGGTGGCCACTTAACATCCTCCCACTTTACCATGGTTTTCAGGACCTCAGCTCGACTTGTTTTCAAAGTCATGAACGTTTTGCTTATCGACCATTCATATTTGGATCTTCCAGGTTGTAGCCTTTTAGGTTCTTGTTGGAACTCGAATCTGCCACTGGTTTGATGTCTTTTCGACTGGCCATTTTCCTTCCAAGGCCTATCATTCCTTCATCCTTCTTCTCTCATCTCTCAGTTGGCAGAAACGTGTCTATTTTAGGACTCATAATTTTTTCTAGCAGCCACCGTCTCCTTGAGACTGATGTGTTTTTGGGCGGTCTTCAATAGAGTCGCCATGTTTTTTGGGGGGTCTAGATTCAAAAAATCAAATAGTAACCCCCTTTATAGTCCGTAGGTGAAGGTGGTAATGGTAGTGTCATTGTTGCTGCCGTCAATCATGGTCAACTCGTTAGTAAAACAAGTGACACACTCCTTTATGGTTTCCTCCAGCTTCTATCTGATGTGAAACAAATAGTGTGGGCCTTATCTCATTCATTGACTGTCGATGAACCTCATGATGAATGTGGTGGCTAGCGCTTGGAAGGAGTCTATTGACCTCGGTGGCAAGCTGTTGAACCAACTCATCATTGTGGAGGTGAGACTGGTCGAAAATGTTCAGCATATGATGAACTTTGTGTTCTTCTTCAGTGCCATCATGTGGTGGAAATGTCACAGGTGGTCTGTCGGATCGGTATTGCCATTGTGTGTCTCGAACTTTGGTGGAGTGGACTTTTTTGGAGGGAAGTGAGACAATAGGCAAAAGAAAGTCCTTCGATCAAGTAGTACAAAGAAGTATGTCTGCCTATTTCAGTTGAGAGGGATCCCACAAGGTAATCACCTTTGGAAATTGCATGTGACATGTGGAACCCACAATCATCCTCGAGCAAAATCACTTGTTGCCATTCATTTACGAGCGGATTGAATGAAGAGGAGATCATATATGTGCAAAATATGTCAAAGTCAGGTGTAAGCTCTCGTCACATCTTGTCCGGTTTGAAAGAGATGTATCCCAATAATTTGTTGAATTTGAAGAATATTTACAATGTCATTCTCCGATATAGACAGTCCAACTATAAGGCATAACGACTTTGCAACACACTATGTACTTGTTAAGTAACAATAATTAAATTGAGTGGCATATTATGGATGAGGGCAATAGTGTCACAAACATTTTCTGGGCGCATCCTGAGTTAATTCAATTAGAGAAATGATTTACATCAATGATGATTATGGATTCCACTTATAAAACCAATTGTTATCAGATGCTGCTGCTCGAGATTGTGGGTGCCACGTCGACTAGCGAGACTTTCAATTTTGCATGTTGTTTTATGTCTTATGAGAATGAAGAGTCGTACGCCTGGGCACTGGAAAATTTGTTTGAGATTTTTGAACCACACAAGTTGTCAACCGTATTTGTCACTGATAAATAATAGGGTTTGATAAAGGTCATTGAGCGAGTCTTTCCATGAGCAATGAGATCGTTGTGCATGCGGTACATAAACACTAACGTTGAGAAGAAATGCAAAAAGCATTTTAAGGATAATGAGGTGTGGTATGAGTTTATAAATTCTTTCTCAAATTTGTATAAATCAAGTATAGAGGAAAATTTTAATAAGGCCATTGATGAGTTTGAGAGAAAATAGGCATTACACCCGAATTGTTTGGATTATTTGAGAACGGTATATTATCCGCAGAATGAGTACATTGTGAGTGTAACATATATACTTTCATGCATTTTGGGCAACGGACAAACGGTCGTGTTGAGGGTGCACAGTCCAACTTGAAGAATATGTTGACAAATTCACAAGGCACATTTATCAATGTATGGACTGTAATGCATGAAATGATCCAAATACAATACGTAAAGAATAAATCATCCTTTCACTAAAAGAAAAATGCTCATTAATAGCATTTCAAAAACGCTATGGTAGGATACCATAGCGTTTTAGAAAACGTTGTGTCTGCCGGAGCTATAATAGATACTGGGTCTATTATAGTCTTTTAAAAATGCTATTGTAAGTTGACTATTTATAGCATATTTGAAACGCTATAGTAACAGTATTTATAGCGTTTCTGAAACGTTATAGTAAGTCTATTATAGCGTTTTAAAAACGCTATTGTAAGTTGACTATTTATATCATTTCTGAAATGCTATAGTAGCAATATTTATAGCGTTTCTGAAATGCTATAGTAAGTCTATTATAGTGTTTTAAAAATGCTATTGTAAGTTGACTATTTATAGCATTTCTATAACAGTATTTATAGCGTTTCTGAAATGCTATAGTAACTGTATTTATAGCGTTTCTGAAACGCTATTGTATAGTAATCAATAGCGTTTCAGAAACACTATTGTCTTCTCTCACGTAGCATTTAACAAATACTATTGTATTAATTTCTATAACGTTTCTCAAGGCCCTTTTTTTCCTATAGCACTCATCAAGTGCTATCAAATGACATTTTATAACATCTTATAAGTTTTATTTCTAGAAAATAAAAACCAAAATGTGCCAAACACTTAAACATTTCCATGAACGGGGGCAAAGTAATGTAATTAATAAGATAATGTATTACATCGAGTCACAAAATCTATCAAATAAGAAAGATCGGACTACATTTATTAAAGTTGAAGCATGGTAAACAACCAAACATTGACCCAAAAGCCTGTACAAACTCTGCCCAAGACACCATACCAATCAACGCTCAACGACAATTTCAACACTACGCCCTTAGCGCAGCAGCCAACGCGGCCACCAAACAGACCATAGCGATAGAATGTCACCATTCTTGCATGTGAATGATGTCTAATCCCCGATAAAATCTCACCATTTACCGAAGTCTGTGATCCAGATATGTCTTCTCTTGACCAACCAATGAGCAAACAATCCCCTCAATGTCTCTACAGCTAGATTGATCTGCAACATGCCAACAACTTGTCATAATATAAAAGCAATGTATGTTAACTCCAAGAAAGCATGTTAGGTGTGGTTACAGGAATCTAAAAGACTGGTAGAAAGTGAGTACCCATTAACAAGGGATGTCTTTAGAGAATACATGTGTAAAACACCCTCATGCAGATTTGAAAAATACAGGTTTAGGCCTTTAGGGATGATGTCCTATGAGGATGGAGGGCCAATTGCAAATTGAATTAACAAGTTATTAAGAGTATCACAAACAAAAATGAAACCAATACCTCATCAGGTTCTTTTCTCAACTTCGACTTTATAAACCTTAAGAGGTGTTTATGATTCATGCAAGCAGAGTGATGAACATTGTAGAAGTCACAATGTGGAGCACTTTTCTGAGCAAGGAATTCTCTATCCGCATTAAGCATCAAATGAAGATTGAATTTCTGGAAGGAAATAAAGATGAATATTATCAAAGGCCTAACAATTTTTTTGGAACAAGCAAAACAATAAAATAAACAGATACAAGCACTTCAAAGTTTAAGAAGCAACCTGTTCCATAATGGTGTGCATGTTACCATTACTACAAGTTTATCAGCTTACCGGCGTATTTTATCCAACAACACCACCACAAGAGTACTAGTTACCTATGTATTGAAGTGTGAAGATGCTAATAGATCCAAGAATTCATTGAAAGTGTTTTTGTAGATCGAACTCATTGTAATCCTCTGTAGGGACTTCCCTAGGCTACGAAGCTGAACACAAAACACACATAATGAGTCCCCTGAAGCACAAATGAGAAAAATGTTTTACATTGGTACAAATGGAAATCAATATAAATGCTCACCCAAATGGGTTTGGTCTCATTAGCAAGCTCCCAGTCCCAGTACTTCTCAATTACTGTCTTAGTTTTCTTTTTCTTCTACTTCAAGCAAAAAAAAACCGCCAAGAGTTAATCCAAACTGTTGCATGCTAACACTAATCAAAGGATAGTGGATGAACATAACTGAAGGAATGAAAGTTGAACATGAATTTTGGCATAAAATGACTTGAAGTCGATTGATTTTTTATTTTCACTGTGAGTCCATACAAAGGCACAGGGCACAGAGTGTGCTAAAACAATGAGCTAAAAGAACTCTTGTAACAAATGACCAATAATGTCAATGTGTCTTCAAAAAGATTCACTCTATGTCAAGAACCTAGAAACCAAATATTCTTTATCTAAGTACCTTTTGGCCTAATAGCAATAGCATCTTCACACTTCATTTGGGGCAATTTTGAGGTAACTTTTGAGTGTCCTGCAGAGCCATTCCATGCAGAAAGGTGAAATTAATTTACAAGATACAATAACCAAGTGAAATAAATTTACAAGATATAAAATGATTAAATAGTGGGATTTATATTTTTGGAGAAAACTTACTCATTTTGGACGATCCCTTCACCTTTCCATAAGCAAATTCTTCAATGTCAGGCAATTATGGTTCTGGACACTGCATGCAATAAACTGAACAACATCATAGTTAATTTAACCTTTACTGACTGGTGCAATGCAAAAGGAGAAAGAATAGGGTATACTAATTTGCATCTAATTTCATGAAATATTTGCTTTTCCTTATGGTTATTTCAGAGTAACCCCAAAATGGAACCAAAGAAGATCCAATTAAAAATGAAATAAACAAGACAATTAGATACAAGTCTTCTTCTTTTTAGAAAAGGTTCTTACTTTCGCCTTCAACTCTACAGGCTTTGATTTCTATAGTAGTCTTCAATTTTCTTTTTCTTGTAAAAACTCGAATCCCTGCTAAAAAAACACGCGTTTTTGCTTCAGAAACTACAAGTGTACAACAATTAGGAATAACAAGATTTGCAGCAGTAGGAATAAGTGCCTCCGTGTGTTATTGACCTTGGAGTCCCTATCAAGGTAGCTGCATAAACCACGCCTGAATTTGTAGCAGTAGTCGAGGGAGCTAAAACCACGCCTAAATAGCAATAACAAGATTTGACCTGATCAACAATTAAGAACTGATACGCTGAGTCAATAGTTAAAATTTAAACTTTAAGATAATTTTGAAGGAGTTCATTCGTCAATTATTAAAAAATACTAAATGATGGCATCTAAATATTAATATCCTGAGTGCGCTCTCTCAAACCGTGATAGAATCAGACCACTAAGACTATCAAGTCAAAATGGTGGAAAATTGGGTAAATTCAATGCCACATTTATTGCAGTATTGAAGCATTATCTTTTTGTAACCTTCACTCGGTTTATATTGAAATCACAGGAAATGAACTGAAAAATGAAATTTTAACATGATAGAATTTCTCAACAGATTTGATGGATAAAAAGTTGAGATTTTAACAATTTTTTGCTTATTTGCAAATTAAAGCAACAATGAAAATACTTAATCACAAATCAAATCATCACCCTGCTATTGACATATATAGGGATGTTATAGGTATATTATGTTTTTTTATACTAAACTCTGACTTTAGATATGTAAGAGCCTGGATAAAGATATCCACAACCAAAAGTAAGTCAGAATTTTATCCAACTCAGCAATGATTCAATGAAAGATTTTTGTTAAAATCTTCAAATTTGGCGTCAAGAACACACTATACTAAAAGCCTTCCCTACCCAAACAACATTCAGGCATCGTGACGTGTATTCTTCAAACACAGTATAAATTAGGAAAAGCAAGCAATGAACTATTTGTTCTCTCTTCCGGTTGTAAATTTCTAGAAACACTGATGTAAATTGAGTTGCAACTGCTTACCCCTTTCTCATCTTTCTACACCTTTTATGCGGACCATTACATGTGCATCTCTTGTAGGAGTTTCAGCCGACTCCTCCCAAGTACTGTATAACTGTGCCCGACATTCCTCAAAAAGCAAAGGTTCAAACACTGACATACTCTTCTACAGACTCAAACTGACCTGGCACTCGTTGCAGTTCTGTCTCCTCTGCCAAAGACATGGAATCTTAACACATAGCATCACCTAATAATATGTAAAGTCTTTCAAACCCTTAAACATAGAACTAGACTAACAATTAAAAAATAAAGAAGCTAAGAATTGCAAACCTGGGTGGTGCCAAAACTTATCATTAGTTACTGATCCAGATGGGTGCTTATGTTGCCTTGAATCTGCGGGCTGCTTCCACAATCCTTGCCTTGGGACGGGAGGAGGATATATTTCTGAAGCAGAATCAGTCACACTGTTCATCTTCTTAGACTTACCTTGATCTCCCAGGTTTTTATCCCCATTAGATTCAGGTTTGCAATCATTATAGTCCACGGAAGTATCCCCTTCATTACTTGGAAGATCTACTTGTTTTTTATCCTTGGTTGTGAGTTGACCATGCCTTTCTGCACTGTGTTCTCCATGAACTGAATCTGTCCGAGGTTTCTTTACTGCGCGATTATTTGGATTTAATGAGTTAGGGTGCTTTTTGGGAGCAGAAGCTTTGATAAGGCCAACTTGCTTGACATCCTCTGGCCCAATCATCTTAGTTTGTCTGAACTGTTTCTTCCCTAACATTGCCTCTTTGTGCTCATCGAGCTTATGTTTCTTTCCAAGATTATTAGTCCATCAATTGAGTATTTACTCCTTTCGACAAGTAGCATATTTTTCTCCAAGTCTATCTTGCAAGGCAAAAAACTTGAGCTTTATATGGAGAGATGACACCAACACTAACTCTTTGTTAAGAATCAATAGATGCTGCCAGAAAGGGAAAAAAAAACACGTTATAGTTTTACTTGAAATAATCAAGAAACTTGCCAATGGCATGACAACTCAACGGTTAGAGCTTGGCGGATGATACCATTAGGTCATGAGTTCAAACCCAGCTTGCGGCATCTTTATGGGTTCTGGGATCCTATAAAAAACCTTGCTTGCCTTTCAAAAAAAAAAAAAAAAAATCAAGAAACCCATAAACAAGTTTTATTTTTTTTTTGGGAAATTAAGAAACCCAGAAACAACATACAATCACAAAAAGTGATGTCAAACAAAGACTTATTCTAACTCAGCTATAAGAAAGAAGAATTTTATAAATGATCGTAACTGAAACACATACCTTTGCAAAGGCAAGCAACCATCTCACAGATTAGAGCTACCTCCATCAAAATTTTCCGGCTATATCCATCATCAAATTCATCCTTCCCATATGGAACATTAATTAAAGAATAAGAACCATACATGTTTTCGGGGAGAAAGTGTTTTATGTAGCTTTTTTCTTTGACATTTGGAGCATCTGCAATTTGTTTTTCGTAGAACTCAGAATTAGGAAATATGTTTATGGCGGGGTGCATCCTATACTGCATGTTCAAAAGATGTTTTCTCTGTCCCAATAGTACAAGCCTCTCAGACTTCTTCCAAGTTCAACCTTTTCAGATATCTAACAAATAGTGAAGATCAAAATTTCAAACGATTTCAATATAATCAAATAAGACTACTACAACTACTAATAATAATAATAATAATAAAATAAACTATGCTAAGGGTAAACAAACCTTGCTTTTAATCATAGCAGGCAATTGCTTTTCATCACCTATGAGAACAACATGCCGGATGCGAGGGGGTTGAAAGGGGATTGCATATTCACATTCTTTAAGCTGCACAACTTCATCAATAACCAACAACTCTATTGGTTTCAGCTCATCCAACCTAGCTGAGCTTGAAGCAGTACAAAAAATAAGGCAAGCATGTTGCAAAAAAAAAAAATTTTGATCAAACTTTTGTCATAAATGATGGGAAGAGTAAAAGCCCCACGAAGGACTCTGAGAATTTGAAGGCATTCGTCTACCCTCTCACTTAACAAGGAAACAGATGTGCGGCCGACTTTGTATCTAATTTTCTCTAGATTTGGGTTGCTTAAATTATTGCTATGCAACAAACTTCTAAGAGACTTGAGCAAATTGAATGCTCTGCCCATGTCTTTCCACCACGTTTATTGAAGTGAACAATGTAGAAAGGTGGGTGCGCAAATTTATAATGCAAAACCGCAGGCTCATCTCAATGCAATCAAATTGTTTTCTAACGAATTCTTCAAAAGGAGAAGTAAGTGAATGTTTGGGCATACATTCTTCTCAACACCATTCAATCTAGTTTTATGATCGTAGTCAGCAATATACGAATGTTTGGGCATACATTCTCTTATTAATCTCTAATCGCCCCCCCCCCCCCCCCCCCCCCCCCCCCCCCATTCTTCCTTTGAATATTGAGTTGGGAAAAGACTATTGTATGTGTTGCATGCTGTGGGAAAAAAGGAAAAAACAGATAACCAATTATTAAAAAAAAAAAAAAAACTGAGCATCAATTTGCAACTGTCACTAATAATGTCTTGATTGTCACAACTCTCTTCATATTGTAACAACTAGGGAGGACAAATGTTTCAACATTGTTCACTAGAACAAATAGACATTTAGATTGGCTCTGAATTTAAACAAGGGGGTTTTATAAAACAATCACCATAGAAGACAATATTAAATAATTGAATGGGGTTTTGTAAAACAATCACCATAGAAGATAGTATTGAATAATTAAATGAATAAAAAATAAAAATAAAAGGCATAATAAATTACTTGCCAAGATCGATGTGCGCTTGGATACCGAAACCAAAGCATCCAGTCTTACTGAAGTTCCTCCTCAACAAGTCGTACTCCTTCACCTTCAATCCACTCTCAAGAAGTTGCATCCCCTTGTCACCTCGACGGTGACATAGCAAGAAATCTTCTCATTACACCCAATTCTGAAAGATTTTTGTTAACACAAAATAAAAATCAAAGGGTCAAAAACCCATCAACCAAATCAATGTAAAATCAAAATGAACAAAAAACATAAAAGAGAGAAACCCTTTTTGTTTGTTAGATACATAACTTTGGAGAAAACTGGGGTTTGTCCACTCAACAACTCCAACACCTACAAATAAAAATAAAATAGAAATCAGTGAAAAACGATGGGGGTTTAGGAGGAAAAAATGTGCAATGGGGTTTAGGGGGTAAGAAAGAGATAGACTTAGTATACATACCTTGGAGGCCTTGGTGAGACGATCTCTGCTCTTGCCGACGGAGATGTTGAGGACGAGCTTCTGGACCTAGATTTCTATTTATCTATCTCTTGATTTCTCTCCCCCTCACTCTTTCCCTCTCATTGGATCTCTCTCACTCTCGCTTGAGCGGCGTGCCTTTGGTTTGAAGAAGAGCGGTGTCCCTCTCCCTGGATCTCTCTCACTCTCGCTCGATTTCTCTCTCCCTCACTCTCGCTCGATTTCTCTCTCCCTCACTCTTTCACTCTCGCTTGATTTCTCTCACTCTCCCTTGATTTCTCTCTCCCTCACTCTCGCTTGTAGAGCGGCGTACCTTTGGAGAAGAAAAATGCCCCTCTGATCTGCTGCGATTGACGGGGGAGGAGAGTGAGACTGAGAAGGAGAAAGACGTAGATGCAAATTTTTTTCTTTCTAAAAGTTGAAGTAGAATCGAGCGAGCTCTTTTTTTTATTTCCCGCTTACTCTTTCATAGCGTTTTATCAATGTAACACTATTCAAATTTGCGCTTTTAAGAAGCAATTGTGGCTCAGCGCGCATTTCTTTTTTCACTTCCCGCGCGAGAATTTGGTCTATAGCGTTTTCAATTTTAATTGTTCATGAATTCAGTCAATTATAACACTTTGGACAAAAACGCTATAAACATATGCTATCAATGAGCACTTTTCTTGTAGTGTTTCAACAAAGTTTGACGAAGGTGAAAACTCAACATGTATCAAATGTTTTGGAAAACTTCATGGGTCCATGGTGCACAGGGCTCTAATTTGATGTTTTTGGATGTGAGGAGGTGTGAATCGATGGGCAATGATCTTGTCAATTGTGGATGTGTAATTCAAACCACTAATGGGTTGCCTTGTGCTCATGAAATGACAAAGTATCTAAACCCTACTGGACAACT
This sequence comes from Berberis vulgaris, assembly GCA_963556465.1. Classification (NCBI taxonomy): domain Eukaryota; kingdom Viridiplantae; phylum Streptophyta; class Magnoliopsida; order Ranunculales; family Berberidaceae; genus Berberis; species Berberis vulgaris. The sequence goes on along the minus strand of OY747127.1, from coordinate 63,342,010 downwards.
TCCATTGGCTACCTTAGAAAAGTTTTGAATGCAACATTGCAAAAGACCAAATTCTGAAGGCGGCGAATGTGATTAAAGACCCAGTGATCGATGCCCTGAAGCAAAGGCTTAATGAATCCCTTCCCAATCAGAAGTTGGTGTTGAAAAGAAAGCTTCTAGAGTTGAGTTGCCCTGGTTCAACTATAATGATCGAACCATCCGAGCTTGTAGCAGGCGAGGGAGAACTAATAAGAAGTTGTCCAAGCATGAGAGGTTGACTAAAAAAGACCCATCGAGTAACGAGTATGCCAAGACTCAGGAGGAGCTAAAACGTCAAAAAAGTTTTTATAAGCAAAAACCCAAAAATTTTAACAGTACTTGGATGAATCAAATTCCGTTGTGGATTTGGGATTATGTAGACAACATTGAGAATGTTGAAGGTGATGAAATTTTGGGCTTTGATGCATAGCCAATTTCCTAGATTACGACCCCCGGATTGGTTGGAAGCATGTAAGGAATGACCTAATAATGGAACTAGAAACTAATGATGAATTTTTGGCTTGGAATGTGGCATGAGTCAGGGGTGACGGTGTTAAAGGATGCTTTGAATTTCAAAATTCCAAGGTACAAACTGACAGGCGAAATTTGCATATTGATCCAATATGTTAGAGTTTGCTGCGAATCATTACTGATGTGTGTTTGTGTGTTAGGATCTGTGAATCCGATTGTGAATGGGATTTGAGCAGGGGTCCTGTCGCCCTGAAGGAGGCCATCTTCCGGTGGTTCGTTGCTTTTGAGATTCACTTGCTGAAGTTGTGCAGGAACTTTATTACTCTTTCGGACGGGGTTGGCAGATTTTTGTTGGGCGGTGCTTGGACATGGTCGGTGGGTTGAGCGCGCTCTTGGGTAAGTTGTCCACTGTTTTGATCAGAAGATCCATCTCAGTAATGAGTTAATCCACGTGAGGATTCGTGGCAAGGCTGCCAGATTTTTGGGATGGTTGGGCTACCACATGTTGTAGCTCTCTGTTGCTGAGCATGGTTGGCCCGAGGACTGTCGCAGGATTTGAAACATGCACCGTCGGCAAAACAACTTCTCCGGTGGGAGGATTGCTTTGATTGTTGCTAGGTTGAGGGTCTGTAGAGTGTTCCATCTGTTCTAAGAGCTTTTTAATTGCTAATCAGAACTGAGGAAGTTTCCTACTCTAAACTATCTTCTTGAAAGGAAATTGTCGTTTCCCAATGACGGTGCCAAATTGATGAGTCCAAAATCCGATCTCCTGTAAGTCTGACCTGCAAAACAAATGTTAGATTGCCAAAGACCACCTTTTTGGTACCTGAAGGCACTCCGATGCTTAAGTCAGTAACTCTGTTGGAAATGGAGATAAATCTGGACAGAACTCAGTTAAAATTGCGTACCTTCGTCGAATGTTCTCTTAACCTTGTATAGTGATCGTTGTTAATTCTCTGCAAGGATTAAGCATGTGAGGCAAAATGAGGGGAGACATTCTCTATAATAGTCTCCTCCTTTATGAAGATACATCCTTGGGGGCGTAACTCGCTCCGCGACTCTTTTTTTTGTAACGTTCCTCCTCTTTAAGAGACAACTTTGTTGGGTCTAGATTTGGGCCTTTGATTATAATTTATTCTTATGGGCCCTGTTTGGGCCTTTATGATCAGATCTGCCCTTTTTGGGCTAAGTTGGCCTGGTTTTAATCCTCGCGGTGGACGATCTCTGCCACGTGTATGGTTGTGATGGAAGTCTTATTTGATGTATCATCAGAAGGTATTCACATCATGGCCGGGTATGATATTTCGGTGCCAAGTCATCGCTAAAGTTAATAATATAGTTGTTGTTAAACTAAATCGGAACTAGCTAATCACAAACATAAGGGAATGATCAATTTTGGATGTGAGATGGGAGGGAAGCGAAACAATAGGCAAAAGAAGTCCTTCGATCAAGCAATACAAAGAAGTATGGCTGCCAATTTAAGTTAAGAGGGATCCCATAAGGTAATGACCTTTGGAAATTGCACGTGACATGTGGAACCCACAATCATCCTCGAGCAAAATCACTTGTTGCCATTCGTTTGCTAGCAGATTGAATGAAGAGGAGATCATATATGTGCATAATATGTCAAAGTCAGGTGTAAGCCCTCGTCACATCTTGTCCGGTTTGAAAGAGATGTATCCCAATAATTTTTTGAATTTGAAGAATATTTACAATGTCATTCTCCGATAAAGACAGTCCAACTAAAAGACAGAACGACTTTTCAACACACTTTGTACTTGTTGAGTAACAATAATTAAATTGAGTGGCATATTATGGATGAGGGCAATAGAGTCACAAACATTTTCTGGGTGCATATCGAGTCAGTTCAATTAGAGAAATGTTTTCCATCAATGATGAAACCAATTGTTATCGGATGTCGCTGTTTGAGATTGTGGGTGCCACATCGACTAGCAAGACTTTAAATTTTGCATGTTGTTTTATGTCTTATGGGAATGAAGAGTCATACGCCTGGGCACTGGAAAAAATGTTTGGGATTTTTGAACCAGACAAGTTGTCAACCGTATTTGTCACTGATAAATAATAGGGTTTGACAAAGGTCATTGAGCGAGTCTTTCCATGAGCAAGGAGATCACTGTGCACGTGGTGTACATAAACACAAACGTTGAGAAGAAATGCAAAAAACACTTTAAGGATAATGACACGTGGTATGAGTTTATAGATTCTTTCTCAAATTTGTATAGATCAAGTATAGAGGAAAAATTGAATAAGGCCATTGATGAGTTTGAGAGAAAATAGGCATTACACCCGAAGTGTTTGGATTATTTGAGGACGGTATAGTATCCACAGAATGAGTACATTGTGAGTACAGTATAGATACTTTCATGCATTTTGGGCAACGGACAAATGGTGGTGTTGAGGGCGCACACTCCAACTTGAAGAATATGTTGGCAAATTCACAAGGCACATTTATCAATGTATGGACCGTAATGCATGAAATGATCCAAATACAACACGTAAAGAATGAATCATCCTTTCAACAAAGTTTGACGAATGTGAAAACTCAACATGTATCAGATGTTTTTGGAAAACTTCATGGGTTTGTGGCGCACAAGGCTCTTAATTTGATGTTTTTGGATATGCGAAGGTGTGAATCGGTGGGCAATGATCCTGTTAATTGTGGATGTGTGATTCGAACCACTAATGGGTTGCCTTGTGCTCATGAAATGACAAAGTATCTAACCCCTACTAGACAACTTCCATTTGCTACCTTAGACAAGTATTGGATGCAACTTGGCAAAAAACCAAATTCTAAAGGTGGCGGATGTGATTAAAGACCTAGTGATCGACGCCCTTAAGCAATGGCTTAATGAATCCTTTTCCGATTAGAAGATTGTGTTGAAGAGGAAGCTTCTATAGTTGAGTTGCCCTGGTTCAACTATAATGATCGAACCATCCGAGCTTGTAGTAGGGGAGGGAAGAACTAAGAAAAAGTTGTCCAAGCATGAGAGGTCGACTAGAAGGGACCCATCGGGTCACGAGTATGCCAAGACTCCGAAGAAGCTAAAATGTCAAGAAAGTGTATATAAGCAAAAGCCCAAAAATTGTAACAGTACTTGGATGAAGCAAAATTTCTTGTGGATTTGGGATTATGTTGACATTATTGAGAACGTTGAAGGTGATGAAATTTTGGACTTTTACGCATAGCCAATTTCCTAGATCACGACCCCTAGATTGGTTAGAAGCATGTAAAGAATGAGCTAATAATGGAGCTAGAAACTAATGAAGAATTTCAGCTTGGAATGTGGCATGAGTCAGGGGTGACGGTGGTAAAGGATGCTTTGAACTTCAAAATCCAAGGTACACACTGATAGGCAAAATTTGCATATTGACCCAAATATGTTAGAGTTTGCGGTGAATCGTTACCAATGTGTGTTTATGTGTTATAGGAACCAAAGCACTAAATGTTTTCCATATGTTCAACTGTCGTCATAGTTGAACAACATTAAGGTATGTTTCATGGCACACCTCGTCCAGAGTTCTAACTTTGTCTTGCTCCATATGCTACTGAAACCATCGTTGTCTCATACAGTACCTAATTGGCCCTCTCGCATATTTCCAGAAACAATCTCTTAGAAGAGTTCATTTGATGCACAACACCACATTGGTGACGTGATGTTGAAGAAGTACAATACCAAGAATGCTAAGAAGATCAATAACTCGGAGGAGGTCATTGCATGCATGCACTTTTGTTGTACATATTATAACTGGCATGTAAACCAATATACTGACATGAAAATCATTTTTTGTTTTGGTGACATAGAATGATTTATTTGTTTGAAAAGTCACCACTTTTGTATTATGGATGACTCGTACGACTGTGATAATTAAATGTCAATATAAATATATATTTTATATTCAATTATTTGAATTGAATACACATCTTACTTATGTTGTATTCACATTCTTCGATGTAACAATGAGCGTTATTCATTTGATTATCGACATATAATAACAGCAACCCAACCAACATCAATAGAAAAAAATTCGAAGAAATGAAACATTGAAATAGGAAACAATTGCAACACCATTTTCGATTGACAGTTTCCTAGTCACATATAGTCCTGCGCAAGTAACAAAAGTACTAAAATACACCACAACACAGAAGACACTGTGACCATAATACACACAATCGCAGAGGTTCTTGTATGCTGGAGTTAGCCATTTGCAAGATCCCATGCGAATGGATATCTCCTACTCGTAAGAACCTCTGCGTTAGAGGAAAAAACTAGACCACTACACCAAAAAGACCCATCAGCAACGGTTTGGGACCATGGGGGTAACCTATTGCCACGGCTTAGAGGCCTGGCCATTTGAGGCGTCGCCAAATCACCATTGACGGCTATAAACCGTGGCCACACATATTAGCAACGGTTTTATGTTCGAGGACGCTTGATGATTTTCTGCATTTAGCCACGGTTTTAAGCCATTGCAAACATGATGGCCACGGTTTTAAGCCGTGGCAAGCATGAAGTACCACGGTTTTAAGCCGTGGTCAGTCAAAACAAAATTCAAAAAAAAAAAGAAATCTGGTTTGTTGCGAGGGTTTGAAACCGTTGCAAATTAATATAATCGAAAAAAAAATTACATTTTTTTACTACTGCAGCAAAATCACTGCCCCACACCTGCAAAATCAGTCCTTACTAAGATCGACCAGACACTTGCAATGTGGCGTGTACCCGTGCCTATGACACGGCTACCGTGTCATGCCTCCGGCACGAATAGGATTCCACAAACTATATGCTAGATAAATACAAAATCAACCGTAAAATGGAACCTTGTCAAGTTTTGACGCCAAACAAAAACATGTAAACAAATAACACTAATGTACAATAACAGGATTAACCTTTTTATGCTCAACTTTAAGTGGAAGTCCTTCATGGTAGAAACTAGGCATTGGGTTTGCTTTGTAAGAGCCAACGGATTGCCACATTAAGATATGATTTAACCTTGAACTAAATATTAACATCAGATTATGATCCTAAAAGAATGCAAAAAATAAAAAGAAAACTTACAAATACTAAGTTCATAACATAACTTTATACATAAACCATTTGCATTCATCATCTGAAATTCAATATTATTGTCATGTTTTCATAACATACTAAGTGCATAATATGTTCAAAGCATTCACATAGGAGATCAGAGAATAGTTAGTCTTAAAACGATAAGAGGAGTATGAAAGTGCACCAAGGCTCCAGCTAGTATGGATCAATTCAGCCTTCGCAGTTTCCCCTGCAGCACCAAGTGCTACATGCAACGGGTAAAAATGGTCTGGCCATGGGTGCGCCATTTTGGCAGAAGGCGCCTTCTGGTAAAAGTTATTCACATCGCTATGCCTGCATTTTCACAATCACTTCTTTATCTAACAACCTCTATATAATTCTCATACAAAATAATGAAATAAATCGCATGTGAAATGTGAATTTACCTTCCATTCACCAGAGACTCGGTGAGCCAAGAATCAAAGTCTTGAGCCCAAGGGAGGACCTCACCATCGTCACCTTCCCCAAGTACCCTCAAGTTATGCGTAGCACTCCCTGATCCAATTATAAGCACATTTTCATCGCGCAAAGGGGCCAATGCCTTGCCCATGTTGTAGTGATGGGTACCATCCTTCTGTGTTTGAACTGAAAGTTGGCAGACTGGGATGTTGGCCTTTGGGTACATTAGCATGAGTGGAGCCCAAGCGCCATGATCGAGTCCTCTGCCTTTCTCTTCACACAAACGCTTGAATCCACCTTCCTGCAACAATTCCTTTACTCTCTTTGCCAAGGTTGGTGCACCAGGTTCTGCATGACTCGTGTGGACTGAATTTTGGAAGCTTTCATAGTTCGAAAGCAATTCTTTTATGCTGATTAAGATCGTCTAGGTACCTTTAGGGAAGCAAAGCCACATCTTAAATGGGTGTTGAACCAGTGGATGAAGGTGCAGATATTACAGAAAGAACATCTGTAACGGAAGCCATTTGACTCAAAGCCCCCTTCAGAACATCTAATGAACAACCGGGCTTGACCATGTTTCTCACCTGAAAAAGGGTGAAATGAGATGAACATGAACTCGTAAGATATCACTAAGACAAATGTTTCTGTCAATATTAATTGCCATAACTGAGAAATGAGAACAACAACACATTTAACGGCTCCACATACATTATTGATTATGCTCGGGCCGGGGTCAGGGATTGTCAAGTTCGAGCTGTCACCTTTGGTCTCTGCATAAGGGAGTTCACCAACCACAAAAATAGCATAGGAGAAGTCGCTAGATTTGACAAAGTTGGCATCTGGATTCTCATTGTACACAACTTGGGTGCTTGGATCAACGGTAGATTTAATGGCTTTGAGGATAGTAGTTCCTAATTTTAAGACTTTATCATGTCAGTGAGATGGTTATCAATAGGGACACTAATATTTATTTCCTAAATGTTCCATCTTATCAAGTAATTTATTACAAGTGAACATCGCCTGAGAGGAAAACCATTAAACTAGCATGTGCAAATAAAAAATAGTAAGAAAAAGGCGAAATGGGAACCTTGAACTCAGGCATTTTATGGACTTAGTAGTAGTAGAGATATTATAAAGAAGCAGACCTTCTGTGATGTTATTGCCACTGAGTCCTTGCCACGCGATAGTCCATCCACCACATTGATAACCCAAGTTGTTTCCATGACTTCCAGCAACAAGAATTAGCGGTGCCTTCTTAGGTAATGGTAGCAGTGGCTGATCAGGGGATTTTCCATTCTTGAGTAGCACAAGTGACTTGCTTACAACTTCCCTTGCCAATTTCGTTTGTTTGTGTAGCTTTGTTCTGTCTTCTTAGACGCTGAAAATTAGCTTACCTTGCACCCAACCTTGTCGGCAAGGCTGTAATCAGCCAATGGATTCTCAAACAGTCCCATGCTGAACTTGACTCGCAGTAGTCTCTTCACTGCATCATCAATACGACTCAGAGTAATGACATTTTTATTGATCAGGTCTGTCACAGTATTGACGAACTCTGTGTAGTTATATGGAACCATGAGCTGAACCACAGAAAAAGAATTGGAGCAAAAGGTGTATTATGTTGAAAAAATTAAGTATATATTGTAAGACACTGCGAATACAAATCTCCAAAATAAACCAGAACACTTTTACCATGTGTGTGAGACAAAGGACAATCAGAAACCTTTCATCCAGATCATTGGAATGAGACCACATCAATAATAGATTTAATATATATGTATGTGCACGCCAGTGCGCATTGAAAACACATGAACACCAAAAGCATGCTACCATGAGTTATAGCCTTAAAGGTTCGCTAATCCAAGGTGGAATGCAGAACAACATGAGCTAGAGACATAGCTCCAGCATGTTAAGATGAGCCAAATACACAGGTCTAACATGCCAAAGGCATGACAAAATGAGTCAAATTAAGGAACAAGATTGACATGCTAACATGAACTACACACAGGTTGAGATGCATGTTGCAATCAGAGTATTTTTGTTACTGACCATGTCAAGGCTAGCATTGATACTAGCTTCTACAAAGTAGGTGTAGTTATCATGGGATGGATTGGTAATACTATCAATGCCCAGCCAATCCGAGATGACAAAACCCTGAAAATTCATAGTTAGCAAACACAAAATTTAGGCTTTTATTCAATTTTTCTCAAAATGATTTTAATAAAATCAAAATGAAACTGCATTACTTTCAAGTGAAGAGTGCCCTTAAGGAATCCCGTGACCAAATCACGATTGCCATGCATCTTAACTCCGTTTATACTTGAATAAGAAATCATCACAGTTGAGACACCCTTGATGATGGAGTCAGTATAGGCTGGCATGTGTATGATTAGTAATTCATGCTGGTTCACAATGGTATTGTTTTCGTTAATGCCTTTGTCTGTGCCACCATCACCCACGAAATACTTAGCACAGGCGGCAACTTTGTTCCTACATAGAAGAAAAGCAAACTGCATACTATCAAGAAGTATGCCTTCGTAATAGCAAAATCATCCAACAAAATCTGTCACAACAAGCTACAAACTCACATACAACCATAACATAAAAGAAAATGAGAGGAGACGTATATACTTTCCACTAACATAAGGAAGACCCTTTCGAGAATTCGGTGGGAGGTCTCCTTGCAATCCGGTTATGATCTCTGTAATGGAACAGACAATTGCAGGGTCCTCACTATAGCTCTCGTGAGTTGAAATGCTCACGCATTTGAAACCATTTGCATCTTATTAGGCTCCACTCAAAGTGAAGGCCGACATAAAAACACAATTAATAGCTGATACTGTTGGCGCTGGCGCGCCGAGCGCGCATCTGGGTCCCTCTGTTAAAGTGATATTATAGTAAATAGCAATATGCATGCATTAAACTAAGACCATTGTCCATATCAAGAAAAACAGTTCTATGACCTACTAGGAATCATCCAATGGTACCAGGGCCAGTCATTTTGAAATAAGACTTTCAATGAATATACCTTTTGATCTGTTGGACTAATAGACTTAGCACCCAACTTCTGAATGGTAGAACCTATGTTGCAAATCTGCCCCTCCACAGGGCCAGTCATTTCAAAACAAAACTTTTAAACGAATTTTGGGACCTATAAACCCTGCAACCCATTTAACTAAATTTCTGCTTTTGAATATCTTACTATGCCTGGATTAATTCTATGAATGTATTGAAGTTATAAAAAACAATCAAGTTGACAACAGGACAATAAGAAAATATTATACTGGGCCTGCTGGTCCTAATTCCTAAATAAAAAAGGTTAAATTGTTTTCGAAAATGGTTGGGCCATTAGGGCCCACAAGTACCAGGATACGGGGTTAATGTAATTTCCTTATATCTTGCCTGATTTGATAACTGGATATTAATTAATAGCATGTCAAGATACATACTCGTAAGCTTTGCCCTTCAAATCAACTGTAGCAGAATATCCAGGAATGGAGGGGTAATAATTTACCAATCGCTTGTTGATTTCTGCTTCCACTAAGTAGGCCAGAAGTTTCTCTGTCTCAATCTGGACAAGAAAATACAATCAGAAACCTATAAGAATATTAATCATGCATTCTTAGCACACAAATCTTACATTCCATACTTGAGATAGCTGTGCAGAATCATCTGACTCGGGGTGAACAGCAGCTAACAAAGTAAAAGACATAATTTTAGATTGGCATGATGAAACAGGATGCTCTCAGATAATAAAACCATGAAGATCATAAGAACCTGTTTCTTGATAAATGGTGGCAAAAACTCAATTAAGCAGATGCCCAAGGCGAAAGTTTCGAGGAAATGTTATCAACAGAAACGCCTTGTCGATGGAAACCATGAATTTCCTGTGAAATGAGTAGAACACCAATGGCTTAGTCATGAAACGTCTATGGTAAACGAGACTAAAGAACAAACTAATTGTTCGATTCGACTTGAACACAACTAACACAAAAATGTGTGAAACAGCTTCAGCATGTAAACTAATAAAGATGATTATTTTCGAAAAATATACCTGCAAGAGAGCGTAAAATTCAGGAATGCTTTCAATAAGTCCTTCAGGCAGAAAGATGACTCCGTGATTCTTGTCTGAACCAAAAGAAAAACATCAATTAAGGCACCAACTACTGCGACATAAATTTGATTTATGATATAACGTAATGATGCATTTAGTACTATTGACATCAGTACAATATTATTCAAAATGGCACAAGAGGCTTTAATAAAACAAAAACAAAGACCAATAATCTAATTTACTATCCCCGACCACATGCTATCTATGTTCCCAATTACACCCAACCTGGACTCGTTTCTCCTATACCACCACTACCCCAGACCAATGACATAAAATCCACTACCACCTTTATTGTGATAAATGTTGAGACATACACGGAGAAACCACTCCCACTTGAATCTGATAATGTTGTTGTTGTTGCCTAAATGACTGATGGAACAAGTTAAGTGAGTGTGAATGGTGTCTATTGTTTCCAACTTCTGAGTCATGGTGGTTGTAATACATACTATCTAGGCTCAAAGACATTGCTTCCCTCTCACTGTTCCCATAGTGATGAGCACTCATTGGTGCACCACCCAAAAAGTTCTCAAGTTTTGGGGTTGTAGTTGACACCATCCCTTCACACATTTAACACAAAAATAGTTTCAAAACAAGCTATAACTAAAATGGATTCAAATCAAGTAGAAACAGAAAAGTGGCAGAGCAAGTGTTGCAAACCTTTTGATTGTGATCTACTAAGAGCTTCCATGATACAAAGTGAACCATCAGACTTGAGTGGCATTACAGACAAGTGAGAGTAAAACCCACCATTTTCACCTTCAACCCCCTGACAAATGCATTGAAACTATGTGACCATCAATGAACATAAAAATTACAAACAATTCAAATGAGCTAATGCTTTCCTTCACAAATGGTTCTCCTCATAGAAATTTTTACAAACAAATGGTGTGCATCTTACTGAAGTGGGTTCCAGCTCAAATCAAGTCAATGACCAAACAAAAGGAAGAACCCTTTGAAGGAGAATCACAAAACAAAAGAACCCCAGACTAAAACATGAACAGAAAATAAGAAATAAGAAATCAGAGAACTTGTTACCTGATTGAGCAAACTACAAGCTTTTTTGCTTTCTTTCACTTCAAAGTTCAAACCAATTATCCCAGACTCAAATCAAGCTAAAAATCGATGCTTGAGAATATAAAATGCTCCGAAGGAAGCAAATCAACAATGGGTTATTTCCAAAATATAGACTTTCTGTCAAAAAGGCTTCAAAAGGAGCATGAAGAAATGCTCCGTGAGCTTCTCACAGAGACACTAACCTATCATCTTCAGAGTCGTCATTCCTAAAACACAACCAATTTCGCCACAAAGAAGAACACTGACAGAACACAAAAACCCTTACTTTCTGCGTCCTCCCCCTCCCCAAATCGCTCTCTGCGTCCTCCCTCTCCCTCTCCCCAAATCTCTCGGCGTCCTACCTCATTGCAAGACCGCAATTTTTTTTTGCAAGACCACCAATTTTCTTTCGCAATGGCGCCAAAGCAACATGTGCATTTTCTTTTTATAGCCACGGTTTTGGGCCGTGGCAAATAAACCAACGGTTTTGAACCGTGGCCATATCCGTGTAGCTAATAAGGCCTTTTGGTGTAGTGACGGTTTTAGGCTCTAGCCACGGTTTTGGGCCGTGGCAAATAAACTAACGGTTTTGAGCCGTGGCCATCTCTGTGTAGCTAATCAAGCCTTTTGGTGTAGTGGACCCTATCAAAAATTTGGATTTTTTTTGTCTTTGAAAGTTTTTTTAATTTCTATATTTTTGCAAAAATGTTTAGAGGTAGAATCCACCTTCCAAACAGATTTTTGACATTCCCATTCTAAAGATTCCTACAAGTAGGAGGTCAGCAATCGCATGGTCCCATGTGACTGGACATCACCTGTTTGCAAGATCCTCAACGATAGGGTAAAAAATTGGACTATGACCAAAATTTTGGAATTTTTTGTGTTTGAAATTAATTTTTTTTTTTTTTGTAATTTCTATGGTTTTGCAATAATGTTTAGAGGTAGAACCCACTTTCCAAATAGATTTTTGACATTCCCAGTCTAAAGAATCCTACGAATATGAGGCTTGCACTCGCAAGATCCCTTGCAAATGGAACTCTTCTGTTTGTAGGATCCCTTGTGACAAGGTTAAAAACTGGACTCTGACCAAATTTTGGAATTTTTGGTGTTTCAATTTTTTTTTACATTTCGTAATTTCTATAGTTTTGCAACATTGTTTAAAGGTAGAATCCAGCTTCCAAATAGATTTTTGACATTTCCATTTTCGATATTCATGCGATCAGGAGGTCGTTATTAGCATGATTATGTGCGAATGGAAAATTAAGATTCGCAGTGTCCCATGCAAATGGGTGCAAATTTTAGGCTTTGTCCATATTTTCAAATTTTGTTTTAATTTGAAACTAATTTATTCAAGGTTCACCACTTAAAAACCATCATAATCATTTACTCGTGTCTAGATTTTTGACTGTGTTTAATTTCAATATTGCAAAACTTGAATTTGTTGGGTTGCATAGCTTGAGTCTTAGCAATCACAGACTCAATTTCTAGATCTCTTGTTATACAAGTTTGGTGTGGATGAAACAACATAAAAATGACATAATAAAACTTGATGTCAAGGTTAGAGAAAGTAAAAAGAGTTTGTCATTCAACATTTGATATTACATTAATAGTTTACATTACATCAATATTTTACATTGAATCAAAAAATCACCACAATCAGCATCACCATTGCTAAATTTGGTCATGCATCTTCTTGATTCTTTGTTCATGCCTCTTCTTTGTTAAGCTCGCTTCCTTCGCCACCAATTTCACTACTATCAGCATCACGACCTGAAACAACATCACCTAAAGCACCACCACTTGTACCACTCACTTCTTGTTCATCTTGCTCTTCCTTTACGTCGTCCAAGGTCACAGGCACATACATTTCATATAGCAAGTCACGTACTTTCTTTTGCCTAAAGAATAACAAAACCTTGTCAACATTCTCGCCTTCATCAATAGAGGCGTCGAGAAATTTGCAAGAAAACATTTGATGTTAGTAAAAAAAACCATGAAAAAATCAAGGAAAAAAGTTTGCAAATTTGTTCAAGTAAAGTTAAATACCCTATTGTTCGATATAAACATTTGTTTTCTTAGAGGATAAGTTCTTCTATTCCTCGGTGGTTGGACGAAATGATGACAATGACATGAATCCACTCCAAATAAATGTCGCTGTAATACCATAGAAGCTTTACTGGTTCACCTTGGTTGTCGCTTAACAAGAAATGTTTCTGGTAAGTGTCAGTGAACGACGACAATATCTTGTGCTTCACCGGGTAGTTCTTGCCAAATCGATCTTTATTCTTCACTTTGGCTCGAATAGGTGGATTTGGAATGACATATACATTTCACATCTGTCTCATCAGTTTATCAGGGTGATAAAGTTCTTCGATGTCGAAGTAAAACAAACAACCATGGAACCATGTGATGCTATGAAAAAGACTATTTCGTTTGGTTTTACATAAGGTCCGAAATTACCTGACCATACAAACATGAAACTTATTAAGTTGCCTTATGAAAAATCAGAACAATATTAGAATGACAAAATGATATCAATGTTTTACTTAATGACGCAATTTTACCTCTTAAGGAGATAGGTCGTCGATATGCTCCCTAAGAGTAATGATATCTTTATTTACGACCCCTACACGTTATGGGCATTTCCACATCGCCATGGTGGGGAAAGTATCATTCCACGAAATACTCGCGTTACCCTAAAGCCTGAAATGATCGCGATGATATATAAAAACAGTCACACCCCTGAGTCGTACACGTGTCATGATGATCTCGAGGAAATACAGGCCCCAGCATCAGCCAACACTGAACAGGCCCAAGCAGTTCTAAACCAGCTCACTTCAATCCGCTAGGCGAACCCGGACTCTCACATCACGCTAGGCGCACACGTCTCACATCTGTCCTAAATACCCGTAAGCCATCCTTAAGCAAGTATCTCGAGGATCAGCTTTGGACGGGCAACTAGGAAGCAAACATTAGAGTATATTCCACACATGGAAACTCCCTTTTACGAACTGGTCTTGGATTGGGAACTATCTCCCGCGTATCTAAGAGCGCAAAGCTAACAAGGAACTTCCCTTCTACATCACGACTCCTAATTAGAAAGGGGTCTCCGCGAAGATCTCCTCCCTAAACTACGCCTACGATGGCCTAGTTAAACCAAGACTCCTTGCACTATAAATAAAACACGAGGTTGGTAAGCTAAGGTACGCTACAAATTCCCTGTTACAACATTACACATTTTTTAGAGCCCTGTCTGACTTTAGCATTGGAGTGTCATCGGCCGCCACAATGGTGGTTTGTGGCACATGTGGGCTACTTGTGTAGGTCAACAGCTCAGCAGGAACCAGGTCAGAGCAGGGAGCGAAAAATGACTGCATCAGTTTAGCGTCGTCCAAGGGGACGACATAACTCGTAACTTTACATTAAGTGTCGTTTCCTTTCATAACACAGAGAGATGGTGACCACAGGTCATGCAACAACGAGGAACCAGGGAACGTGTCCAATGCTCTAGCCGTCCCTATAATGCCTCTTTCAGCAGTTTCTGTCGTGCACGAGCATCCAACTCACGGCCCCACTCTGATGATAGCATTGTCAAACTCCGAGTCGGATGAACGATTTCTTTTTGTGCACCACGCTCTGTCAATAATGAGGGCGCTCACATCAATGAAGCAAGGGCTTGACAAGACACTAGTGACGTATCTAACCCGCTTTGACAGTGAATTAACCACCATCCACACGTGCAACGACACAACGACTGTTTCAGCCTTCATTCAAGGATTGAGAAGAGGAAAGTTTTACAACTTTCTGACGCTAGACCCTCCGGCGAACATGACAGACCTGACGAAGCAAGCACAAAACTTCATCGCCATGAGAACGGAACTGGGAAGAACCAAACTTAGAGAGCCATTGGTCAACAAAATACATGCGCTTCACAGAGCACATTTAGAGTTTAAACTATCTAGCAGGTCCAGAAAAATGGTTTTACGAGTTATGAGGATCTAAACGATACATGGTGAACAACTGACACGACACGGTCAGAGGCGAAGCCCATCTGCGCTACTGGTATTTATGGAAAGGGATCTCCAGGACATACAACTCTCGCATGATGATGCCCTGGTGGTGACAGTTTCCCTGGCAGGCTGGGAGGTAAGAAGGTCTCTGGTCGATATCGAGAGCTCGATGAACATCCTTTTCCTCCGTACACTCTGCAACATCCAACTGGATGAAGCAGCATTGAATCAAGATGGTCGTCTAGTGATCGACTTCAATGGCGGAAAATGGTTCCCTGTGGGAAGGATACAACTGACATCAAAAGCTAGAGAACAACCAGGAGTTCGTAGTAATTGACACGCCTTCAGCGTACAATATAGTTCTGGGAAGATCCTGGATACACCAAATGGGAGCGGCTAACTCCACCTTGCACCAGTGCATCAAGTACCCAACGAGTGAAACGATCGATACATTAAGAAGTGATTAGTCGGCGGTCAGATAATGCCAATACATGGCGACTTTGCTACCCGACAATTCTCAGCAAGCCGTCAATCCAATGGCCAAGACTACCCTTTGTTCAATCCGAAGCTTCGAGGTAGAACGACCGGCATCAGGTGACGAGGCACCGGTAAACCCTCGAGGCCGACCCAATGTCGAACTACAAGAAAAAGAAATCGTTAGGCCTACCTCGATAGCCCTCAGAACAGCAAGCCCATTCAAATCGGTTCTCGCCTAGCAAGGTAGTGGCAAAGCAACTTTCAGAGCTGCTACAGTGTAATCAGGACATATTTGCCTTGACCATGCGCAATATGATAGGGATCGATCCGTCGATAACCGTCAGACAAAAGAAAAGGTTTGTAGTGCCCGAAAGGAACGCGATCATAAACGAGGAAGTACAACATCTATTCGAGTGATAGGAGCATAATTAGGCTATTTTTAGTACCATATTTCTATATGTATTTTGGGTATTACTTGTTAATTATGGTACTAATTGCTATTTTCGTGTTTGTGTAGGTTTCCAATTACAAGATTCCAAAATAGAAGCTAAGTGAAGCAAATTGGCAATTTAGAAATACTAGTTGCAAAAGGAAACCAAACAGAAAACAATTTTAAAAGGGATGATACCTTGCTTTGGAGAAATCATCCAGCACAGCCTCCTCATCACATCCATCCACAACCCCTTCGCCTCCTGCCATCTAGCACAACCTCCTCATCACATCCATCCACAGCCTCTTCGCCTCCTTGCAACCATAGCCACCTCGTATCCATCACCGCAGCAGCCCAACATCGTCACCCATCCTCACTGTCTTCATCTCACTCTCGCCTGACTCCCTGATTGCCACTATCCATGCAAGCAAGCCGCAAAGTAGCCCATCGTCCTGAACCCACCACCATCATCAAATCTAGCCATCACCCTCCTCCTCTAAACAGTGTCTCCTACAAACCCCTTCCCCGTCTTCATCTCTCTCTCTCTCCCTGACTGATCTCGTCTCCTGTCGACCGCCACCCACCTGATCTCCCTTTCTCTCGCCTTAATCGTTCACCAACCCTGACCACCTTCGTGCATATCTTCATCTAATTTCTCTCTTACAAAGTAGAAATCACAGTGACAAAGAGAAAACAGATCGCGAAGAGAGTTATTTCTCTTCATCTCTGCTATCCGCACCCCAGAAGACATTCTCCGCCACTACGGATCAGGCGACGACAATGTTTTATTTCCTTCACCCTATCTTTTTCTTATTTTTAGCTTGATTATTGATTAGGGATTACTATTTGAACATAATTAATATGTCCAGCTGAACTCCTCTTAGTTAGGGGTGGATTCAAAGCCCCGAACATGTGCTTTATGAATTAATTGAATTTAATCTTCCTTGCTATTAGTGATTGTGTTTTGCTTAATTGCTTTATAGAGAACTTTTCTTTGTATGTTTGTTAAGGTGGCCAACTTAGTAAGCATGCTAGGATTTGGGGCTAGAGTATAAACGAATTTCACCTAATTGTTATAATCCTGTACTCACAAGTAGTAAATACCAAGGAACGTTGGTAAGGTTAAGTAAAAACCTAGGTAAGAACGAGATACTGATCATACTTGTAATTGCCTAGTCAGTGTTCATATTTTCCACAAAACTTAATGATCTTAGATTGTTTTCTATCTTGCGATTCCTGATTAGATATCATGATAAGAATAGTTTGAAAGCGACGCTTAGTTTAATTCAACAAACTTGGAAAAATAATAAGATTAATGCAGTGCTGATCACGGTTAATCTTAAGCATTGTCCCTCACGAGTTAGCAAGTGATTATTAAAGATTGATTTATGAGCATATGTTTGGTGTGTCGAGATAAACCCCTAGCTAATTTCTCATATTTTCCATCCCTTTAGTTTTATTATCTTTACAGTAATTTTCATAGTTTAACTTAGAAAATCCAATCCCCCATTATTTATTTAATTAGGTTGTTAGTTGTCTTTTAGTTATTCTTAGTGTTAATTGGCAAGCCCTCTAATTCCCGGTCCAGGACGATCCTTACTTGTTCTATACTACAATCACAAAGCAGGGTATTAAGTTGTGTGCTACAAAAATAGTTCATCAATATTTGGCGCCATTACCGGGGATTAGTAAAATTGTTAATTACTTCATTAGTTTATATTTATTTATTTATTTTTATTGATTTTTTTCTTCTTTCTTTCTTTATCTCAGGTACCAGTTCATGCGCAATAGGAGATCCAGCGAAAACTTATTAGAATACGATTCAGAGTTTGAGAAAACATTTAGAAGACGAATGAGAGAAACAAAAGAGCCACAAATGTCTAGCTCTGAATCTAAATCTGAAGAGTTCGACACGAGAGACAATAGATCTATTAAAAAACTTTCGGCATCCACCTTGGACAATGCCACACCCCTGTGCATTCAGTATCCAATAACCGTGCAGGGCAAGACAGAGTCATTCGAGCTGAAATCCAACTTACTTCATCATATTCCAAAGTATCACGGTCTTTCTATGGATGATCCAAATAAACATTTAAAGGAATTTCAAGTTGTATGCAACAGTATGACACCAATGAGTGTGGCTTAGAACATTTTAAAACTGATAGCATTTCCATTTTCTCTGATTGATAGGGCTAAGGATTGGCTCTATGAACTACCTTCCGGAACAGTATATTCCTGGGATAGTATGAAGAAGGTGTTTCTAGATAACTTTTTCCCAACTTCCAAAATTATCTTGTTGAGGAAGAAAATTAGTGGTATACAGCAAGATCCAAGAGAATCATATCCAGTTTACTATGAGCGCTTCAAAACTCTCATAGCATCATGCTGCAGCATCAGATGAATGAGGAACTCCTGATTCATTACTTTTATGAGGGATTGCTTCCTCTTGAGCGACAGATGTTAGATGCAGCGGTAGGGGGAGCTTTGGTTGATAAAACTCCAGCAACAGCGAAGATTTTGATTAAAAACCAAGCCTTAAACGCCCAACAGTATGAAGGAATTGGAGAGCCTTCACGCCAAGTCAAAGAGGTAAGTACTAATTCTAATTTGGAAGCTCAAATGGCTAATCTTACTTCACTTGTGACTCAAGCTCTAGGGAAGCCGAATGTGCTAGGAATTGCACAAGTTTGTGGCATGTGTACTAAGCCAGGACATCCATCTGATCAATGTCCTCAACTGATTGAGAATGGCGGTTGGGAGAATGTCAACGCAGTAGGTTTTTAGGGGCAAAATCACTATAGGAATAACCCTTATTCGAACACTTACAATGAAGGTTGGAGAAATCATCCAAGCTTTGGATAGAGAAATTCAGAACAACCTCAACAACAAGCTTCGAATCGGCATCCCCCTGGTTTCTTTCAAGGACCGCCATAACCATCTCAGCACAATTTAGCTATGCCCTTTAATTATGATGAGATTCTAAAAATCGTTAACTATTTCTTAGTAGAACCAATCAAAAGATATAAAAGATTTGAAGCTACAGATTGGACAGATAGATAGCTGAGCTTATTGGATAAATTCGTGAGCAAGGAAAAATTCCTAGTTCTACCATTCCAAATCCGAAAGGCGGGTTTGAAACCGCAAAAGCAATTACATTGAGGAGTGGTAGGCAAATTGATAATGAGCCAATAGTCCCTAAACGGAGCCAAAATAGGGAACCTGAGTTACAGAAGGATGATCCAGCCATCGTTGAAACACCAGAGCTCCAAGGTAAGAAGGTAAGCATTCCAAATTCAGATTCTGCTAATCTTTCTCCACCTTTTGTGCCTTTTCCAGGTAGGTTTGCCAAATCTAGGGAAAATGAACAGGATAAGGAAACCTTGGAAACTTTCCGAAAAGTCCAAGTCAATATTCCACTTCTTGATGCTATTAAGCAAGTGCCTAAGTATGCAAAAATTTTTAAGAGCTATGCACGACAAAGAGACGACTTCGAGACGGAAAGGTAGTCAAGGTGAGTGAAAATGTCTCCGTAGTTCTTCAAAGGAAATTGCCGCCGAAGTGTAAGGATCTGGGTAGTTTCACTATTTCTTGTGTTATCGATAATACTAAAATTGAAAATGCAATGCTAGACTTAGGTGCTTCAATAAATGTTATGTCGTATTCTATTTATCAATCTATGAATCTCGGAAAGTTAAAAAATGATGGTGTTATTATTTAATTGGCTGACCGTTCTGATGCATATCCTCGAGGTTTGTTGGAAGATGTGTTGGTGCAGGGTAACCATTTGATATTTGATAGGGGCATAATTCGGCAACTTTTAGTACCATATTTCTATATATATTTTTAGCTATTACTTGTTAATTATGGTACTAATTGCTATTTTCATGTTTGTGTAGGTTTCCAATTACAATATTTTAAAATAGAAGTAAATTGGCAATTTAGAAGTACTAATTGCACAAGGAAATCACACAAGCAAGGAAATCACACAAGCAAGGAAATCACACAAAGAAGGAAACCACAGAAAGAAGAAAACAAGAATAAAAAGGGGACGATACCTGGCTTTGAGAAATCGTCCATCCACGGCTTCCATCGCCTACCCATCCATCCACGGCTTCCCTCGCCTACCCATCCATATCATCCATCCACGGCTTCCATCGCCTATCCATCAATAACCCTCTCATTCACGGCCTCCACAACAAACCCTAAACCCAATCGAACCCCATTCTCGCAGATCCCTCCTCGCGACAGCCATTCGTCGTCCTCTCTTCACTCAAGCAGTCGACCTCCTCCCTGATCATCGCCACCCGCCTGATCTCCCTATCTCTTGCCTTCATCGCCATCCCCCTCACTCACATCCTCTTCTCACTGGAGCAGAGACTGAAGAAGCAGAGAAGTAAGCAAATATGAAGGAACAGATCGCAAAGTGAGGAAGGAGCAGATCACGAAGTGAGGAAGGAGCAGATCGCGAAGTGAAGGAAGAGTTCGCACTATTTGCACCCTAGCACTCCTCTCTCTACCACCACGGATCAGGCTACAGTGTTTTCTTTCATCTCTTAACTCTTTTACTTATTTTAGTTTGATTATTGATTATGGATTGCTATTCGAACATAATTAATATGTCTAGATAAACTCCTCTTAGTTAGGGGTGGATTCGAAGCCTCGAACATGTGTTTTATAAATTAATTGAAATTAATCTTCCTTGCTATTAGTGATTGTGTTTTGCTTAACTGCTTTATAGATAACTTTTCTTTGTATGTTTGTTAAGGTGGCCAACTTAGTAAGCATGCTAGGATCTGGGGCTAGAGTATAAGAGAGTTTCACCTAATTGTTATAATCTTGTATTGACAAGTAGTAAATACCAAGGAACGTTGGTAAGGTTAAGCAAAAACCTAGGCAAGAACAAGATGTTGATCATACTTGTAATTGCCTAGTCAGTGTTCATAATTTCCACAAAACTTAATGATCTTAGATTGTTGTCTAACTTGTGATTTTTGTTTAGATAGCATGATAAGAATAGTTTGAAAGCGACGCTTAGTTTAATTCAACGAACTTGGGAAAATAATAAGAATAATGCAGTGCGGTCACGGTTAGTCTTGAGCGTTATCTCTCACGAGTTAGCAAGTGATTATTGAAGATTGATTTATAAGCATATGTTTGGTTTGTGGAGATAAACCCTTAGCTAATTTCTCATCTTTGCCATCCCTTTAGTTTATTATATTTACAGTAATTTTCGTATTTATTTTTATAGTTTAATTTAGAAAATCAAATCCCTATTTATTTAATTAATTAGGTTGTTAGTTGTCATTAGTGTTAATTGACAAGCCCTCTAATCCCCGGTCTAGAACGATCCCTTCTTATTCTATACTACAATCACAAAGCAGAGTATTAAGTTGTGTGCTACTAAAATAGCGCATCAATTTTTCGCGCCGTTGCCGGGGATTAGAAAAGTTGTTGATTACTTAATTAGTTTTTATTTATTTATCTTTTTATTGATTTTTTTTCTTTTTCCTTCTATTTTTATCTCAGGTACTAGTTCATGCACAATAGGAGATCCAGCGAAAACTTAGTAGAATACAATTAAGAGCCTGAGAAAACATTTAGAAGATGAAGAAGAGAAACAAAAGGGCCACAAACATCTAGCTCTGAATATGAATATGAAGAGTTCGACATGGGAGACAATAGATCTATTAAAGAACTTTCAGCATCCATCTTGGACAATGCCACACCCTTGTGCATTCAGTATCCATTAGCCGCGCAGGGCAAGACTGAGTCATTCGAGCTGAAATCCAGTCTACTTCATCATATTCCGAAGTATCATGGTTTTTCTATGGAGGATCCAAATAAACATCTAAAGGAATTTGAAGTTGTATGCTCCAGTATGACGCCAATAAATGTGGATGAAAACATCCTAAAATTGAGAGCATTCCCCTTTTCTCTGGCTGATAGGGCTAAGGATTGGCTCTATGAACTACCTTCCAAAACAATATATTCTTGGGAGAGCATGAAGAAGGTGTTTCTAGAGAAATTCTTCCCAACTTCCAAAATTATCTTGTTGAGGAAGAAAATCAGTGGTATACAACAAGGTCCAGGAGAATCATATCCGGCTTACTATGAGGGCTTCAAAACTCTCATAGCATCATGTCCGCGGCATCAGATGAAAGAGGAGCTCCTGATTCAATACTTTTATCAGGGATGGCTTCCTCTTGAGCGACAAATGTTAGATGCAGCGGCAGGAGGAGCTTTGGTTGATAAAACTCCAGCAGCAGCAAAGACTTTGATTGCAACCCAAGCTTTAAATGCCCAACAGTATGAGGGAATTGGAGAGCCGTCACGCCAAGTCAATGAGGTAAGTATTAATTCTAGTTTGGAAGCTCAAATGGCTAATCTTACTTCACTTGTGATTCAGGCTTTAGGGAAGCCAAATATGCTAGGAGTTGCACAAGTTTGGGGCGTGTGTACTAAGTTAGGACATTCATCTGATCAATGTCCTCAACTGATTGAGAATGGCAGTTGGGAGAATGTCAATGCAATATGTTTTCAAGGGAAAAATCACTATAGGAATAATCCTTATTCGAACACCTACAATGAAGGTTGGAGAAATCACCCAAGTTTTGGATGGAGAAATTCAGAACAACCTCAACAACAGACTTCGAATCGGCCACCCCTTGGTTTCGCCCAAAGGCAACCAGAACCACCTCAGCACAATTCAGGAATGCCCCTTAATTATGATGAGATTTTGAAATCGTTGACTATTTCTCAGCATAACCAATTAAAAGATATAGCAGATTTGAAAATACAAATGGGACAGATGAGTTTTTTGGACAAATTCGCGAGCAAGGAAAACTTCCTAGTTCTACCATTCCAAATCCGAAAGGCGGGTTTGAAACCGCAAAAGCAATTACATTGAGGAGTGGTAGGCAAATTGAGAATGAGCCAATAGTCCCTAAATAGAGTCGAAATAAGAAAGCTGAGTTACAGAAGGATTCTCCAGCCATCATTGAAACACCAGAGCTCCAAGGTAAGAAGGTGAGCATTATAAATTCAGATTCTGCTAATCTTGTTCCACCTTTTGTGCCTTTTCCAGGTAGGTTTGCCAAATCTAGGAAAGATGAACAAGATAAGGAAATTTTGGAAACCTTCCGAAAAGTCCAAGTCCATATTCCGCTTCTTGATGCTATTAAGCAAGTGCCTAAGTATGCAAAATTTTTGAAGGAGTTTTGCACAACAAAGAGACCACTACGAGACGGAGAGGTAGTTAAGGTAAGTGAGAATGTCTCCGCAGTTTTTCAAAGGAAATTGCCACAGAAGTGTAAGGATCCAGGTTGTTTCACTATCCCTTGTGTTATCGGTAATACTAAAATTGAAAATGCAATGTTAGACTTAAGTGCCTCAATTAATGCTATGCCATATTCTATTTATCGCTCTATGAATCTTGGGAAGCTAAAAAATGATGGTGTTATTATTCAATTGGCTGACCGTTCTAATGCATATCCCCGAGGTTTGTTGGAAGATGTGTTGGTGCAGGTTAACCATTTGATTTTCCCAGCAGATTTCTATGTGCTTGAGATGGAAGATTCAGAATTTTCAACACCTTTGTCTCTTCTTTTAGGGCGCCCCTTCATGAAAACTGCGAAGACAAATATTGATGTGCATGCGGGGAAACTGACAATGGAATTTGATGGTGATGTGATTGGCTTCAACATCTTTGAAGCCACGAGATATCCTACTAAAAATCATTCTTGTTTTTCTATTAATGTGAATGACAATTTAGCACAGAAATTGTCAGACGTCAGAAATGAAGATAAACTAGAGACCACCATCACTATTGACGTTGGATATGAGAGCAATGGAGTCCCCTATGACACAAAGAAGCGGAAGAAATTTCAGTTGAATGAGCTTGAAAAGATTCAGGATGAGGCTTATGATAGTAAAAACAATTATAAGGAGAACACCATAGTTTTTCATGATCAGATGATCCATGGAAATACTTTTGTCATTGGAATGAAAGTCTTGCTTTTCTAATCATGTCTTAGAACTGGTAAGTTACGTTCTGAATGGGTTGGTCCTTTTATTGTTACTAATGTTTTTCCCCATGGTACTATACAGATTAAGAGTGTCACAACCGGAAAGGAGTTTAAAGTGAAACATCATCGACTTAAGCCCTATTATGAGTCATTTGTGGAGCATGATGTGGAGGACGTATCACTCCATGTTCCCACTTATTCTGAGGATTAATTGGAGATACTGTCAGGCTGCACGACGTTAAAACAAGCGCTTCTTGGGAGGCAACCCAATCAGATTTGCTTTCTTTATCCCTTTATTTTCTTTTCGTTATTTATGCTTTTCTTTGTTAGTAGTTTATTTTTTTTCGCGTTTAAATCTTTCATTACATGTGCTATAATCTATTCACATTGAGGACAATGTTAGGTTTAAGTGTGGGGGGAACAAAACGTTGTTTTTTTTTTGAAAAAAAAAGTGTCAGTCCCTTAAAAAAAAAAAAAAATATATATATATATATATATAAATGTTGGTTTTTTATTTTCTTTGTTGGTATTAGTGTCATAAAAAAAATTTAAAAAAAGAGAAAAGAATTTATAGTTGTTTTGAGTCTTAGGATACTTTCCAACACAATGATGAGATTTGGTTTTTAATTGCATGACTTTAAGGTGATTTATAAACATGATTTAAGATCTAATATTATTCTTTGGTTAATTCTTATTCATGGTCATCATATGCAAATTCACATGTAATCAACTTAATAATTTGTACTCATAGCATGCTTAGTTGAATTTAACTCATTATAACCCATATGTGAGTTTTGAGCCTATTGTTCCTTTGATTTTGAGAGTATTTAGTTAGGTAATCTTTTATTTCTTTTGTCAATAATAATTCGTTGCATGATCTCAATTTTGTTTGCTTTCAAAATTAAGAATTAAACACTAGAACTTGTATTAATTTCGCTCAAAGCATCATATTGAATTGCATGACATGCTTGACATGATAAAGGCACCTAGTTTTCACCATTGCCAAATAAGCCTGATCTATAATATATTTGCCTTAGGTTAACCCCATTGAGCCTGTTATTAAGCCTTTTGTTTCATTACCCTCATTTTCTATCCCTAACCTAATAAGAAGAGTGGAGCATAATTTGATTTGCAGAGACTTTATTGTGGTTCAAGGTATGTTGAAAAACAAGTGTGGGGGGGAACCCTTGTGGTAGACAGTTCAAGAAGAAAGAGTTGAAAAAAAAATTTGAAAAAAAAAAGTTACAAATGGGATACAAGTCCTTATCTATATCCATTAAGTATTACAATACCATACAGATAGTTCAATTATTTTCAGTAGATACAAAATAATTGTTGAAGCTCTTCATTATCAATGGGCCACCTCGTCATTTTCCCACTTATGTCTTGAACCATATGATTATTTGCTAATGTCTCTAATCTTATAGCATGCTTTCACCATTTCTTCAAGCCCTTTGAAAATTTCATATCCGTTCTTTCTCTTCCCTTGAGCCCTGGCCCCATTACAACCTGAATTAAGACATTTTGATTGAGTGTGTCTTGCAATGTCACGATCTGGAGATTCGAATGAGGTATGAGCATATGGTGTCCCTAGTTCTTGCAGTCAAGGATTAGCATTCCTTCCATGAGATCATATATCTACAAAAAAAAAAAAAAGAGTCAGAAAATGCCATTTTTTTCTTATTATATCATATGTGAGCTATTTGTTTCCCTTTTACATCAGTCCTCTCACATATAACTAGAATAGGAAGAGTGATTTTACCAAACAATCAGTGAAAAAGAAAAGAGTGCATTCAGTGAGATTTTTGGGTTAATTCTTCTTGGCACGCGCTTGAGTTTTACAGTCACTTGGATTGATTTAATTGTAAATTTTTATATCATTGCTATGAACGTGTATTAATTTTTGAATGAAGTGCAATAAATCTTGTGTTTACAAAGAATCTTAACATGTTATGATCCGTTGAAAATCTCTAAGACAAATGTTTGAAAGTATAGACTGAGTCATTTGAGTCTTTTATTTTTGTTTCTTGGATTTGCTCGAGGACTAGCAAAAGATAAATGTGGGTGAATTTGATAGGGGCATAATTAGGCTATTTTTAGTACCATATTTCTATATATATTTTTAGCTATTACTTGTTAATTATGGTACTAATTGCTATTTTCATGTTTGTGTAGGTTTCCAATTACAATATTTTTAAATAGAAGCAAATTGGCAATTTAGAAGTACTAATTGCACAAGAAAATCACACAAGCAAGGAAATCACATAAAGAAGGAAACCACAGAAAGAAGAAAACAAGAATAAAAAGGGGACGATACCTGGCTTTGAGAAATCATCCATCCATGGCTTCGATCGCCTACCCATCCATATCATCCATCCACGACTTCCATCGCCTATCCAACAATAACCCTCGCATTCACGGCCTCCACAACAAACCCTAAACCCAATCGAACCCCATTCTGGCAGATCCCTCCTCCTCGCGACAGCCCTTCGTCGTCCTCTTTTCACTCAAGCAGTCAACCTCCTCCCTGATCTTCGCCACCCGCCTGATCTCCCTCTCTCTCGCTTTCATCGCCATCCCCCTCACTCACATCCTCTTCTCATTGGAGCAGACACTGAAGAAGCGGAAAAGTAAGCAAATCCGAAGGAACAGATCGCGAAGTGAAGGAAGAGTTTGCGCTATTTTCACCCCAACACTCCTCTCTCTACCACCACGGATCAGGCTATAGTGTTTTGTTTCATCTCTTAACTCTTTTACTTATTTTAGTTTGATTATTTATTATGGATTGCTATTCGAACATAATTAATATGTCTAGCTAAACTCCTCTTAGTTAGGGGTGGATTCAAAGCCCCGAACATGTGTTTTATAAATTAATTGAATTTAATCTTCCTTGCTATTAGTGATTGTGTATTGCTTAACTACTTTATAGAAAACTTTTGTTTGTATGTTTGTTAAGTTGGCCAACTTAGTAAGCATGCTAGGATCCAGGGCTAGAGTATAAGAGAGTTTCACCTAATTGTTATAATCATGTATTCACAAGTAGTAAACACCAAGGAACGTTGGTAAGGTTAAGCAAAAACCTAGGCAAGAACAAGATGCTGATCATACTTGTAATTTCCTAGTCAGTATTCATATTTTCCACAAAACTTAATGATCTTAGATTGTTGTCTAACTTGTGATTCCTGTTTAGATAGCATGATAAGAATAGTTTGAAAGCGACGCTTAGTTTAATTCAACAAACTTGGGAAAATAATAAGATTAATACATTGCGGTCACGGTTAGTCTTGAGCATTGTCTCTCACGAGTTAGCAAGTTATTATTGAAGATTGATTTATAACCATATGTTTGGCGTGTGGAGATAAACCATTAGTTAATTTCTCATCTTTGCCATCCCTTTAGTTTATTATCTTTACAGTAATTTTCGTAGTTATTTTCATAGTTTAATTTAGAAAATCCAATCGCATTTTATTTAATTAATTAGGTTGTTAGTTGTCATTAGTGTTAATTGACAAGCCCTCTAATCCTCGGTCTAGAACGATCCCTACTTATTCTATACTACAATCACAAAGCAGGGTATTAAGTTGTGTGCTACTAAAATAGCGCATCAATATTCCCAACAGATTTCTATGTGCTTGAGATGGAAGATTCGAAAATTTCAGCATCTTTGCCTCTTTCTTTAGGGCGCCCCTTCATGAAAACTGCGAAGACAAATATTGATGTAAATGCGGGGAAACTGACAATGGAATTTGATTGTGATGTGATTGGCTTCAACATCTTTGAAGCCACTAGATATCCTACTAAAAATTATTCTTCTTTTTCTATTAATGTGAATGACAATTTGACCCAGAAATCATCTGATGTCAGAAATGAGGATGAACTTGAGACCACCATCACTACTGCCGTTGGATATGAGATCAATAGAGTTCCCTATGACACAAAGAAGTGGAAGAAATTACAGTTGAATGAACTCGAAAAGATTCAAGATGAAGCCTATGATAGTAAAAGCAATTATAAGGAGAACACCATAGTTTTTCATGATCAGATGATCCATGGAAATACTTTTGTCGTTGGAATGAAAGTCTTGTTTTTCCAATCATGTCTTAGAACTTGTAAGTTTCATTCTGAATGGGTTGGTCCTTTTATTGTTACTAATATTTTTAATGGTGCTATACAGATTAAGAGTGTCACAACCGGGAAGGAGTTTAAAGTGAAACATCATCGACTTAAGCCCTATTGTGAGTCATTTGTGGAGCATGACGTGGAGGACGTATCACTCCATGTTCCTACTTATTCTGAGGATTGATTGGAGATACCGTCAGGCTGCACAACGTTAAAACAAGCGCTTCTTAGGAGGCAACCCAATCAGATTTGCTTTCTTTATCCCTTTATTTTCTTTTCGTTATTTTTGTTTGTTAGTAGTTTGTTTTTCCTCTTTTAAATCTTTCATTGCATGTGCTATAACCTATTAACATTGAGGATAATGTAAAGTTTAAGTGTGGGGGGAACAAACGTTGTTTTTATATTGAAAAAAAAATTAAAATATATATATATTTAAATTTAAAAAAATTAAAACCGTGAGTCTATTAAAAAAAATGTTGGTTTTAATTCTCTTTGTTGGTATTAGTGTCATAAAAAAAATAAAAAAAAACAAATTTTATAGTTGTTTCAAGTCTTAGGACACTTTCCAACACAATGATGAGATTTGGTTTTTAATTGCATGACTTTAATGTGATTTATAAGCACGATTCAAGATCTAATATTATTATTTAGTTAATGCTTATTCATGGCTATCATATGCGAATTCACATGTAACCAACTAAGTAATTGGTATTCGTAGCATGCTTAGTTGAATTTAACTCATTATAACCCATATGTGAGTTTTGAGCCCATTGTTCCTTTGATTTTGAGAGTTTTTAGTTAGGTCATCTATCATTTTTTTTGTCAATAATAATTTGTTGCATGATCTCAAATTTGTTTTCTTTGGTTGCTACTTGGATTGCTTTCATAATTAAGGATTGAACACTAGAACTTATATTAATTTCGTTCAAAGCATCATATTGAATTGCATGACATGCTTGACATGATAAAGGCACATAGTTTACACCATTGCCAAATAAATATATTTTCTTTAGGTTAACCCGTTGAACCTGTTATTAAGCCTTTTGTTTCATTACCCTCATTTTCTATCCCTGGCCTAATCAGAAGAGTGAAACATAATTTAATTTGCAGAGACTTTATTTGTGGTTCAAGGTATGTTGAAAAGCAAGTGTGGGGGAAAACCCTTGTGGTAGACAGTTCAAAAAGAAATAGTTGACAAAAAAAAATTGGTACAAAATTACAGAAGGGACATAAGTCATTGTCTATATTCATTCAGTATTTCAGTACCATAAAGATAGTTCAGTTCTTTTCATTCAGTAGATACAAAATAATGGTTGAAACTCTTCATTTTCAGTGGGCCACCTCTTCATTTTCCTACTTATGTCTTGAACCATATGATTCATTACTAATGTCTCTAATCTTATTGCATGTTTTCACATTTTCTTTAAGCCCTTTGAAAATTCCCTATCTGTTCTTTCTCTTCCCTTGACCCATTGGCCTCATTACAACCTGAATTAAGACCTTTTGATTGAGTGTGTCTTGCAATGACACGATGTGGAGATTCGAATGAGGTATGAGCATATGGTGTCACTAGTTCTTGCATTCAAGTAGTAGCATTCCTTCCATGAGATCATATATCTGAAAAATAAAATAAAATAAAGAAAGGGTCAGAAAATGCCTTTCTTTCTTGTTATATCATATGCGAGCTATTTGTTTTCCTTTTACATCAATCCTCTCACATATAACTAGAATAGGAAGAGTGATTTTACAAAACAATCAGTGAAAAAGAAAAGAGTGCACCCAGTGAGATTTTTGAGTTAATTTTTCTTGGCACGCGCTTGAGTTTCACAATCACTTGGATTGATTTAATTGTGAATTTTTATATCATTGCTATGAACGTGTAATAATTTTTTAATGATGTGAATTTCACAACCATAACCACCTCGCCTCCATCACACCCATCATCACCGCCAGCAGCCCAACATCCTCACCGTCTTCATCTCTCTCTCACCTGACTCCCTGATTGCCACTAGCCATGCAAAGCAAGCTGCAAAATAGCCCATCGTCCTGAACCCACCACCATCATCAAATCCAGCCATCACCCTCCTTCTCCAAACAGTATCTCCTACAAACCCCTTTACCGTTTTCATCTGTCACTCCCCCAGACTGATCTCGTCTCCTGTCGACCACCACCCACCTGATCTCCCTTTCTCTCGCCTTCATCGTTCGCCAACCCTGACCACCTTCATGCATCTTTTCATCTAATTTCTCTTTTACATAGCAGAAATCACAATGACGAAAAGAAAACATATCACGAAGAGAGTTATTTCTCTTCATCTCCGCTATCCGCACCCAGAAGACTTTCTCCGCCACCATGAATCAGGCAACGACAACATTTTATTTCCTTCACCCTATCTTTTTCTTATTTTTAGCTTTATTATTGATTATTGGTTATGGATTACTGTTTGAACATAATTGATATGTCTAGCTAAACTCTTAGTTAGAGGTAGATTCAAAGCCCCGAACACGTGCTTTATGAATTAATTGAATTTAATCTTCCTTGCTATTAGTGATTGTGTTTTGCTTAACTGCTTTATAGAGAACTTTTCTTTGTATGTTTGTTAAGGTGGCCAACTTAGTAAGCATGCTAGGATCTGAGGCTAGAGTATATGAGAATTTCACCTAATTGTTATAATCCTGTACTCACAAGTAGTAATACCAAGGAACGTTAGTAAGGTTAAATAAAAACCTAGGTAAGATCGAGATTCTGATCATACTTGTAATTACCTAGTCAGTGTTCATATTTTTTCACAAAACTTAATGATCTTAGATTGTTATCTAACTTGCGATTCCTGATTAGATATCATGATAAGAATAGTTTGAAAGCGACGCTTAGTTTAATTCAACGAACTTGAGAAAATAATAAGATTAATGCAATGTTGATCACGGTTAATCTTGAACATTGTCTCTCACGAGTTAGCAAGTGATTATTGAAGATTGATTTATGTGCATATGTTTGTTGTGCGGAGATAAACCCTTTGCTAATTTCTCATATTTGCCATCCCTTTAGTTTTATTATCTTTACAGTAATTTTCGTAGTTATTTTCATAGTTTAACTTAGAAAATCCAATCCTCCATTATTTATATAATTAGGTTGTTAGTTGTCTTTTAGTTATTCTTAGTGTTAATAGGCAAGCCCTCTAATCCCTGGTCCAGAACGATCCCTACTTATTCTATACTACAATCACAAAGAAGGGTATTAAGTTGTGTGCTACAAACATAGCGCATCATCAAGCAGACCTGATCAAGGAAGCGCGACCCTAATTGGCTTGCAAACACAGCTCTATTGAAAAATAAAAACAGAAAGTAGAGTGTGTACATACACTACAATGACCTAAACAAAGCCTACCCAAAAGACAGTTTCCCACTCCCCCGCATAGATAAGATCATAGACGCCACTTCGAGACATGGCCTATTTAGCTTTGTGGATGCCTATTCAGACTATAATAAAATATTAATGCACCCCCTAGATCAAGAGAAAACCTCTTTCGTGATGGAAAGAGGAATATACTGCTATAGGGTAATGTCATTCTGCCTGAAACTCAACCCACAAAAGTGCACATTCGGAGTCAAGTTTGGGAAATTCTTAGGCTTTATATTAAACAAAAAAGGAATCGAGGCCGATCCTAAAACAGATTCAGGCCCTTCTCGACATGAAATCCCCGACCAATATCAGAGACGTTCAGAGCCTAACAGGGAGGGTAGCAGCACTCAACAAATTTATATCAAAGTCTTCCGACAAATGCCTCCAATTCTTCAAAATACTAAGAGGGAGAAAAGGATTTTCATTGAACGAGGAATGCCAGAGCTACTCTCAAACCCCGCGATAGGTGAAATACTATACTTGTACCTATCTGTTTCAAAACACGCTGTCAGATCGACCCTCATACGAAATGACCAAGGAACCCAGAAGCCAGTATACTACACCAGCAAAACCTTCATGGAGGCGGAAGCACGCTACCAGGACCTAGAAAAGTGGGTCGTATCCTCTAGAAAACCAAGGCCCAATTTTTAGGCACACTCCATAACGGTCCTAACAAAACATTCTATCCGCTTGGTATTACATAAACCCGAGCTACCTGGTAGGAGTAGTTTAGGCGCTCGGAAGAACTTGGGCACTTTGACATAAACTACTCTCCAAGAACCGCCTCAAAGCCCAAGCACTCGCAAATTTCATCGCTGAATTTACTGGAGGAAAAGAGCCGAAGATAGACTACCAACTCTTGGAATCAGATTTCCAAACATGGACCTTGCGCTGCGACGGATCCTCGACCGATAAGGCAAGTAGAGTAGGGATCACACTTCATTCTCCCAGCAGCTTCACCCACGAAAACGCAGTCAAATTCAGCTTCCTTGTTTCAAATAATGAGGTCGAATACGAAGCACTCCTGTCAGGCCTAAAGCTAGCTTTAGGGATTAGCATAGATCGCTTAACAATGTACAGCGAATCAAGACTAGTGGTCAACCATGTCAAAAGAGATTTCAATAGCAAAGATCCTTGCATGATAGCCTACCGCGACAAAGTACTTGGCATAATGGGCAGATTCAAAAGCTGTCAGCTCACACAGTGCCCCCAAAATGACAACCAAAGAGCTGACGAGCTAGCAAAAGAAGCCTCAGCCTCCAAGGAAGTCTCCAACGGCCTCATTGAATGTCAAGAGAAATCAAGCCTCGACGATAAAGAGAACAAAGATATCTGCACCACGGAAGCATAGCCAAATTGGATGCCTCCGATATTAGAATATATAGCGACCGGAACCCTACCAACGAGAAGGTCGAAGCACGAAGACTCCAAAATAGTTCTGCAATGTACACTCTCCTGAACAAAGAGTTATACAGGAGGTCGGTGACATGCTCTTGCTCCGATGCCTTTCGCCTTCAGAGGCAAGCCAAGTCTTGGGAGCCATCCATAGCGGTATATGCATACAATGATCCCTGACCTTGCCAGGTAAACTCAGTCAGTTCGCGACGGATGACGATGACTTCTGGTGCCCAAAGCCTAATTATTGCCTAGTCATTATTATATTTTCCATTTTTTAAATATCGAAGTTTAATTATTTTATATTATTTGGATATTGATAATTACCTCGTCAACTCTGCTCGTTGCAATGATCGGTCCCAAGCCAGTATAAAGGAAGAGGGTTGGTGTCAAGCCTGTGGCAGTCAATTGTAAAAAAAATTCATCACATCCCTTTTCATGGATTTTGGTTCAAAAACATTAATGCAGAAAGTTTGGGCCTCCCCCCTTCTAAGTGACGCGCTGCACCTACGCTCAAGTGTAGGACAAATGAGCAAGCCGCGATGCAATGGCACCTGGATGTAGTGTTAAATAGGCAAGGGTTTTCGCACCATTCTGAACAGGGGCAGGTAAATAAGCTAGTCCAGGCTAGAGCTAGAGATAAAATTATTAGATTAGCTTCTTGGAACGTAAAAACCCTGACGCGTTAGTCAATATAACTAGTAGACATCCTGCGTAAGAGAAAGATAAATATAGCTTGCCTCCAAGAGACAAAGTGGAAGGGGAACACGGCTAAAGATTTAGGGGGAGGGTTCAAACTTTTTTGTTCTGGAACATATGGAACTAGGAATGGGGTGGAAATAGTGGTAAATAACGTTTTTAAGGATGCGATAGTTGACGTTAGGAGGTTTGGGGATAGAATCATAAATATTAAATTAGCTTTAGAACTAGAGATGGTGCATGTTATTAACATGTATGTGCCTCAAGTGGGTTTAGACGAGGAGTCTAAGAAGGGTTTTTGGGACTCTTTAGAGGAGTTAGTTCATGGAATCCCCTATTCCGTTAGGGTTCTTCTAGGCTGGGATTTGGAGGGCCATGTCGGTAAGGATAAAGTTGGGTATGAGAGGGTTCATGGAGGTCAAGACTTTGGAGATCGAAATGCTAGGGGGATTTTTTTTCTAGATTTTGCTTTAGCTAAGGCTTTTGGGATCATCAATACTTTTTATAAGAAGAGGGAAGATCACTTGATGACCATTGCGAGTGGGCATAATAGAAGTCAAATTGATTATTTTCTTGTTAAGAGACACGATCTAGGTAGGTGTAAGAATTGTAAGGTTATACCAGGGGCGTGTCTGACAAACAAACATAGGGGCGAAGGAAGAATTAGGAGAGGCCAAAGAAGGAAGTAGATATGATAAAGAGACATAGTGGTGGGACGCTGATGTGCAACTAGCCATTACGAAAAAGAAAAGATGTTTTAAGGAGCGGCAAAAAGATAGATGCCTAGAGTCTTATGAGCTCTATAAGCAAGCTAAGAGGTTGAATAGTAAAGAGGTAAGGAAAGTTAAAAAGAGAGCATATGATGATCTGTATAATAGGCTATACAAAGGAATGGGAGAATGAGATCTTCAAAATAGCTAAAGCGAGAAAACGAAAAACTAGGATTTGAGTCATGTTAAGTGTGTTAAGCATGCAAATGGAAGAGTTTTAATGTAGGATAAAACTATTTTAGATAGATTGAAGGATTACTTTTGTAACTTACTCAATGGGACATATGTAGGGGAGATAAACTTAGAGGAGTATGCTTAACAGGAAGGAAGGCATTGCGTGTTCCAATGCAGAGTTAGTGCCAAAGAAGTAAGAGAGGCTTTGAAAAGAATGAAGACAGGGAAGGCAGTTTGGTAATTTGTTTGCTGGAAAATTGAATGTAGAAGATATGATTTATGTGCAGAATATGGCGAAGTCCGGTGTGAGCCTTCACAACATCTTGTCTTGGCTGAAAGAGAGGTATCCGAATAATATCTCAAATTTGAAGTATATTTACAATGTATTGTGTCGGCTAAAGGTGCTCGAACAAAAAGGCAGGACGACTTTGCAACATACTCTTGAGTTGTTGAGGGAACACAAGTACATAGAGTATCATTCTGTTGATCTAGGGAATAGAGTCACCAACCTTTTTTGGGCACATCCTAAATCTATTAAGTTGGCAAAGTGTTTTCCATAAGTAATGCTTATGGATTGCACGTATAAAACGAATCATTATAGGATGCCATTGTTTGAGATTGTTGGTATGATGTCCACCGAAAAGACCTTCAATGTTGCTTTTTATTTATGTGTTATGAGAAGGAAGAGTCATAAGTTTGGCATTGGAAAAGCTTGCAGGAATTTTTGAGCTAGACAACTTGCCAAGCGTGTTTGTGACTGATAGAAAACTGGGTTTGATCAAGGTTGTTGAGCAAGTTTTTCCAAAGGCAAGGAGATTATTGTGCACATGGCATATCAACACAAATGTTGACAAAACTGTAAGAAAGACTTTGAGGACAATGACCGATGGGCCGAGATTATAGATTCCTTTTCAGATTTGTATAGATCAAGTACAGAAGATAAATGGAACAATGCACAATTGAGTTTGATAAAAGATGGGCAAAATACCCAAAGTGTTTGGAATATCTCAAGACAATTTGGTATCCCCATAAGTAGTACTTTGTCAGTGCATGGACCGATAAATTTATGCATTTTGGGCAACGGACAACAAGTCAAGTTGAACGTGCACACTCAAAGTTGAAGCACTCGTTGGAAAATTCACAAGGTACATTCCTTAATGTTTGGACAAAGATGCATGATATGATTGAAATCCAACTGATCGAGATAGAGTCGTCATTTCAGCATAATCTGACGAAGGTGAAGTCTGACCATAACTTCACTTTATTTGGCATAGTTCATGGGTCGGTGGCGTACAAGGCTATTGATTTGATCATTTCAGAAATTCGAAAGTGTGAAAGTGTGGGGGTTGACCCTGTCAAGAGTGGTTGTGTGCTTCGAATGACTCATGGATTACCTTGCACTCATGAACTTACAAGTTATCCAACTCCCACAAGACAAATTCCAGTACGCACCATAGACAAGTATTGACTTCAACTTGGCACGACACCTATTCGTGAATGTGGCGATGTGATTATAGACCCAGTGGTCAACACCCTTATGAATAGGTTCAATGAGTCAACTCATGATCAAAAGTTGGTGATGAAAAGGAAGCTTATAGAGTTGATTTCCCCGGGTGACAGTGTGATGATTGAACCATTAACACTTTTGACTGGAAAAGGGGTGACCTAAAAAGAAGAAGTTGGCTAAGCACGAGATGTCCACAAAAAGGGATCCATCGGGACACGAATACGCCACGACACAAGAAGAAATGAAAGGCAAAAGTAAGAAGTTGTCAATCAAATAAGAGAAGTCAAAAATTCATAAAAATAGATTGATGAGGCAGATTCCGTATTGGATACGTGATTATATTTACAACAATGACAACATTCCAAGCGACGAAAACTGTGGCTTTCAATGCATAGCCAAATTTCTTCATTATGACGACGAAAGCGGTTGGAAATAGGTACGGAAAGACCTGGTGATGGAGCTTCAAAGTAATGAAAAGTTGTGGCTTGCAATGTCGCACGAGTCAGGGGTAAAGGTTGTAAAGGACGTTTTGGTAATTCTAGAAGGCCAGGTGCCGATAGACAGGGAAAGTTGGTTTATGGACCCCGATATGTTAAAGCTGGCAGGGAACCATTACCAATGCGTCTTTGTTTGTTATGGGAACCAAAGCACGACATGTTTTCCCTATGTTTACCCGGCACCATAGTTTGACGAAGGACACGTTTGTTTCATGACACACTAGGCTCAGAGCAGTCACTATATCCTCCTCCTTATGCATTCGAACCCACCATTGTCTTCTATAGTACCAACTTGGCCGTGTCGCATGTTTCCTTTGACAATCTAGTTGAAGAGTAGTTTTGATGTCCAACTTGGTATTGATGCGACAATGGTGAGGAAGTCCAATGACAAGAATAAGAAGAATGTGAAGAAGTCGAACGAGGTGGTGACCATATTGGACTGATGCACATATTGTATTTTGCTAATCATTATTGTGATGAAAAAATGTAAATGGCAAATGTAAATATAAATGGCAAATGATGTGAAGAAGTCGAACAATTGTTTTGTTAGAAAAGCCACCATTTTTTTACTCTTATTAGTTTGAGTTTTTGTTTATGTATGATGCGAGAATGCGATATCAAAAAAATGATTAGTTTTATGCAACAATGCAAAATCAGAAATAATATCAGAATTTTTTTTTAGAAAAGTCTAGTTTGATGCGACAATGCGACTTGTATGGAATTCACATAAAGGATTAGTTCGGAAGACTTGTATGGTTCGAATTTAGGTTTGATGCCACATGCACATAAACTTTAGAAAACTAAGTTTAAAATGAAAAGTTCCACAAACTGAATAAAATTTCGAGTTGCAGAAAAATATACAGGTTTAAGTTCTATTCGCAGAGTTCAATGCGAGATTTTTGAAAATCCCCGCATTGTTCACGGCGAACAGAATGAGGAGAAATGCAAAAGTTCCGCATTCAACACTGCGAATAGGAATTTCTTTTTAAAAAAAATTGTTAGTAGGGAACACTGCGGAGTTTTTCAAAATCCCGGCATTGTTTTTGAGCGACCATAAATTTTTTGTAAAAAGTATCTGCTCGCAGCGATGAATGCAGGATTATTCAAAACTCCCACATTGTATAATGCGAACAGGAATTTTTTTTACAAAAAACTTTTTGTTCGCAGAGAACAATGCAGGGAATTTAAAAAAAAACTCCGCATTGCTCCCGCGAACAGGAAAGTTTTTGTAAAAAAATTTCTTTTTGCAGTGAAGAATGAGGGGATATTCAAAAGTCCCGCATTGTACACTGCGAACAGGAAATTTTTTTTTCAAATAAAATTATGTTTGAAGTAATCCCTGAGGAGGTTTTGAGAATCCCCGCACTGCTCCCTGCGTTTCGCATGGAAACCTGTGAGGTTTTGCACAAATCCCGACTTGTTTTTTGCGAACAGAACAAGAAGTTGTTTTTTTTTTTTTTTTTTTCTGAAACTCAGTTTTCTGAGTTTTTTTCTCAATCTTTGGTTTCTGTTCATTGTCGCATCGAACCTAAACTTTGTCGCTTTGTTTTCTAGCATTATTTTCTGACATGATGTCGCATTGTCGCATTATGTTCGAATAATTATATCATTGTACTATTTCTTCACAGCCTATTTGCTTAAATCTGTTAGTTTGCATAATTTGTTTCGGACATAATGAAATAATTTTTTCTGCAAATTATGTCTTTGTCGCATTGTTTGTTACTTTTTACAACAATAGTCTCGCATTCAATATCTTAACAAATGGACAATCAATATTGAACATAAGTAAAAACTTAAAACTCATTAAAAATAAAAAACCTAAAGTTTACAAAAAAAAAAATTGAAGTATACAAAACTTAAATCTTCTAAATAAATATTTCCCAAATGTTTTTTTCCGAATTTTACAAAATGAAGACACTATCTTTGTCGCCTTTGAACATAGAATCTTTGTTCATGCCTCGATATGCTTCGACGCTCACTTCCTCCAACACCAACTTCATCACTGTCAACACTGGGTGTACGTCAGACACTTCTTCCTCTTATTCCAAGGTAATGGGCGTAGACATTTCATCTAGCAAATACCGTATTCTATTTTGTCGGGCAAGGAAAATAACATTGTCGACGTTTCCCCTTATTCAATAGAGGCATTGATCTAGTTACGAGCATGAGCAATGCCAATCTCCTGCAGAGAAGCATTAGATGTTAGTGCAAACCATGTAAAATTTTGAAATTACATAAGTGTAAAATGTTTGTACTTACCCTCTTATTTGAAAAAAAAAAACAAATGTCTTCTTAGGGGATAACTTATCCTCTTGTTCGATGGTTGTACGAAGGGATGGCTAATGCGGTGAAACTAGTTCAAGTAATCTTCCGCATAATCCCATAGAAGCTTCACGAGGGCACCTTGTTGGTTAGTTGGTACGACATGATAATGCCACCTTCGAGCAAACGAAGCCAACATCTCATACTTCACATAATAGTGTTTACCAGATCGAGCATTATTCTTCTTTTTGGCTTGGATTGGAAGAATTGGGATGACTTGTACCTTTCCCATTTGTCTCATAACTCTATCGGGGTGATAGGGTTCTTCTATGTTGAGGCATAACAAACATCTTATGAACCATGTGATGCCATGAAGGGGAGTGTTTCTCTTGGACTCAACGTAAGGGTCCCAAAGTACATGCGTATTATAATAATTAAAACTTATTGATATATGACACATACAAAAAATGTTATTGAACTTAAAGATGCATTTTTACCTTTTCAGGAGACATATCATCAAGATGCTCCCTAAGAGTGATGATTTGGTCGTCCAAAACCTCTACAATTTGTGGGAGTTCCAACTTAGTCATGGTGGGGAGTCTAGCATCCCACGTCAGTTTTGCATTACCCCAGAGTCTGAAGTGATCATATATCCATGCCTATAGGCGAAAACAACATAAATAAATATTATGAAATTCTTATATATTACGAGGGAAATTAGCAAAATAAAAAATTCAAAACATACCTCTAAAATAGGCAAATATCCAGCAATTTTCCTCGTTCCCTTTCTGCTAGCGCCGCTCAACTGACGAAACAAGACTGCCAAAACTGCTACGCCTCATGCATACTTGTTAACATCATCCACCTTCATCAGCATCTTCAACTATTCAATAAAAACATTTGTTCCACTTTTATCAGCAAATATAGTCATACTCAGAAGAAACAACAAATAACCCCTACACATTTGTTGTTTTCTTTTAAGATAATCAGCTTCCGTAGCCTGTCTACAACAGTGGTTCTGAATAAACTTCATTTCCACAAATCTCCCATGCTTCCAAACACGGACCTTTGCTTTTTTACTTTCAATCCCCAAACCATCCACAAATAATGTAACACATTCATCTACCGTCATCTTCATCGTTCTAACCGGCTTACCAAGAATCGACAAATGAGTTATACGGTAGACGTCGTCTAGAGTGATACTCATCTCTCCAAAAGGTAGGTGAAAAGTGTTGGTCTCAGTTTGCCAATGCTCCACGAAAGCACAAATGGTCACATTATCAGGACATACCTTACGATATTTAATCAAGGGATACAGACCACTATTGTAGATCATTCTCTTTACTTATTTCGGCTCACATTTCAATTCCCAATCTATAAAGTTGCTATATTTATGCCGACACCGCAATGTGCCTCGTTCCTAAATAAAAGAAATATATACATTAAGTAATTCAATGTCCAAATATATATAAATAACACGCTTATATAATTTAACCAACTAAAAATATTAACTTATCGGCTCACTATCCCAAATGGCACGAGAAATATGGCCATGGTAATCGTCTAATGTGGAACAATCCACATGACTACCAGGATAAGAGTCTCATCTAGCATCTTTACTGTCCTCTGCAGATGTTTCTTCATCATCCCCTGCCTCCTCCTCATCCACAGGCATATTCATGCGATCCTCTAACTCCTCACCTTTATGTCCAACACCCGCACCACTCGAACTTGCTTACCCTTGTGATTGGGGTTGACTTTGCGATACAATGACTTGTCTATATGCTTCTTGAGGATCTATTTGAATCCCCATTTGCTTCTCTTTCATCTTCCTCCTTACTTCTTTGTCCCTATTTTGTTCCATTCTTTTTTTCGTTCTTC
Source organism: Berberis vulgaris (assembly GCA_963556465.1). Taxonomy (NCBI): domain Eukaryota; kingdom Viridiplantae; phylum Streptophyta; class Magnoliopsida; order Ranunculales; family Berberidaceae; genus Berberis; species Berberis vulgaris. The sequence continues at coordinate 63,301,205 of OY747127.1, read as the reverse complement.
TACCTGTTCTTTGCCCTTTTTTGCTCTCTATTTTCGAGCAGACACTGTCATTGGTCGTCTATAACCTCTATCACCTCCATCACCCCCACCAACATCATGAGAAATAGAAGACATGATAAACCTTCAAATAAAAGGAAACAAATACTTCAAGACAAGTTTTTTTGTACAATAAATTCTATTAATTTGTAAGCAATACTTTAGCCAATTTGGATGTAAAACAACATTATATATCTCATTTCCCTACATTCAATAAACAAATACCAATTTGGAGCCCTAGTGACCACCAAATCCGCCTTTGCAATTACTTTCATTACTAAGGGACGAACTCAATGATTAATGCACAAAAAACATAAACAATTCTATTTTAAAGATGGAAACAAATACACAAATGTACAAAAGCAAACAATGTTCACCTTTAAGTTTTAATCCTTAATATTTACATGTCTAATCACTACCATTAACAATTGAAGAAAAATAAATAAATGTAAAAAAAAGTTGGGTATGGGAATCGAACTCATGCACTCTTGGTGCTTTGAGTTCTATGTGGTCTGTTAGATTCATATATTGGTTAAATCTCAGCCGTCTTTTATCTTTCACCCCAAACACCATCATGTTTTGTATATATAAAACATATAATTAGACACTTGGTCTAATGACATCCCGGCTCCTAGTCACGACCCCACTTTATTCATTTAATCTAAGACACTAATATCAAATTACTTCAATCGGATTTATGTCTGTTCCAGCCCTTTTAATGGTCTATAATGATGGGAATAATTTTTCTAATGGAAACCAGTATTCTAAAAAGTGGCCTAGGCGGTATAGAGACGCCTAGATTAGTTGCTGGGCAGAAGGAAAAATCGGGTAGGGCGCCTAGGAGGGTCTGGGTGTTTTTTTCCCTGTTTGGAAATAACCAAATCCAATCGATCACTTCCCAATTTCCATCGAAATTTAGGTTTTGCAATTGCAAAACAGAAGAAAAGAAATGGAGAATAAGAAGAAGAAGGGGAACAAGAAGAAGAGTTTCCCGGCAGGTTGTCGCTCTGCTTCTCCGCTGCCAGTGCTAGATCTTTCAAGCGAAGCATTTCGCTCCACTTTCGCTTGAGTACTGTACCTAAAGAAGAAGGGGATGAGGAAGAAGAGAGAGGCTACAATGATAAGTCGATAACTAAAACACTTTGTCCATACTAGAGTCTCCAGTCCAGACGCTCCAGCGACTCTGAGCTCAGTCCAGACGCTCCAGCGACTCTGAGCTCAGTCCAGACTCCAGTCTTTGCATTTCCTTGTTCGTCGATCTCTTTCCAGCGACTATGAGCTCTCTCCAGCTCCAGCCACAACAAATAGTTACTCCTCTGACCTCTCCCAAATTTCCATTCTAATTTCCCGTAGTTTTGACTTTCGAAGCTGAATTTCTCTTGTTTGTTTGAACTTGTGAGTTTGTGAACTTTTTGAACTTGTGAGTCTGTGGATTTTCTAGCAGAAAGTATCAAATGTATGTCAAAAAAAAAATTGCAGAATTCCATGTGGAAAAATCTATTAATTTGCATATATATCAAATCTACTAATTCCATGTGGATTTTCTAGCTTAATTTTTCATGTTTTTAAATTTTGCATATGTATCTTGGCATTAAATTGGAAGTAATTGATAAGGTATTAATGTATTATGCTTAGTTTTTGTAAATTATGAAAGTTATAATATAAAACCTATAACTGCCTAGGCCCCTGGGTGCTAGGCACCTGCTTGCCGCCCGCCCACCGCCTAGCGATTTTTAGAACACTGATGGAAACCATGCATTGTAGGTAATTATGGTATGTTCATGGTCTTGGAAAACAACGTCATGCCTTTAAAATGTGAATAAAAATGGTTGTTAAGCTACAGGTAATGAAAATGGTCTATTAAAATATTATATTTACTTTTACAAGGAACTGAGAGTTTATTTTATTTCTATAGATTTTTTATTATCAAAGAATATCATTTACTTCCATCCAATCAAGAGATATTTATTGCATATTCGTTTATGCATTCTATCATAGATGTAGAATCTTGTAAAACTTAAAATTCAAACCCTTGTTTTTAATGAAGGGAACTCTGTATCAGGGTTACATGTTAAATCTCATTAATTAACAAATTAAGAAAACATTTGTACTTTTCATGTATTGAATTTGCTTCTGCAGCAGCTAAATTTAGAGTCACTTTAGTCATGGTTTTGAGTTATTGACTTATCTTCTTAAAAAAAAACTAAAGGTCTAATAAAAAACAACTATACAAAATCGTTTGGATCCATGGTATTTATAGAAACAAATACCAACATTATCTATCTTAGAGGCTGTGATAGGGGATGTGGACTAAATAATACCTCAATAGAGGTGACTACTAATGATACACAAAACTGGTCACATCCCTGAGTCATACACGTGTCATGATGATCTCGAAGAATTACGAGCCCCAGCGTCAGTCCAAGACTGATTTGGCCCAAGCGTTACCAAGCCCGCCTAATTTAGTCCGTTAAACGGACCCGAACTCTTACAGCATGCTAGGCCCACACGTCTCACAACTATCTTCAATACCCGTAAGTCCTACTAAGGTAAGTATCTCGAGGATCAGCTTCAGACAGACAATTACAGCAGCTCTATGTTTCCAACAAGGAAGCAAATACCGGAGTAAATTTCATGCAGGGAAACTTCCTTCTACGGATTGCTCTTGGTTTAGGAATTATCTCTCACGTATCTAGGAGCACAAGGCTAACAAGAAACTTTCCTCCTACAGCATGACTAATTAGAAAAGGATCTCCACAAATATCTCCTTCCTAAACTACACCTTCGATGGCCTGGTAGGAATGAGGTTGGTAAGCTAAGCTACAAATTCCCTGTTAACAACATTACACTTTCCTCAGACCCTTGTTTGACTTTAGCATCGGAGTGTCATTGGCCACCACAATGGTGGTCCGTTGCTCACGTGCGTTACTTGTGCAGGTCAGCAGGACAAGGTCAAAACATGGAGAGGAAAATGACTGCATCGGTTTGGCGCCATCTGTGGGGACGACAAAGTTCTAAACTTCTCACTAGAACCATCTCTTTTCAAAACCCAGAGAGATGGTGACCACTAGATCACGCAACAACGGAGAACAATGGGACACGTAAAATGCTCAGGCTGGTGGTGTACCGCAACTTTCAGCGGTTCTGGTCATGCATGGACAACAGACTCATGCCCCCGCGCCGACAACAACAACGATGAACCCCAGAATAGAGATGTTGTCATCTCAAATACAGCTGATCACCAAGGCGGTGGAGGCTCTCACGTGACAAAATCCATCACCTGCTAATGGAGACCAGGAGCAGCACAGGCCTCCGTTTTCGGAGGATGGCAGAGAGTAAGCACATGAGAGCTAAGCCCCTGATAGTTCTCATTGGACTAGAGAAAGTTTGCGGCTAACGTTGAGCTTGCCTCCAGGGCAGAGACGCTCGGCCCTCATAACCTCCTCTGTAGAAAGGCACACGATATGGACGTACTCTACCGTCTCTATGTCCCACCATTTATGGATCGAATCATGAATGAGACCTTTCCGAGGAAGTTCACTCCCCTGAAGCTCGACTTCTACGACGGAACCACCGACCCATTCGACCACCTGCGCCCTTACCAGCACATAATGGCTCTCAAAGAAGAATATGAGTCAGTGGTGTATAAGACTTTTCCCACTAGCTTGAAAAAGTCAACACTAACGTGGTACCACAGCTTTTCGCCGAGGTCAATCGACTCCTTCAAGATGCTAGCAAAGAATTCCTGACACGCTTCATTGGGAGCCATTATTTATGAAAAGGCCCACACTACATACTCTCTCTAAAGTAGAAGTCCAATGAGACACTCAGAGAGTATGTCATGCGCTTCAACAACGAGCTGACTCTCATCGACGGATGCAGCGACGACACAGTCGTGACAGCCTTCACTGCGGGCCTCAAGGAGGGAAAGCTCTATTAAAACCTTACCTTGGAGCCCCCTCTGGACATGAAGGATTTCCTCAAGAGCGCTCAGAAACACATTACCTTGGAGGAGTTGAGAACCATGAAGAGGAAAACCGAAAGCGAAAATAAGCCCTCCGTTCCTAAGGTTAATAAGGAGGGAAAGAGACGTGGGGATGAAGAACGGAGTAAGAAAAAGCGCAGTGACAACGGGTCAGCTCCTAGTCGGTCCAAGCGGGAAAAAGCCTCCAACTACGTTGGATCCAGAGCCGTGACACCCCTCAATTCTAGCCTGTCGAACGTACTAAACTCCATGAAAATTTGGGAAGATTTGAAGTGTCCCCGAAGCAGCACGGAGACCCCTCCAAGCGTGACAATGGAAAGTACTGCGCGTACCACAAGGAGGGTGGCCACGATACCAACGAATGCATGAGTCTGAGGTATGAGGTTGAGTATTGGATTTACAGGGGCAAACTAAAATAATTCATGAACTCTGAGAAGCGACCATAACTAACCAGGGACTGGGGGGAGCCAGTAAAAGAAATAGAGAATGAGACTCCAGGGATAGTCTATGTCCTTCACGGAGTCGGAACGAGTGAAAACCAGTCGTACAGGTCTCACAAGAGAACTCTACTGGAGATGCAGACACAACCCGGGGACGAGGACAGATACATTTGCCACTCGAGGATTCAGAGCCTCATTCCCATCTTAACCTTTACGGATAAAGGCATTGAAGGAGTTCGAGCGCCGCACAACGACGCCCTAATCATCTTGGTCTCCATTGTAAGGTGGGAGGTAAAGAGAGCTATTGTGGACACACAAAGTTCGTTCAACATCCTGTTCTACAACATGTTCCATAGTATGGACCTCAAGGAGGAAAGCCTGACATCCTTGGATCACCAGCTGTTTGGATTCAGCGGAAAGATAAGGTTAGCAACAGTGGCAGGAGAGCCGCAACTAAGAAATGTCATGTTTCTGGACTTCATGGTAGTAGATGTCCATCAACCTACAATCTTATCTCGGGAAGACCATGGCTCCACCAGATGGAAGCAGCAATCTCCACCCTTCACCAGTGCGTTAAGTAAACCGCTAACCACTCCAAAACGACAATACGTAGAGACAAACCCACGGCACGAGCCTGCCATTACACTGCACTGAAACAAATAGAGTGTTCCCAGATCCAATTGATCTTACGAAGTAGCTTGAACTAGTGCCAGGTCGAGTGACTGCAGAAGCACCACAACTAAGCCATACAAAAGCAATCTGTTCTTCAGCCAAGAGAAACGATGAAGCCGAGGCAAACAGGAACACAACCCCCGACCATCTGTTGATACAGAGATTAACCCCTGTGCAAAGTTTACTCTTCAGTAACCTCTGTAACACCATCAAATCTCGACAGTCCCCTGACAACACTAACGATCTGCAAAGGCCATCCGAGTTCACATCAGGGCAAGGATCAATCTCTTTCAGACAACAATTAGTCTTTTTTGATTGTTTATTTTCCTTTCCATAGTCAATGTAAAGTTTTAGTTCTTAAAGGCTTATGTGATTTGCAATCATTTAATAAGTAAATAAAGGATTACGAAAACAAACTCTATTGATTACTGAAAAGATGTAACAACAAGCGCCTTGAGGCGGATACAAAAGACTACATACTACAAACATTTGAAATCAGTGTGACATGAAGTAAAGACTCACTTAAATGATCTAACTGCGTAAAGGTATCTGAAGAAGGCCATTTGTAAGTGACAGCAAAGACATTCAATGGACTTCGTTCAACCCCTTACGAAGATCAAGGACAGAGTATCATAGGGGATTGAAAGGACTGAGCGGTCGATTGATCTGTCAAATCACCTCAGGAAAGCGCCCCTACAATAGCGTTGTAGACCTTACAACAGACGACTGACTTCCTCGAAAGCCATCCCACACCCTTGCAAACTTCCTCAAACAGTTTTTGGCCTCCCAAAGAGTATAGAAGAAAGGGATGAGGATGGCCACAAGCCACAAACAGTCAAGGTCTCACAGTGCTGCCAAGCGAGGCCACTTTTCCTGTGCGCAACACCGGGAATGACTGTGAGATACTACATCCGGAAGCATCGCGCATCCGCTAACACTTTGATCAGCATAAGTTAGCAGTGGGAACCGCATACACAAAGACACAAACGGCACGAAGTAACACCAGGGCATCTCCCTTGGTAGGAAATCCGTACTACTTCTCCGTGATCTGAAAAGAAATTACGAGATCTCAGCAGATCAGCTACGTGCCCACCTAGAATAGGTGACCACGCCTAACGGCGATTATGATCATGCCCGATCGGTGCAAATGTCATAAAAGACTCCATTGCAGGAGATCTCCTTTCAGCCTTTGGAAAATCCAAAGCATTTTCTTCAAACAAGAACATTACAAGAGATACGTTTTGCGAAAGATATTGCCTACAACAATGGAAGAACACCATTATATAGACACGATGGTTCACCAAACGGACACCCTAGCATTAACTATCAACCATTGAATACCGTATGGGAAATGAAGAGATGACGATTCCCAAGGAAATTGCACAGACCTCGTTCGTTCAATTAATGGTGCTTCATGCAACCCCATTAATTGAGGGGGAGTAAACGATACTCAACCGCCACGCAGCTTACGCCGTACACGTGTTACCGCGCGATCTATGTCGTACACGTAGCGCAACTGTATAGGAAACCCTAACTCTTCCTCTACTAGCCCAAAAGCTCAGCCGACTTAGCCCACCATTCAAATAGTATTTTGTTACATGCTTGGCACGAGCACAAATCCAAATTAGCTTTGACGCACAAATCGTACCTATGGATCGCTGTTTGATTTAAGGTAATGTGGTTCGCACAGTACGTGACACTAGCGAACATGGGTTTGCACGCCGTCAAATGGGCGAAACCTTTCTCCAATCAGGAAAGCTTAGTCAGCCAAGGCTGATGACGGCGGCTTTTGATACATCTCGACACCTAGTCTGCCCAGCGCGGATCCCGATGGTTTAGGAAGTGGGAGTCTAATCAGCTCAATCACGCCTAGTAACGATGACTCGCTAGAGATCGTTGCCCCTTTCGTGGTCAATGGTCGCCAAACCCATCAAGTAAGCCTAGTTGATGATGACTGGCAACGAAAGCTTTTGGTCAAAGCCCAGACCTGTAGCCTACATTGCGAGGGTATAGATGGTTTGGAAAGTGGGAGCCTAGTCAATCCTGAATTGATTCCAATGGCTCGGCACGGGACCACCGATTTTCAGTGTGGCTGCCGAGTTACCAACCCTAGACTTGTAGCCCCCATTGCGCGAGTGTAGATAGATTAAAAGGTGGTAGCCTAGTCAGTCATGAACTGATTCTGACAACTCGCCACGGGACCACCGCTTTTTAGCATGGCCACCGAATTGGCAACCCTAGACTTGTAGACCTCCTGAGCGGGTGTAGATAGTCTAGAAGGTAGGAACCTAGTTAGTCCTTAACTGATTTTGACGGCTCGCCACGGGACCACCACTTTTCAGCATGGCTGCCAAATTGCCAACCCTAGACTTGTAGCCCCACTGACCGGGTGTAGATAGTCTAGAAAGTGGGAGCCTAGTCAGTCTCGAACTGATTCCGACGCCTCGCCACAAGACCACTGCTCTTCACCGTGCTCGCCAAAAACTCCCAAATTTGTAGCTTGATTCGCACGTGTAGATGATTTGGAAGGTGGGAGCCTAGTCAGTCCCGAATTGACTTCGAGGGCTTGCCACTGGACCACTGCTTTTCAGCCTGGTCGCTGAACCCCTTGGACTCGAACTTGTAGCCTCCACTAATGGTTCGAAAGGTGGGAGACTAGTCAGTCCCCAACTGATGTCGACGGCTCGCCACAGAACTACTGCTCTTCAGCGTAGTCGCCAAATCCTTACTTTTCGAACCTGTAGTCCACATTGTTCTGACAAAGATGGTTCAAAAGGTAGGAGCCCCAAGCAGCTCGCCACACGATCACCGCTTTCCTACGAAATAGAGGTCGCAAAGTCAAATCTAGCTAAGTTAGTGTCTTCACGCTCAAATAGACTTGCATCATATTAACAGCAAAGACAACTCGCGCCAACACATAGATTATCCGTCCAGTGCCCAAATAAATGCTACATAATGTGTCAGCCCGAGCTTACGACACCTGACTCGGCACAAACGCTCCAACCGTACGCTCGGCTATCGCAACTCGCCCATAGCAGCAACTGCTGCCGACCAATTATGCAAGCGAGGCAAGCCTTTAGCAGCTTACCACGAGGACAAGACAACAGCTCAGGTAAACCAACCCCATGCTAAACTTTCCGCAACATGCCCGCCATCGGACATGACTATGCAACAGTGATTCTGAGTCATTCGCAGCGAAAATCGTCAAGCTTCTGGCGACAGACAGACCGCTCGGCGTCCTAATGATTCAACTAGCATATGCCAAAGCAATACGACAAGGCGAAACGAAAAACATATAATAGAGGCAACGAGCACAAAATGAATAAAATTGTTTTCATTAACGGTCGAACAAATTGAGTACATAATACAGAGTTCATTCCTTATCAGGAGAAGGTACAAAAAATAGAAGATCTAAGCTTAGAAAATAATGAGCAAAAGTCGCGTCCACACGCACTACGACCTTGGCATCAGGGTTCAAATTGTCCTCCTCGACATCTTATAGCGGCTGAAATCCCACTCGGGATGCTCCTCCTTCATCAACGTTAACAGCTTCAGCCTGTCGTGTACGACCCAACGAAACTAGCATTTGGCTTGTTCCTGCAGAAGTTCTTCCTCTTGTGCCTTCTCAACAGCAAGTTCATGCTCCAATAGCTCCAACTTGCCCTATCAGCGCGTCAACCTAAGACTGCTTTGTGGCTAGACTACTCTTCACAGTGTTGAGCTCATGACATTCCAATTTGAGCTAGTCCTCGGCCTTCCTTGCCTCCCGAGCATTAAACTCCACATCAGATTTCAATTGTTGCTTCTGAGCAGCCCAGCCAACCTCCTTCGAAGCATTTTTTTCACCAATGGACTGTAGTTTAGAATGTGCTTCAGCTGTAGCTTCCTATGCAGCCTCTTCTTTTTGGCATGCCCGGTTCAAGTCCTGTATGAGTGTGTTTCTCTCGGACACCACCTCTGCTAGTTCACGCTCAAGAGCCTCTAGAAGAGCCCTTTGATTCTTGGCAACCACGACTGACTGCTCTAGCCCCTTTTCCTCAGCCTGTTTCTGTAGCCGCTCAATTTCATAAAGTGCATTAGAGTACAACGCCTGCATGTATGAGAAGACACACTCCATGGTGTATACCCTCTCACGAGCCGCCTCGACTTCCTTCCAAGCAATGAACACCTGGCTCAAGTGAGATATACCCATCATAAGGTACTTTAAACCCTCATCCATACACCCTTCTAGCGTATCCTCATCGGGTTTCGGAGTGCAGGCCATCAACCAACTGTGATGCCTGCTTATATGCTTCCTCGAAGCATACTCCACATCAACCTCTTGGTGCCAGACCTAAGTGCTAATCCTTACCAAGTCAGGTGAAAACAGGCTTATCCGTGCAACCGGATGAAGCTTTCCCTGATCAGGAATCATACCTGCACCACCCTTCGCATTTGCCATTGTTTCCAGGCTCTCCTCCACAACCTTTCCCTAATCACGAACAAACGACCATTTAGTGTAAGAAGGCCTGATGGGATCCGGTGGGAAAAAAGGAAGCGAATTATCCAAAATACCTTCCAACACTTCGAGCTGTGGCCTGGAACGAGACGGTGAACAATGCAGGCTACATAAAACTTGGCATGTGCCACCACGACCACTGTCAGATAGCGCACCAACAGGACGATCAGATTCAACAACCTTAGGCAGATCTTCATATGAGCCTTCTATTAAAACGGTTCCGCGCAAATCAACACCGGTAGAAACCGCCATTGCAACCCGCACCAAACGCTCATTCAAAGCTTCGCCCTGCGCTTCACTAAGATTTGACATGTCTTCAGCCACTGCAAACCACAGGTAACATTTCTCCCAGCCGGATATATCGATCTCTGCCTTGACAGGCCATTCAGATTCCTGCTCTTCTCTCGCTGGAGCGGGTCATGCTGAAGGTGACCTAGTTCTAACACGGGACCTCTTCAAACTTACAAAAGAGGCAAGCTTTTCAGACGGCTCCTCCACGTCAGACAGAACAGGAGCTTTGGCCCCAACAACTTTCCTTTTCCAAGAAGGGGCCCCATCTTCAAGCTTAACTCGCGATGCTCGGTACAGAGTGGGGGCTACGTGCTAGTTGTCCCACAACCTTCTATGGATGAAGTTGGGGACGCTTATGACATCCACCACGTTCCTCGTTGACAAGCCGCAAAACGTCTCTATAGTATTTTGTTCCTCTAGGTATGGGGAGTAGTGGGAAATCGTCATGCGAATAAACACCAGCAATGATTAGCCAACCTGCAATCACGCATAGCAGAGTCAAGAGAAAAGTTACACTTACGAAGTGGCCTGAACTCTTGTTCGAGCGAAAAACCCTTGAACTGAAAGTACTTTGAATCCGCAGGGGCCAAGAAGCAATATTTTTCCCAGAACTTAAAGTCGTCGGGCAAATTTGTGAAGCAGGCCAGCAACGTCATCTTATAGACAACATTACCCTTCAACCGAGGAAAAGTCAACAACTGGATTACCCGCGAAGTCACGAGGACGCTGGCCTCCTTTGCCCTGATCAGAACGAGGAGGATAATTCAATATCCATTAGGCCCCAATTGGGCCGGAGGAATCCCAAGGAGGCCCAAGAATTCCCAAATCCCATCCAGAACGGGGAAAATGCATTTTAGTTTGAAGATCCCACGATGCAAGCAGATGAACCCCGCCAGTGGCGACACTGGCGTCTGGTCACCCTTCAAGACATACAACGGCAGGTCCTCGGGGACATCAAACTTTGTACAGATTTCAGCGAGGCTGGGCTTAGAAAACAACCTGTCTTCGAAAAACTCTAGGCCCTTGGCCAAGGTTGCGTCATCAAAAAGATCTTGTTGAGCCTTCAAGAAGACGAATGATCTTTTCCAAATCAAAAAATGAACAAAACAATATCTTCAAAGGCAAAGAAAATAAAAGAGTCTGACTCCATGCTACGGATGACCAAAATAGGGATTAGGTTCCCACCTTTTTTTTGCTAAACCGATGCACGTTCAATTAATGCAGTGCGTGGCTCAAGAAACGATTCAGACTTAATCATCATGAGCGGCGTATCTTTTCAAGAGATGACTTAACGAACCGATGTAACGACCCGCTAACTTGGGGGAGTAGTTGATGATACACAAAAATGGTCAAATCCCTGAGCCATATACGTGTCATGATGATCTCGAATAATTACGGGCCCCAGCGACAATTCAACACTGATCTGGCCCAAGCGGTACCAAGCCCGCCTAACTCAGTCTGCCAGACTGACCCAAATTCTTACAATATGCTAGGACCACACGTCCCACATCTATCCTCAAGACCCGTAAGTCCTACTAGGGTAAGTATGTCAAGGATCTGCTTCGGACAGGCAATTACAGTAGCTCTATTTTCCAACAAGGAAACAAATACCAGAGTACATTCCACGCAGGAAAACTTCCTTCTACAGATTGCTCATGGTTTGGGAATTATCTCTCGCGTATATTAGCGCACAGGATTAACAGGGAGCTTTCCTCCTACAACACGACTCCTAATTAGAGAAGGATCTCCACGAATATCACATTCCTAAACTATGTCTTCGATGGCTTGGTAAAACCATAACTCCTGTACTATAAATAAGACATGAGGTTGGTAAGCTACAAATTCTCTGTTTACAGCATTACACCTTCCTCAGATCCCTGTCTGACTTTAGCATCGGAGTGTCATCGGCCACCACAACTATGGTCCGTGGCTCACGTGCGTTACTCGTGCAGGTCAGAAGGTCAACGAAATTATGTCAAAACAGGGAGCGGAAAACAACTACATCAACTACAATATTGTTAGCCAAAATAATCACCCCAGTAGTGGTAACAACTAATGATACACAAAAATGGTCACATCCCTGAGCCATACACGTGCCACAATGATCTCGAGGAATTACGTGCCCCAGCGTCAATCCACACTGATCCGACCCAAGCGGTAACAAACCCACTTAATTCAGTCTGCCAGACGAACCCCAACTCTTATAGCATGCTAGGCCCACACGTCTCACAGCTATCCTCAATACCCGTAAGTCCTACTAAGGCAAGTATCTCGAAGATCAACTTCGGACAAGAAATTACAATAGCTCTATGTTTCCAACAAGGAAGCAAATACTAGAGTACATTCCACGCAGGGAAATATCCTTCTACGGATTGCTCTTGGATTGGGAACTATCTCCACCGTATCTAGGAACATAGGGCTAACAGGGAACTTCTCTCTTATAGCACGACTCCTAATTGGAGAAGGATCTCCACAAAGATTTCCTTTCTAAACTACGCTTTCGATAGCCTGATAGAATCAGGATTCCTGCATTATAAATAAGACAAGAGGTTGGTAAGCTAAGACACGACAAAAATTCCCTGTATACAACATTACACTTTTCTCAGATCCCTGTCTGACTTTAGTATCGGAGTGTCAACGAGACTAGCTCAAAGTAGGGAGCGAAAAATGACTGCATTAGTTTGGTGCCGTCTAGAGGGACGACAAATGTTTCTAACTTTTCATTAGCACTGTCTCCCTTCAAAACACAGAGAGATTGTGACTAGATCACGCAATGTGAAAGAGCGAGGAGAAGCATTGAGCAATCAGCCTGGCGCTGCTCCACCCACTCGATAACGCAGGCTTTTTCAATGACGAGAACGCTCACATCAATAAAGCAAAGGCCTGATGAAACACTAAAGGTGTACTTGACCCGCTTTAACAGTGAGTTAACCACTGTCAACGTGTGCAACGACACAACAACCGTCTCATCCTTCATCAACGAAATGCAAAAAGGAAAGTTCTAAAATTTTCTGACACTGGACCCTCCGGCAAGTATGACAAACCTAACAAAGGAAGCACAGAGCTTCATCGCCCTTGGAGAAGAACGGGCCACCCGAAAAGAAATCGAACCCAGGGAACAATCGATTGACAGAATATGCTTGCTTCATGGAGTCCATACCGAGTTCGAACTGTCCAACAGGTCTTGGAAAAGGGTTCTCCGAGGTATGAGGATCCAAGTGATACGCGACGAGCAACTGATATCGCATGATCAGAAGCAAGGTCCCTTAGCGCAACTAGTATTGACAAAAAAAGACCTCCAGGGCATACAACGCAGGCACAATGACGCCCTGGTGGTTACAATTTCCCTGACAGGCTGGGACGTAAGGAGGTCCTTAGTAGACACAGGGAACTCGATGAACGTCGTGTTTCTCCGTATGTTCCACACCATGCAACTAGAAAAGACAGCGTTGACCCCCGATAATCATCCGATGATCAACTTCAATGGCGAGAGACAGTTCCCTGTGGGAAAGGTACAACTAATTGCAACAACGGGAGAGGAATCGGCTCAGAAAAACTTGTTTCAAGAGTTTATAGTAATCAACGCGCCTTCGACATATAATGTGGTCCCAGAGAGACCCCCGGATACACCAGATGGAAACGTCGGTTTCCACTCTACACCAGTGCGACAAATATCCAACGAACCAAGAGGTTGGTACATTGAGAGGCGACCAGATAGCTACCAGTACATGACGACCCTACCCCCTAGCGATTCTCAATCAGTGGTTAAGATGACCTTCCATTTTATCTGAAGCACGGGAGGAAAACAATCGACCTTGGATAACGAGGCACTGGTAAGCCCTCGAGGCAGGCCCAATTCTGGGCAACCAGAGAAAGCGACCATTGCAATCTACCTTGACAACCCTCAAAACAGCAAGGCTATCTAGATCGGTTCCCGCTTATGAAGAATTGGTGAAGCAACACACGGAATTGCTGCAACTTAACCAGGACATCTTCGCATGGACCACACGAAACATGGTGGGGATCGACTCGTCGATACACCCATCGCCTAGAGATGGACCCCTCGAGGAAAACCGTCAGGCAGTAGTACAACTGACAGTAGTAGCGGAAAATAAGCCAACTGAAAAAACCCTATTTCAAGAATTCATAGTGATCAATGCACCTTCGGCATATAATGCGGTCCTGGGGAGACCCTGGATACACCAAATGGAAGCGGAAGTCTCCACTCTACACCAGTGCATCAAGAATCTGACAAATCAAACGGTCGGTACATTAAGGGACAACCAGGCAGTAGCCAGGGAATGCTAGTACATGAAGGCGTTGCCACCCAGTAATTCTCAATTGGCGGCTAGCCCCGCGACTAAGTTGACTCTCTATCCCACCCGATAAGCAGGGGAAAAGCAACCTTTCTCGGAAGATGAGGCTACTGAAAACCCTTGAGGCTAGCCTAATGTCAGCCAATCAGAGGAAGAAACCATCATGGTCTACCTCGACAGCCCTCTCAACAACAGGGCTATCCAAATAGGTTCTCTCTTGAGCAAAGACCTAGCTGAACAACTCACGAAACTGCTACAACGGAACTAGGACATCTTCGCTTGGACCATGTAAGATGGTGGTAATCGACCCATCAAGAATCACCCATCGCCTAGAGGTGGACTCTACGAGGAAAACTGTGCGGCATAATAAGAAACGCGATTGTAAACGAGGAGGTGCAGCGTTTACTCAATGCGAACATGATTAAGGAAGCACGATACCTAGACTGGCTGGCGAACACCGTTCTTGTAAAAAAATGGGAAGTGGAAAGTGTAGGTAGACTACACGAACCTGAACAAAGCCTGCCCAAAGGACAACTTCCCACTTTCCCGCATTGATCAGATCGTGGACTCCACATTCGGGCACAACTTTCTAAGCTTCATTGATGCCTATTCAGGCAACAATCAAATATTGTTGCACCCTCCAGATCAAGAAAAAACTCATTCGTAACTAAAAGAGGGATATATTGCTATAGGGTGGTGTGTTCGGCTTAAAGAACGTGGGTGCTACCTACCAACAACTGGTAAACCGAATGTTTAAAAAATAAATTGGCAAGAACATGGAGGTCTACATCCGCGGCCCCGACCACATAGGAGACTTCGCTGAAGCATTCAACCAGCTCAAGAAATACCAGATGAAGCTCAACCCACATAAATGTTCGTTCGGAGTTGAGTCTGGAAAATTCTTAGGCTATATAGTAAACAAGAGGAATCGAGGCTGACCCAAAACAGATTCAAGCCTTCTCGACATGAAAGTCTCCGCCAACATCAGAGACGTTCAGAGCCTGGCTGGGAGAGTAGCAGCACTTAACAGATTTATATCTAAGTCGGCCAACAAATGCCTTCCCTTCTTTAAAATACTTAAGAGGAAGCAAAGGATTCTCTTGGAATAAAGAGTGTGAACAAGCCTTTCAATGCCTGAAAGCATACATGCGGAGTCCAAAGCTACTCTCAAAACCTGTGACGAGATAAACACTCTACTTGTACTTGTCTGTTTTAAAGCACGTTGTTAGCTCAGCCCTCGTACGAGACGACCGAGGGACCCAAATACCAGCGTATTATGCTAGCAAAACCTTCATGAAAGTGGAGGCACACTACCTGGACCTGGAAAAGTTAGCCTTGGCATTGGTCTTATCTTCTAGGAAAATGAGACCCTATTTTCAGACCCACTATATAACGGTTCTAACCAAGCATCCGCTCAGTACTGCATAAACAAGAGTTATCCGGCAGAATGGTGAAATAGTCAGTAGAACTCAGACAGTTCGACATAAGCTATGCCCTAAAAACCGCCATCAAAGCCCAGACGCTGGCGGACTTCATTGTCAATTTCACTGGTAAAGAAGAGTCAAAGACTAATCAACAGACCTCGGATTCAAGAATCCAAGAGTGGATTTTGCGCTGTGTTGGATCATCGACAGGGAGAGCAAGCGGAGCTGGGATCACACTCCAATCACCCAGCGGCTTCACCTTCAAAAAATAGTCAGGTTCGACTTTCCCGCTTCAAACAACGACGCTGAGTATGAAACCCTCCTGTCCGGCCTAAAACTTGCATTGGGAATCATGATAGATAACCTAACGGCATACAACGAACAAAGACTGGTAGTCAACCAGGTCAAAGGGGATTTCAACAGCAAGGACCCCCGCATGATAGCCTATTGCGACAAGGTAATTGTTGTAATGGGCAGGTTCAAGAGGTGCGAGCTCGTACAGTGCCCATGAGACGACAACAAAAGAGCTGATGCACTAGCCAGAGAGGCCTCAGCCTCTAACGAAGTCTCAATCGACCTCATTGAATATTTAGAGCAATCAAGCCTTGACAAAGAAGAGCCTAGAGATGTTTGCGTTGCAGACGTACAACCAAATTGGATGACTCTGATACTCGAATACATCGTAACCGAAACCCTACTGACAGATAAGGTTGAAGCCAGAAGGATTAAAAATAGAGCAGCAAGGTACACTCTCCTAAATGATAAATTATACATGAGATCTGTGACAGGGCCCCTACTTTGATGTCTGTCACCTTCAGAGGCAAATAAGTTCCTGGGAAGGATCCACTACGGTATATGCAGAAATCATCCACCCGGTAGAACCCTCATCACAAAGCTTTAATTCTAGGATATTATTGGCCGACCATGCAGTGAGACGCCAAAGATATTGTCCGCAAGTGCAACAAGTGTCAGAGGTTTGCGTCGTACACACATATGCCTACCTAGCCGCTGACTAGTCTGTGGCCATTCGCAGAATGGAGAATGGACATTGTCGGACAGCTCCCAGCATTAGCCGGTAAAAGGTTCCTTCTTGTGGTTGTAGACTACTTCACCAAGTGGGTCGAAGTTGAGCCCTGATCCAAAATAGGGTAGGTCCAGATAGAAAATTCAACTGGGCCACCATCGTTTGTATATTTGGCATCACTAGAGTATTGGTCACCGACAAAGAAACTCAGTTCGAAGGTATCAAGGTTAAAAAACTGTGCAAAAGTTTGAATATTAATCGCCACTTCTCCTCGCCAGGGCACCAACCCCCAAGCCAACGGCCAATCAAAATTTACCAACCGAACAATCTTGAAGGCGATCAAAAGGTAGCTTGATGCGGCTAAAGGAAAATGGGTTCTAGAGCTACCATGAATACTCTGGGGATATAAGACAACTAAAAGAATCCGTACCAGAGAGACACCTTTCGCCCTGACATACGGGTCAAAAGCTATGGTTCTGGTAGAACTCGAGGTGCCAACCTTCCGAAGAAAAGATTTTAGAGCATACAGTAACGACGAAGCTTGACACGTTGGACTAGACCTCCTCGATGAAAAGTGGGATCTAGCCTCCGCCAAGATAGATACCTACCAGCAACGAATGGTGCAATACTACAACAAGAAAGTTAAGCCACACAAATTCAAGGTGGGAGATTGGGTAATCAGGAAGACCCAACAAAGCACCAAAGAAGATGGTGTGGGAAAGCTAAACCCAAATTGGGAAGGACCATACAGAGTAACCAAGTCTACAGGTCAGGGACGTAATGGTTGGAAGACGTAGATGGCGACAAGCTTAAATGACTATGGAATGTAGAACATCTCAAAAAATATTATCAACAAAATATTTGCTTTTACTAAAACTTCCATTGATGTCCATTATGACCCCGACCATCCAGCTATGGCTAGACTCGAATATCAGCCCAATGCCTAGTCCAATGCGCGAACCACAACGATCGAGGAATTGGGACTCTAATCAGTGCTCACACGCATGATGACGACGACTTGCCAAGGGAACATTGTTATCCAACAGACAATGATCTTCAAACTTACCAGGTAAACTTAGTCAGTTCGCGACTGATGACGACGACTTTTGGTGCCCAACGCCTAATCCGCTGTACGCGGACCACGACGGCCGAGGAAGTTGGAGACTGGTCAATGTTCACATGCCTGATGATGATAACTCGCCAAGGGATCATTGCTCTCCAAAAGACAATGATCTCCGAACTTACCAGGTAAGCTTAGTCAGCTCGCGACTGGTGACGACGGCTTCTGGTGCCCAACGCCTTGTCTGCTGCACGCAGACCATAATGGCCGAGAAAGTGGGAGTCTAGTCAGTTGTCACACGCCAGATGACAACGACTTGCCAAGGGATCATTGCTCTCCAATAGATAATTATCATCGAACTTACCAGGTAAGCTTAGTATGTTCGTGACTGATGACAACGACTTCTGGTGCCCAATGCCTAGTTCGTTGTGCAGACCGTGATGGCTGAGGAAGTGGGAGTCTAGTTAGCGCTCACACGCCTGATGATGATGAATTGCCAAGGGATCATTGCTCTCCAATAGAAAATGATCGCTGAACATATCGGGTAAGCTTTGTTAGTTCGGGACTAATGACAACGACTTCTGGTGCCCAACACCTAATCCGCTACATGCGGACTATGACGGCTGAGGAAGTGGGAGTCTAGTCAGCGCTCACACGCCTGATGACGATGACTCACCAAGGGATCAATGCTCTTCTACAGACAGTGATCACCAAACTTACCAAGTAATCTTAGTCAATTCACGATTAATGACGACGGCTTCAGGTGCCCAACGCCTAGTCTGCTACGCGTGGACCATGGCGACTATCATGACCCGATCCATAGAGTACTATATTGTCCGCTTTAGGCCCAAGGCCCGCACGACTTTAAAACGTGTAGTACTTTATAAATCTAACCTCGTACATATATAGCACATCCCCTTCCCTCACCTAGGTGATGTAGAACTATAATCTACCTTTGGTAGCTCGCTCAATACCTCTTGGGATCCACGGGCCTATTGGGCTTCGCCATCATGAGCATCTCCCTTAGGGGGTGGACTGTCATACCCTTGTGTGGGCGGACCTAAGGGGGAGGGTGCGGGAGAGGCCCATGACAGCGAAGCCCAATAGGCCCGTAGATCCCAAGAAGGGTTGGGCGGGCTACCAAGGGGAGATTGTAGTCCCACATCGTCTAGGTGAGGGAATGTGATGTGTTATATATGTACGAGGTTGGATCTACAAATTACTACGTGTTTTAAAGTCGTGCGGACCTTGGGCCCAAAGCGGACAATATAGTACTTTGTGGATCAGGTCGTGACAGAATGGTATCAAAGTTGGACCTAGCCGGAAGTGTGCCAACGAGGACGTTGGGTATGAGCTATATATGTACAAGTTTGGATCCACATGACACTATGCGTTTTAAACTTGTGCGGAATGGTTTGGGCCCAAAGCGGACAATATAGTACTCTGTAGATCGGGTCATGACAGAATGGTATTAGAGCTGGACCCAGCCGAAAGTGTGCTAATGAGGATGTTGGGCCCTAAGGGGTGGATTGTAACACCCTGTGTGGGCGGGCTTTAAGGCTGATGGGCTACCATGTGTGAGCAGGCTCTCAGGCTAGCAGCTTCATGTCTGGTCGGGCTCAAAGGCTGACAGGCTATCATGTGTGGGCGGGCTCAGAGGCTGGCAGGCTACTAGTGGGTTTATATTCCCACATCGCCTTGGTGAGGGAAGAATATGTTTTATATATGTACGAGTTTGGATCCAATGACACAACGCGTATTAAAGTCGTGCGACTAATTAGGTTAGGCCAAGAGCGGACAATATTGTATCATGTCGATCGGGTCGTGATATAATCTCCCGCACCCTTGTGTGGGAGGACCTGAGGGGAAGGGTGCGGGAGAAGCCCGTGATAGCGAAGCCCAATAGGCCCGTGGAACTCAAGAGGGGTTGGGCGAGCTACCAAGGGGAGATTAAAGTCCCACATCGCCTAGGTGAAGGAAAGAGATGTGCTATATATGTACGGGGTTGGATCCAAAGTCATGCGTGCCTTGGGCCAAAAGCAGATAATATAATACTCTATGTATCGGGTCGTGACAGAATAGTATCAGAGCCAGAACTAGCTGGAAATGTGCCAACGAGGACGTTGTGCTCCCTTAAGGGGGTGGACTATGATACACTTGTGTGGGCGAACATGAGGGGAAGGGTGCGGGAGAGGCCCGTGATAGCGAAGCCCAATAGGCCCGTTGATCTCAAGAAAGGTTAGGTGAATTACAAATGAGATATTATAGTCCCACGTCGCCTAGGTGAGGGAAAGGGATGTGTTGTATATTTACGAGGTTGGATCTACAAAGAACTCATCATCATCATCAAAGCCCATTCCTGATATTTTCGGGGTCGGCTACATGGATTTTGGTTCTCCAAGCAATGCGGTCTTCCCACATATCCTCGCCTAGTCCAAGCTCAATGATATCTTCATTCACCGCCTTCATCCAAGTTTTCAACGGTCGTCCCCTCCATCTACACCCTCCATTAACTTGTCAATCTAGACATTTTCTAATTGGCACCGTGCTTGGTCTCCTTCGCACATGACCAAATCAAGTTAAACGTCTTTATCTAATTTTGTCCTCTATGGGCGCTACACCTAAGTATCTCCTAATTATTTCATTTCTAATTTTATCCTTACGAATTTTACCACACATCCACCTTAACATACGCATTTCTGTTATTGCCATCCTATGTGTATGTTGTCCCGTAGTAGCCCAACATTCTGAACCGTATAGCATGGCTGGTCGAACAATTGTCTTATAGCATTTCCCTTTTAGCCTTGCAGGCATTCTTCTATAAAAAAAACTATGCGTTTTAAAGCCGTGCGAGCCTTGGGCCCAAAGCGGACAATATAGTACTCTGTGGATCGGGTCGTGACAGAATGGTATTAGAGCTCGATCCAGCCGAAAGTGTACCAACGAGGATGTTGGGCTCCTAAAGGGGGTGGATTGGGCTCCCAAGGGGGGTGGACTGTGATACCCTTGTGTGGGGGCGGACCTAAGGGAGAAATCTAAGAGTCCATGGATCCCAAGAGGGTTGGCAAGTTACAAAGGGGATATCATAATCCCACATCGCCTGTACGAGTTTGGATCTACAAAGTACTACGCGTTTTAAAGTCGTGCGGGCCTTGGGCCCAAAGCAGACATTATAGTACTCTGTGGATCAGATCGTGAACAGAGTGGTATCAGAGTCGAACCTAGCCGAAAGTGTGCCAACGACGATGTTTGGCTCCCTTAGGGGGGTGGATTGTGATACCCTTGTGTGGGCGGACCTGAGGGGAAGGGTACGGGAAAGGCCTGTGATGGCGAAGCCCAATAGGCCCGTGGACCCCAAGAGAGGTTGGGCGAGCTACCAATGGGAGATTATAGTCCCATGTCGCCTAGGTGAGGGAAGAAAATGTGTTATGTATGTACGAGGTTGGATCTACAAAGTACTACGCGTTTTAAAGTCGTGCGGGCCTTAGGCCCAAAGCGGACAATATAGTACTCTATGGATCGAGTTGTGATAGAATAGTATCAGAGCCGGACCTACCCGGAAGTGTGCCAATGAGGACGTTGGGCTCCCTTAGAGGGGGTGGACTAGTGTTATACCCTTGTGTGGGCGGACCTGAGGGGAAGGGTACGGGAGAGGCCCATGATGGCGAAGCCCAATAGGCCCGTGGATCCAAAAAGGGGTTGGGCGAGCTATTAAGGGGATATTATAGTTCCACATCGCCTAGGTGAGGGAAGGGGATGTACTATATATGTACGAGGTTGGATCTACAAAGTATTACGCGTTTTAAAGCCGTGCGGGCCTTGGGCCCAAACGTACAATATAGAACTCTGTGACAACGGCCGAGGAAGTTGGAGTCTAGTCAGCGCTCACACGCCTGTTGACGATGACTCACCAAGGGATCATTGTTCTCAAACTGACAATGATCGTCGAACTTACTAAGTTAGATTAGTTAGTTCGCGACTGATGACGACGACTTATGTGCCCAACGCCTTGTTCGTTGTGCGCGAACCATGATGGTCGAGGAAGTGGGAGTCTAGTCAGTGCTCACATGCCTGATGACGATGACTCTTCAAGGGATCATTGCACTCCAATAGACAATGATCGCTGAACTTACCAGGTTAGCTTAGTCAGTTTGCGACTGATGATGAATGCTTTTGTGCCCAACACCTAGTCCTCTGCGCGCTGACCACGACGGCCGAGGAAGTGGGTGTCTAGTCAGTGCTCACAGGCTTGATGACGATGACTCACCAAGTGATCATTGCTTCCCTACAGACAATGATCGCCGAACTTACCAGGTAAGCTCAATCAGTCCATAACTGATAACAACAGCTTCAGGTGCTCAACAACTAGTCCGCTGCACACGGATGGCAATGATCGACGAAGCCAATGTCTATTCGACATTCTTACTCACGACAATGACGACCCGCCAAGCGATCAGTATGCAAACCAGGATGGCTCACTAATAAACAATAACAGCAAAAAACAATCAGTTTTGATACAACTCGACTGACAAAAACATGCAATTTCCCCGGAAGTACAGATTCTACAATCTATAAAGCATCTACAAAAAACTCAATAGTACAAGACAAAACAATACTTTCAATAAAAAGTGTTGTTTTGTCCCAGGAAGGTCGTTACAACTATTTTAAGGAGAAATATCCTCCTCAGCAGCTTGTCTTGCAGAGCCACAACCTTCCCCTCGAAAGATGGGTCCGAAAGTAGCCCTCCTATAATTGGCGAAGTCAAGGTCGACACCGGGGTGCTTTTTCTGATAAGCTCAAAAAACTCTAATTTGCCCCGATTAACCTCTGACGAGATCAACGAATTTCCTCCTGACATTTCAAAATCCATCGCACTCACCAAGGCAGCATAGTGTGAATGCTCCTCCAATAGTAAGCGTTCTGCCTTACGAATGCGACGAAGCCACTCGTCGACTTCAGACTCCAGCTGTTGTCGTTCGACGACCCATTCTTTTTCTGGCCTTTTTCTTTCGACATCTTGGGCCTGCAGATCGGGCCACCACTTATCCATAGCTGCATCTAAGTACTCCAACTCAGCTCGAGTCCGTCTCAGATGCAGCAAAATCTAAGTACTTCAGTTAAGATCTTATGCCAGCAAAATCTGCTTCAGATGTTGAAACTACTGCCTTCATGGACCCCAAGTTTGCAACAATATCGGCATTCTACAGCTGACCAGTCAAGGAATCTACTCGGTAGAGAGCATCTGAATACGACATCCATAAGTCAACAAAAACCATCTCCAAGGCAAGGACTTGCCCGCAAGCTTCGGGATGCAGCGTAACAAGACTATGTGATTCAAGGGCACGAACGTCTGCTTCATACTCATGATGACGAGAAACGTCAATGACGTCAATGAGAGGACCGATGTTCTATTGCTCTAAGTCAACAGGGGGAACAACAACATCAAGCAGAATACGACGACCCTCTCTAGTTGTAACCTGAGCAAAACACGACAGCCCAAGGGTGGAGTCCGCACGATCAGAGGACTGTCTCCTTCTCGGAACAACAACAGGAGGCATAGTTGCCTCCAATTCTGCTACCATGGTTAGGCTAGCCATAGGTAGACTTCTCTTCCTCGAACAATGACTAATAACCCCTTCAGCCAGCGAACCCGGTGCAGCGAGAACATCGTAGCAACTCTACGCACGACATTACCTAGCATTATGACCTCCTCGACGGACTCCAATGGGAGGTTAATGAACTCGCTCTCTATCCGTCTCTCCTCAGTAAGAGTCGGAACTGCGAACGTCCCTGAAAAAACAAAATGACATCAAACTAGCATCACATCTGGGATCGAAAAAATAAACCAGCAACTAAGAAACTTACGAAGGTCGAACTGGAAGTATCTTGGGATTCTACAACTCCCAAGCTTGAAGTATGTAGAGTTTACCAAAGTTAGGAACCAATACCTCTCCCAAGGCTCAGTATCATTTGCTACTAAATGCAAGCAAGCGGGGCAATTCAATATGCAAAGGCCCCTAGCATCCAATCGAGCGATGGTCATATGATGGATTACTGTCGTCAAAACCTTGAACCCACTCATAACCATTTGAGCCGGAGGCATGCGAAGAGAGAGAAAGAAACACCAGACGTCATCCAGCACTAAGAATCGGAGCCCTAACTCGAACATGCCCCGGTGCAAGCTTATATACCCTTGAGAGGGTGTAGTTGGAACCAAATTCCAAATGCCGGAACGATTTCCAAACCCCCGAGAATACGGTATAGACTTTGAAGCCTGATTAATTCAGTGTCATCGACCAGACTATCCTCGAAGAGTTTGAGGCAAGTAAATGATAACAAATCCTTAAAAAAAAGTTCAACATTGTCTGCCATTGAAAATAGGGACAAGTAGAACTTTACAGCGACACGATTACTTGAAGAAATTACACAGATAAGAACTGATGAAATCTTCCTTGAAGTAGCAAATATTTATAGAGAAGACAAATCGTACATTCTCTTCTTGAGCAGTCGTGTACCCATTAATGCTATGCACCGTTCGAGACAACGCTAAGGGCTCAATCATCACGACGGTACAATTGGTTTTTAAAGAGTCAGTGAACCGACTAAACGCCCCACTCACTTGGGGAGAGTAGATGATGATACACCAAAACGGTCCCAATTCTGCGCCGTACACGTGTCATTATGATCTCGAGGAAATATAGGCCCTAGGTTAGCCCAACAATGATCTGGCCCATGCGGTTCTAAGCCCGCCCTATGTAGTCCACCAAGCGGGTCCGAATTCTTACAGCTTGCTAGGCCCACGTGTCTCATAGCTATTTTCAATACTCGTAAGCCCTAATAAGGAAAGTATCTCAAGGAACAGCTTTGGATGGGCAAGTACAACGACCTTTTGCTTCCAACTAGGTAGCATATTCCAGAGTACGTACCACCTATGGAGACTTCTACCTATAGATTACTCTCGGGAACTATTTCTTGCATATCTAGGAGCACATGGCTAATAGGGAAACTTCCCTTCATAGCACAACTCCTAATTAAAAATGGATCTCCGCGAATATCTTCTTTCCTAAACTACGCCATCGATGGCCTGGTCGAATCAGGACTCCTGCACTATAAATAAGACATGAGGTTTGTAAGCTAAGGTATGATACAAATTCTCTGTTTACAACATTAAACCTTCTTTAGATCCCTGTTTGACTTTAGCATCGGAGTGCCATCGACCACCACAAATGTGGTTTGCATGTGGCTTACGTGCGTTCTTGTGCAGGTCAGCAGGTTTGCAGGTCAAGGTCAAAGCAGGGAGCGAAAAATGATTGCATCACTTGCTATTATTTTATCCAGCAGTTTGTCATATCTTAAAGTAGTTTGAGCACTTCCAGAAGGAACTTGCTTAACTTTGAATGACATAACGCATAAATGATTACCATCTTGAAACTAATAATAATGTTAACAAATAATATTTATGTATTACATTTAATGTTGGAAGCCAGAGCTTACATTAGAGATAATTTTCGTTATCTCATTTGGATTATATTGTACGACAATCGGAGTTGTTCAATCAAA
The DNA here is from genome assembly GCA_963556465.1 of Berberis vulgaris. Lineage (NCBI taxonomy): Eukaryota > Viridiplantae > Streptophyta > Magnoliopsida > Ranunculales > Berberidaceae > Berberis > Berberis vulgaris. Next base: position 63,275,899 of record OY747127.1, on the reverse strand, counting down.
TGTTGTTTTAAGCCAAAAGCTTTAAATGAATCATAATTTCTCTAAGTCACAAACTTTAATTCTTTGGCATGATTGTTTGGCTAATATTGGATCCACTATGCTGAAGAAATAATTGAGACCTCGACCGGTCATCCCTTAGCATATACACTTTTCTTTTTCTACGAGACATTTATGCGACCCCTTAGCACACACACTTTTCTTTTCCTACGAGGCATTTATGCGATCTTGGTTCAAAAAATAAACTTATAACTAGATTGCATCTTCTCAAGATTTCTTCCAAGTCACCATCATTCTTACAGAGGTGACATTTGTGATCCAGTTCACCATGTTAGTGGACCTTTTCGTTATTACATGATGTTATTATATATATTTACTAAATGGTGGGAACTAAGACATAAAATAACCAGAAAAACGATGTTATCAACAAAATACATTGCAGATACGTCTTGAGGCAAAACCAATTTTGCACTTTATGGAACAACCACGAAGTATGGAATGGTGGGCATCGAATCACCTTTTCATGGTACCATATGCGATAGTGCTATGGAGATGGCGCCTTCAAACGAAGAAGCTCAATAAGTAGCTTCCCGCCTATAAATGAATGGGGTCTCAATACTTTGGCTCTACCTCCAACAACACAAAAGACAGTTCACTCTCTCTCGCTAGGCACATTTTTTCTCCTTTTCCTCTTTGCTCTCCGCTCCAATTTCCACAGTGTGTTTCCATTTGGCTGGTTTGGGTTTTCCACCGATTTCTTTTGGACCCGAACAACATTTTCACCTCTCCTCATCACCTAAAAGACCTTATCCCTTAATTGTTTCTGCACCTAACCAAGTTACTATACCAACATTTAGGAGAGGGACTTCACTCAAACGAAGAAGAAGAAGAATATGATGATGATATTCGTAGATTGAGTCTGCTAACGGAGGCCCAATTCCATATTGGCTGGAATCGTATGCACTGTGGTTGTTGCAAACTATCTATTTGTACCTCAGGTAGCTCTCTCGCGCTCGCTCTCCCGATCAAAATCAAAATCAAAATCAAAATCAAAATCAAAATTGTTGTTTATCCTTGCAATTATATTCTATTGTATTTTATTATTTATCGTTTTTTCTTAATTTCGATTCCACTCCTTTGTTTGTTCCAATTCATACTCTCTCTGTCTGTCTATCTTGCTGCTATTTATGTTTTTTTCCCCATAATAACTTAGTTTTGGCCGAAAACTTGGCTCGCAATCCACCAAAATGTTTTGTTTCTTATGTCTCCTGACATATGTTTGAGAAAATGTTTCACTACAATTGGCCTGTCACTTTTAACAAATAGGAACCTCTATCTAGACCATTTTGAAGCTTAATTGGTATCCTCAACTCCAACATTGCTCTTATTGCATTTACTCCCATCAGATTAAGTAAGGTGGGAATTGACTTATGAAAATCCCAATTCCTTGCACCTCCAAGAATTGGATTCTCATATTTCATGGGATTTCAACTCCTTTGATCACAATCTAGAATTCATGATTAGTAATCCACCACATCTTGATAAAATTTTCCTTCAACAAAAATGGTTCCCCGGATTTCATGCAACCAAACACACCTAGATTTCTATTTTTTTATTATTAGTTAAATGATCTGCTTTTTAATACATAATATTTGAAAAGTAGGGGCAAAATAGGTTATATGGTTTAAGTTAAAATAAAAATTTGTTTAGGAGAGTTAAGAATATCCAATTGATCAGACTAATTGTCTATTTCAATGTAAGTCAATTCTGCGAGGTCAGGAAATTTGCTGATTTTGGCATTATGTTGATTTCAATTGCACGATTAGTTGGCTTGGTGAGGATGGTTACATAGTATGTCATTCCTAGGGTTGGATCCCCAACCCAAAATTCAGGTAGACTTATGTGTGTAATTTGAATAAGTTCAGGTTGGTATGGGCAAACGAGAGTTGGATGAACAACCCAATAAGATGTTATTGATTAGCCCAACCAATTCAAGTATGTGGGCGACCTGAAGACCAAGTCTGTAGGATGATCTACTCATTTGTTGCCAATCCAAGGTTTTTATTTTTATTAATGTAATAAAAATTAATTCATTATTGATGGAGTCGATTTTTGCTCCCTGTTTTGACATTGACCTTGACTTGCTGATCTGCACAAGGAACGCACATGTGCCATGGACCACCGTTGTGGTGGCCGATGGCACTCCAATGCTAAAGTCAGATAGGGATCTAAGAAAGGCGTGTCTTATTTATAGTGTCGGAGTCCTGGTTCGACAAGGTCATCGGTGGCGTAGTTTAGGGAAGAATATCTCCGTGGAGATCTTTATCTATTTAGGAGTTGGGTTGTGAAAGGAAGTTTTCCTATTAGAATTGTGCTCCTAGATACGTGGAAGGTAGTTCCCAATCATAGTGTTGTCTAGAGATAGAAGTTTTCATGTGCGACATATACTTTGGTATTTGCTTCCTAGTTGGAAGCAAAGTGTTGATGTCTTGCCTGTCCGAAGTTGATCCTCGAGTTACTTGCCTTAGCAGAGCTTACGTGTATTGAGGATGGTTGTGAGACGCGTGGGCTTAGCAAGCTGTAATGATTTGAGTCCGTCTGGCAGACTGCATTGTGCGGGCCTGGAACCGCTTGGGCCGGATCATTGTTGGGCTGGCGCTTGGGCCTATTATTCTTCGGCATCAGTTCGAGACTGACTAGTTTCCCACCTTCCAAACCATCTACACCCGCGCGGAGCGAGCTACAAGTCTGGGAGTTGGTAATTATGCGACCATGGTATGTAGAAGAGTAGTGGTCCCATGGCGAACCATCGACATCAGTCGAAAATTACTAGACTCCCACCTTCCAAAATTATGATACCCTTCAGTGGGCAGACCTAAGGGGAGGGTGAGGGAGAAGCCCAAGAGCCCATGGATCTGAAGAAGGTTGGCAAGCTAGAAATGGGAGATTATAGTCTTACATCGCCTGGGTTTGGATCTACAAAGTGCTACGCATTTTAAAGTCGTGCGAACCTTGGGCATTATATTACTCTGTGGATCGGGTCGTTATAGAATGATATCAGAGCCTGACCCAGTCAGAAGTGTGCAAACGAGGAGGTTGGGATCTTAAGGGGGGTGGACTGGGATACCCTTGTATGGTCGGACCTAAGGGGGAGGGTGAGGGAGAAACCTAAGAGCCCATGGATCCCAAGAAGGTTGGAAAACTACAAATGAGAGATTATAGTCCAAAATCGTCTGGGTGCGGGAGGGTGATGTACTATATATATACGAGTTTGGATCTACAAACTACTACGCATTTTAAAGCCGTGTGGGCCTTGGACCAAAAACAAACAATGTAGTACTCTGTGGATCAGGTCATTACACAAACCATCTACACCCTCGTGCATGGGGCTACAGGTCTTGGCTTTGACCAGAAGCTGTCGTTGTCAGTCGTCAGTGTCTATATAATGGTGGTTCTTCATCATTGTGGGCATTATCTTCTATAAAACACACCTCTTCAGATGCTCTTACTCAGAATATGCTTTGCATTTTCCAGAGGCTGAAGGAAGATCTCCAACGCTGGAGTCTTCGAATGTTTTTACATTTGCACCGATGAGCACCCAACGGTTCACTGAGACCTTGTAATTTCTTTTCGTATTGCGTAAAAGAAGTACAAACTTCCTTCCAAGGGATGAGTTTGTTGTGTTATGTGTTGGTGTCCTATCGGTGCTTCAAACCGTCTAGTTTCAGAGATAATACCAGCAGCCAACCTTGGAGCGGTTGCTTTCCTCCTTTCCCATCAAGCTCCGTCTTATCGCGCTACTCTGGAGTTCGTGATTGCGGGGCGGGGGTGGAGTTTGACATGGCCTGTCGGATTAGGCCATTGACTCCTAGATGCCCCTCTCATCCCTCGGCGAGAGGGTGTATAGGATCTGTTTCAACTTGATATTTGTCGCAAGTTCGTCTGGTTGAGTGGATCGAGCGTGTGAGTTGGCTGTAGCTTCGGGTGGCATTTCGTGGGGCCCCACGTTGTTGATTTTGTACCACCTCAGGCCATATTTGAGGGGTGTGTCCATAGAGGCATTGAATTAGACGTGTTCTTTCATCATGCTTTTGCTAATGGCAATCTTTTTCTTAGAAGTCACGGAGTCTCCTTTGGGTAAATTTGTTGTTGCTTCTGAGTCTTCTTCTGGAGTCGGATTGTGTAAGCGAGTCTTTACTGTATGTTACATCGAATTCAAATGCTTGTAGTTTGTACTCTTTTGTACCCGCCTCTAGGCGATCATTGTTACATCTTTCCAGTAATCAATAGAGTGTGTTTGCGTAATTCTCTTTTATTTCTTAAATGATTGCAAATCACAGAAGCTCCTAAGAGTTAAAACACTACATTGACTATGGAAGGGAAACTAAACAATTGAATAGACTGACAGTTGGCGGAGAGGGGTTGACAAAACCCTGAAGTGAATTCGGCTGGCCTTTTCTAGATCGTTAGTACCTTCAGTGAGCTGCCAAGTATCACTAATGCCATTGATGTTATTGAAAAGTAAACCTCCTGGGAGTTTGCTTATGCACCGACTGATTGTTGGGAGGTTGTGCTCCCATCTGCAATGACTTCTCCGGTTACTGAAGTGAATTGCTCATGTAATGCTTGCATGTTCCCCGCTGCTAAGTTGAGCAATCGCTGTTGGGATTTTGTCTCCATATGGGTGCAGTAACTCTTCCACGGTTACTGGGTCTGGCTTCAATTTAACTTGCCCTATGGGCTCCAGTTGAATCTGGGAATATTCTATCTGCTTTAGTACAATATAATAGCAGTCTCGTGCCATTGGTTGGTCCTCGCGAATTGTCCCTTCGAGTGAGTATATTTGATGCACCGGTGAAGGATGGAGACTACAACTTCCATCTGGTGAAGCCACGGTCTTCCCAGGATGAGGTTATAGATAAACAACGCGTCTACCACGATAAGTCCAAGAACAAAACCTTTCTTAGTTGCGGATCTCCCACCACCACTGCTAACCTTATCTTCCCAATCGGGAAGCATTTCTCTCCGCTGATCCAATCAGTGGGTAATCGGAGAATGTGAGGTTCTCCTCCTTGAGTCATACTGCGGAGCGCGTTGTAGAATAGGACGTTGAGGGAGCTTCCTGTATCCACTAGGGCCCTCTTCACTTCCCACCTTGCTATAGAGACCGAAATGATGAGAGCGACGACATTGTGCGGTGCAGGGACTCCTTTGAGGTCCTTGTATGTGAAGGTCAAGGTGGTGATGGGGCTTTGCACCCTTGAGTAGTATACACGTCTGTCCCTCGAGTTGTATGTGAAGGTCAAAGTCAAGGTCAGCAGGTTTGTAGGTCAAGGTCAAAGTAGAGAGCCAAAAACGACTGCATCAGTTTGGCGCCATCCGTGGAGACGACAAAGTTCCTAACTTTCACTAGCATCATCTTTTTTCGCGATACAAATAGATGGTGACCACCAGATCACGCAACAATGGATAATAAGGGGACACGTCAAACGCTCAGACTGGCGTTATATCGCCACTCTCAGCGGTGTCGGTGGCACACAAGCAATAGACTCTTGCCCTTGCACCAGCCACAACAATGATAGACCCATGATAGATTTGTTGTCGTCTCAAATATAGCAAATCACCAAAGCAGTGGTGGCTCTCATACAATAAAACCCTCCACCAGCTAATGGAGATCAGGAACAGCACATGCCTCCACCAGCTAACATGGAAATGACTCTTAGAGTAGAGAGGCTCGCTCCTCAGAACCCCCTTCGTAGAGGGGCACACGACCCAGATGTGTTGTACCGCCTCTCTGTTCCACCGTTTGTGGATTGTATCATGAACGAGGCTCTTTCAAATAAGTTAACGCCTCCAAAGCTCGACTTCTACGACGGGATTACCGATCCATTCGATTACCTACGCCATTACTAGCACATAATGGCACTCAAAGAAGGATCCGAGTCGGTTATGTGCAGGATTTTCCCTACTAGCCTAAAGAAGTTAGCGCTAACATGGTTCCACAGCCTCCCGCCAAAGTCGATCGACTCATTCAAGTCGTTGGCGAAGGAGTTCCTGACGTGTTTTGTCGGAAGTCAACGCCTTCAGAAAGGCCCGGATTACATACTCTCTCTGAAATAGAAATCCAATGAGACACTCAGAGAGTATGTCACACGTTTCAATGACTAGCTAACGCTCATGATGGCGGTAGCAACGACACAACCATAATGGCTTTTACTGCAGGCCTAAAAAAGGGGAAACTTTATGACTTCCTCACCTTGGAGCCCCCTTTGGATATGACAGAACTCCTTAAGAGCGCCCAGAGGTACATCATCTTAGAAGAGATGAAAACTGTGAAGCGGGAAATATAAGTTGAAAAGAAAACCTCCGTTCCTAAGGACAGGAAGGAGGAAAGAAGGCAAGAGGATGAAGAAAAGACAACAGGTCAGACCCTGGTCGGGCTAGGCCAGAGAAAGCTTCCAACTGTGTAAGATCCAAATCCATGATTCCCCTTAATTCTAGCCTATCGAACATCCTGAATTCCATGAAAAACTGGGAAGATCTAAAGTGGCCCCCGAAGTAGTGTGGGGACCCTTCCAAACGTGACAATAGCTAGTATTGCTCATACCACAAGGAGGGTGGTCATGACACCAACTGCAAAAGTCTAAGGTACGAGATCGTGTACTGGATCCGCAGGGGCAAACTAAAGGAATTCTTGGGCTCTGAGAAGTGACCAAAACGACCCAGGGATAGGGGAGACAATTGAAGAAATTGAGAAGGAGACCCAAGGCATAATCTATGCCCTTCATGGAGTCGGGTCGGATAAAGAACAGTCAAACAGATCCCGCCAGCGGACTCTACTGGAGATGTGGACACAACCCGCAGATGAGGACAGACGCATTTACTACTCGAGGGTGCAAAGCCCCATCCCTACTTAACCTTTACAGACAAGGACCTCAAAGGAGTCCAAGCACCGCATAATGATGCTCTCGTCATATCGGTCTCCATTGCAAGGTGGGAGGTAAAGAAAGTCTAACATCCTCAGACTATTCGCTGATTGGATTCAGCGCAGAGAAATGCTTCCCGATCAAGAAGATAAAGTTAGCAATGGTAACAGGAGAGCCACAACTGAGAAATGTCTTGTTCTTGGACTTCGTGGTAGTAGACGCACCATCTACCTACAACCTTATCTTGGGAAGACCATGGCTCCACCAGATGGAAGCAATAGTCTCCACCCTTCACCATTGAGTTAAGTACACCGCTAACCATTCGGAAGGAACGATACATGGGGACGAGCCTACGACACGAGGCTTCTATTTTGCTGCACTAAAGCAAATAGAATGTTCCCATATCCATTTGAATCCCATAGCGCAATCCGAACTAGGGCCAGACCTAGTGACTGTGGACGCATCACTCCACTCACACGACATCCCTACAGCGGTGGCTCATTTCGGAAACAAGGGACAATCAAGTGGTACATGAGCAATCCGTTCTTCAACCCAGCAGAGTGGAGAGGCCAATGCAGATGGGAGTACAACCTCCCGACAATCCGTCGGCCCAGAATTAACTCCCACCCAAGGTTTACTCTTCAATAACCTCAGATACATCAGCGAAGTTTCGCAGTTCGCTGAAAGTATCAATGATCTAGCAAGGGACATGCGAATTCACTTCGGGGCCGGATCAACTTCTTTCCGCCAACAGTTAGTCTATTTTAGTTGTTTATTTTCTTTTTCATAGTCAATGTAGAGTTTTAGTTCTTAGAAGCTTTGATTTGCAATCATTTAAGAAATAAAAAAGAATTATGCAAACACACTATTGAGAAAGATGTAACAACGAGCGTCATGAGGCAGATACAAAAGACATGCTACAAGCATCTGAATCCGATGCGACATAAAATAAATATTTTCTTAAATAGTCCGAATTCAGAAGACAGCTAAGGCACTCAAAGTAGGCTCCACAAACTCTCCGATGAACGTTATCCGCGAGCAACAACAAGACGAAGGAATGGCATGAGCAAGAGCAAGATGAAATAACACGTCCAATTCAAGGTTCCTGTGGACACAACCCTCAAATATGGTCTGAGGTGGTACAAAATTGGCAATCGGGGGCCCCAAGAACTCCAGCCAGGACACGGCCAATTCACACACCTGATCCAATCGACCAGACGAACTTGGGACAAGTATCATGTTGAAACGGATCGAGTGCACCCTCCCGCCAAAAGGATGAGAGGAACATCCAGAAGTCAATGGCCCACTCCGACAAAACATGTTCTATTGCACCCCGACCCGAGATCCCGAATTCTAGCGCAAGTCGAGACAACGGGGTTAATCGAGAAGTGATGGAGTCGATCGCTCTGGAGTTTGCTGCTGGTGTTATATCTGAAATTAAGCGCTCCGGAGTGGTGATAGGGCACAAATGCATAAACAACATACTCATCTCTTGAGAAAGAGTATGTACTTCTTCAAAATATGAGAAGAAATTACAAGATCTTAGCGAACCAATTAGGTGCTCATCCAAAGCAGGTGAACACGCATAACAGCAAGTCTCATCGTGACCCATCGTTGCAAATGTCAAAACATTCGAAGATTCCAACGACGGAGATCTTAATTCAGCCTTTGGAAAACCCAAAGCATGTCCTTCAAGTAAGAGCATTACAAAAGATATATTCTGCAGAAGATAGTGCCTATAACGATGAAGAAACACCATTATATAGACATACTGGTTCACCAAACGGGCGCTTCAGCATTGAATACCGTATGAGAAATGAGGAGACGACGGTTCTCAAGGAAGGTGAACAAGACCACGTTCATCCAATTAACGAGGTTGCACACAACCCCATTAATTGAGGGGAGTAATCGATAATCAAACCGTCTCGCGATTTATGTTGTACGTGTGTTACCATGCGATCTACACTGTACAATAGTGTATTTCATACAATAAACCCTAGCTCTCATTCTACGGGCCCATGGGCTCGGCCCACTATTCAAGCAGTATTCTACCACGTGCCTGACATGAGCATTAGAATCCCTGGTCATTCTTGACATACAGATCACACATGCATATCACTAGTTGATTCAAGGTACTCCAGTCTCTTCAAAACTCGTCCGCACAATACACTCCCCTCATGGATATAAGCTCGCACGCCCGCAGCTGGCAGAGCCCCCACCTAGCCGAGAAATCTTAGTCAGCCTTGCCTGACGACGACGACTTCCTGTTCATCCCGACACCTAGTTCGCCTAGTGCGGATGTCGATGGTTTAGGAAATGGGAGTTGAATCAGCGCTATTATGCCTGGTGACGATGACTCGCCAGGGACGGTTGCACCCTTCACGAACAACGGTCGTCGAACCCGATCAGGTAAGCCTAGCTGGTGACCACTGGCAATGCCAGATTCTGATCAAAGCCCAGACCTGTATCCCCCACTGCGCGGGTGTAGATGGTTTGGAAGAAGGGAGCCTAGTCAGTTCTGACTGATGTTGACGGTCTGTCACGGGACCATTGCTCTTCTACAGACTATGGTTGCCAAATTACCAACCCCAGACTTGTAGCCCCCACAGCGCGGGTGTAGATGGTTTGGAAGGTGGGAGCCTAGTCAGTCCCGAACTGATTCTGGCGGCTTGCCCCAGGTAGGAGTTGGTGACCACGAGTAAGATGATGTTGGGTTGATTCAGTTAACTTTTCTTGCTTATGCGCATCAATTTTTTCTTCTACTTTGGGTATTTAGGGTTTTCAATATTTTTTGTTGATATCCTAATTTCGAACAAAAACCATGGAATTTCGAGTTGCAAATCGCAATTCTCGACTTGAAGACCTGGGGAAATTAGGTTTGTTTTCCACAACCACCCCTTTTTTGCAAACTTCTTCAATCTGTAGATTTTCTTTTTGACGTGAAAATTTGTAAAAAATTTCGAGATGTGTTTCGGCCTCACAACGCAACAACTTGAGGATAATCATATATCATTTGTACACATTAAACATGGGAGGTTTATCCTAATCAATGGTGACTTTTCGTGGCATTTTTCTCCAAGATTTTACTGCTCTCATACCAAATTGATAGGTTTAGCGGAAGCTCACAAATCAATTCATTGAAACATGATTAACAAAGTTTCAAACCTCCAGTAATAGTTTTTAATACTCGAAACTAAACTAAATTGTTTACTACATTGGCCAATGGCCTTAATTTATAATTTACCTCAGTTTGCTAAACATAACATAAACTCTAACTCCTACTTGAATTGAATCCTTAATTCTAATTTGACTCGTACCGCTAGCTGGGCCTTAACTTGGACTTACCCAATTAAATAATAAATAAAATTAGTAAATAATAAATAAAAACACCAACATTAAATCAAGTTAATTGCCTTTTTTGTGAGTGTCTCACTCTCTATTCTGAGGGGAAAAAAAAATTGAACCATCTTAGAATCTAATACGTTTCTGTAGGCCAAAACCTTATCAATATAGATAATCAAAACAAAAAAAAAGAGTCGATAGCCACCATTATATTTAAGAATATCAAGGTTAATGTCACCAAATCAGTTCCTTTCCGAGTGACACATCAGTGTAGTTAAGGCGTCGAGGCGGACGCCTCACTTCACTGAGGCAGTCTTTAACATTTTTAAAAAAAATTATTATAATAAATTGAAACATATTTAGATAAGTAAGTGGGGTGGTGTACTAGAAAATGCATTTAAAAGACAACTAACATCATTTTCTTTGAAGCGATAATCATCCTCTATTAGCTTGTTTTATGGGATGCTTCATATTTAATTTATCATCTTTACAAGGTTTAAATAATTATAATGAAGGGAAGCACACAAGGGAAGCCCAAAGACAAACTAAGGCTGGAAACTAGGGGAAGCCCAATATCTCATTTAACATGTTCATGGTGTTCTTACTCACTACTGAATTCTTTTTCATTCTGCTGAGCTGACAAGCCCAAGTTTCTTTTTTCTTCATTTCTCCTATAGCTATAAGTGAGTATCAGCAGACAAATCATATTAAAAAATGCAGCATGAACAAATGCAATTTGATCATATAAATGAACAAATTGTATGATGCATTGTTGTGGCGGGGACAAATGAACAAATGCAATTTGATCACATAAATAAACAAATGCAATTTGATCACATAAATAAAAACGCAGCAGATCACAGAACAACAAACAGCAGCCAGACAGAACAACAGAAGAAGAAGAAGAAGAAGAAGAAGAAGAAGAAGAAGAAGAAGAAAAACACAACATGATTAAAAAAAAGGAACAGATCATATTAAAAAAAAAAAAAAGCAGCATGATTAGAAGAGGGAAGAAGAAAAAAAGCGCAGCAGTCTGTGAACATGATTTGTGAACAAATCATAAAAAAAAACGCAACATGATTTGAAGAGGGAAGAAGATTAGAAGAAGAAAAAAAGAAAAAAAAAAAGAAACATACCTGATTTGCTGATTTGAAGGAAGCAAGAATGAAGGAAATGAGTCTGAGGCGTTGAGTTGAAGCAATGAGCAGCAGCAGCCAGTCCCCAATTCTTGATCTCTCTCGACTAAAAACTCTAATTAACCCCACCCCAAACCCTAAAAGACAATGGGCTTTTGGGCTTTTTGGGTTTTAAGGTTTAAAATACCTGAGGCGGTCCGAGTCATTTGAGGCGTGAGGCGGGGCTGAGGCAGACGCCTCACTTTACCACTCCGCCTCACCCTAATTTGAGGCCCCCCTTTGCCAAACTGCCTCGAGGCACGCCTAGGCGTCCGCCTTAACAACAATGTGCGTACATTCCCAAATAGCGTACCCTCTCATTTTCCATTCCAGGTAGCCATGGTTTCCCTATTGTCGCGGTCATAGTGTTGTTGTGGATTTCTGCAATGAGTATCAAATCTACTTACTCCCAAAACCGTGCCATTTGCCATTGTTGAAATCTCCACAACCTGTTTCCAAAGAAGGTGAATGAGACAATGAAGCAATGTTAGACTGTCGACAAGGAGGGCAATGCTTAGTCCAGGGGAATGCTCTCCCGAATTAAAGTGTATCCATATTGTATTAATTCTTGGATACTTCTTTTGTCGTGAAATCCATGCGGAGAGTCTCCCATGGTTGTGGTTTCAACTTTGTTGAGCGGGTGTAGAAGGGAAAAGAAGGGAACTGGAGGTTTAAATAGTTTTAACATGAGTACACGTTGTGGGATGCATTGATCGTGGCGAGAGTCTCCCATGTATGCTGTTGGTTTTTCTTCTCTTAATGCAAAGTGTTTTTTATTTCTAAAAAAAATACAATTTTTTTCTTAGTCTATTTATTCATGGCTTTCTGTTAGTGTGTGATAGATCTAGACTAACAAACAAACGAAATTGCAGCAGTAAACAAAATTAACGAAGTAGACGATAAACGGAATTAATTAATAATAAATAACTTTTTACTCAATTAACCAATTAAAAATGGGCAGCCTATGCCTTATTTATAACTAATCTAACTTCTAAAACAAACCATAAACCTAATTGGAAACAAATAATCCCTAAAATACTACTATTCTTAATCAATGTTGTATGAATCGACAAAAATCACGAGTCAAATCAGCGATTTGAGTCGACTTGATCTATAACTGTTCTAAATCACACAATAAACCGGGTTTCATAAATCAATGTGAAACATGGACGATCAGAGTTTAAATCGCGATAGACAACAGGATCTTGCAAGTTTGGGAAAGAAAAGAAAACATTAAAAATATAAAGAACGAAAGAAGAGAAGAGGAGGAAGAAGTATAGGGACACACATGTTTGTTGTTTCACCCCATAGAATAGAATTGTGGTCACAGAAGACGGTTGAGCAAAGCTGAAAATCAATCAACTCGGGCAAAGGTGGCTCCTTCTCGAGCTTTTTCCACCCTACACGATCCATCCGCCTTAGATTTTGCTGGTTCAGGTATATCCGTAGATGCATTGAAGCGACTGAAGGAGGTGCCGGTGACAATGCGGGTTCTTGTTTACTTTTAATCTTTTCCCCTGAATTTGTTTTTGTGGGGTTCAATTTGTTGTAGGTGCTAGTAAGGAACAGTTATGCACATTCATTCCTAGTGCTCCTGCTGGAATTGATTGGGCCACCTTCCCTTTATGTTGCCTCTGATGTCACTTCCCTAAAAAATTGTTGGAACCATGGTAAAGAAAAAATAGTGGATGATGAGTCAACATCTTGAAAAAATTTCTCACGTCTCAAAGATGTTGCATGTGTGTGTTTCCTGGCAGTGAGAGTCTTTTGACAAGGAATCTAATGTTCTTGTCTTTAAGAAAAGAACCAGTTATAACAACCAATAGAGAACTGCTTTGAATTTTTAAAGTATTTTTTTTAAGGCCAGACAGACAAACAGCTGTAAATCCACTAGAGGCACAAAAAAGTAAAACAAAGTTGAATGTTCCAATACACGATGTCAGCTTTAGCTCTAAATAATAGAGTGCCCTTGCTCTGGCAGTGCCTATTTTAGTTGCAAAGAAGATAACACCCACAAGTTGTAAATAAATAATAAAGAAATAGAAAAATTGAAGTAATAGCTCAAATTATGTATATTACTCTTAAAACCTTATTTAATTTCCTTTTGAAAACCATAGCTTATTGGGTTTATTGGTTCTGGCCCTTTTTTTTTGGTTTTTCTAACAACTTTTGCCTTCTTGGGTATGTTTTGTGGATAAAATCTTGGAATAAATAAGAAGTATTGAAGTCATACTTTTTGGCAAATAAAGTCCATTTTGCTCTATTATATTATGTTTGCTTATTTCCATGTTTATGTTTTTAGTTATATATGTATATAATATATAATATTATTAATAAATCTTACAATTTACAAATAAATCTTACAATTTACGAATAAATTTAAATCTTACACGTTAAGATTTACAATATGATTCACGATTCACTAACATTGCTCCTAATATTAATAAATATCCCAATTCTATCAACCTCTCCAGGTTGAAGAAGCTCGTACTCAAGCTTGAAGCCATGAAGTCATATGAGCTCAAACAACAATAGATGGTGAAGTGTCCAAGTAGAAGGCGACCTCGAAACGTGCCAGGTACTAGCAGGCCAAAGAACTTGGCACAAAAAATAAACTCGAACCGGAATACTGATCCACTGCAGGATGGTAAACCTGGGCGCAAATTGGTCCTCAAAATGTGTAGAAAATTGACCCAACTTGGATCATCAACATTTATTTGCAGCTGTACAAGACCCATCTTGCGGTGGTGAATTACTACAGCTTCAAAACCAGAAAAACCAGAACCTCATGGTAGTACATATCCATTAAGCTGGCTGCAAATAGGCTAATCCATAGCAATTGGTAGTACTCATGAAACTGGTGGGGGAAAATATGCATAAGGGACTAAAGACTAAAATAAAAGAAATGAGGCAGTGACTGACTTAAGATTTTGTTTTCTTCTTCTACCTAAATTGAAACAGGAAAGTGGAGGGGCCGTGGGGGTGATGGAGGGGAGGGCTGCGAGGGCGGAGGTTCGAAGGGAGGACAAAAGCTTGGGGGGCGACGCAGTCGATCGAACAACGTTGTGGGGCAGAACCGATCGAACTGATTGTGATTTTCATGGAAAGGAAGAGGTCGATCGACTAATTAAGAGATAGGAGGGGTGGTTCCAATGGTGAACGAGGGGAGGCATCAAGGGGGATGCAAGGGAGGTGGGAGGTGTTTGGGTAAATCAAGGGGTGACCCAACTGGGTCTGTTGATCGATCATTTTGGGATGTAATCGACAAAATAGGGGAAGGTGGAGCGAGCAGCGGAGAGAGATCTAACGAAAGGAGGAAGAGAGGCATAATAGGAGAGATGCGTTCCAGTGGCGGTTGTTGATTGATGGAAAGGCGTGCATTAGGAGGACGATCTGGTTGTTGGTGGTGCTTGGAGTGGTGGACGGAGGAGGTTCGATCGAACGACGACGGTGGTGCAAGTCGTCCACCAACTGAGGTTGCACAGGGGTGTTGCGATCGACATGGTGATGCAGAGACTTGGGTGACTGATCGACTGTGGAGGATTGGTGTTGATCGATATTGGGGAGGCCACAGACTCGACGACGGGTTGTCAGTGGATGCGCTGCCCTTGATGGTGATGGATGGGGTCTCATGTTTCGCTGTCGATGGCGGTGGTTGTTATTGCGTCTGATCCACGACTTTTGTGTAGCGTGACATGTATTTCTCAAAAATTTGATCCATCATCTTCTTTTCTTTGTCGACGATTTGGTCCATCTTCTCTATTATCAATCTTTCAATTGGTTTTTCGAGCTACTGGAGTCTCGCTTCTTCAATCATCTTCCTTCGAACTTTTATTTTATTTTTTAGTTTTTTCAAATCGAACAAAATAAATAAGAACCATTCGGCTCTGATTCCAATTGATAGTTTTGGACAAGGAAATAAACGAAATTACAATAAAATGAAGGAAATTGCAGTAAATGAAAGTAACAAAGTAAACAAGGTGCCGGTGACAATGCGGGTTCTTGTTTACTTTTAATCTTTTCCCTTGAATTTGTTTTGTGGGGTTCACTTTGTTGTAGGTGCTAGTAAGGAACAGTTATGCACATTCATTCCTAGTGCTCCTGCTGGAATTGACTGGGCCACCTTCCCTTTATGTTGCCTCTGATGTCACTTCCCTAAAAAATTGTTGGAACCAAGGTAAAGAAAAAATAATGGATGATGAGTCAACATCTTGAAAAAATTTATCACGTCTCAAAGATGTTGCATGTGTGTGTTTCCTAGCAGTGAGAGTCTTTTGACAAGGAATTTGATGTTCTTGTCTTTAAGAAAAGAACCAGTTATAACAACCAATAGAGAACTGCTTTGAATTTTTAAAGTATTTTTTTTAAGGCCAGACAGACAAACAGCTGTAAATCCACTAGAGGCACAAAAAAGTAAAACAAAGTTGAATCTTCCAATACACGATGTCTGCTTTAGCTCTAAATAATAGAGTACCCTTGCTCTGGCGGTGCCTATTTTAGTTGCAAAGAAGATAACACCCCCTAGTTGTAAATAAATAATAAAAAAATAGAAAAATTGAAGGAATAGCTCAAATTATGTATGTTACTCTTAAAACCTTATTTAATGTCCTTTTGAAACCCATAGCTTATTGGGTTTATTGGTTCTGACCCTTTTTTTTGGTTTTTCTAACAATTTTTGTCTTCTTGGGTATGTTTTGTGGATAAAATCTTGGAATAAATAAGAAGTATTGAAGTCATACTTTTTGGCAAATGAAGTCCACTTTGCTCTATTATATTATGTTTGCTTATGTCCACGTTTATGTTTTTAGTTATATATGTATATAATATATAATATTATTGATAAATCTTACAATTTACGAATAATCTTACAATTTACAAATAAATTTAAATCTTACACGTTAATATTTACAATATGATTCACGATTCACCTAACATTGCTCCTAATATTAATAAATATCCCAATTCTATCAACCTCTACAGGTTGAAGAAGCTCGTCCTCAAGCTTGAAGCCATGAAAGTCATATGAGCTCAAACAACAATAGATGGTGAAGTGTCCAAGTAGAAGGCGACCTCGAAACGTGCCAGGTACTAGCAGGCCAAAGAACTTGGCACAAAAAATAAACTCGAACCGGAATACTGATCCACTGCAGGATGGTAAAGCTGTGCGCAAATTGGACCTCAAAATGTGTAGAAAATTGACCCAACTTGGATCATCAACATTTATTTGCAGCGGCACAAGACCTATCATGCGGTGGTGAATTACTGTAGCTACAAAACCAGAAAAACAAGAACCTCATGGTAGTACATATCCATTAAGCTGACTGCAAATAGGCTAATCCATAGCAATTGTTAGTACTCACAGAACTGGTGGGGGCAAATTTGCATAAGGGACTAAAGACTAAAATAAAAGAAATGAGGCAGTGACTGACTTAAGATTTTGTTTTCTTCTTCTACCTAAATTGAAACAGGAAAGTGGAGGGGCCGTGGGGTTGATGGAGGGGAGGGCTGCGAGGGCGGAGGTTCGAAGGGACGACAAAAGCTTGGGGGGCGACGCAGTCGATCGAACAACGTTGTGGGGCAGAACCGATCGAACTGATTGTGATTTTCATGGAAAGGAAGAGGTCGATCGACTGATTAAGAAATAGGAGGGGTGGTTCCAATGGTGAACGAGGTGAGGCATCGAGGGGGATGCAAGGGAGGTCGGAGGAGTTTGGGTCAATCAAGGGGCGACCCAACTGGGTCTGTTGATCGATCATTTTGGGATGTAATCGACAAAATAGGGGAAGGTGGAGCGAGCGGCGAAGAGAGATATAACGAAAGGAGGAAGAGAGTCTTAATAGGAGAGATGCGTTCCAGTGGCGGTTGTTGATCGATGGAATTCCGTGCATTAGGAGGACGATCTGGTTGCTGGTGGTGCTTGGAGTGGTGGACGGAGGAGGTTCTCTCGAACGACGACGGTGGTGCAAGTCGTCCACCAACTGAGGTTGCACAGGGGTCTAGCGATCGACATGGTGATTCAGAGACTTGGGTGACTGATCGACTGTGGAGGATTGGTGTTGATCGATATTGGGGAAGCCACTGACCCCAAAACGGGTTGTCAGCGGATGCGCTGCCCTTGATGGTGATGGATGGGATCTCATGTTTCGATGTCGATGGCGGTGGTTGTTATTGCGTCTGATCCACGACTTTTGTGTAGCGTGACATGTATTTCTCGAAAATTTGATCCATCATCTTCTTTTCTTTTTCGAAGACTTGGTCCATCTTCTCTATTATCAATCTTTCAATTGGTTTTTCGAGCTACTGGAGTCTCGCTTCTTCAATCATCTTCCTTCGAACTTTTATTTTATTTTTTAGCCTTTTCAAATCGAACAAAATAAATAAGAACCATTCGGCTCTGTTTCCAATTGATAGTTTTGGACAAGGAAATAAACGAAATTACAATAAAATGAACGAAATTGCAGTAAATGAAAGTAACAAAGTAAACAAGGTGCCGGTGACAATGCGGGTTCTTGTTTACTTTTAATCTTTTCCCCTGAATTTGTTTTTGTGGGGTTCAATTTGTTGTAGGTTAGTTAAGGAACAGTTATGCACATTCATTCCTAGTGCTCCTGCTGGAATTGACTGGGCCACCTTCCCTTTATGTTGCCTCTGATGTCACTTCCCTAAAAAATTGTTGGAACAATGGTAAAGAAAAAATAATGGATGATGAGTCAACATCTTGAAAAAATTTCTCACGTCTAAAAGATGTTGCATGTGTGTGTTTCCTAGCAATGAGAGTCTTTTGACAAGGAATTTGATGTTCTTGTCTTTAAGAAAAGAACCAGTTATAACAACCAATAGAGAACTGCTTTGAATTTTTAAAGTATTTTTTTTAAGGCCAGACAGACAAACAGCTGTAAATTCACTAGAGGCACAAAAAAGTAAAACAAAGTTGAATCTTCCAATACACGATGTCTGCTTTAGCTCTAAATAATAGAGTACCCTTGTTCTGGCGGTGCCTATTTTAGCTGCAAAGAAGATAACACCCCCTAGTTGTAAATAAATAATAAAAAAATAGAAAAATTGAAGGAATAGCTCAAATTATGTATGTTACTCTTAAAACCTTATTTAATTTCCTTTTGAAAACCATAACTTATTGGGTTTATTGGTTCTGGCCCTTTTTTTTTGGTTTTTCTAACAACTTTTGTCTTCTTGGGTATGTTTTGTGGATAAAATCTTGGAATAAATAAGAAGTATTGAAGTCATACTTTTTGGCAAATGAAGTCCACTTTGCTTTATTATATTATGTTTGCTTATGTCCATGTTTATGTTTTTAGTTATATATGTATATAATATATAATATATAATATTATTAATAAATCTTACAATTTACGAATAAATCTTACAATTTACGAATAAATTTAAATCTTACAAGTTAAGATTTACAATTTGATTCACGATTCACTAACATTGCTCCTAATATTAATAAATATCCCAATTCTATCAACCTCTCCAGGTTGAAGAAGCTCGTCCTCAAGCTTGAAGCCATGAAAGTCATATGAGCTCAAACAGCAATAGATGGTGAAGTGTCCAAGTAGAAGGCGACCTCGAAACGTGCCAGGTACTAGCAGTCCAAAGAACTTGTCACAAAAAATAAACTCGAACCGGAATACTGATCCACTGCAGGATGGTAAAGCGGTGCGCAAATTGGTCCTCAAAATGTGTAGAAAATTGACCCAACTTGGATCATCAACATTTATTTGCTGCGGTACAAGACCTATCTTGCGGTGGTGAATTACTCCAGCTTCAAAACCAGAAAAATTAGAACCTCATGGTAGTACATATCCATTTGAGCTGGATGCAAATAGGCTAATCCATAGCAATTGGTAGTACTCACAGAACTGGTGGGGTCATATATGCATAAGGGACTAAAGACTAAAATAAAAGAAATGAGGCAGCGACTGACTTAAGATTTTGTTTTCTTCTTCTACCTAAATTGAAACAGGAAAGTGGAGGGGCCGTTGGGGTGATGGAGGAGAGGGTTGCGAGGGCGGAGGTTCGAAGGGAGGACAAAAGCTTGGGGGGCGACGCAGTCGAT
This sequence comes from Berberis vulgaris, assembly GCA_963556465.1. Taxonomy (NCBI): domain Eukaryota; kingdom Viridiplantae; phylum Streptophyta; class Magnoliopsida; order Ranunculales; family Berberidaceae; genus Berberis; species Berberis vulgaris. The sequence goes on along the minus strand of OY747127.1, from coordinate 63,256,382 downwards.
CGAACAACGTTGTGGGGCAGAACCGATCGAACTGATTGTGATTTTCATGGAAAGGAAGAGGTCGATCGACTGATTAAGAGATACGAGGGGTGGTTCCAATGGTGAACGAGGGGAGGCATCGAGGGGGATGCAAGGGAGGTCGGAGGAGTTTGGGTCAATCAAGGGGTGACCCAACTGGGTATGTTGATCGATCATTTTGGGATGTAATCGACAAAATAGGGGAAGGTGGAGCGAGCGGCGGAGAGAGATCTAACGAAAGGAGGAAGAGAGGCTTAATAGGAGAGATGCGTTCCAGTGGCGGTTGTTGATCGATGGAAAGGCGTGCATTAGGAGGACGATCTGGTTGCTGGTGGTGCTTGGAGTGGTGGACGGAGGAGGTTCGATCGAACGACGACGGTGGTGCAAGTCGTCCACCTACTGAGGTTGCACAGGGGTCTGGCGATCGACATGGTGATGCAGAGACTTGGGTGACTGATCGACTGTGGAGGATTGGTGTTGATCGATATTGGGGAGGCCACAGACCCGACGACGGGTTGTCAGCGGATGCGCTGCCCTTGATGGTGATGGATGGGGTCTCATGTTTCGCTGTCGATGGCGGTGGTTGTTATTGCGTCTAATCCACGACTTTTGTGTAGCGTGACATGTATTTCTCAAAAATTTGATCCATCATCTTCTTTTCTTTGTCGAAGATTTGGTCCATCTTCTCTATTATCAATCTTTCAATTGGTTTTTCGAGCTACTGGAGTCTCGCTTCTTCAATCATCTTCCTTCGAACTTTTATTTTATTTTTTAGTTTTTTCAAATCGAACAAAATAAATAAGAACCATTCGGCTCTGATTCCAATTGATAGTTTTGGACAAGGAAATAAACGAAATTACAATAAAATGAAGGAAATTGCAGTAAATGAAAGTAACAAAGTAAACAATAAACTAATAATGAATAACTTTTATTCAATCAACCAATAGTAGGCATCTTATGCCTTATTTATAATTAACCTAACTTTTAAAACAAACCCTAAACTTAATAGAAAACAAATATGAGAATCCTAATTGGAATCTCTATTACTAAAATACTAGAATGTCTAATAATCCAAATTCCTATTGTCAATATATCCTAATTCTATCAGTGTGGGTTGCACATGCATAGCAAGTGGTGGACTGGTGGGTTCCCAGGCATATATCAAGTTGATCTGTGGCTTTGATACTAACAAGTTGATTTTAACTTGTTTGGTTAAAGAAGTAACATCAATATTAAGAGAGAAATAAAGCATCAAAACCCTAAGTTCATTCTAACTTTCTCACTAACAATATTTGAACCGTAACAATGGAAACAACATTAAAAACATAACAACTGCCTCTTTTTTGTATAATAAAAACCCTAAAATAGTTAAAGTGGCTTTACCTAACTTAACCTAGCCCTAACTTGACCTTTATTGCGGCGCCAATTTTTTGAACAAATGAATGCTCCCATTTATTAGATGGGCATCGACACCACTAACATTTGTTATTTGTCGAATATATTGCTAGCCAAATTGGAGGAAAGTTTTGGTGGTTACAACAGATCCGCAACATATGCTTCACCTAAAAGGTAGAGATACGGGTTGGGATTGATCATAACCTTCTATTTGATGTTAGCTTTGTGTGTGTGTGAATCAATCTTGAATCTGTAGAACTTGGATTTCAAAATTTCTTATTGAATTAAAAGGTAACAATATTTGGTATTTTTTGTTTATTTTCAGATAATATTTATTCCATAAAAAGTTTCTAGCAAACAACGTATTGTTTGATAGGGTTGAAAATCGTTAACCTAACTAACTTAGGTCAGTTTTAAAATTTTCAAACCGAAACCGAACCGACCATTAACAAAATCGATCCGAAACTGAACCGATTCTAATTTATGCAAACCGTAATCGAACCGAACTAACTAAATCGAACCAAATTCGAAATAAAACTGAACCGACTAACTATTTTAAACATATTATATTATTTATATATAAAATATATATTATTTATTATATTATTTATTATATATATTCGGTCGGTTCGGTTTGGTAGGTTAAAATCACAGAAATCGAAAACCGAACCGATTTTGATCGGTTCAGTCGGTTTGATCGGTATTTTGTTCAGCCCTATTGTTTGATCTACGTTGCCTCTGTTGTAATACTTGAATGTTTTAAGCCACCCAAGTAATAAAACAAAATTTTCCCCTTCCTCCTTCCTAATTTTCACCTACGCAGACTCCCACCTTGCGATTTCTTCTCCGCCTGCGACATACTTCGCCGACACTTTCTCAGCCCAAAATTCTTCTACATCTTCATTTCTCCTATTCTTCTCTCCCTCATCCTTATCTTTCAATTCCCTTCACAGAAACAGAGAAATCAGAGTATAATAGAGACCTTGACCTTTTGATTGGAGATCAAACCACCTAGATCCTTTGATTGGGGATCAGCCACCAAATAAATTAAATAAAACTTGTATTGCTTGCCTAAACTCTATTACATCATATGTATTTATAACTGAAAGCAAAGAATAATACTTCCTAATTGAATTCAATCCTAATTCTAATCAAACAATAACTCCTAATTCAAAACAAGCTAATATTCCCTAAATAGAATATTGTTATAACTAAGACATTCTAATCTCAAGTAAATACTAAATAGGATTGGTATCCTAACATCCCACGCCGCCTGAAACAAGGCTTGTCCTCAAGCCTGAAAATCTGAAAACGGACAAGAAACTGCTCATAGTCTTCCCAAGTAGCTTCCTCCACAGGAAGGTCGGTCCCCTTGTTAAGCCAGCGTGTAATGGGCTTATTATGGCTTTCAAAGAATCCTCAATCAAGTAGTTTCTCTGGGGCTTATTTGATTGGGAATTGTGTGACTTTTGCTTTGTCAAACAAGAGAGACTCCCAGTTTTAGGTACCATAAAATTAGCAGGTTCAACATCAGATATGATACGGAAGTTGGTATCGAACTTTCCAGCATGTTCCCGAGCAATTAAATTAGTTGAATCTGTTGCTAATGCATTGCCATCACTGTTGGCACTGTCATCATTGCACTCACTAAGCCTTGACATAGTAGCCCTTACATCGGCTTGCATTTGCTGATCATTTGAAGATGCATTTTGTCCAGAAGCCAAAAACCACTTCGACCAGCCATCATGCTTTCGAACTCTGGCATCCTGAACTTCTACCTTACTAGAACTATGCATTGCATCCAAAATTAAAGAAATGTCTGTAGTCATTCTCTTCACTCTATTAAAGTCAGCAATGTTGGTTATCGGAACCCATCCTTGGTCATCCATCAAAGAAATCAAGTGGTTGTCCTTTTGCAAATTCTCATTACTGAAATAATACTCAATTTGCTTAACAATATTAGCCCTCAAAATCAACGTCTCTGAGGCAGTTGCAGGAATCCAAGGATGTGGAATAACGCGAAGAGAATGACCTCCTAATGCATTTGGAGGATGATACATATGGGTAGGGCTAGAAAAACAAGGGCCCTCCATAAGCCCTGGACTAGGACCAAGATAGGGAGGGGGCCACACAAAAGGCCACGGTCCACGTTGATGCATGCTAATATTTTCTCTTGGATTGAATGCTCGATGATGGCGCCGTAATTTATTTAAACGACCAGCATGTTCTTGTACAACCTGTCACCGATTAGCAAAATTGTCAGCATATGCATTGGTTTCTCTCGGTGGAGGTTGAAAGCTTCTATTGTAATCCATAGCACCAACATGACCAAGTGGTGCACCAAAAGTATGCGCGGGGGTGCCATATGGAGATCGTAACATACGAGGATCGAAGTTGCCAGAATAATGTTGGTAAACATGTTCAGGAACTGGAATGTGTGGAGTAGGTACAACTGGTTGAAAAACAGGCAGCATTGGTGGTAGGGGATAAGGTATGGTTACAGGAAAGGGTGGCACGCCAATTGAAGGATGGTTACACTTAATAAGACCCGCTGTCGGATGATGGGGCGGTGGGCATTTATGGTAAGGATTATGGCTACCAAACCCATCTGTTTTTTTTTTGGCACGAATGGTCTCTGCACAGGATTGCGCCTTGGAGTGGTGGCCAATGTTGGTGGTGCCTTGGAAACAACATTATTAGAATTTTTGGGTCTAGCGTCATCAAGGGCCTTGCCAAAAATTGGAATAAATGGTCCTTGTTGGTTCGGGTGAACGTATGGTGCCAGGCGATATGGCTGGAGATTCCTTAATGTCTCTAGAATAGTGGCATTAGTGGTCTCAAGTGTATGAAGGCGGGAAGAGATCCCGATAACTTGAGTAGTAAGCGCATTGACCTGCTCTTGTAATTCAGCAATCGTCATTATAAAAAGGGTGGTTGGTGAGAATCTCGATGGTGCAAATAGCGGTTTTGCTACTGTTGCTTCACTGAAATTCAGCAATAGTTTTTTTTTTTTTTGAATTCTGCTACTTGTGATGGAGTCGAGGAAGCGCTGAAACAGGGAGTGATGAGTTGGATGAAGTGCTGTTGGACGAACCTCGGAGAGTGCTGGAATTAGGCCTCGCTGGAACCTGGAATCAGGAATCGATGAAGCTGGATCCGTGGAAAAAGAAGAGGCGCTGAAACGGGAAGCACTGCAATTGGGCGAAGCGCGGAAGGAAGGATGAACAAAGCTCTGGCGAAGGGTTGCTGAGGCGAGGCGGAGGGGTGCTGATGCGAGGGTGAAGGGGGCTGATGCGATGGCGGAGAGGTGCTGTTGCGAGGGCGAGGGGATCTGTTGCGAAGCGGTGCTGTGGCGAGGGCGGAGGGAAGTTGTTGCGAGGGCGAAGGGGGCTGATGCGATGGCGGAGTGGTGCTGTTGCGAGGGCGAAGGGTGCTGTTGCGAGGGCGGGGCTGTTGGTGACGGCGGTTGTTGCGAAGGCCACATGTTTTTTTTTTTTTTTTTTTTTTTGTGAAAGATCTGTGAGATGGAGGTTGATGTTGAAGGCGAAGACGAACTAACAAGAAGAGAAAAAAATTTGGCTCAGAATCGAGGATGCTCTGATACCAGATAATAGAGACCTTGACCTTTTGATTGGAGATCAAACCACCTAGATCCTTTGATTGGGGATCAACCACCAAATAAATTAAATAAAACTTGTATTGCTTGCCTAAACTCTATTACATCATATGTATTTATAACTGAAAGCAAAGAATAATACTTCCTAATTGAATTCAATTCTAATTCTAATCAAACAATAACTCCTAATTCAAAACAAGCTAATATTCCCTAAATAGAATATTGTTATAACTAAGACATTCTAATCTCAAGTAAATACTAAATAGGATTGGTATCCTAACAGAGTAGAGAGCTCGATCGGAGTTCTCGGAGGCCGAGCGACCATCTCCGCTCCAATTAGGCTCTTTGGGGAAGTCGATTGTGATTTTTGGAGCCTGTAAACCCTACATGTAGACACGAGTAGTTAGTCGGTAAGAAAATACAGAGAAACATGGATTTTGAACCTATCAGGGAGGTTTTCCGGCGGAATTCACGTTGTGAGAGCGTGGGTGAGCTTTCAATATCTTTTCCTTCCTTTTATATCGATCGATTATTAAATCTTCAACTCCGAAATTTTCCTTGTAATGCGACTGTCAAAACGAAACATTGATGATCGTTTCAGTAAGTGAATTGCATGTGGCTTTTGATTTGTTTTTACTTGTTGAAGGTTTTGATTTTGTGTTTTCCAAGATTTGTCACTAAATTTGCTCCATTTTCACAGGTGTTCAAAGTAATTTTAAGTTCTTAGCCAAGAATCAGACTCGCATTGTTGGTTTTGGTGCTATTTTGCCTCGATTTTTTGGTGTTCTTTAGGTTTGAGAGATTTTGGAGTCGATTATTGTTGTTTGCGGTGTTTCGCAGTCGATTTCGATATATTAGTTTTGTTATGTTCACTGGTTATTGATGAAGATAGATTAGGGTTCTGTGTCTGTGTCCGTTTCAATTGATTCAGGATACTTGAATTGTTATTTATAGAGATGGTGTTATATTGTGTCCTTTTGTGTCAATTTGGCTCAATAGTATTGTTTTATTTCATATAATAGATTAGGGCTTCGTCGGAGTGGTCGTTGGATTTGTTTCGACATATTGAAGGTTTTGAACGATTTCGCCAAAATTTGGGTTTCTTTGTGTGGCCGCTCGGAATCCAGGTCTATTTTGGGGAGCTTTCGGAGCTGTGGACTAGGTGTTTTGTCAATTTGAAACTAGGCTTCAAAAATCCATTCCACTAGGTGAGCGAGAACGTCCTCTCCAAAATTTTGATATAATGCTATTTTCTGATAATATGAATGTTATTTGAAATATTGATGTGTGAGTGTTATCCTATAGAAAAGGATAAAGAAAATCATTCTAGTTTTGCAAAATGGATAATTCCACCCTGGGCATTACGAGTTCTATTCACAAAGGGCAGTAAGTGGTAAACTTATGTTTGGATGTAGTTTCGAATGTTTGTTTATATAATTGGAAATGGTGTGTTTTAATGTCTTGGAGTGTGGGAGTTTGTTAGAGAATGTCATCTCGCATAATTGCATGAATGTTGAAAACCTAAAAGAATCATGATTTTTGTTTGGAGCTATGAAATGGTATATGAAAGCGATTGTATAATTTAGCATCCATGGCATGTAATAGATGTCTGTGATCATTTTGGTTATGGTATTTACTAATTTATTTCAATAATTGACTTACATCATATAAAACTATATTTTTTTCACAACTCTAGCCAGATGAATATGCATACTGTGTTTGGTGCATATTAGGTGGATATACATAATGTGGCGGATGTATATCAGAGATATGTGCATACTGTGTTTGGTCAATTCACCCATTCTACACTAGGTACTACGCGAAATCTTGTTAGGTAGTAGCTCCACAACCTAGAAAATGGAGTTTGTTTTGACTCGATTTGATAGTTCCCTGATGCGCGCTATACTTTGTGATTGGGTCGCACGATCGGTATTTCGTGGCAATGTGTTGTCCTAGAGGTGGCACCCCACCTAGGAACATAGATGCCAGGAGTGGTATCGGTGTGTATGTATATAGAGGCATGTCAGGGTGAGACATGTTCAGCATGAAGGTGCGATTGTGGGAAAATATATGGTTTTGAACACATATTGCATCTCATGTGCATATTTATCATGATTTAATAGTTAACATGAAAAGTGGCAGTGCATCGTAAGTCATTATATTCTTTTAACTCTTATTTGATATTTCGCCTTAATTTAAGAATATATGTTTTGGTTCTCCTCATACCAGCTAGTGCTAATCCGTTTGCTTATTTATGGCAAATGGGTGTACCCCTAACTAGGTGCAGGTAGTCGTGTTGTTGGTGGCGGTGCTGCATGAGGTGTTAGGTAATCATATGATTTGCTATGTGGTCAGATAGCCGAGAAGTGGGTTGAACTTTCAAGTTTAGGTTTGTTTGGTTTAGTTTATTTTTTATCATGTGCTAGCAGGTGTAACCATTGGCAAGTATAGTAAATGGAAAAAAAATTGTGTTGCATCGTGTCTCAATTTTTTGGTGTCTTGGGAATCGGAGCATGACATTTTGGTATCAGAGCCATGGTTACACTAAGCGGCAATGCTTAGTTTGCCTTCGGACGTGAGATTGGATAGAGAAGTTTGAAGTGTTAGAGTATTGTTTAGTTTTTGTCTAGACCCAAGTTTTTCTCTTTGAAGGTGAAGGCGCATGGTGGACGTTCGCCGTTGATGGAGGAAGTTGATAAGAAGTACGAGAGGTTTGTGATATCCTCTTCTAGTGATTCGTTGAGATATTGGTGGATATGACATTGCCTAGAAAGAACTTTATAATGTTCGTTATTGAAGGAATTTAGTGAACAAAACTATTACCGCCCGTGTTTGGTTCCTAGGAGTCATAATCTGAATCACTGTGTTTGAGATGAACATTGAAATAAATATCCATTGTTCTTTTGAGGTGTGTATGACTCTTAGCATTTGGCCAAAAGGTTCTTCTTAATTTATCTATTTTTTTGATAAATGAGGTTTTTTGTTTAACCTTTACCCTCTCCACCCCATATTGGCGATAAATGAGAATTATTTGGAAATGGGTTCATATTAGCTCATAGGTTTTTTTTTAAGGCATGCTTGAGAATGAGTTTGTGTTTTTGTGGTGTTTTGTGTTAGAAATGTATGAACCTTGCTATTTAGATTAGCTGGATGTGTGGATTCTTCCTAGTTTGCTTGGTTCATGTTCTGGTATGGTGGCTTGTGGTAATTGATGTTTGAACTTTTGGTTTCGATCTTAAAACTTGATTTGTCATAGCATGACAAATGTTTATTGAAACTATTTGTCTTTGGCATCTGATGTAGTCGATTTCTGCTCTCCATCATTGCCTTGACCTAAACTTGCACAGGGAACATACGTGAGCCAAAGACCATCGTGTGGCGGCAAATGGCACTCCGATGCTTAAATTAGATAAGGCTTAGGAGAGGTTTAAAGCTGTAAATTGGATTTCTATAGCATACATTTGTTCATCGACCTTATCTCCTTGAGTCTGAATTGACCTTAGGAGAGGTTTAAAGCTGTAAATGGGTGAGTCTGAATTGTTTCCTTGAGCGGCGAGTTTCATTAATTGTGCGTGCGTATGCTCAAAAGAGAAAACAGGCGGGAGTTTTATTTTCATATAGATCTCTTCTCTGCGGAGTTTGGCTTCTTTACTCTTTCGATCTCAAAGACTCTGTTTTGTTGTACCGCATTTCGTGCTTTTGACTTTGCTCAATTTTTGTATTCGAAAGCTTGTACGATCTTTCATGGTGGGTCTGAATCAACTTTCTGATAAACTGTTTGCTAAGGGTCGCAAGTTCTTTGAGGAAAGGTCACTTTCTGAGTCTAGTCTGAAAGTCCTCCGTGAAACAGTCGGGATTCTTAAGGATCTGTTGTTTTTCACTCTGGGCGTTGTTGTCCTCTCGAGAGGGATTCATCTGCCTTCACTGAGGTATGCTCCAATCGGGTGTTCGCTTTCCTGTTATCAAAGAAATTTGGGAGTTTCTGGAGTACCTTGGCATTGCACCCGCTCAACTAGTGTCGAATGGGTATAGGACTGTGATTGTCATTCTAATTAGGGTGAAGGACGCTGGTGTCCGAGTATCTTCAAGGGCGATCCAATTGCTTACTTCTCGACGGATAAATGAGCACATGTGTGCGTGCTGACATCGCTGGACTGCTTCGTCAATCTGCTTGATGATTTTAAGTTTTGGGAGAAATTTTGTTTCATGGCCTCCACGGACTTGAAGTATTTTAATCTTGTTGGTCATCCAGTCGAGCGGGACTTCAGGAACCTGAGTAAGTTCAATTTTGTTCCTAATCCTGCTTGTGTTAAATGCATATCAAATTGACCTTTGTGCTTTTCGTAAGGAAATTCCCAACTTCTTCTCTTTGTGCTCAGGATAAAGCGACTCTGGACTCGTTTCACGACATGCCTCGTTTGCGGATAAAGGATGTTGTTAAGTCTTCTAATATCAAGTGCAATGGACTGTGGGCTCACTAGCATGAGGCTCCCACTCTTTTTAGGGTTCCAAAGCCAAAGCTCGAAGGCGTATCTTCTTCGAAGAAGGGGAAGTTCCCAAAGATTAATATTATGAGCCATTCAAGGAGGGCAGAATTAAATGAAGCGCTTCCTTTTCCTGTTCAACTGAAGTGGCCTCGTGCCATGTCTAGGCCCGTTCGCGGGCGTTCAGCTTCGTCTGAATGACGTGAAGTTGTAAAAAAAAGTTCTTGATTCGTCCGTTGGGGCAGAGACTGTTGTGTCCGAGGGACATGATGCTCAAGCAAATGCTCCTATTTCCCTTCGTGATTTGGAAAGGAAGTATCTGCAAATGGTTGGGGTTGAAGATGTAACAACCTTGATTCCAATCTTGGTGTTGGAGTGATTCTGATCCCGAAGGACCTCCATCCGGATGCATGGATCAGTCTGTTTGCTCCGGATGTGGTAAAGTGAACAACCAAGATTGGAATCAAGAGGTTGACATTTCTAATGCTTCCAAGAAGCATATTAGCAAATGGAATGACTGGCTAGCGAACTGTGCTCTGGAGCCAGAAAGAGAGACGTTTGGAGAGCGTATGGATAAAGAGCAAAAACATTTCATATTGTGGATGTTATACCTGAATCAAGTGGCCGCTGCTGAGATTGAATTCTAGGCCACTTGTGAGAGAGTGTATACCGTGTAACGAGTCTATGCAAACTTGCAGAAGTCATACTTCGACGCTCTCTACGAGATTGAATCATTGAGGAAGCAACTCAAAGCTCACTCAGATGCTGGAGCGGAGTCCTGGCACACAAGTTCAGAAGCTCAGGGGATTCGCTTGAAAACGCTTGGGTCCGACCAGGCGGGGGTAGTGTCCGCGAGGGATCGGTTTAAGAACGAACTAAACATTGTCTGTCATGACTTACATTTGCCCAGGAGAATGTGGTCGGGGTACATGCCAAAATACAGGCTTGAATGTCGAGAATACCAAGGAGGCTTAATGGGATGTTTGATGTCAGCAGTTGGAGGCTAATGTTGATTTTAATGCCAAAAGTGTGCGGACCGTGGAAGGGCAGTTCCTTCTGACACAAAATGAGCTGAGTGTTGTTAATGATAAGCTAGGGGTCGAGCAGTCCAAGACTAACATGCTGTCGGGCAAGCTGGAGCGGGGGCTTGTTGAATCAAGGGTGCGCAAGGAGAAGTTTCTTAAGGCCCAAGGCACGTTTGAGTTCAGCAGAGTTGTGCATGGAGAGCTGGAGCTATTGCAGCTTATAATGGAGGAACATCTTGATTGGGATTTCTCTGATTATGAAGAGGTAGCATATGCAAAATTTGGAGTGGCCTCTGATCCGTCCGAAGAAGAAAGTAACCCTAATGAGGGTGATCGAGAAGTAGCACGTACAGATGTGTCTCATGCTTCCTATCCTGCTAAGTCCGACTCTATTGTATCTAACTCTCCTCTTGATGAGCAGTGAACCTTGTATTCTTTGGTTTGCAAATGAGTAACATTTTTTACTTGTGCAATTTTCTTTTACTTTCCCTGCTAGCTTTTATCTACTTTGTCTTATCACGACATTAGGTGTCAGAAAAGAGGCTCTGCTAGGTCAGGAAGCCATATGATTGATCTGCTGGTGAGAGTTTTGACTGCTTATGCTGCGATAGTTTGTGCAATTCTGGTCAAAATCCTTTTACAAATTGGGAAGTGTAATTCACCCTTTGCCTGGTGGCTTGGCTGTATATGAACCAACAATTGTCATTACTATTGTAAGTGAAGTAGTCAGACTGTGGTCCTAGCACGTGCACCATCGTAGATGATCGGACAATAGTCCTCATGAGTCTCTCTGAGTTGAGTTTCCAAAGCTCTAACCGGATTTTTGCTCGTTTTTACTTACTATTGGAGGAATAGGATTAGTTGGACCAAAGTTTGTTATCGCCAGTTATAACTGACTAATCCAAGGTCGGGTTTCGCGACCATTTTTTGTGAACGGTGGTCCCTAGCAAGTCATCTTAATCAGGCATCGAGTGCACTGGCTAGACTCTCACTTTCCAACTCATTGTTGTCCACTTTTGGCGGACTAGGAATTGGAGTAAGCCAGAAGTTATCATCGATAGTCGTTCTCACTAAACTTTGGCAGGGTTCGGCAGTCATTGTCTGTAGTTGGCCAACAATCCTTGGCAAGCCATCGCGGTCAAGTGTCATAGCATAGACTAAGCTCATACATTCTAAACCGTTGAAATCCACGCGCATCGAACTAGGCTTAGAGAAAATCAGAATCCATCGTCATCAACGGCTACTGACTAAGCTTTGGTCGGGTTCAACGATCATTGTTTGCGTAAGAGTGTGGACACCTGGCAAGCCATATTAATTAGGCTTCGAGAGCGCTGATTAGACTCACTTTCCAAGCCGTCAGAATCCGTTATTGGCGAACTAGGCTTCGAGCAGACCAGAAGCTATCGTCATCAGTCATCACCAACTAAGCTTTGGTCAGGTTTGGTCAATATTGTCCATGTTTAGACAATGATCCCTAGCAAGCTGTCTCGATCAGGCATCAAAGCACTGACTAAGCAGCCACTCTCTAAACTGTTGGTACCCGTTTAACGGACTGGGCGCTAGAGCGGACCAGAAGTTATCGTCATAGGTCAAAACTGACTAAGCTTTGGTTAAGTTCGGCAACCATTATCTATAGTTGGACAATGGTCCCTGGCAAGCCATCACGGCCAGGTGTTACAAACGCCGACTAAGCTTCCAATTTCTAACCCAACGTCGTCCCCTTTTGGCGAGCTAGGCGTTAGAACGGACCAAAAGCTATTGTAATCAATCGGGTCTGAATAAGCTTTAGTTAGGATAAGATTTTGGGCGTGCAAGTATGACTTGGGTGTCCTAACTTACTTGATTCGCCTAGCGATCTGATTTCGGAGCCGGATCGATTGATCGGACAAATAATAGATTGATCAGCTTTAACGAATAGCAACGGAATAATAGTAGAGGACGCCTTGGATTTTTTGTATGCACGCTCCTTATTCCATGGGTGTTCAAGGCCTTCACCGTTTGTGTCTTTGCGTGTGTTGGGTCGGATCTGGCAGGGCATAAGCTTGGGCCCATTAGTTGGCTGGGCTCAAGTGGAAAATCTTTGTATATCAGCATGCCATGTGTACGGCGCAGATTGCGAGAGGTTTAGTATCTGTTATTTCCCCCAGTTAATGGGGTTGCGTGCGGGGCCATTAATTCGATGAATTTGGACTCTGTTGTTTCCCTATTTCCCATATGGTATTTAATGCTGACATAACTGTTGGCTGACATTGTTTTGTAAACCACTTCTCCTATATAAGGCTAGTCGTTCTCTATCTCAAGCATTGCAATGAGCATTTGTAGAGTATATTGATCAAATGCATCTTACCAAATAATATGCTTTGGGTTTTTCAAAGGTTGGAAGAAGATCTCCGTTACAGGAGTCTTCGAATGTTCTGACATTTGTAGCGATTAGCCATAATAAGACTTGCTATAATGTGATGCCACCTGATCTGGGTGAGCATTCAATTGATTCCATGAGATATTGTAATATCTTCGTACATTGCAAAGAAGAGTTAAGGACTCCCCCTCAGGGGTTAGGTTTGTCTTCCATCTTCTGGTGCTCCCACGGCCTCTCACGCCATCTAGTTTGGGAAATTATCCATGCAGCTAGTTTTGGGGTCGTTCCCACTATATCTATTGGGCTTCATGTGATGCCATGGCGGGAAGGCAGGTTGGCGAAGCGGAGCTCTTATGGATTCGACATTTTCTCTAGGGACGTTAATTCCGTAGTACCTCCGGCACTCCTCTCTTGAGAGATATCCACATTTGTCTTCTTCTGCTCTAGTTCCAGATCCTCATCGCAAAGCAGATTGACGGGACAAAGATGTTTGTATTTCGTTTCGAGGCTCATGCTGCCGCTTTCCGATCATCCTTGCAAAGTGATTCGACGGAGCAAAGAATTGAGCGCGTGCTTGCAGCCTTCATCAAGTATTTTACTTTCACCACCTTCTCTGGAGGGAGATTGGCGGAGCAAAGTTTCGACATGCGCGTTAGCAGATGCATATTTGCGCCAGACTTAGATACTTGTAATGTGTAAACTTCTGTACTAGTTGGTCGGCAAGCTTTGTAATAACTTTCATTGCAATCAATAAAATCTGTTTTATTCCTTGAATGTGTCCCGTGCGAACAATTATTCTAAACAAACAGAAAAAAAATAAAATCAAAGAAACAAAAAATTTGACTCCGAGCGGGGACTAAGCTAACCCGGCCATGAAGTGTTTTGCTTTGTCAAATCTAGTGAAGTTACTGAAGAGTGGACTTCGTGCTGGTGGGCACTTCCTTGCTGATTATCAGCTCTTGGAGTAGGCACCCGTTTTCTAAAGTGTTGTTACTTAGCTTTATATTGGTCTGGATTTAGTTTTCAGCTCTGAAATTTGGCATTCCGCATAGCTGCACTTCGGTTGTCGAGGCTTTTCCCTGTCCACGCAAATTGCTTCTCCGCTTTTGTCTAGGCTCGGTGCCTGATATGTCTGTTTTGAGGGCCCAAGCTGCAATTGATAGCAATTCAGTTGTTTCAGGGCTGCATAATGGCAGTCTCTTGCTGCAGGTTGATCCCCTCGGATTGTTCCTTGGGCCTAGTTGGTTGTGTATTTGACGCATTGGTGCAGAGTGGAAACTACTGCCTCCATATGATGGAGCGTCAACTACCATAGATTCTTGGACAAGGTACTTCCACAATTGTGGTTCTCCCGTTACCACCATTAGATTGATCTTCTCGATAGGGAAGCATTTCTCACCACTAAATCCTCGACCATGGGGTAAGTGGCGGGGGTTAATTCTTTCTCCTGGAGTTGCATGTTTCGGAATGCGCTAAGAAACAGGGCATTAAGTAAGCTTCTTGTATCCACCAAGGCCTTTTTCAATTCCCATTTCGCAATGAGGACGGAGATGACCAAGGTGTCATTTTGAAGAGAATGTACACCCAGGAGATCTCTATCCGTAAACGTCAATGGTGGGATCGGGCTTTGAACTCGTGCAAGCTGCTTTTGTCGATCCTCACACTGGGGTGGTGTCTGCATCTCGGTCAGCGTCCTCTTGCGGGACCTGTTGGATTGTTCTCCCTCGAGACCAATACCATGGAGGACATAAATGATGCCATGAGTTTTCTTTTCAATCTCATTAACAACGTCCTCCCTTACCTTTGCCCAGTCCTACCTCGTGTCAGAGCTCAGGAACTCCTTGAGCTTGCCTTTCCTGATCCAATACTCGACTTCTCCCTTGAGGTTTCTACAATCCTCAGTATCGTGTTCGTCTTTCTTATGAAAGGTGCAATATTTGTTGTTGTCACGCCGAGTGAGGTCTCCTCACTGCGTAAGGGCACTTCAGTTTTTTCCAATTCTAGATGTAATCGAGGATGTCAGACGGACTGGAGTTGAGAAGGGTGACAAATTTGGACCCGATATAGTTGGAGGCCTTGTCCTGCCTTGTGCGGCCGTAGTCGGTCTTACTGTCATTGCTCTTCCTTTTGTTCCCGTCATCATCCTCATTTTCCTTCCCCTCTTTCTTATCCCAGGGGACAAAGGGTTTCTTTTCGAATTTCGCTTCCTTGGCGGTCACCACCTCGTCTAGAGCAATATATCTCTGGGCATCCTTCAGCAGGTCTGCCATATTGGATGGGGGTCTAGAGTAAGGAAGTCATAAAACTTGTTTCTCCTCAGACCCCAAGTGAAAGCTGTGATGGCAATGTCATCACTACAGTCGTTGATGAGAGTCAACTCATCCTTGAAACACGTGAGTATTCCCTCAACGTCTCGTTCTGCTTTTGCTTGAGGGTTAGCAGATAGTGTAGGCCTTTCCTGATTCGTTGGCTGCCCACAAAGCGTGTGAGGAACGTCATCGCCAATTTTCGTAATGAGTCGATAGACCTCAGAGGGAGGTTGTGGAACCAAGTCAGCGCCGACTTCTTTAGGCTGGTACAAAATGATCGGCACATTATTGCATCAGACCCTTCCTTGAGGGCCATTACATGCTGGAAGTGACGCAAGTGATCAGACAGGTCTCCCGTCCCGTCGTAAAACTCCTGCTTTGGCGCGGTGTAAGGGTGGGCATCCCATCCCGTGATCCTATCTCGTCCCGTCCCGAATTTTTTTGGGTCTTATTGGGAATGATTAATCACGTCCCGTCCCAATCTAGAGTGGGATGAGATCGGGATGAAGATTTTCAATCCCGTCCCATCCCGAACTGATTTTTTTAATATTAACTATTAATAATTTCAAACAAGAAGCTTTAAACAACTTTCCCATGTAATAGAAAACCTCACAATATTAACAACACTATGTAGTAGAAAATCACAACATTAAAACTCATTTTTGCTTGAATGTTGATCTCGTGCCATCCCGAACCCGTATGGGATGGGACGAGGTCAGGATGAGGTCTATCCTGTCCCGATCCCGAACAAACGGGATCAGATATGGATGAGATCTATCTTGTCCCCCTCCGTCCCGAGCCCACCCCTAGCGAGGTGTACTTCTTCGATAGCGGTTCGTCCATGATATGATCCATGAACAGAGGGACAGTGAGGTTGAACAATACGTTTGGATTTGTGGCCCTTTGCCGGATTAGGTTTTGCGAGACGTGTCTGTCGACTATGAACGCTAGGTCTCTGTTAGTCGTTCCTCCACCTCTGGTCCACTGGGAAGCTGCATAGGCAGCGCGGCTCTTGAACGTGTTCTCTGAAATACTCTAGGGAATGGGCTCTTTGCTGCTCACAGTCTCCTTTTGCAGGTGGATGATTTTGCTGATTGAGTATCTCCACCGCTCGTGCGATTTGTTGCATCTGGGTTGACAATAAATCCACCCATGGGTCCACCGTGGTTGCCACCGGCGCAAGGGTCTGAGAGGGTTCGTCGCGCGGTGGTGTTGGCACCAGAGCTGGCAGTGATATGCTAGTTCGTGTGTTCGAGGGTTCAGCAGCGTCTCCATTGTTGCAAGACCTTGGGGTCACCAATATTTCTGGCTCTCTAGGAAAGGTGGTACTACTGTCTCTTCTGAGGAACTCTATCGTTCCTCCCGAACGGTGTCAAACTGATGTAGTCGATTTCTACTCTCCTTCGCCTTGACCTAAACCTGCACAGGGAATGCACACGAGCCAAAGACCACCGTTTGGCGGCCGATGGCACTTTGATGCTTAAGTTAGATAAGGCTTAGGATAGGGTAATAGTTGTAAATTAGCTTTCTGTAGCTTACATTTGTTCATCGACCTTATCTTATTTTTATAGTATGCGAGTCCTTGTTCGGCTAGGCCTTTGGTGGCGTAGTTTAAGGAAAGTGATCTTGCAGGAGATCTTTTCCTTGTTGGGAGTTGTCCATGTAGGGAAGTTTCTCTACATGACTTGTTCTCCTAGATCTGCGGGAGAGGTTTCCCTTTCGGAGTGTTGTCCATGCAAGGAGGTTTCATTGCTTGACTTATACTCCAATATTTGTTTCCTAGTCGTAACCAATGTATTGTTGGCCTGCCTGTCTTGGGTCGATCTCCCCGATACTTGCCTTATCAGGGCTTACTTTTGCTTTATCAGGGCTTACGAGTATTGGACTTGACCACGTGATGTGTGGGCTTAGTAGCGCGTTGCAATTTGGTTTCGACTTTCTGGATCCTGTCAATAGTGGGCTTAGTGTTATCTGGGCCTTGCTGGATTAGACGTGCAATCGGGCCTGCTTTTTTCTGTTGACAAGATTATCATGACATGCATACGTTAGTGATCAGAGGACGGTTTGATGTATCATCAGTTAACATTAGCAATTATTAACTCCTTATTCGAATAACATACTTTATGGGGTTTTGATCTATTTTTGTACGTAATTGAATCAAATCGTTCGCTAGACGAGCTATGCTTATGTTTAAGCACTTGTGCTGGTGGTGCTTGGTCTTTTTTCTCTCCGAGATTTTGTCTTATGTGCTTTAGAGGGATTTATTGTCTTGATAGTTGTATCTCCTTAGTCACTGCCTCATGGTAGTCAATTGCAAATTAATTAGAGACCCATGTTAGTGATTTTCTTTGGATAATAGTGAGGGTGATGACGTGTTCCATCTTGTCGTGTGTGATAGGGCCTATGCTCGTTAATCTCATGCGGTGAATTGTATATGTGGTTTATTCATATTGAAATTATTCATACTTGCTAAATCTTTTGTGAGTGAGGTTGATTATTGGCCGCTTCAAGGGTCTAATGATCGAAACTGATGTATTAAAGTTTTATATGGCAATTGAGTTTCTAATTAGTGGTTTTGGCTTCATGGTTTGATTTTTGGATCACACATATTGCATGATTCTTGAATAGTTGGAAGAAATCAGTGTTTAAATGAATAAAATAAAAAGCTAGAATGGGGTTTTGTTGGAAGACTGAAAGGAAAACCTAACCTGTAATTAGCCGATCTTGTGCATCTTTCTACACGAGTTTTGATTGGGTTTTCCAAATCGGCAGTTTGGATAGTTTTATGTTTGTTATTGAGTATGGGTTTCATCTATTTGGTGAGTGGATCTAACTTATTTTGCAGTGAGTTAATGTATGGTTTGAGCTAAATGTTGTTTTCCACTTGCATGTGAGCAAGATCAAATCTGTGTTAGATTACTATGTTTTTAGTGGAATTAGGAGTTGAATGATTTTTGCTTGAGATTGTTTTGGTGTTCAAGCTGTGATTTTTGGATAAAAATGTGATTTTTGTCAATTTGTGCATATTGGAGTTTTAGTATTCCGTCAGTGATATTTGTTTGAGTTTGGGAAGTGTGGGTTTTGATTGAAGATAGTATGTTGTAGGGCGAGGCGGGGGGAATTGGATTCCAATGAGACTGGAAAATTAGTCACGGGCAAGATAAAATTAGTGTCGTTAAATATAGAACCAAACAACGAAAAACCGCTTGACATGGATTTGAATACCATTTTTCACGAAAAATTCCCTACTACCAAATAGGCCCTTAGTGAAAATGACAACTAAATTGAAATCATTGTTTATTAATTTGTTTAAGCTTTATTTTAAGGATAATTACGGATGCACATAAAAGGTAACGTGATTAAGTTTTAGCACGTTCCTTGAGATAAACGTTAAAATGTGATATGGTTGAATTTCTCTACTATAATTGCGGAGTGAACGAGCACCCACCTTGGGTGCGACATCGGTCACTGTAGGCTGGGCATCATTTGAGAGGTCCTTAAACACCGATAAAGAATGTTTATCAAAATGTTTAATGGTGTGTACCTATATTCGTATCTCGAGGAACACCGATAAAGAATGTTTATCAAGATGTATAATGGCATGTACCTATATTCGTATCTCAAGGATCACATGTAGCAATCTGTTTGAAGTGCAACATGTGCTCATAGGGATCGAAATTAGGGCTGAAAAAGAAATCGATCAAACCGATTAAACCGACCGAACTGATCTAAACTGAACCAATCGATTCGGTTTAAATTCGGTTCGGATCGGTTTCGATTTTAAAAAATTCAAAACCGAAGTGGTCGGTTCGGTAGAAACCGAAAACCGAACCGACCAAATATATATAATAAATAATATATTTTATATATAACTAATACAATATGTTTAAAATAGTCGGTCGGTTCGATTTTATTTTGGTTTTTGTTTGATTTTAGTCGGTTCGGTTCGGTTACGGTTTGCATAAATTAGAATCGGTTCGGTTTTGGATCGGTTTTGTTAATGGTCGGTTCGGTTTCGGTTTTTATTTTTAAAACCGACCTAAGTCGGTTCGGTTCATGGTTTAGTTGAAAAACCGATCCGTCGGTTCGGTTTTCAGCCCTAATCCAAATTCCCGTAGTAGCATTGAAAATGGGGGCTTGTTCAACTGGCTCAGAGCTTCTTTGGTAGCATTCCCTTCCGTATTCTTTTTCCCTTTGCCCTCTAGCAGTTTTGGAAACATGTCCATTGTCATTGTAGTTTTGAGGGGGTTCGACTGGGGAAAATCATAGGGGTGGACCTCCTACTCTTAAACGCAATTGGTATAGGAATGCTCTCCCTGTCTCTGCAACCAGTTACATTCATCAGCAGCTTTAAGCCTAATCACCTATTGGGCTCGCTTCAGTTCCAACACTTCTTTCATTCTGCATATGTTCTTGGAAGAAGCACAAGTTCTCTTACAGTCACTAGCGTCCTGTTCAGGAATGTTCTCCCCAAAGCCTTATCAGATTCGTTGGCACCTCCATGTCATTCCAATTGGATTTTTGTTTCCTTCGTCCAACCATTCCTAGTATGCTCAGAAAGTGTTTTCGCGGACTATGCCTAATGTTGAGAGTAAACATGTTCTGAAACTTCTTCCACAAACTCATAATGGAGGACCTAGCTTTATATCTTGATACCCGTGGAAAAATTCCATGGCGAAATGTTGTCCTGCCAGTGAACCAAACATTGCTTGTTTCGTTGCGCCGAGGGCTATTGAGTTTCAGAAGCACAAGGTCTGGAAGTTCCCTCCTCACCTTCATTGACATGTTTTTCAACAAATGGAAATTTATGAGTTCATGATCAAATTTGACGACTTCAATGAATGTTTTCATCAATGAATGTTATGTAAATGCATCATGAAATGAAAAAGTATTGTACTCTTTTTCCTTTTGATTAAGTTTTCTTCACTTGATTTTCTTGAGCAGGTTTCAATGAGGCAGCATGGTGTGCAGGGTGCAGACTTATATAAGTTGTAGAGATTGTACTCTTTTCCTCCGCACAGGTTTTATCCTATAGGTTTTCCGTCAAGGTTTCAAATGAGGCAATAGGTTTAACATATGTTGACATCCAAGATGAAGTGCTATATAGATATGTAGTGTTAAATAGGGTCTTAATTTGTAGATGCCCATATTGGCTTGTGGGTCAAAGAGTCACTGTTCTGATTATGTTTATGTTACTTGTTGTTCTATAAGTATATACTTAAATGAGAAGTTTTTGCTTTATATGATACTGTATTCTTGGGAATTTCTTGGCTCTATCTGATATTGTGCTCTTCTTGAGCTATATATTTGGGGTTTACAATACGAAGTTTTATCACAATTTTGTACTATTGTTGGTATGTTAGACACAAACTAAAATCCAAGTTATCGCATGTTTAGATTCAACTTAAAATCCATTTCATATCAGGTTAAGAATCACAACCTTATGGCTTGAAGAACACAAGATCATCCACGATCATGCTCTAAACCCTTAACATCTGTAAAACTAAAATTGGCACCAAAACTCTATAGTAATCAATTCAAGTATAGTAAAAGTTTCATGGGGTGTTAAAAAGTTTGTGAAGGGGAAACATGGATCAAGTACATTGGAAAAGTTGGCATTAATGATCCATGATAGGTACAAGATTGAAATGAAATACCCTAACAATAATAATAATAAAGACTCTTTCAAGTTTCAAACAAAAGCATTTGAAAGAAAAGTGAAGGAATCAAAAAACTCATGAGTTTCTTAAAAAAAAAATCTTGCCAAAATTTTAGAAAAAAATACTAGAAGTTGCCAAAATAATTGTTTTGATATCCAATGGCAAATCCTTCTCGATTTTGATACTAGCTTGACATTTTACCCTTTTCTCCAATTGTTATTGAGAAAAAGGTAACTGATGGAAAATTATTTATCTTACAGATGTTTCCCTTTGTATCATTTAGGCTCACCACTTGCAAAACATCACTCCTCTCTCTTCTTCTTTGCCAAAGGTTCAAAACTCCAATGAATGGAAGTCATTGCATTCTCCCTCCTTGTCTCAATTTAATTACAATGACTAATGTAATTGGAGATTTTTCTTATTCCATTCACTACAAGAAATCTATTATTTACCAACAAAAGTTTTTCTAGGAATTTTAATTTCCTTATTAATATGATATCATTGTCAACGGAAAAAAAAATTTCATTGAAAAAGTCATAAACTTGTTACTTTTTTCCAACAGAATATATTTGTGAAAAAATTTCATTGTTAAATAGGTAGTTGAAATCATTCCCTCCAAACCTAATTTCCCGCTAAATTCATTTAATCACGAAATATTTTTTATGGCCCAAAATACTAGTTCCTTGGTAATATGGCATCATCTTGAATAAACATTTTGTTGCTAACAAAGACTAATTTTAACAACAAATCAATTTCCTTGTTAACGGAATATTAACACTTATTCATCTCTCTTTAGTAAGGAAATATGTTTTCCTAGATAATAATCACATTATTAGTAATGATCTGGTTCGTTGATAATGATTGATAATTTTTTCGTTAGGTTGTTTTCTTGTTAAAGCTCAATTACTAATTTATTGCAACAAAGTAATATTTCGTTGAAAATTGTTACACTATTGGCAACTTTTTTATTTTATTTTGTTTGAAACAATATCATTTTTAATGAAATCATAGAAAATGACCGAACCATCTCACATCATTGAGTCCATGTGAAGAACATAACTCTCATTTTCCTGTTCACTTCTGGAGCATTCACAATACTGAAAAATGAAAGAATTTGGTTCAAGGATGAAGTTTTAATCAAATTTTGATGAAAAAGGCAACATAAAATTACAATGATGTAGGTGACTGAATTCATAACCCACCATTTCCATAGAAGTCGTTCTAAACACATGCATTCTAGTACCTTACAATAAAAACTTTAATTATGCCCTTATCCTTAAAAACAAACAAACAAATGAAAAACATGGAACCGCATTGCTTCATTTTGAAGTCGCTTTCTCTTGTTGTTTCTCTCAATAAAAGAGCTCAAAAAAAAAAGGGAGGTTGGGCTATTGACAAATGTGTGGTTGTGTTTAAAGAAAAAGAATTTTGAGGATGATCTCTTTTAGATGGCAAAAAGAGAGGAGTTTGGGAAGAGGGGACAGAGGCATTGTTAAGTTTTTTTTTTTTTTTTTTTTTTTTTGTGGGGGGGGGGGGGGGGGGGGGGAGGGTTCGTTGCGGGGAATTGAAGTAATGATTGGTTGATTTTTAACAAAAACTCACAGAAACCCACAAACAACACAAACTCTCTCACACACACATGCATCACTACACCAAATTGACATTTTTGTAACAACCTCCAAAACAATATCACTTTTCAAGTGTAACAGTCCACCTAACAATTTTACACATTTTCACAAACAAAATGATACAATAATTGTATCACCATGAAGAGTATGGTTATAAAAGTGATACTATTCATGGTGATCCAACTTATTGTATCATTTTTTTTGTGTTACTGTTTTTCATTTTTTTGACTAAATTTAGTTTTGAATTGAAATTGTTTGGTGGATTGTAACATCTCAAAAGTGATATTGTTTTGAGAGTTGTTACAAAAGTACCAATTTGCTGTATTGCATACGCATGCATTATTATTGTTTTTCTTTCCCAAGGATAAGCAACAAGAAGAAGAAGAACCTTCCTCTTCAATTCACTTCCCCTTTCATCCCATCCCCAAGCGAGCTAGCTACTACTAATTTTGTTTGTTTGAGGGTTTAGGGACCCTACCACGTGGCAGACATTCAGATTTGTTTTCAAATTATCTGTTTTAAAAGCGATAGTACAAGAACACCCAATTTGTACTTCAATTATTTGTTAATTGTAATCAAGTAGTAGATTTATTACTTCAAGGGGGAACGAGGTATGAGGGATCCCTCATTTTTCACGTTCACATGCAACATCAGTTGTTAGAATATGTAAGTCTTACACTCAACATAGTCAAAGTCAAATTCAAGATTGATTAACCTCTACAAGAATAAAAGTCAAAATATATTGAAGTATGTTAAAGAAGGAAAGTCGGAGTTGGACTCTATGAGAATATCTTGTATAGCAAATTTTAAGTTTCATGTTTCCACGAGGTTAGGTCAAAGTTATCTTATATTTAATCAAGGAAAATACAATTCTCCAAATATTTTCTTAACATGGTATCAGAGCGGTGATCTTGAGATCTCCTACGGTTGTTTGTACGTACAAGTAAGACCTCGGGCAGTCAAACTCTTCCCCACCTCAGAGGATTACACATTTTGACCATTAACGCACGAGGCGAGGAAGGGATCTCTTTGCTACTGTAATCTCTGAGATTTTTCACAGAGACGTCACGCCATTAACCACCTTCGAACTAATAGAGCGTCCATCACACAACCTCCTCCATTGACGCCACCCCACCACCTCGTCTCATTACTCCCAGTTCTTCTTCATAACAGAAACATCACAGCCACCAATCCCAACCACTTCTTCTCTTCCTTGACATCAACTAACAAACCACATAATCACCTCGCACCAACCCTTTCGCAGCCAGCAGCGCCCTCATCTCTTCTACCTTTCAACCGAACACTCCTATGTTCTTCATCATCGATTATCTGCTCTTCCACCTGGCAACCACCTCAAAGACCATCTCGATCCAACGTTTCTTCTTTATCTTTATTTCGTCTCTCTTGTAGCCTTCATCTCTCCCTTCATCCTCTATCTCTTGTAGACCTTCTCGTAGTGCAACAATAAAAAACGCAACAACTGAGTCGCAGGGAGGGAATATACTTTTTGGAGGGAAGAAAATATTTTGAATTTTCTTCAATGATATTCACCACCACGCCTATTCTGTACCACCCCAGAGCATCTGCACATACTTTTGTGAAGCATGTTCGTTGAGGAGATGGAGTTGACCACTACTATCACGTGCACACCCTATTACCGCCATCACATCTAGCTTTCTCTGATTTGTCTCATTTTTGAAGCCACAGATCCTCCACGTCGGCTGCCATCTCATCGCCAGCGATTATCCTCTCCTCTTTGTCATTTCCTGGCCACAACAGATCATTATCAATTTTCATCATAAAAAATCTTCGGTCACCATAATCATGATTTTAGGTTGAACCTCGCCGAAACCTTATTATCCGTTCACCTCTTTCAGCTGGATTACTCTCGCCTCCACTCCTTCACGATTCAACAGCCGGTGTTACTTAATCACCCAACGTTTCTCTATCTCACTGCAGAACAAAGCAGAAGAAGATAAAAATATCAACACCACAATGGAGAAAACTCACTCCGCTGCCGAAATCTTCATATCTGGTTATCTCTCCCTTTTCATACCAGCACAAATGTTGAACACATACCAACACAAATGTTGAGCACATACCAGCACAAATGCTGAGCAATTTTTCAGCCTTTGCGCTGAGGCACGGTATTGAGACTAGAAGTCTACTCTACCCGTTTCATACCGAAATTATCAGAGTTCAGCGGTGATAAATTTCTTCTCAGACAAATGCCGATAGTGTCAAAATAGAACAACTGTAGAAGCAGAACAGGAGAATCAAAACTCTTCTGATTTGATGTCCCTATCCGCAATCTCCATCTCAAGTTCACTCCTCTCCACCCAATCTTAAAATTTCGGATTAACTCCTATTCCCCAAATTAGACTTCAAAGTTTTAAGCTGCATATTTCATCTGCGTTTACATGTACGACATACGGGGGCGTGTTAGAATATGTAGGGCTTGCACTCAGCATAGCCAAGCCAAGTCCAAGATTGATTCACCTCTACAAGAAGGAAAGTCATAATATGTTAAAGAATGAGAGTCAGAATAAGACTCTATTAAAATATCTTGTATATCAAGTTTTAAGTTTCCTGTTTTCACAAGATTATGTCAAAGTTAGTTTATATATAAGCTTGCATTCAATCAAGGAAAATACAATTCTCCAAAACTCAGTAAGTTTCTCAAAGAAAAATCATCACAGAAAGATAAACAATGATGACTTGAGAGGGGGCAGACCTGAATGGATCTTACAGAGAAGTGTCTCAAATCTGCAAACATGGCCTCAGTTCCTGTTTCATTCACACGTGAGTTCTTCAACATAATACTCTGTCTTGAACTTTGTTAATAAGAATCGAGAAGTTCTTGTTGGGTCTGATGGTACCAACAGTGATCCAATAATTTTATGCCACATGTTTGGCACACAATTTGGATCTAGTGCCAATATATTATACTATTGTCTATCACATTTGTATAGATTAAAACACAAAGAAAACTAGTTTTGGGGTGATATGGAGTTGGTTCTTTAAGTCTGAATTATTTAAGTTTTTAGGGAGGGGTGTGGCCACTGTAGCTTAAACATGATTATCCTTTAGGACAATTTAGGAGTAATATTACTAGGAAAACAATGTAGCAAGTAGCATGGGAAGCTGTTCAAAGAACTTTCTTTTGCCAATAAGAATAATAGAAATTCATAACAATCCTTTATAAAATTCAGAAAATCCAATAATAAAAATCCATCAAAATTCAGTGGATTTTGTAAAATCCACAAAATCCAATCACTTAAAATACATCAAAGTTCAGTAGATTCTGTAAACTCCTTTGAAATATTTTAAAATCCATGAGATTTAAAGTCTTTCACACTCTATTAAAATCCATAATTGAATACCCCCCTGATAATGTGTTGTGATTTCAATGGGGGCAAGGGTAAGTGTTCATTAACTATGGGCCTGGGCTTGAAACAGACCCATTACAAGAACCCATTTTGGCATGGTTTGAAACGGTTCGGAACCATACCGGTCTGGATCGAAACGTGATGGATCAGATTCTTGCTCAGCCCTAATTACTTCCTAAGTTCTAGTCGGTATTATGACATCTCAACTAAATAAACCAAGAAGTTTTAGTGTAATTATTCAATTTTAATGTCATTATCAAAGCAATCAATAAGAGAAACAAGAATAATGAGATCATCAACGAGATAATGTGGACTCAAGAAAAAATCAAAGTCTACTGAATAATCCACAAGAAAATTAGAATAGCTCAAAATTCACAAGGGTTAAATCTCCACTATTATTTTAAGGCTTTCTAGCAAATATCTCACTCATCAACTACAAATTATGCTAACTTGGCTGATAGTGTAAGGATAGTAAAGTTGAAAAATCTCATGAAATATATTTAACATAAAAATAATATCAAACCATATGTCTTCTTATTAATATATCAATGTAACAAGTGATAGCATGTATTTCCTCAAATTTAAAAACAAATTCTCTTCATTGGAATGAAACTTCGGATTTTGACTGCATTTTCATATCAAAGATTTTTCACAATTACCATAATCATTTTCATATTCAATGAAAATTGAGTAGAATACAATAATTAATTGCTATAGTTGTGAAATACATTTCAATTCAAAATTTTGAAAAATGCAAAAAAAAAAAAAAAAAAAAAAAAAACTCATAAATCCCACCCCCCATAGCTTAACTAAACATTGTCCCTAGTATATAAAAAGAAAAATCATGACAAGTGAAGGAAAAAAAAACTAAAGATGAGGGTTAGAGTGATATTACCATGGTGTTACCAATTTAAAAAAGATCATAAACCAATGAAAGCTCAAAAGTAGAAGAATTGTAGACTTATCATGAGAAATTGAGCATACAATACACGAAAAAAAAAGTACAAAAAAAGTGTAATGACACAACTGAAATCATTACGAAGCTAACGAGTATGAGTGGAATGCAACTAAAAAGAACTCGAAAATCTATCCAAACTAACCATAATGACACAACTGAAATTGGGCTACCTCTCAGGAGAGCTTGACTTAACGTTGTCAGCCCGACATATATTGTTTCTCACGAATGACGTACCATAAAATGAAGAGGAATAATATAGCGAACACCCTCCTCCAAACCTAGATACTTAGTTCATGATGTAAAGTAGATCAAAATTGTCAAAGAATCACATAACAACAATTGAAAAAGTTGATGATCAGTCCAACAAAAAGTAGTAATTACATGCGGCATAATACTAACACACCCCAAAAACTACGAGGGAACCATGCAAAATCATAGAGAAAATGCAAATGAACTCGCATTCTTAGGAAATCCGTAGGGACCTAGAACATAAATGAGTCACAAACAGTGATATGCAACAAATGATTCTTGCATACTCTAAAATAGGACATCCTAAGTTAGGTTGTAAATAAGAAGATTGAATCTTTTGCATAATGGGATGGTGGAAACTAAAATCATCACTTAAAAACAAGAGATCCACATAATTAGCATGAATTAATGTAAAAGAGATGCAAAAAGGTGTGATATATCAGGTGGTACATGCTCATCATAACAAAATGAATTAGACAAAGATGATAGGCTAGATAGCTCAACAATAACTACAAACCTGGAATTAGCACTACCTATGGCATGAATTTTCTCTATAGATGCATCTTCCGATAACGCCGTTACTATTTCTTGAATTATGGGGTCATTTTTATTGTGAAAATAGTTGAGACAAAAATCGAAAGAATACTGAAAATCATACTTCATGCATGAGTCTCTAGGAAGTCATACGTTGAATGAGTCAACATGAAAAGGTAAGAAGGGGAATGAGTCAGGAATCAAAATAGTCTCAACATAGGGGGCCGGTTTTGACTCACTGAGTGGAAGGTGTACCCCTTTAGGCTTCCACGTATAACCAAGATCCATAATAGGGGCTGAATAAAACAAAGCATTCACTTCCCTAATGAAATTATTAATACCGAAGTCTAAACTGAAATGAGTCAAACATGTCGCTAAAGGGTCATCTAATGCAGAATGTAAAAAAGAATTCTCCACCAAACTCTCAATCATGTTAACCTCACAGACTTCTTCATAATTGGGAGGTCGTTGACTTACATTAAAAACATTGATTTCGACGGTCATGTTATCAAATGACAATTTCATGATTCTATATCTAAAGTTAATAATAACATTAGCTGTGGCGAAAAAATGGGCGACCCAAAATAACTGGAATGTGACTGGAGGGATTGTGAACAAGTTTTTTTTTTTTTTTTTTTTTTTTTTGAAAGGCAAGCTGGGTTTTTAAGGATCCCATAACCTATCAACTGGGCGACCTATAGGTCAACACCCATTAGAAACAAACAATACCGCTGGCGGGATTCGAAGCTAGGACGTGGGGGTCAAACCCACATAGCCCTAACCACTAGGCCAACACACCATTGGTGGATTGTGAACAAGTTGTGTAGCAAGAACCATAAAGTCCACTGGAAAATAATTTTTTTTAATCTTAATGATCACATCCTTTATAACACCACGGGAAACTCTGATTGACTTAGTTGCCAATTGCAGTGTTAGTTTAGTCGATTTTAACTCGCCATGACTTGACTGCTTAACAACAAAATATGGAAATAAATTAACACTCGCCCCTAAATCAAACAATTCCTTATCAATTATATGATCACCAATAACACAAGAAATGGCCGGGTTACCCGGGATCCCTATACTTCGGCGAGGTTCTGTGTTGAATAATTGAGCTGACTTTCTCGACGAAGAAGATTGTCTTTTGCACATGTAGCTTTCGCTTCTGTGTGCAAAGATCCTTAAAAAAAAACTTGGCATAGGCAAGAACTTGCTTAATAGAATTTAGCGAGGGGATATTTATGTGAACTTGATTAAAATTTTCCATTACATCGTTGACATTTGTTCCTTTTTTCTCCGGAGCTAACCGTGATGGAATTGATGTTCTAGGAAAATAAGATGTCTGAATGCGGTCAGAGTCAAGAAAAACATTCTTAGAAGGTAAGGATATATCAGCCTCCTTGTCAGATGGAGATGCAACCTGTTTTGAATTAGACGAAGATGCAATGACACCATTTGTGACCGATTGTCAACTTCTTTTCCACTCTAAGAGGAATAATAGATTGGACATCTTCATGATATGGCTCAGATGTGCTACCAATTGTGAATTGACGATTTGGGTTTAGAACAGGTTGACTAGGAATTTACCTAGCTTTTCTTAGGGAATGACTGGGCGATCCGACTCACAACTATCTCAAGTTTATTGATGGCTTGAGATTGGTACTGAGTCATGACTTTTAACTTTGATATAACGTGAGAATTCTGCTCAAGTATACTTTCTGTGCGCTGCATAAAACGATTTACCGTTTCCTTTAAACTGGATGTGTTGGATAGAAGAACTTGGTTAAATTGAGGCCTAACAGGGCTTGGGGCTTGATGAGCCAGGGAAACAGGTCCTTTTTGGTGTGGGACAAGGGCCCAGGAGAGATTTGGATGCTTGGCGAACTCTGGATTGAAATAGTGGGGTTGTGGATTATTACCAGGTCATTGAATAACATTAAAAAGACTTGCTCAGCAAAATATGCAAGATAATTATTTTACAGATCACAATCAGCTATGAATGACTAGGACTCGAACATGCAGCAGAAACCTTAGATAAAACATTCACGGGAGGTGGGGGTTGAGGGTTGAGTAGTATTCAAAATTGCATAAATTTTCTGAGCCATAGTCATAACAACTGCTTCTAGCTTCGAGACAAAAAGGAAGTGAACGGATGTATCTCTAACTTCATATATACCACCCTTACGCTTATCAGAATCCTTTATCAATAATCCCATTGCTAAAAATTTTGTTAACGTTTCAAAGAAATCCCAAATCTCATTAACACTCATCTTCATAAGTGACCCACTACTAGTGGCATCAATCATACGATAGTTTTGAGGGGTTAACGCATCTTGGAAGTATTAAACTAGAAGCCACTTCTCAAATCTATGATGGAGACACTTAACAATGAGTTCATTGAACCTATCCCAACATTCATTAAAATGTTCACACTATTTTTTTTTTTGAAAATTAGACATATCTCTTCGGAGGGCATTCATTTATATGAATGGGGAAATACTTTGACAAAAAATTTCTTGACAACGCATCACAAGTTTTGATGGTTCCTATTTCTAACGAATTTTACCATGACTTCACATTATCTTTTGGAGAAAACGAAAACAACCTAAGACGGTCCGAATCATATGAAAAATTTGGATACTTAAGGGTAGCACAGATGTCAAGAAATTATTTGACATGAAGATATGAATCTTCTTTCTCAAAACCATAGAAGGACGTCAAAAGATGAATGATGGATGATTTGAGTTCAAAGCTATTTGCAGTTGTCTCAAGTAAGACAACACAAAATGGAACATTGCTGGAAAGATAAGAGAAGTAATCCTTAAAGGCCTTCTTCTCAGCCACCTCCTTGGTCTCAGTGGAAAATGAGGGGGAACCTAGAAAGGTAATGGGAACTTCAAAGAACTCCTTGGGGTCTTTTCGAACTAGCCCACTCTTAGAATCACACACTCAGGTGCGCATAAACTAATAGATACTGATGATACATCAAAATAGACTGTCATTGAAGTCATACACGTGGCAAAAAACATCCATCACGAGGATCTGGCGTCCCATCTATTGGGCCAGCTTGTAAAACCCAAGAAGGTTAAAGCCAACCATAGAGGCCCACTATAAAAAGATATAATCGAAGCTCAAATCTAGACTCGAAGGAATCAAAGCTCAAATCCAGGCACGACACGAGTTCCCTCATAAAGAAGAGGAACATTGCATAAAAAATAGTCGTGGAGGGAGTTACGCCTCCACGGACGCATCTCCATAAAGGAAGATACTATTATGAGGAACATCTCCTTCCATTGCTCCTCACATGCTTAAGTACGCAGAGAATTAACCGTAACTATTATAAAAGGTAAAGGGAACATTCAACAAAGGTAGGCAACTTTAACTGAGTTTTGTCCAGATTTACTTCCTTCGTCAAACATAGTTGCTGACTTAAGCATAGGAGTGCTTTCGGTGGTCCTTGGCACTCTAACATCTGTTTTGTAGGTCAAACTCTCAGAAGAACGAGATTTGGACGCATCAAATTGGCGCCATCAGTGGGGAACAACAAGTTTCCTTTCTAAAAAGAAGATCCACAATGATGAAGTTCACCAAAATCTGATAAGAGATCAACGAGTTGTAAGAACAAATGACACACCCTACAGATCCTCAACCAAGCGACGACAACAATAACTCTGCTACTGGCGACAATGTATCACAAACAGCTTGTGAACAAGACGCTACTCAAATCATCGGGCGAATGATACCCAATAATCAAGATCCACAACATGCAATAGCTCAAACAACCCAGACATCTGGTGATGCTGCCATGAATCCTCGGGTAGACCTGCTTATGGTCCAGATGAACTACGTGACGAAGATGCTAGAAAAAGTCACCCAGGAGTGCATGCAACCCGATAATCCTATCCAGGCTCCGCCCTAGTAAAACTCTACCAACTGAACTCAAGGGAGTGAAGAAGTTCCAACAGAACCCCAACAAGGAAACTGCGAGAGCAATGAACTCCTCATGGGAAAGACTCCACTGTATGACGGAACGTTTGCTGAAATCTCGTTCAGAATCAGTCACTGATCCTAACGTATTGTATGAATTAGCCAAGTCATCGTTCTCCGACTCCCTCATGATAACTCCCATGCCGAAAAAGTTCACTCCGCCAAAGTTCAAAGTATATGATGGCACCACCGACCCAATAGATCACCTGAGACACTTCCACCACATGATGGCATTGAAGGAAACCACAGAGTCAATCTTGTGCAGAACATTTCTGACTAGCCTTACCTCCACAACAATGAATTGGTTCAACAACCTACCACCAAGGTCAATAGACTCCTTTCAGGCATTAACCACAACCTTTATTACAAGACTCATTGAAAGTCAACGGATGAGGAAATGACCACACTATCTCCTCCATGTCAAGCAAAAGCTCGAAGAAACGATACGGGTATAAGTCACTCGTTTCACCAACGAATTGACAATGATCTATGGATACAACGATAATACAGCCATCGCAACTTTCACCGCCAGGCTGAAGAGAGGCCCCTTTTTATGCTCTCAACCTGGAACCTCCAAAAAGCATGGTGGTCCTACTGAAAATAACCCAAAAACACATTTCTCTTGAGGAGATGAAAGCTGCCAGGAGAAAAAATGACCAAGAAAGGGAAAGTCATTCAAGGAAACGAGAAATGAGGGAAGAGAGAAGACGAGATGATATACAACGAGAAGGTAACAGTCAGTCAAAGAAACATCGGAATGACGAAAGGACCAAATCCAACTAGTGGGAATCCAGGAAGTTACAATTGGCACGACCCAATCACGAGCGGATAACCAGCTTGATGAAAAAGACGTAGAAACCATACATGCCCTTGAAGACAAGCCGAACCAACATCCTAAAAATATGGCAAATTGGTAGAACGTCAATTGGCCACCCAGGATGAGAGGAGGCCAGAAGAAAGAGACAAAAGCAAGTATTGTTCTTTCCACAGGGATCACGGACACGATACCGAAGACTGCTACAAGGCAAAATATGAAATTGAACATTGGATTCAAAGAGGACGACTCGATGGATTCATTGGAATGCCACACAAACAAGTCTAAAGAAAAGAAAAGGCAGATAACTTCGCCACGGGATCAAAATAATAATCTAGGGAACTAATATACACGAGTCAACTTAACAAAAGCAACTTCGGGTCGACTAGAACATTCAACCAATGAAGTGAAAGTTAGACGAATGAGTCAACTGAATAAATGAACTTCGGGTCGACTGGAATGTCAAACCAACAAAGTGAAAGTTGGACGAATGATTCAACTAAATAAAAACAACTTTGGGTCGATTGGATCGTCAAACCGACAAAGTGAAAGTTGGGCGAACGAGTCAACTAAATAAAAGAAACTTCGGGTCGATTGGAATATCGAACCAACAAAGTAAAAGTTGGACTAACGAGTCAACTAAATAAAAGCAACTTCGGGTCGACTGGAACATCGAACCAACGAAGTGAAAGTTGGACGAACGAGTCAACTAAATAAAAACAACTTCGGGTCGACTGGAACACCGAACAACGAAGTGAAAGTTGGACGAATGAGTCAACTAAATAAAAACAATTTTGAGTCTACTGGAACGTCAAACCAACGAAGTAAAAGTCAGATGAAACAACTTTGGGTTAACTGGATCATCGAACCAATGAAGTAAAAGTTGAACGAATAAGCCAACTCGAAAAAAAACAATTTCGTTTTAATTAGAACATCAAACAAGCGAAGCAAAGGATGAAAGAACGAGTTAACATAACTCAAGAGCGCCTTAGACCAGCTAACGCGCTAGATCAACAAAGTAAAAGATGAACGAACAAACCAGTTTTTTCATAAAAGCTTCGAGATAACCAACACGAGGTTGAGACATACGTGTCGGAGCGTAGAAGAATTCAAATTAACAAAATTTAGACAAGATAAAAAATGTAGCTGTAGAAATCAAAGCTGGAGATATACAGTGCAACTCATTTCGACAATCATGATCGACCTAAAAAGGTATAGGCAACACGAGCGAGTCAACGACAAACTACGACTACGAGGAAAAGTAAGAACACCAAGGAGAAAATTCCTATTCTTTAATAAAACTATTCTATTACATTCAAAATAGAAAGTAAAGGAAAAGGATATCAAGAAGTGGGATCCATAACATCATCAGCGACACCATCTGACAGATGAGGGGCAGCTGGATCACTGACAAGAACTCTTTAGGAAGAGGTAATGGCTCTTCAACCGTTGGATCAACAAGAAGATCTTCGGCACCATCTTCATCCTCAAATGTCAGATAGACCAAGTGATGGCACTGAGACAAGTTAACACCGAAACCCTCGATATAGTCGAGAAACTCAGTATGTCCATCAACAATTAGCTGCCAATCTGCCACCTCATAATGCGAAGCCTGTCTTTAATGGAAGTAAGTTCATTCCTAGACGCAATAAGTCAACCCTCAATAGTGGTAAGAATCGCGGAGGTATCTACCTTGACCTCGTCAAGCGTAGCCGTTAATTGCTTCACCATTCAACAATGTCGTGGTTAGTAGAGTGCTCTATCACAACACGTGCAGCCTCATCATGAATTGCCTTCTCGGTGGAAAACTCCTTCTCCACATCGTGTAAGTGTGCATAAACACCGTCTAATTTGGTTCTTAACGATTCGAGCTCGGTTGCAGACCGATCCTGTACATGCACCTTTTCGACCAATGAGGCTTGAGCAACCCCAGCCGCTTTGACCTATTCCGAGCATCGCGCACTTAACACATCGGATTGACAATGGTCGTGGGGAAACACCAACAACAACACAACGAAGTTCCTTTCCAGAGAGACCACCAGGTTACGACTAGCTTTGTAACCTGAAACCATCACCCCTGTATAGGAAAGATGATTCATCCCATCCATTATATGCCTAAGGCCATCATCGATATGAAAACCCAGATCCAACACATACATCAAAGGCCTCTCCACCGATCGTCTGTGTCACTCGTTGATAAGTCTATGCACACCATCCTATACGTCAAGCTGGGAAAATAACAAAACTTCCCATCCGACTTAACCCAAATATCTTCAGGGGTAGGCTCCATCCAACTAATCCGCGAATGAAGAATGCGAGGATCTGGAAGCACAGAAGAACCAACACCAACACGCGGAAAGGAATATGGAACAACATGAAAGCCATCCCCACTCTCTCACTGTGTAGTAACCGCAACAGAAGCGAAATGAGTGGTAATCCCAACGATGGTAGAAGAACCTAAACGAGCGAAAAAATGCGGGACCTCTGCCACATCATCAACAGGAGAAAGAAGAGAATGAGAAGACTGTGTCTCGAGAACTCGATCATGACCACCAAGCTCCTTAGACTGAACAACCGCCAATCGGAACATCTTATCATCGATGGCCCTATGATCCTCATTGGAACACTTAGTAACATCGGGACCACCATAATTAGAATGGAGCTTCTTTTTGCCATCATCTAGCGGGCGAATAGTCTCTTTTTCGCTCCTCTCCAATGCCAACTTCAACTCTTTAGCCTCTTGCAGTGATAAGTGATCCTCCCTCCCAGGCTCCCTATCAACAAAACTCGAATAAAGAAAAACACGAGTAGAATCAAGGAGCCGCTTTCTATTTGGAACACAATCAGAACTTATAAACAACCACTTCGATGGACTAATAAGCCTCAAAACCTTTCTCTTATTGGAAGTTGGATCAGTAGTGCCAATGTAAGCAGGAGCATCAAATCCGTAACATTCGAGCTCACTTTCCCATCAATGACAACATTACCACCATCGACAAGAGCGAGAACAACAATCTGCACAACTTGCTTCTCAATTAGTAGAGCCTGTTCAGCTTCATTCATACTATATAAACCGCTGCGCTCCACCATGACATCAGAAAGAAAGGTGTCCAGAAGAACCACAGGAAGCTGCAAAAAAAGCTCGCTGATAATCTGTTCCTTCACAGTCAATTGCAGATCCCTCCGCTTGTTGGGTATTGGAAATACCTCACTATTTGCTGAAATCACAAATCGAAGTAGCCAGAACGGACAGAAGCATAGAACCAATCCCATGACCAACCCCTAATATCATCGTTAAGATTGCCAAAACACGCAGGAGAACGAAGAAAACAAGTACTCTTGGTCACCAACAGACCGACCACCGAGTGCAAGGTTCTAGTAGTTCAAGGAATACTAGAAAGGATGACTCTTGCATATGTGAAAACCATCACCCTCAAACCGTTAGGGCCCATCTGGGTAGGAGGAATACCCAAAAAGTCTAAATAAGCCCAGAACAACTCTGGATTTGGAAATAGAAAGCAAGATAGAAACATACGTGGGTAAAATGCAATATGCCCCTTCCTCGGACGACAAAGACTGTCATTTTCCTAAGGTAAAATGATCTCAAGGTCAGTAGGCAAAGAGTAGTTGAAACAAACGCTATCCAAGGTCGCCTAAGAAGCCTTTGTGGGAGAGAAATGAGCTTCCCAAATAGCAAGCTACTCACCATCCAGTAAGTCACCAACAAACATCGTGAATATGCAAGAAAAAATGGAATAAGACGATGAAAAAAATAAACAACCCTAATATCAAAGATGGCATAGATAAGGAAACAAACCCGTCACAATTTCTTTTATACAACCGAACAACGAAGAGACTGCTCGTGGGACGAAGTGTGGGATGATGCCTTGTGAAATTTCAAAAAATGCGTGCAAAAACGAATGGATAAACAAGTGATCGAGATGATCGACCGACCAAAAGTTGCTAACAACACTAAGTTCAAGGCAATGATAGAATTGGAACACTAACCTTCACGAAGTTAGTGGCCACATTAGCATACCCACTAACTAAAGAGGGGATAGTTGATGGTATATCAAAATAGACTGTTATCGAAGCCATACACGTGGCAGAAAACATCCATCACGAGGATCTGGCCTTCCCATCTATTGGGCTAGCTCATAAAACTCAAGAAGGATAAAACCAACCATAGAGGCCCAAACAAGGCCTACTATAAGAAGACACAATCGAAGCCCAAATTCAGGCCTGACAAAAGTTCCCTCATAAAAAGAGGAACGTTGCATAAAAAAGAGTCGTGGAGGGAGTTACGCCTCCACGGACGCATCTCCATGAAGGAGGAGACTGTTACGAGGAACGTCTCCTTCCGTTGCGTCTCACATGCTTAAGTCACGTAGAGATTTAACCACGACCAGAATAAAAGGTAAAGGGAACATTCGATAAAGGTAGGTAACTTTAAATTATTTTTGTCCAGATTTACTTCCCTCTTCAAACATAGTTGTTGACTTATGAATCGAAGTGCCTTCAATCACCAAAAAAATGGTCATTGGCAGTCTAACATCTGTTTTGTAAGTCAATATCTTAGGATGACGAGATTTGGACGCATAACATACTATAGTTTCAAAGTTAACACTCCTTCACAGGGTAAGATTTTTCTTAAAATGCAAACATAACCTCAATATGAAGATGATCTAACTCTAAGAAAAGTAAGAAAAAAAAAAAAACCAAACCGTAAACAACACCTAAATGATGCGCAACAAAATGAATGAAAACCAACCTAGAGTTTTGCTACCAATGCAGGACTGAAATTTAATTTACTTTACATAACCGTGGGAGAGTCACATTAATTTCCTATCAATCTGTCATTACAAAATTGGTCCTACCTCTTTTTCGCTTTCCATCTCAAAGTGAAATGCCAACTCAAGAACTATTCCAAAGTAGGATATGTTCCTTCACTTGACTATTTTAAGCTTTCAAACTTTCAAAAAGGGGTCCTATAAACGTGAAACATGTCCTTGATAATTATCTAGCTACAAATTTTAAATAGAAAAAGCCTAGGTTCCTAACCCTAAAATAGATGGTGGTCAACCTACCCGCGGGAGAGGGCATGGAAATTGAAAATCAATCCTGCAACTATTCAAATTTGCATGCAATACTAACTAAAACAACCAAAACACCAAGTAATCACAATAGAAATTGCGTGTAGATGCGGCGAGGAGAAGTTACCTTTGGCATGAACCTCTTTCGGGTTACTTGCGACGCCGGCTAGAAGTCGAGTTGTCTTAAACTAGAAGCAATGTCGACTTGATAGCTCACTGGCTTCTGATAGTGTCCACGCGAATCGCAACTTGGAAAGAAAAATCACATTGCAAGATATACTTTTTTTCTTCTGTAGTTCTATGTTTTTCTATTTTTCCTTTCTACTTATGTTTCACGACATCTGATTTTCACTTCATTCCCGCGATAACTCCTATGAATACTTGTGTATGATTGTCTGTAAAACAAATGCAACAAATTAAAACTCAAATTAATATAATAAAACAATTAAGCAAGTGATTCCTAACACTTTTCCTAAACAAAGAGAATTAAACCTAAACTATAAACTAGTGAAAATAAACCCTCGACTTCGATTGCACCGTTACAGTCACCCACAATGGTGTCAAAAACTTGATGAAGATTTTACTAACCTAAATTAGTAGGCCAATTTGACCTGATTGTTATACCGTAAGTGCATGGTTGTCTAACTAGTAGAAAATGACAAATACTAAGGGTGGGCATCCCATCCCGCGATCCCAAACCCGTCCCAGTCCCATCCTGTCCCATTTCGATTTTTATAGTCCTTTTGGAACGGAAAAACTCATCCCGATCCTGTCTCGTCTTGATCTAGGGATGGGATCGGGATGGAGATTTTCAATCCTACCCATCTGTTCCGTCCCAAACTTATTTATATAATATTTATTATTGGTGTGTGAGCATTGTGAGAGGAAATTTTGTGTTATTCTTCATTGAAAGACCATTTAATTACTATATGCTCATCATGTCCCATCCCATCCTGAACCCGTTGGGGATGGGACGAGGTCGGGATGAGGTCCACTTCGTCCCATCCTGTCCTGTGCCCACCACTAGCAAATACGGGTCGATCCCACGAGGATTGAAGACACAATCTAAAATTAATATCTACCTAAACTAATTTAAAAGGGGTTATTGCAACCGTAAATTGCTAAACAAATGGAAAATAAAAAAGCTGGTAATGAGTTTGTAAATCAATGAGATAGATTCTAATGCTTTCGAATCATCCATCAAGTTCATAAACTTATACTAATGTCAATTATTGTCCCATTTTGTGGATTGATTTTAGCAAAAGATGTAAACCCTTGAAATTAATTGTCTGTTTACGGCACAACTCACATGTTTAAATAACACGAATAAAACATGTTTAAACAAAAATATAGAATAATTCTAATTAATATGGATGCAGGACATACACTGTGAAAGTAATATGCGTTTGTTCACAAATCAATCCAATGTTAAACCAGACAATTCATCAGAGAACAATAAAAAACAAAAGAAAATTCTACTAAGCTTGAGGAATCATCTACGCCTTAGCGGATGGTTCAGAAGATAATTGTGGTGGTCACGACAACAATGTGGGTGAACATCTCTTTATCAACGAACGCGATTCACCGAAGTGTGTAGGTGCTTTGTGGTGGTACAAAATATAAGTCATGGTGCGGATAGAGAAAGAAAGAATTAAAAAACTCATCGTCATCTTCATCTTCCTTGTTTATTCTTGTTGTGTTGCGATCAATGGTGCTGCTATGTCTGTGAAGAATCAGGGAGAGAAGAGGGGACTAGGAAGAAAATCAGGCAAAAGGGAGGAAGGGAGTTTGTGAAGGAGATAGGTTGAGGTCGAGAGAGAGAGATAGAGGAAGGATGATCGAGATGGAGGAAATGAGATGATGCGAGGTGATGGGAGTCGATCGACTCTGTTGCGGTGGCAAGCGACCTGCTGGCGAGAGGGAAGGATGAAGCGTAGAAAAAGGTTGGATCAAGATGGTGGAGGAGGGAAAAAGTAGAATTGGCTGGCGTGGTGGCTGTGGTGTGTCTGTGAAAAAGAAGAACAATGAGCAAGGAGATGAGATGGGGGCTGGTCGTGAGGTTCTCTGTGAAAATCAAATATGAATAAGAGAAATGAGGCGAGATGGATGTGGGTGGATAAAAGAAGCGGAGGAAAAAGAAGGAAGATGAGATGGAGATGTGATGGTGGTTTCCGGTCTTTCTAACGAGCGAGAATCGCGACGAAGGGTACGATGAGCAGAAAAAATGAGATGGAGAGGGAGAGAAGGGTGGCTATATTTTGTGTGTTAGGGCTAGCATCAAATAGAGGGAGTGACCTGTTGTGTGGAGGAAGAAGAAAATAAGTAGGGATTTTGGTTGGGCTTTGGCTTAGGTTAAGAAAAAAATGGATTTGGATTTGGTTGGGTCGAGTTTTGGCATATAATTGTCATGGAGACTTCCAATTTCACTTGTCACTTTGTACCGCCATTCGAGTTTGTCAAATAATTATTCACCTAACTTTCCGCTTTGATACAATTTCGATAAATTTTCATTCCTATAAAAACATGAAAATGAGATAACTAGAATAAATTACAATAATCTAACCATTAACAAATATAAATTATAAGGTAATTAAAGTATAAATTACGTGAATTTCAAATGACTGGTCCAACAAGTCATGCACTTCACTATCTTGTAGTCGTTGAAAGGAAATGGTTTGGACGTTCAAATGTTAATCTGACTAAATTCAAGTTGTGAATTGAATTGGAGAAATAATTAGTGAGCTTTAACGAGTTCATGAAATTATTTATCACTTTTTACCTAAAAAATAATTTGTTACTGATGCAGACGTTTTTTGCTCCCTGCTTTGACCTAGTCCCGCTGACCTGCACAAGTAATGCACGTGAGCCATGGACCACCGTTGTGGTGGCCGATGGCACTCCTATGCTAAAGTCAGACAAGGATCTAAGGAAGGTGTAATGTTGTGAACATGGAATTTGTAGTGTACCTTAGCTTACCAACCTCATGTCTTATTTATAATGCATGAGTCCCGATTCTACCAGGCCATCGAAGGCGTAGTTTAGGAATGAGATCTTCGTGGAGATCCTTCTCTAATTACGAATTGTGTTGTAGAAGGGGAAGTTCCCTGTTAGCCTTGTGCTCCTAGATACACGGGAGATAGTTCCCAAACCAAGAACAATTCGTAGAAGGAAGTTTCCCTGCGTGGAATGTACTCTGGTATTTGCTTCCTAGTTAAAAATGTAGAGCTGCTGTAATTGCCTGTCCGAAGCTGATCCTCAAGATACTTGCCTTAGTATTACTTATGGGTATTGAGGATAGCTATGAGACGTATGGGCCTATCATGTTGTAAGAGTTCGGGTCCGTCTGGCGGACTAAATTAGACGGGCTTAGTACCGCTTGGGCCGGATCAGTGTTGGACTGACGTTAGGGCTCATAATTCCTAGAGATCATTATGACACGTGTACGCTCAGGGATGTGACAATTTTTGTATATCATCAGCTACTCCCCCCGAGTTAGTGGGCTTTCACATCAGTTCGCTAAGTCATCTGTTGAAAAGATATGCCGCTCATGATGATTGAGTCCAAATCGTTGCTTGAGCCACACGCTGCATTAACTGAACATTCGTCGGTTCAGCGAAATAGAGGCGAGAACCTAATCCCTATTTTGGTCATCCGTAGTGCGAAGTCTGGCTCTTTTATTTTCTTTGCTTTTGAAGATACTACTTTGCTCATCTTTTGATTTGGAAAAGATTGTTCGTTTTCTTCATGGCTCAACAAGACCTTCTTGATGTCGCAACCCTGGCCAAGGGCTTGGAGTTTTTTGAAGACAGTTTACTTTTCGAGCCTAATCTCACTGAAATCTGTACTAAGTTTGGGGTCCCCGAGGACCTGCCGTTGTATGTTCTGAAGGGTGACCAGACGCCCATGTTGCCATCGACGGGGTTCATCTTCTTGCAATATGGGATGCTTCAAACTAGAGTGTGTTTCCCAGTTCTGGACGTGATTTGGGAATTCTTGGACTTCCTTTAGATTCCTCCCGCGCAATTGGGGCCTAATGGATATAGGATTATCCTCCTCATTCTGATCAAGGCACAGGAGGCCGACAATCGCGTGACTTCGCATGTAGTTCAGTTATTGACTTCTCATCGGTTGAAGGGTAATGTTTTCTATAAGATGACGTCACCGAACTTCTTCAAGAATTTGCCAGATGACTTTAAGTTTTGGCAAAAAATATGGCTTCTTGGCCCCTGCGGATTCAAAGTACTTCCGATTCTAGGGTTGTTTGCTCGAAAGAGAGTTCAGGCCACTTCGTAAGTGTAACTTTTTATCTTGACTTTGTTCTGCTTGGTTGCAGGTTGGCTAATCGTTGCGGATGTCTTTGCAGGACGGTTTTCTACTAATCGCCTAACCCTAGAGGAGTAAAATACTATAGAGACGTTCCGCGGCTTGTCAGTGAGAAACGTAGTGGATGTCATGAATTGCCTTCTCGGTGGAAAACTCCTTCTCCACATCATGTAAGTGTGCATAAACACCGTCTAATTTGGTTCTTAACGATTCGAGCTCGGTTGCAGACCGATCCTGTACATGCACCTTTTCGACCAACGAGGCTTGAGCAACCCCCGCCGCTTTGACCTATTCCGAGCATCGCGCACTTAACACATCGGATTGACAATGGTCGTGTGGAAACACCAACAACAACACAACGAACTTCCTTTCCAGAGAGACCACCAGGTTACGACTAGCTTTGTAACCTGAAACCGTCACCCCTGTATAGGAAAGATGATTCATCCCATCCATGATATGCCTAAGGCCATCATCGATATGAAAACCCAGATCCAACACAAACATCAAAGGCCTCTCCACCGACCGTCTGTGTCACTCGTTGATAAGTCTATGCACACCATCCTATACGTCAAGCTGGGAAAATAACAAAACTTCCCATCCGACTTAACCCAAATATCTTCAGGGGTAGGCTCCATCCAACTAATCCGCGAATGAAGAATGCGAGGATCTGGAAGCACAGAAGAACCAACACCAACAAGCGGAAAGGAAGATGGAACAACATGAAAGCCATCCCCACTCTCTCACTGTGTAGTAACCGCAACAGAAGCGGAACGAGTGGTAATCCCAACGATGGTAGAAGAACCTAAATGGGCGAAAAAATGCGGGACCTCTGCCACATCATCAACAGGAGAAAGAAGAGAATGAGAAGACTGTGCCTCGAGAACTCGATCATGACCACCAAGCTCCTTAGACTGAACAACCGCCAATTGGAACATCTTATCATCGATGGCCCTAGGATCCTCATTGGAACACTTAGTAACATCGGGACCACCATAATTAGAATGGAGCTTCTTTTTGCCATCATCTAGCGGGCGAATAGTCTCTTTTTCGCTCCTCTCCAATGCCAACTTCATCTCTTTAGCCTCTTGCAGTGATAAGTAATCCTCCCTCCCAAGCTCCCTATCAACAAAACTAAAATAAAGAAAAACACGAGTAGAATCAAGGAGCCGCTTTCTATTTGGAACACAATCAGAACTTATAAACAACCACTTCGATGGACTAATAAGCCTCAAAACCTTTCTCTTATTGGAAGTTGGATCAGTAGTGCCAATGTTAGCAGGAGCATCAGATCCGTAACATTCGAGCTCACTTTCCCATCAATGACAACATTACCACCATCGACAAGAGCGATAACAACAATCTGCACAACTTGCTTCTCAATTAGTAGAGCCTGTTCAGCTTCATTCATACTATATAAACCGCTGCGCTCCACCATGACATCAGAAAGAAAGGTGTCCAGAAGAACCACAGGAAGCTGCAAAAAAAGCTCGCTGATAATCTGTTCCTTCACAGTCAATTGCAGATCCCTCCGCTTGTTGGGAATTGGAAATACCTCACTATTTGCTGAAATCACAAATCGAAGTAGCCAGAACGGACAGAAGCATAGAACCAAT
Source organism: Berberis vulgaris (assembly GCA_963556465.1). Lineage (NCBI taxonomy): Eukaryota > Viridiplantae > Streptophyta > Magnoliopsida > Ranunculales > Berberidaceae > Berberis > Berberis vulgaris. Next base: position 63,212,928 of record OY747127.1, on the reverse strand, counting down.
CCCATGACCAACCCCTAATATCATCGTTAAGATTGCCAAAACACGCAGGAGAACGAAGAAAACAAGTACTCTTGGTCACCAACAGACCGACCACCGAGTGCAAGGTTCTAGTAGTTCAAGGAATACTAGAAAAGATGACTCTTGCATATGTGAAAACCATCACCCTCAAACCGTTAGGGCCCATCTGGGTAGGAGGAATACCTAAAAAGTCTAAATAAGCCCAGAACAACTCTGGATTTGGAAATAGAAAGCAAAATTGAAACATACGTGGGTAAAATGCAATATGCCCCTTCCTCGGACGACAAGGACTGTCATTTTCCTAAGGTAAAATGATCTCAAGGTCAGTAGGCAAAGAGTAGTTGAAACAAACGCTATCCAAGGTCGCCTAAGAAGCCTTTGTGGGAGAGAAATTAGCTTCCCAAATAGCAAGCTGCTCACCATCCAGTAAGTCACCAACAAACATCGTGAATATGCAAGAAAAATGGAAGAAGACGATGAAAAAAATAAACAACCCTAATATCAAAGATGGCATAGATAAGGAAACAAACCCGTCACGATTTCTTTTATACAACCGAACAACGAAGAGACTGCTCGTGGGACGACGTGTGGGATGATGCCTTGTGAAATTTCAAAAAATGCGTGCAAAAACGAATGGATAAACAAGTGATCGAGATGATCGACCGACCAAAAGTTGCTAACAACACTAAGTTCAAGGCAATGATAGAATTGGAACACTAACCTTCACGAAGTCAGTGGCCACATTAGCATACCCACTAACTAAAGAGGGGATAGTTGATGGTATATCAAAATAGACTGTTATCGAAGCCATACACGTGGCAGAAAACATCCATCACGAGGATCTGGCCTTCCCATCTATTGGGCTAGCTCGTAAAACTCAAGAAGGATAAAACCAACCATAGAGGCCCAAACAAGGCCTACTATAAGAAGACACAATCGAAGCCCAAATTCAGGCCCGACAGAAGTTCCCTCATAAAAAGAGGAACGTTGCATAAAAAAGAGTCGTGGAGGGAGTTACGCCTCCACGGACGCATCTCCATGAAGGAGGAGACTGTTACGAGGAACGTCTCCTTCCGTTGCGTCTCACATGCTTAAGTCACGTAGAGATTTAACCACGACCAGAATAAAAGGTAAAGGGAACATTCGATAAAGGTAGGTAACTTTAAATTATTTTTGTCCAGATTTACTTCCCTCTTCAAACATAGTCGTTGACTTATGAATCGAAGTGCCTTCAATCACCAAAAAAATGGTCATTGGCAGTCTAACATCTGTTTTGTAAGTCAAACTCTTAGGATGATGAGATTTGGACGCATAACATACTATAGTTTCAAAGTTAACACTCCTTCACAGGGTAAGATTTTTCTTAAAATGCAAACATAACCTCAATATGAAGATGATCTAACTCTAAGAAAAGTAAGAAAAAAAAAAAACCAAACCGTAAACAACACCTAAATGATGCGCAACAAAATGAATGAAAACCAACCTAGAGTTTTGCTACCAATGCAGGACTGAAATTTAATTTACTTTACCAAACCGTGGGAGAGGCACATTAATTTCCTATCAATCTGTCACTACAAAATTGGTCCTACCTCTTTTTGGCTTTCCATCTCAAAGTGAAATGCCAATTCAAGAACTATTCCAAGGTAGGATATGTTCCTTCACTTGACTATTTTAAGCTTTCAAACTTTCAAAGAGGGGTCCTATAAACGTGAAACATGTCCTTGATAATTATCTAGCTACAAATTTTAAATAGAAAAAGCCTAGTTTCCTAACCCTAAAATAGATGGTGGTTAACCTACCCGCGGGAGAGGGCACGGAAATTGAAAATCAATCCTGCAACTATTCAAATTTGCATGCAATACTAACTAAAACAACCAAAACACCAAGTAATCACAATAGAAATTGCGTGTAGATGCGGCGGGGAGAAGTTACCTTTGGCATGAACCTCTTTCGGGTTACTTGCGATGCCGGCTAGAAGTCGAGTTGTCTAAAACTAGAAGCAATGTCGACTTGATAGCTCGCTGGCTTCTGATAGTGTCCACGCGAATCGCAACTTGGAAAGAAAAATCACATTGCAAGATATACTTTTTTTCTTCTGTAGTTCTATGTTTTGCTATTTTTCCTTTCTACTTATGTTTCACGACATCTGATTTTCACTTCATTCCCGCGATAACTCCTATGAATACTTGTGTATGATTGTCTGTAAAACAAATGCAACAAATTAAAACTCAAATTAATATAATAAAACAATTAAGCAAGTGATTCCTAACACTTTTCCTAAACAAAGAGAATTAAACCTAAACTATAAACTAGTGAAAATAAACCCTCGACTTCGATTGCACCGTTACAGTCACCCACAATGGTGTCAAAAACTTGATGAAGATTTTACTAACCTAAATTAGTAGGCCAATTTGACCTGATTGTTATACCGTAAGTGCATGGTCGTCTAACTAGTAGAAAATGACAAATACTAAGGGTGGGCATCCCATCCCGCGATCCCAATCCCATCCTGTCCCATTTCAATTTTTATAGTCCTTTTGGAACGGAAAAACTCATCCCGATCCTGTCTCGTCTTGATCTAGGGATGGGATCGGGATGGAGATTTTCAATCCTACCCATTTGTTCCGTCCCAAACTTATTTATATAATATTTATTATTGGTGTGTGAGCATTGTGAGAGGAAATTTTGTGTTATTCTTCATTGAAAGACCATTTATTTACTATATGCTCATCATGTCCCATCCCATCCTGAACCCGTTGGGGATGGGACGAGGTCGGGATGAGGTCCATTTCGTCCCATCCTGTCCTGTGCCCACCACTAGCAATTACGGGTCGATCCCACGAGGATTGAAGACACAATCTAAAATTAATATCTACCTAAACTAATTTAAAAGGGGTTATTGCAACCGTATTGCTAAACAAATGGAAAATAAAAAAGCTGGTAATGAGTTTGTAAATCAATGAGATAGATTCTAATGCTTTCGAATCATCCATCAAGTTCATAAACTTATACTAATGTCAATTATTGTCCCATTTTGTGGATTGATTTTAGCAAAAGATGTAAACCCTTGAAATTAATTGTCTGTTTACGGCACAACTCACATGTTTAAATAACACGAATAAAACATGTTTAAACAAAAATATAGAATAATTCTAATTAATATGGATGCAGGACATACACTGTGAAAGTAATATGCGTTTGTTCACAAATCAATCCAATGTTAAACCAGACAATTCATCAGAGAACAATAAAAAACAAAAGAAAATTCTACTAAGCTTGAGGAATCATCTACGCCTTAGCGGATGGTTCAGAAGATAATTGTGGTGGTCACGACAACAATGTGGGTGAACATCTCTTTATCAACGAACGCGATTCACCGAAGTGTGTAGGTGCTTTGTGGTGGTACAAAATATAAGTCATGGTGCGGATAGAGAAAGAAAGAATTAAAAAACTCATCGTCGTCTTCATCTTCCTTGTTTGTTCTTGTTGTGTTGCGATCAATGGTGCTGCTATGTCTGTGAAGAATCAGGGAGAGAAGGGGGGACTAGGAAGAAAATCAGGCAAAAGGGAGGAAGGGAATTTTTGAAGGAGATACGTTGCGGTCGAGAGAGAGAGAGAGAGGAAGGATGATCGAGATGGAGGAAATGAGATGATGCGAGGTGATGGGAGTCGATCGACTCTGTTGCAGTGACAAGCCACCTGCTGGCGAGAGGGAAGGATGAAGCGTAGAAAAGGTTGGATCAAGATGGTGGAGGAGGGAAAAAGTAGAATTGGCTGGCGTGGTGGCTGTGGTGTGTCTGTGAAAAAGAAGAACAATGAGCAAGGAGATGAGATGGGGGCTGGTCGTGAGGTTCTCTGTGAAAATCAAATATGAATAAGAGAAATGAGGCGAGATGGATGTGGGTGGATAAAAGAAGCGGAGGAAAAAGAAGGAAGATGAGATGGAGATGTGATGGTGGTTGGGTCGGGTTTTGGCATATGATTGTCATGGAGACTTCCAATTTCACTTGTCACTTTGTACCGTCATTCGAGTTTGTCAAATAATTGTTCTCCTAACTTTCCGCTTTGATACAATTTCGATAAATTTTCATTCCTATAAAAACATGAAAATGAGATAACTAGAATAAATTACAATAATCTAACCATTAATAAATATAAATTATAAAGTAATTAAAGTATAAATTACGTGAATTTCAAATGACTGGTCCAACAAGTCATGCACGTCACTATCTTGTAGTCGTTGAAAGGAAATGGTTTGGACGTTCAAATGTTAATCTGACTAAATTCAAGTTGTGAATTGAATTGGAGAAATAATTAGTGAGCTTTAACGAGTTCATGAAATTATTTATCACTTTTTACCTAAAAAATAATTTGTTACTGATGCAGACGTTTTTTGCTCCCTGCTTTGACCTAGTCCCGCTGACCTGCACAAGTATTGCACGTGAGCCATTGCTAAAGTCAGACAAGGATCTAAGGAAGGTGTAATGTTGTGAACATGGAATTTGTAGTGTACCTTAGCTTACCAACCTCATGTCTTATTTATAATGCATGAGTCCCGATTCTACCAGGCCATCGAAGGCGTAGTTTAGGAATGAGATCTTCGTGGAGATCCTTCTCTAATTACGAGTTGTGTTGTAGAAGGGGAAGTTCCCTGTTAGCCTTGTGCTCCTAGATACACGGGAGATAGTTCCCAAACCAAGAACAATCCGTAGAAGGAAGTTTCCCTGCGTGGAATGTACTCTGGTATTTGCTTCCTAGTTAAAAATGTAGAGCTGCTGTAATTGCCTGTCCGAAGCTGATCCTCAAGATACTTGCCTTAGTATTACTTATGGGTATTGAGGATAGCTATGAGACGTGTGGGCCTATCATGTTGTAAGAGTTCGGGTCCGTCTGGTGGACTAAATTTGACGGGCTTAGTACCGCTTGGGCCGGATCAGTGTTGGACTGACGTTAGGGCTCATAATTCCTAGAGATCATTATGACACGTGTATGGCTCAGGGATGTGATCATTTTTGTATATCATCAGCTACTCCCCCCGAGTTAGTGGGCTTTCACATCAGTTCGCTAAGTCATCTCTTGAAAAGATATGCCGCTCATGATGATTGAGTCCAAATCGTTGCTTGAGCCGCACGCTGCATTAACTGAACATTCGTCGGTTCAGCGAAATAGAGGCGAGAACCTAATCCCTATTTAGGTCATCCGTAGTGCGAAGTCTGGCTCTTTTATTTTCTTTGATTTTGAAGATACTACTCTGCTAATCTTTTGATTTGGAAAAGATTGTTCATTTTCTTCATGGCTCAACAAGACCTTCTTGATGTCGCAGCCCCGGCCAAGGGCTTGGAGTTTTTTGAAGACAGTTTACTTTCCGAGCCTGATCTCACTGAAATCTGTACTAAGTTTGGGGTCCCCGAGGACCTGCCGTTGTATGTTCTGAAGGGTGACCAGACGCCCATGTTGCCATCGACGGGGTTCATCTTCTTGCAATATGGGATGCTTCAAACTAGAGTGTGTTTCCCAGTTCTGGACGTGATTTGGGAATTCTTGGACTTCCTTTAGATTCCTCCCGCGCAATTGGGGCCTAATGGATATAGGATTATCCTCCTCATTCTGATCAAGGCACAGGAGGCCGACGTTCGCGTGACTTCGCAGGTAGTCCAGTTGTTGACTTCTCATCGGTTGAAGGGTAATGTTGTCTATAAGATGACGTCACCTAACTTCTTCAAGAATTTGCCAGATGACTTTAAGTTTTGGCAAAAAATATTGCTTCTTGGCCCCTGCGGATTCAAAGTACTTCCGATTCTAGGGTTGTTTGCTCGAAAGAGAGTTCAGGCCGCTTCGTAAGTGTAACTTTTTATCTTGACTTTGTTCTGCTTGGTTGCAGGTTGGCTAATCGTTGCGGATGTCTTTGCAGGACGGTTTTCTACTAATCGCCTAACCCTAGAGGAGTAAAATACTATAGAGACGTTCCGCGGCTTGTCAGTGAGAAACGTAGTGGATGTCATAAGCACCCCCAACTTCACCCATAGTAGACTGTGGGACAGTTGGCACGTTGCCCCCACTCTGTAACGAGCATCACGGATTAAGCTTGAAGATGGGGCCCCTTCTAGGAAGAGGAAAATTGCTGGGGCCAAAGCTCCTGTTCTGTATGACGTGGAGGAGGAGTCTGAGATGCTTGCCTCTTTTGTGAGTTCGAAGAGGTCCCGCGTAACGACCCGTTCCGCACAGTTAGGGTTTCCTGTACGGTTGCGCTACGTGTACGACATAGATCGCGCAGTAACACGTGTACGGCGTAAATTGGGGGACGATTGAGTATCGATTGATCCCCCTCAATTGATGGGGGGTTGCATGAGCGCCATTAATTGAATGAACGTGGTCTGCTCACTTTACTTGGGAACCACCGTCTCTTCATTTTCCATACGGTATTCAATGCTTGATAGTTAATGCTGGTGCCCGTTTGGTGAACCATCATGTCTATATAATAACGTGCTTCCATCGTTGTAGGCATTATATTTTGCAGAGCGTATCTCTTGTAAAGTTCTTGTTTGAATAAAATGTTTTGGGTTTTTCAAAAGCTAAAAGGAGATCTCTAGCAATTGAGTCTTCGAATGTTCTGACATTTGCACTGATTAGGCATGATCATAATCGCTGTTATGCGTGGTCACCTGTTCTGGGTGCACACGTAGTTGATCTTCTTAGATCTCGTAATTTCTTTTCACATTGCGAAGAAAAAGTACGCACTTTCTTCCAAGGGGAGGGTTTGTTGTTCATGTGTCGGTGCCTATCGTTGTTCCTGAATGTTTAATTTCATAGATAGCACCAGCAGCTGTTGTCCAAGCGTCTACCTTAACCACTTCTCGATTAGCTCCGTCGCCTCGCCTTTGGGTTGGAAGTCGGCATCCGGGTTGGGGTGGAATTGGACATGTCCTGTTGGAGTGGGCCATTGACTCTCAGTCATCTCCCTATTTTCCCTGATGCGGGAAAGTGCATGCGTTCCGCGTCTGCCTGATACTTGTCCCAAGTTCATCTGGTTGATCGAATCGAGCTTGTAATTTAGTCGTAAGTTTTTGGCGATGCTCCTGGTTGCCGATTTTGCACCACCTTAGACCATATTTGAGGGGTACGTCAGCAGAAGCGATGAACATGATATTTTCATTTTGCTCTTGCTCATTCCAGTTTTCGCGGAGAGGTTGAAGAGTAGAGTCTTCTTTGGATGCCTTTATGTAGTTAGATCGTCTAAGCGAGTATTTACTTCAGGTCGTACTAAATTCAGATGCTTGTAGTATGTAGTCTTTTGTATCCACCTCAAGGCACTTGTTGTTACATCTTTCCAGTAATCAATAGAGTTTGTTTTAACAATTCTTCCTTATTTCTTAAATGATTGCAAATCACATAAGTCTTTAAGAACCAAAACTCTACATTGACTATGGAAAGGGAAATAAACAATCGAAAAAGACTAACTGTTGATTGAGAGAGATTGATCCTGGCCCTGATGTGAACTCGGATGGCCCTTGCGGATCGTTAATGTTCTGAGTGGACTATCGAGATTTGCTGGCGTTACAGAGGTTATTGAAGAGTAAACCTTGCAGAGGGATTAATCTTCGTACCGACGAAAAGTCGGGGATTGTGTTCCCGTTTGCCTTGGCCTTTCCGTTTTGCTTGACTAAAGAGTAGATTACTCATGCACGGCTTGGCTGTGGTGCTTCAGCTGTCACTCGACCTGGTACTGGTTTAGGCCACTCCGTAAGACTCGGTTGGATCTGGGAGTACTCTATTTGTTTCAGTGATGCGTAATGGCAGCCTCGTGTCGTAGGTTGGTCTCCATGTATTGTACCTTCGGAGTGGATAGCGGTATACTTAACGCACTGGTGAAGGGTGGAGACCACTTCTTTCATCTAGTGGAGCCACGATCTTCCCAAGATAAGGTTGTAGGTTGATGGCTCGTCTACTACCATAAAGTCCAGAAACATGACCTTTCTTAGCTGCAGCTATCCTGCCATTGTTGCTAACCTTATCTTTCCGATGGGGAAGCAATTCTCCCCGTTGAATCCGATCAGTGGGTGATCTGAGGACGTCAAGTTTTCCTCCTTGAGGTCCATATTGCGGAACGTGTTGTAGAACAGGACGTTGAGCGAGCTTCCTATGTCCACTAGAGCTCTCTTTACCTCCCACCTTGCAATGGAGACCGAGATGACTAGGGCGTTGTTGTGCGGCTCTCGGACTCCTTCGAGGTCTTTGTCCATAAAGGTCATGGTGGGAATCTGGCTTTGAATCCTCGAGTGGCAAATGTGTTTGTCCTCGTCTACTGGTTGTGTCCGTATCTCCAATAAAGTCTGCTTGCAGGACCTGTACGACTGGTCTTCGCTCGGTTTGACTCCATGTAGGACATAGATTATCCCTAGAGCCCCCTTCTCTATTTCTTTCACTAACTCCCTCGGTCCCTGGTTCGTTCTAGTCACTTCTCAGAGTTCATAAATTCTTTTAGTTTGCCCCTGCGGATCCAGTACTCAACCTCATACCTCAGACTCTTGCAGTCATTGGTATTGTGGCCACCTTCCTTGTGGTACGCGCAGTACTTGTCGTTGTCCTACTTGGAGAGGTCTCCGCGCTGCTTTGGGGGCCACTTAAGATCTTCCCAATTTTCCATGGAGTTTAGTTCGTCCGACAGGCTTGAATTGAGGGGTGTCACGGCTTTGGATCCAACGTAGTTGGAGGCTTTTTCTGGCCTGGACAGACCAGGGTCTGACCTGTTGTCACCGCGCTTTCTCTTACTCCTTTCTTCACCCTCGTGTCTCTTTCCATTCTTTTTGTCCTTAGAAGCATAAGGCTTCTTCTCGCCTTCGATTTCCGTCTTTACGGTCCTCAACACCTCCAAGGTAATGTGTTTTTGGGTGCCCTTGAGGAGATCCATCATGTCCAGAGGGGGCTCCAAGATGAGGTCTTCATAGAGTTTTCGCTCCTTGAGGCTAGCAGTGAAGGCTATCACGGCTTTGTCGTCGCTGCATCCGTCGATGAGAGTCAACTCGTTGTTGAAGTATGTGACAAACTATCTGAGTGTCTCAATGGACTTCTGCTTAAGAGAGAGTATGTAGTGTGGACATTTTCGCAAGCGCTGGCTCTCAACGAAACGTTTCAGGAACTCCTTTTCCGGTGTCTTGAAGGAGTCGATCGACCTCGGCGGAAGGTTGTGGAACCACGTTAGTGCTGACTTCTTCAGGCTAATGAGAAAAGTCATGCACCTCACCGACTCGGATCCTTCTTTGAGAGCCATTACGTGCTGGTAATGTCGCAAGTGGTCGAATGGGTCGGTGGTTTCGTCGTAGAAGTCGAGCTTCGGGGGAGTGAACTTCCTCGGAAGGGCCTCATTCATGATTCGGTCCATGAATGGTGGGACAGAGAGACGGTACAACACGTCTGGATCGTGTGCCCTTCTGCGGAGGGGGTTCTGAGGGCCGAGCCTTTCTGCCCTGGCGGTGGACTCAGCGTTAGCCACACAACCTCCTCTAGTCTAATGAGAACTAGCGGGGGTTTGGCTCTCCTGTGCTTTCTCTCTGCCATCTTCCGGAGACGGAGGATTGTGTTGCTCATGGTCTCCATTAGCAGGCGGTGGATTTTGCCATGTGAGCCTCCACTGCCTTGACGATTTGCTGTATTTGAGATGAAAACATCTCTATTCTGGGGTCCGCCGTCGCTGTCATCGACGCGGGAGCATGAGTCTGTTGTTCGTGCATGACTGGAACCGCCGAAGGTGCGGTACAACGCCAGTCTGAGCGTTTGACATGTCCCCTTGTTCTCCATTGTTGTGTGATCTAGTGGTCACCATCTCTCTAGGTTTTGAAGGGAGATGGTTCTAGTGAAAGGTTAGGAACTTTGTCGTCCCCACGTATGGCGCCAAACTGATGCAGTCATTTTCTGCTCCCTGCTTTGACCTAGTTCTGCTGACCTGCACAAGTAACAAACATGAGCCACGGACCACCGTTGTGGTGGCCGATGGACTCCGATGCTAAAGTCAGACATGGATCTAATGAAGGTGAAATGTTGTGAACATGGAATTTGTAGCGTACCTTAGCTTACCAACCTCATGTCTTATTTATAGTGTAGGAGTCTGATTTTACCAGGCCATCGAATGCGTAGTTTAGGATGGAGATCTTCAAGGATACCCTTCTCTAGATAGGAGTCATGTTGTAGAAGGGGAAGTTCCATGTTAGTCCTGTGCTCCTAAATACGCTGGAGATGGTTTCCAAACCAAGAGTAATCCATAGAAAAAAGTTCATTGCGTGGAATGTACTCTGATATTTACTTCCTAGTTGGAAACGTAGAGTTATTGTAATTGCTTGTCCGATAGGGCTTACGAGTGTTAAGGATAGTTGTGAGGCGTGTGGGCCTAGCATGCTGTAAGAGTTCAAGTCCGTTTGACGGACTGAATTAGGCGGGCTTAGTACCGCTTGGGCCGGATCAGTATTGGACTAACACTGGGGCCCGTAATTTCTCGAGATCATCATGACACGTGTATGGCTCAAGGATGTGATCATTTTTATGTACCATTAGTTACCAACAAGGTTATAATTACCAACACAATTTTATTTCATTGCTACATAGATTTCATTTACATTTCAGAATTTGACAAACGAAATATGGGTGTCGAATGGGTGTCGATGTAGACAGTCTGTTGTATTTGTATTGGAGTGACCCAAACAATGAAAAGATGTTCCAACATCGTTTTGGCTCATCTTCGATATAATCCACTGCTTTTTAAATACTACTAAAGATTTTAACACATCCAAGTCGGTGAAATATCCTGTCAAAATTAAACCTTAATAATTGATGAGTAACTACTCAGTTCAATTGATCTTCGTAACTTTACAATGAACCAATGTTAATCGTAAACAAAGCCACTTGAATGGAAATAATGTCAACTTCTTCTATATTCAACTAGGTAATCTGCTAATTCCATTGCAACATAGTTTTTACAATGTTGAATATCGACCTTACTAATTAAAAATCAGGTCTTTTGTGTTATTTAATTTCACTACATTTAATCTTATTACACATTATGTGTGCCATGAGAAATACAACCTGAAGAGGATGAATACGGTAGTGAACAATGAGAAGAACCTTGAAACAGTAATTGAGCTGAAGATGCTAAAGAAGAATATGAGGGCTCTTGTTCAGATGATTTCTTCAAACAGTTTGTACTAGGCTTATTGGCTTGATCACTTCCTATTTCATGCCTTATTTCCCTTAATAAGGCTGCAACATCTTTCATTGTAGGACGGTCTTCTGCGCGGTTGCTTGCACAAAGTAATGAGATTCCTAAAGCTTGAAGCATTCATTGTATTTGTGCATCAGGTCTGCCTTGTAACTTCTAATCAAGGATTTTAAGTGGATCCTTCTTGTTTTTGAGATGGTCATGAACCCATTGAACTATGTGTTGGCCTTCTGGAAATGAAGGATCAATTGGCCTTTTCCAGTTATTATCTCTAGTAGAACTACTCCAAAGCTGTAGACATCGCTCTTCTCTGTGATCTTCAAGGTACAAGCATACTCTGCAATTGAATATCAAAATTTAACAAAGATGCCAATACAGAAGAAAAGAAAAATCATTTATGTACACAAAATCAAGCAAAATGAATAAATACACACCTGGGGCCATATAGCCATAGGATCTAGCGAACTCTGGGTTGGCAGAATAGGTGCCATTCTCATCTTCGATCAGCCTAGCAAGTCCAAAATATGCTAAGCATGCTTCATACCTCTCCCCCAGTAAAATGTTGTGCGCTTTAACATCCCAGTGGAGAATACCTGGAACACAATCGTGATGCAAATAAGCTAGGCCTTCTGCAATCTCAAGTGCTATCTTGAAGCAAGTCTCCCATTTAGCTAATCCTACACACCCATCATGCAACAATGTACCAAGAGTCCCATTTGGCAAATAATCGTAGAAGAGAAACTTAGTCTTCCGATTAGCACTCCAACCCAATAGGCGCATTATATTCCGGTGTCGTATCCTTGACAATGTCGCAATTTCTGATGAGAATGCTGCAGCAGAGAACTTCTCTGATGATCGAAACCTCTTAACCGCGATCGTCAACCCCGATGACGACGGAATATCTGCCTTGTAGACGACCACTAACATTCCCTTGCCAAGAACATTGTTCGTTGTCAAACACCTTGACACATCATCAATTGACAAGTCGAGTTTCTGGTACAAAGTCACTTCCCATGGTGGGCCCATCTCCATGTCATCGTCACCCTCCGTGTCATAATCTCTCCTGGACCCACCCAGGCTCAATTTATTGGATCGAGGGGGGCTCATGCGCACAAAGCGCAGGACCCCCTCATGTGCATCAAGGGGGACCGTTGGATTAAAGTAGATGTTATATAACGGCTCTCATTAAATCACACATCAATCACCCCACTCTCTCTCTCTTCTCTCGCATTAAACCACCCACACATTACCTCTCTACGAGCCAAGAAAGTGATGAGCGAGTTCTTCACTCCAAATCCTCAAGAAGTTGATTACTCCCTTCGATTCAGGAACCAAGAAAGTGAACAGAAACCCCAAGAAGTTGATTACTCTGAGCGCGATGAGCGTGTTCTTCACTCCAATTCTTGCTGGGTATCCTGCATCAACCTCAAATTCAATCCACTTTGAACAATCTCAAACCCCACTGAATTAGCACATTGGCTTGTCAAGATTGCCCTCTCTTGGTACCAAGCACATCCATTTCTCAGTAGTGGGTGCATCTTCAATGGCTCATCACAATATTCCAATGCGGAAAGGCAAGAAATTCATTGAATCTGAACTCGTGAACCCTTCACTGGGGTACCCAAGTCCTTCCTTACAGATCCCAATCTTCTTTGCTCAGGGTAGAGTCAATATTTCGAATGAATTTGGGATTGGGATTTCGTTCTTTGATCGACTAGTTTCCTCGTTTCAAGATTGTGATGCAATTTGCTTCAAAGGTCGTCGAGAGATCGAAGGGCCGTATTTTGATTGCCTGGAGAGCCGATACAATAAGTAGATAGTAGTAATTGGTCCTGTTCTCTACAATCAATCAGATTCCCCCTTGGAAGAGAAATGGACAAGTGGTTGAGTGGTTTTGATAAAGGTTCATTTGTGTATTGTGCATTTGGGAGTGAATCATCATGGAGAAGGTTCAATTTCAAGAACTGGTGATGGGGTTGGAGCTCACTGGGTAATGTGTGGTTTAATGAGAGAGAGAGAGTGCGGTGATTGATGTGTGATTTAATGAGAGCCGTTAGATTACTTCTACTTTAATCCAACGGTCCTCCTTGATACACATGAGGGGGTCTTGCGCTTTGTGTGCATGACCCCCCCTCGATCCCAATTTATCATTCCTCCCTCTCAAAATGATGTAAAATGTCGTTAACAAAAGTATGGCGGCGGCGCACAATAGCTCCACCATCGCCACCTTGGAAGCCTCACCGCGTCTTGCGGTGGCGCCACCTCGAGCGTCGGCGGCGCAGTGGTTGCCGGAGAAGCAGAGAGACGGGTTCCCTGCGAGGTTGCTCAACGAAAGCTTTGTGAAGAAACCGGTGTACAGAACCTTGCCTGAGAAATTGTTGTTCGAGATATTGAGAAGCACAAGATTTTGTAATCCCACGAGAATTTGAAGATCTCCAACGAGCTGATTGTGAGAGAGATCAAGAACTCCGAGCTTGTCCAAGGTCGAAAACTCCGACGGAATCTCGCCAAAAAGTCTGTTGCAGCTCAGATTCAGAGAAATCTCTAGCGGAATCTTACCTATACTCGCCGGAATCGGACCTTCCAATCCATTCCCACTCAAGTCCAACAACTGTAACTTCGAACAAGCACCGAGTTCCGATGGAATCGGTCCAGTGAACTGGTTCTTACTCAGAACTAGCTTGGTGAGTGAACTCAACGATTCGAGACCCATCGACGAAATGAAGCGAAAGAAGATGGTTGAAGTTATACGGCAAGGTTCCGGCGATAGCGTTGGAGTGAAAATCGAGGAAGGTCAGATTTCGGCAGCCACAGATCTGGAGATGAATTTCTCCAGTCAACCTGTTGGACCCAAGATCCAAGAAATTCAAATTTCTCAAGTTTCCAATCTCTCATGGAATCTCTCCAGTCATCTTATTTCCATTGGCTCTGAATCTGATGAGTGATTTGCACTTGCCTATCTCTCTAGGTAATTCTCCGGAGAGATTGTTGGATAAGATAAGCAATTTTTTTAGATTCTCCAATTGGAAGACGCCTTTGGGGATCAAACCAATGATGTTGTTTTGAGACAGATCAATAACTTCAAGGTTGTTGCAAAATGAGATTGAAGATGGAATGGTTCCTTCAATTTTATTCTGCCACAAGTATAGCATTGTTAAGTTTCCGAGACGACCTATATCTAAAGGAATGGAGCATGTGATCTGATTGTTATCCAACTCCATGTGGACTAAGCTTCGGCAGTTTGTTAGCTGGGAGGGAATTCGCCCAGAGATTTGGTTAACACTCAGCTGAAGTTCCAGCAATGAGGTCAAGGTACCAAATGTTTGAGGAATGCTCCCACTCATGGAATTCATTGATAAGTCTTTCACCATTAGGCCCTAGCAGTTCCCGAGCTCCTGAGGGATTACTCCAACTAGATTGTTTTGCCAGAGGAGTAAGTTTTGGAGGTTTTGAAGTTTCCCCAGTCGAGGAGGGATGGAGCCAGTGAGCAAATTTTCGTACAAGTATATGCTTTCTAGACAAGTACATTCCCCGACTTCTGGGGGAATTTGGCCGGATAAGAGTGCGGTGTAGATTGCGAGTGTCTGAAGCTTCTTGAGTTGGCCAAGGGAAGGTGGGAGGAAACCTGAGATGCTTGTTTCAGCTAGGCCTAACATCACCAAATTGCTACAATTCCCAATCTCTTTGGGGAGAGCACCTTCAAGATTTTTGTTACCACCAGCTCTAAGGATTTCAAGCTTGTTCAACCTCCCAATGTTGCTTGGTACTTCACCACTTAGCTAGTTATCATACAAAACCAACCATTTCAAGCTCAAGAGACTCCCAATTTCGATTGGGATTGATCCCTTAAGCCTATTTGAATTGAGAATAAGCATTTCCAATTTTCCCAAGCCACAAATTTCGCGTGGGATTTCTTCGGTGAGGTCATTGTCACTCAAGTCTAAGTGAACTAGCTGGCTTAGACCTCCGAGGTCTTTGGGAATTAAATCGGTGAGGTTGGTTCCCGATAAGATGAGCTTATTTAGCGATGTCAATGAAGTGAAATTCCATGGAACATGGCCTAGTAAATCGACATACTCAAATTCATTTGGACGACCTGTTTTTTGAAGTTGCAAGACACCCCAAACCACGTACATGGATTTTCGTCATTCGGATTCCAATCATTTAAGTCCTCGGGCGAACCATGCAAGCTCCATTTCCATGATAAAAGCGCTTCGCCTAGGTCATTGACTGCGAAGGCGATAGAAATTGTTTGAGAGACGAAGAAAAGAAATAAGAAGAAAATATTCCATGGGTATACAGGCATTACTACTAAGCTAGTACTGACTACTCCCCAAGCTGGGATGCACGGACTCGGATAGGATACGGCGACTCGGCAATTTTCAAAAAACTAGGACTCGGCGACACGTCAAACCTTATTTTTATTTTTATATTTTATTAAGAATTTATTAACATAATGTCATAACTCATAAACAATAATTAATAATCTAAATATATAAAACATCTAAATGCAATGAGCTTAATTAATGAAATTATTTGAATGAATGAAAAGTTTGGGTACATAAGTGAAAATTAGGGTAATTGATTCTAATATGGGCCGGGCCTAACTTGGACCCTACCCAACACACCAATGGAATCCATATAGATAGCAATGGAAGTCAATCCATATCTCATAAATGATAATATAGAAGATGGGAGGCTCAGGAGGTTGAAGAAAGCAGCGAAAGCTCCCAGACTCCCAGTCGATCTCTCTCCCTGATCGATCTCCCTGCTAGATCTTTCTCCCTGCTCGATCGATCTCTCCCAGTCGATCGATCGATCTCCCTGCTCGATCGATCTCTCCCTGCTCGATCGATCTCTCTGATCGATGGATCTCTGTGCTCGATCTCTGGGTAGATTTCAGCCATCCGATTTTATCAAGATCTGAAAAAAAAAATTATTGGCAACCGAATCCTGACCGTGTCCAGACCGTATTCGGACCGGGTCAGGCCGTATCCTGACCAAGTCACGTTGACCGATACGTTGACCGCGTGTTGGATATGTATCGAACGCGAATCGCACGCGTATCCGTATCCGACTCGCGTATTACTAGGATTCGGAGGATTTTACCTAGAATCCGTGCTTCCTAGTCCCCAAGTGAAAGGGATGAAGAAGGTGAGTTGAGTTGGATGTCAAAGAAGATGGAAGATTGGAGCGGAGAAAAACCAAATCATGTTTTGTAGAGATAGAGATTAGCATAAACATATAAATATGGGGGAGTAAAAAAGACCCAGAATCTCCGGATCCAAGACCAGCTAAGCCATGATGTTGGTGGAGAAAGAGAGAGATGGAATTTTAGATGTTGGTTGGATTTGTTTATGGATGAAAGAGGTGTTGTGGGTGTCTATATTTTCAAATCTAGCTTTATCTCTTTATGTTATGCCCCTTGTCAAATGCTCTCTATGCTCCCAAACTTACTTTACAATGCTAATCCATGATTTAGGTACATCACTTGTTACCCTCGCCTATTTCAACTTCCCACAAAAACGTAGTTTGCTTTTGTTTCTTCTATTGTTTTTATTTTTATTTTTTCATTTTTTCATATTGGGTAAGGCATGAAAGTGGCACTTTTTTTTTAAACTATAATTCACCAAAATTTTTATGTGTTTAAAAAAAGTTAAATTAGTAAACCACGTTGGTCCTTCCTTAAAACAACAAAATTCAAAAGAAAGTATAATAACAATAACTTAAAAAAAATTAAAAAATAAAATAAAATAATATCGATGGAAGATAAGTAAACAATGCATAGGTCAAGTAAGGTTTTCTTAATATTCAAAACAAATCTTCTGGCAAGACTATTAGAACTCTCCACCTCGTAGTAATAAAAAAATGCTACGAAACTAGATTTTTGCGATCATGTTTTGTAATCAGGATGACGTGGCGTGATCTCAAAAGAATGATAAATTTTTTTAAAAAATTATGTTTATCTCGAGGTTGTAAAAAAACTCTTCTAACTATACCACATCATCCTGATTGCAAAACCTAATTCCCTAGTCTCACTCCGAATTAATAAGTGTTATTAAATTCAAAACAAATAACATCCACTTATAATTGGAAAACAAAAAACGGAACACCACTTACAATTTTCTAAGCTACAGTTATATCTTTAAATTACATGGTTGGCTATAGCATATAATGACGACCACCTATTGAAACTGGGACTAATCAACAACCACGGAAAATTAGAATGGATTCTAACGGGACTAACTAATCAACTTCTCCAGCTAGTTGGAGGTACTTCATTTCAATTGGTAAATCTTTTGAAAACCATTCATGTTGGTGTGGAAGTTGGTATAGCAGCACAGTATCTTGGACCCTAAATATACTGTGAATCCTATAAATGTTTGCTGTATCTTCTTCAATCAGTATTGTCCAATCAGTTAGTATTGTGTACTTAAATTTTGTACTTCTTGGAGTCTTCATCCATGATGAGTCTATTTCAAGAATTAAATGAAAAACCTTCCCTTATCCTTGAATATATAGGTGCATGAGACCAACCAATTGTGTCCAAATATACCCTTATCCTTGAATATCCAAATTCTTATCTTGTTAATTAGGGCATTCACCGATAAGCAGTCATTCTGAAATCTAAATAATTGAGGCCTACATAAATATGTTGCAGTGACCCTCAAAAACCTTTAGTGCAGGTTTCTACGGTGAGATCCCTTTATTAGATTTTGTCGAATGGGTGTATATATATTCATCCATTGGTGTCTAGCTAAAATACTAGTTATCCACTACAAACACAAGCTTGGCGTCGAAGTTATACATCCTAAACTACTTAAACAGTGGAGAGCTAAAATGTACGACTTTTTTGGACGGAGCGGTAGGATATCCATCCACCCATAAATTAGGTTGCATTTTGGCCAAATGCAAGTTGTTGGAAATGTCAATTTTTTGCTAAAACATATAGAACATTGAACACACAGTTGAATTGTTTATTTTTTCTCAGAGAGATGCTTTAAACCCAAAATTTGACTGATAAGGTATATGCCCGAATGGGTTAAGACTGAATGCTCTTATCGACACAATATTATCCCAAAATATCACAAAATTAAAAATAGCGGGATTTTTGTCCTGAAGATATGGTAATATTTAGAACCAAACACCACCATGCACCCACAGACTTTCGTAGATGTTTAGTCAGACTGAGTTGAGGCCCTCGCTTCCTAGAGTTTTCGATCAATCAATTGGTAGTACATGAACGACAAAAATCAGAAGGCCCTCTTAAAAGTTCTTTATTTATTTAACTTGCAAAATATCGAACACATCACGTGACCCCAATAGATTAATTAATATGAGAGACAAAATCTTTAAAAACAAATTTAAATATAAACAAAATTACTAATCAAATATTTGTTGGCATCTCGTGAATGATCGATCAAAGCCCATCTAGTGATCAAGATATCTAAAGGAAAAACGTACAGTTACGAAACACGAGTAATACATTGTTCGATCGGGTAGCTCGTGACTTAGATGTTGAATTATATTATTTTATCATAAGGTAATCCTCATTACCAAATAAATAGATTAAAAGGAGTTGGGCAAGGAGGAGCGTGAGTGAGTGGTGTTTGATATAAAGAATCTAAGCACAAGGAGAAGAGCTTGCACATGGAATGGAAGGAAGAAAGGTTAATTTACAACGATGGTGCAAATCAAAACTAAATTTAGTCAACAAAATGAAAAATAGCTACAAAAAAAAAGTGATACAATAAATTAGATCACCATGAATAACATCATTTGTAAGCCCATACTATTTGTGGTGATACAATTATTGAATCACTTTATTTATGAAAATGTGTAAAATTGCTTTGTAGAATTGTTATAGCTCAAAAGTGTTACTATTTTTTGAATTGTTACAAAAATGTCAATTTGGTGTAGTGATTAGTAGAGTCCCCCACCCTCACCCTTGCACACTAACAAACCTTCTCACAAGTGCATACTTGCAGTGGAGTAGAATTGAAGCTTTGTTTTGATTAAACACAACTTCTTTAATCTATATCTCATGCTTCATATATTATATATGGAATAATATAAAAGCTTATATAATGGGATAATTGATCATGTCTGAACTTGTTTTTCTAGATTTAAAACCATTTTTAGGATAAAATTTGGAGAAGATATGTTTATATAAAATCAGAAATGGGGAATCCAGGATTGTAGTCAAATGGGATTGCAGTAACACTTGGATTCGCTTAAGTTGGACTCGATGAATTAGTGTGGAACTGAATATTTCCTATGGTTGTTTTTCTTCAAATTTTTTTTTTTCTCTCAATCATTTGCTACATTCTTCTTCCAATCCTTCTACGTATCGAGGGAGGGAACGAGGTAGGGAGCGAGGATGCTCCCTCGCACGTGGTCCTGCGTCGTCCCTCGCACGTGCTCCTGCGTGGATTCAAAAAAAAAATGAAAAAAAGAGGGAATCGAAATTTTTGGGGAGAAAAGGAGGGAACCTCTCCCTCTCCCCATTTCCATCTCCACAGAGACAGAGAAGAAACCCCATCGAATCTATTTCTCTCAAAACCCCATCGAATCCTCTCTGAATCTATTTCTCTCAAAACCCCATCGAATCTATTTCTCTCAAAACCCCATCGAATCCTCTCTGAATCTATTTCTCTCAAAACCCCATCGAATCTATTTCTCTCTGAATCGAAGAAATCGAAGTTGTTTCTCTCCCCATCGAATCTATTTCTCTCTGAATCGAAGAAATCGAAGTAAGTTCTTTGGTATGCCTTTCTTCGTAATCAAATTATGACAAAATCTGATTTCTTACTTCGATTACATAAGATATCTTACTTTGATTTGATTTCTTAGTTTGATTTCTTACTTCTGATTATGAGAAATCTGTAATATCTATTACGAAGAAATCAGATTATGAGAAATCGAAGTTAGAAATCGATAGTCATAGTTGCAATTTCTTTGGTTAATGTAATCTGTGACTATTTGTAGTGCAATGCCTATTTGTAGTGCCTTTGCAATTTTTAGTAGTGCACTTTGATTTGATTTCATTTCTTAGTTTGATTTCTTACTTCTGATTATGAGAAATCTGTAATCTCTATTACGAAGAAATCAGATTATGAGAAATCAAAGAAATCGAAGTTAGAAATCGATAGTCATAGTTGCAATTTCTTTGGTTAATGTAATCTGTGACTATTTGTAGTGCCTTTGCAATTTTTAGTAGTGCAATTTGTTGAAAGTTTTTGTCGACTCTTTAACCGATTTTTTACGAGAGCTTAATCTAACAAGAGGTTTGAATTGTGTAAAATATGGCAATTTTTACGAGAAATTTAGACCTCTAACTGCAAAACAAATACCCAATGATCTGTGATTGTGTCAAGTATACGTAACATAAAAACAAGATCTGTGTCTTTGGATGACTTTGTTTCTGTTTTCAGGATCACAGTTCTGAATTTGTAATTTTCAAAGTTGGTTTTATGTAAGACTTGTTCATATTCAAGCATCATGTTTATAGGTTGGGCTGGATTTCTTGATTTCTTGTTATGGGTATTATCGTTTTGGTTATTGAGACGCTTATTTTAGTTTATCAACATTTTTTTAATGATCAAGTTTTGATAATATATGTTTCCTTGGAAAGGCTTCAGTTTGTTTGGCTGGACTTAAGACTCATAACCGATTTTTTATCCCTAAAACGCATAACATGTTTGTGAATTAAATATATCAAAATCTTGATCTATAAGTCACATGTAAATGGACAAAGAAAAAGCCTTACCTTGTAGTCAATAATGTGTTTCTCTTTTATATGAGTGCACACAACAATTGATCTAACTATAACTTATTATATTTCAGGTAACGGAGGAGTGCTTGGAGAAGGCCATATCTATATGCAAGGCTGGTGCTAACTTTAAGACAATTGGAAAGACGATAAGGTGTGATTCTTTTGTGTTATATCTCAGATAAACAGTCATTCTTAATTGATAAAGGGAATGTCAGATTATTAACAAGGATTCCTAGTCATTTAAGCCATCACAGTCCAAAGACTAAAAAACAAGTGATTTTGGAGGATGCTTAATGTTAGGACTTTGCAGATCTATGCCATTTAGTACTTATTGTATGATGAAAGCATTTGAATATGGAAGTTTTACTAGTTGTGAATCAATACATGATGACTTCAAAATCACAGATTTATGTATTTTAAGAGAAAACTGGGGTTGGACTGACCCTTGCTAGGTTTGCTCATGCATCATGATGAAAAGTATCCATTCTAGTTGTTACAATACAATGTTACAGCATCTCATTACTCACAAAATCATCTACACATCTCACAAAATCTTCGAATATCACTTGAATAGTTGCCCTAACTTAAATATGCTACGAGTTACTGTAGTTTGATTTTTATCTATGCTTCTATGTTTTAACCGATGTTGTATATTATAAACATATTTCAGGAATGGATAGTGTAGAGGATAATGAATGTATGTTGGTGGAAGAAAATTCAGAAGTGTTGAGGGAACCTACAGAAGGGATGGAATTCATCAACCTTGATGAGTTCCAACGTTATTATCATGAATATGGTAATAAAAAGGGATTTCCAGTGAAAGTTATGACTACTGAAAAAGATGTTAATGGAAAACCTATATTCATTCAACTTTCATGTGGTCGGGCTGGGAAACCAAAAGTAGAGCAAAAAATGTTGTGGGTTTGCGTGCGTCGAGCAAATGTGGTTGTCTGACTAAGATTAGAGCTCATATACGGCCTGATGGAACAGTTGTAGTGAATAGAGTTACAGTTGATCACAATCATCAGTTAAGCCCTAGTAAATCAAAATTTTTTCCAAAGAATAGAACTATGAGCTTGTATGTCAAGAAGAGGCTTGAATTTAATGATAGGGCAGGTATTAGACCAAATAAGAGTTATTCGGGATGTGTGGTTGAAGCTGGTGGGCATGATATTGTATCATTTTCCCAAAAAGATTGTTATAATTATTTGGACAAAATGAGGAAGTTGAGACTTGGTGAGGGGGATGCGATGGCACTTCATAACTACTTCCAAAAAATGCAAGCTAATAATGCTGATTTCTTTTATATGATGGATTTGGATGATGAAGGTAGGTTGAGAAATATTTTTTGGGCTGACGCATGGAGTAGAGCAGCTTACAAGGAGTTTGGGGATGCTGTTACTTTTGACACTACATACTTAACAAATAAGTATGACATGCCTTTTGCTCCTTTTGTTGGGGTGAATCATCACGGTCAGTCAATTCTTTTGGGATGTGGATTGATATGTGGTGAGACGGTTGAAGAATTTGTTTGGCTTTTTCGAACTTGGCTCGTGTGTATGAATGGCAATGCTCCTTCTGCTATAATCACTGATCAAGATAGGGCAATGAAGAAGGGCATTCAAATTGTATTTCCCAACACACGGCACAGATGGTGCTTGTGGCATATTATGAAAAAGTTGCCCGAAAAGCTGTCAGGTTGCAATGAATATGAGGCGATCAAGTTTGCAATGCAAAGAGCAGTTTATGATTCCCTGTCTCATGAAGAGTTTGAAGAAAATTGGCATGGGTTTATTGATAAATATAATCTGGATGAAAATGATTGGTTGAGTGGATTATACTACGAAAGGATGCGTTGGGTGCCAGCATTTCAACGAAATACTTTTTGGGCGGGGATGTCTTCAACTCAAAGGAGTGAAAGCATGAATGCTTTTTTTGATGGTTATGTGAATCCGAAGACCACTTTAAAGCAATTTGTAGAACAATATGAGAATGCACTACGTAGTAAGGTCCAAAAGGAATCTGAAGAGGACTTCAAATGTTATAGCCGAAGGATTCCTTGCATTACTCCATATGCAATTGAGATAAAATTTCGGGATGCCTACACTACAAATAAATTCAGGGAGTTTCAAGAAGAGATAACCGGGAATCCATGTTGTAGAATTGTCGGTGAAGCTATGGATGGAAGTGGCTTTCAGTTGTACACTATTATACAAGACATGGTGATAAATGATAGGCAACGATCGGTCAATTTTATAGTCTCTTTTAATGCTGCCGACTTCGCCATCAAGTTTAATTGTCAATTGTTTGAGTTCAGGGGGATTTTATGCAAACATGTATTGAAAGTCTTGTTTGAAAGAGGGATTCATGATATACCTGATAAATATGTTATTCGGAGGTGGAGGAAAGATGTTAAGAGGGCTCATACAAAGGTGAAGATTATTTATTCAGATTGGGGAATGAAGCCTGAAAGTGCGCGATTTGAAAAGATGTGCAATGCCTTCTATGAAATGGCTGATTTCGCCACTGAGGATGAAAAGAAGACGTGCCAAGTTCAAGAATGGATTACTTTGAAGATGATGCAACTTACAAGGAGTCATGGTGATGAGCATGTTGATTCACAGGGGTATTTGGAAGTGGCCACGACTACTGCTAGTTCTGCCATCCAAATTCATAGTCCATTAGCGGTTCGTAGCAAAGGACGTCGGTGTAATTCAAGGATAAAATCCAGAGTTGAAAAGATATGTAAAAGTAAAATGATACAAAAGAAAAAGAAAAAAAACATGCAAAAGGATCAGGCCATTGACACTAATCTGGTATGTTTTGCAATGTGTTTTATGAATGTATATTTTCTTAAGTCAAGAATAGTGATTAGTGACTTATATTTATACAAATGTATTTTGTAGGGTTTACAGTGTATGCCTTATGTTATGCCTCTTGAAAATAATGCGATGCCTCTTCAAAGCAATACACAGGTTTGTTTGTTATATTTACAATGTATGAATCAGTGAGTATGCTTGCCCACTTATGATTTATGTGTTTTTCATCGTTAAGGATGATAATACGGGGTCAGCTCATATACAACCTGGAAGAATTGATCTTTTGTACTCGCTAGTGTCACAGGTACATATTTTGTAATGTGTGTTTTGTATATTTGTCTTTTGTAGGGTTTGTTTGTTTGATATGTGTTTTGTATGCATCATATTATTTATTTTTTTATATTTATTATTAATTTTTGCAGCCGCCAGGTTCAACCAACGCAATGGACTATACATACCTTTGAACATGATCAAGTAGGAAGGCAGAAATGGTCTGTGGCTCTGTGGAAGAAATGGTCTTTACGACCAGGTTTGGTTGTTTGTCATGTGGTTGTTTAGATGGTTTTGAGATGTGTTTTGAATGTCAGTCGATAAGAATTCAAAACACTGTGTTTGTTTGTTTGGGATGTGTTATGACTTGAAAGATGTATTTTGTATGTTTTGTATGATAATGGTGTTGTGTACAAGGTTTGACAGTCTTTTTGAGATGTGTTTGTATCAATTTACTGCAAATTTTGACTTTGTATTAATTTGAAGCAATTCAGATTCAGTTTTTTAGATTCATTTACTGCAAATTCTGACTTTGTATTAATTTGAAGCAATTCATATTCAGTTTTTCAGATTCATTTTCTGCAAATTCTGACTTTGTATCAATTTGAAGCAATTCAGGTTTTTATGAGCCCCGGTCGAGACAGCGTGGTCTGGAACAGCAGCGCGTTGCAGGGGCAGGCCGTGGTCGAGACAGCGTGGTCTGGAACAGCAGCGCGTTGCAGGCGCAGTCTGTGGTCTGGAACAGCAGCGCGTTGCAGGCGCAGTCCGCGCGTTGCAGGGGTAGTCCGCGCGTTGCAGGGGCAGTCCGTGGTCGAGACATCATGGTCTGGAACAGCAGCGCGTTGCAGGCGCAGTCTGTGGTCTGGAACAGCAGCGCGTTGCAGGCGCAGTCCGTGGTCTGGAACAGTTTCGCCTTCATGCTGTCTGGGTGCGGGTGCTGTCTACTGGAACAGTCAGACGCATACATGCTGCATTGGTAAATAGACGCATACATGCTGCATTTGTTTTTCAGTTTGTTTAGGTTGTACATTCATCTAATCTGATTGCATCTTTTTGTATACTAGTTATATGATGGCTATGGAAGTAACACAAGTGCTTCTCAATGCCCAATCAGTGGATGGTAATGTCCGTAAGCACGCTGAAGAAAATGAGGATTTGGATCTTCGAAAATGTCCTCCGGTGCCACATGTCCTCCCACAAAGTCTCAATATGAAGGAAGAACTGGATTTGCATCTTCATGTACTCGTTGAGTCAGCAATCTTTTGCAGCAACTTCTCCACCTAGTTTGTTATTTTTATGCAATTTTGAAAATGGCAGTTTTTTTGTTACAATGCCACTGTAATTTGTTGGTGCAGTTTGTTTGAACACAGCAATTTTTTTGTTACACCGCCAACCTAATTTGTTGCTGAAGTTTTTTTGAACACAACAGTTGTATTGAACACAGCATTTTTATTGAAGTTATTGAACACAACAGTTTTTATTGAACGGTGCAGTTTTTTGGTGCAGTTTTTGAACACAGCAGTTTTATTGAACACAACACTTTTTTGTTACGGGTTAGTCGAGAACAGCTAGATTGGCAATGTATTTTTTGTTGCCAAGACTTTATGTCATGAAATTGTTGAAACTGATTATGCAAAAACAAAACTTAAAAACATTGTGCAAATACATGACTTAAAAACTGCAAGTATATGGAATTCCACTGAGGATTAAAATTAGTGCTGCAAAACACATTCATAAAACACTGCAAAACTGATTGATATCATCACTGAGGATACAAACTGCAAATCTGATTGATAACATTATATGAAATTCCACTGAGGATTAAAATTGCAAAACTGCAAAACTCACTGACGATAAAAACTGCAAAACTCACTGAAAAACAGCAAAACTGAGTAAAAAAACTGCAAAACTACAAAACTCACTGACGATAAAAACTGCAAAACTGACGATCAAAACTCACTGATAACATTATAGACTGAACTTAAAAACTGCAAAACTCAATGACGATGAAAATGGAATTCCAGGAGGGATAAACAACCCTCATTGATAACATTATATTTGCTTTCCTGCAAGGATAGATAGTACAACTAAGATAGTACAAGAACTGTACATACATATTACATTACATCAGAGTTGTACATACATATTACATTACTTCATTCAGCCAAGCACTTGAAAATAGATAGCACAACTAAGATCGTTGTACATATTATCAAAGTGTTGATTAAGTCCCTCGTAACAGACTAAGGATCGTTATTGCCTTGGGTGTCATTTGTTTGATAATTTGATGGACCGGCTTCATTGTCAAAAACATGATTGTTATCCTTGACATCTTCGTTCTTGTTGAATTCCTCTGAATCTTGTCTCGCCACTTCTGAGCGAACCCACAATGCATACGCTTCTTCAGCTTCATTGACTGTCCTAATCCCCTTATAACAAGCACAACTATACCCTGATACCACCGATAGACATGCTTGCCAGCTCAGGTATACTCCAGGTTGACGACCTCGATAGACAACGTACGATGTGAATGCCATTACTGCAGTACAAGACAAGCACAAATTTGAGAAGCAATAGAAACGACATACAAAACATGCAGTACAAGACATGATATCAACAATATAACATTTCTGCACAAATACCATTTCTGCAGCAGAGTAAGATCCATAAATTATTTTCCTTTAAAGAACAATAACATTTCTGTTAAACACCTAAAACAAATACTCCTCAAAGCATAAATTTTACAACATGTCTACTTTTCTAAATGCAATAAAATGCTACTTGGCAGAAATAGAATTTTCAAATAGAAATCACTGAATAGGTTCTGAAACACCTATTTATGTTGGAAAGGTTCAGATTTCTACCAGAGGAGAAACTCAAATCAAGATCAATTCCTTTCCATTTATCTCTCTTTCAGGATTAACATGAATCTCTATTTCAAACAAGACTTTCAATATATGTCTGCAAATCAAACAGTATATTTTTCACATTTACAAATGGGAAACAAAAATCAAACAATTTGTCCTTAAAAATCAAATAGGGTCACAAAAATCTGAATGTTTCCTTTCACATAGGTACTGAATGTTTCCTTTCACAAAAATCAAATAATTTGTGCTTAAAAACCAAAGATACAAAACAAATGTTTCCTTTCACATAGGGTCAGTACCTGTTTTAGATACAAACCAAATATACAAAACCAAAGTAGGGATAAACAGAAGTTTGAAACTCGACATTCCCAATACTTGTGTAGTGTTCATTCAAGTGCACTCTCCGAGCAAAGGCACAGTTTGCCTCTTCCATGACATTCAAAAAATAATTATGATATGTAATTTGAACAATATAGTGCACAAATGGAAGTCTTCTAGCTTGCCGTTCTCCATAATTTTCGTTCCAATGCTATGATACCTTGTGGTAGAACATCATAGAATGCAAAAAAAAAAATTTGCATAACATCTTACAAACTTCACGAGTATGGACAACTCACTGATTTGCAAAACTCACTGATTTGCAAAATTGCATAACATCATAGAGTAAGGAAATCTAAGCTGATTGAACACATTTATAAACAAACAAACTTCTGGACTAGCACTACAACAACACCTGTTTTTCATAATGTTACACAAGTATTTTTATAAAAAAAAGAAAGCATAAAAGTAAAACTCAAAATTAAAATCTTAAAATCATTCAATTTGTAAGGGTATTGATAAAAAAAAACAGGGGAAATACTTGGGATGATGAAGGAGAACTAGATGAACAAACTTCACGAGTATGGCAAAACAAATCAAAATTCCCAAATCAAAGCAAATAAACCCTAGATCTAGTAGAAACCCTAGATGTAGTCATCCCCAACAGAAAATCACACACAAAGAGGGAGAGATTGTGAGGGAAAATAAACTAAAACAAAGGTAGAAGCTTTACCTTTTGGGAGAGGGTTCGTCTTCGTCTTCTCAGGGACTGTCGACCTTCGTACGGGGAGAGGGAGGGACCGTCGGTCTTCGTTGGGGGAAAGGGAGTGTCGAGCGGGAGAGGGAAGGCTTCCTCGGTCTTCGTTGGGGAGCGAGGGATGGGGTTTCTTCTCTTTCTCTGTCTCTGTCTCTGTGGAGATGGAAATGGGGAGAGGGAGAGGTTCCCTCCTTTTCTCCCCAAAAATTTCGATTCCCTCTTTTTTTCATTTTTTTTTTTTTTTTTGAATCCACGCAGGAGCACGTGCGAGGGACGACGCAGGACCACGTGCGAGGGAGCATCCTCGCTCCCTACCTCGTTCCCTCCCTCGATACGTAGAAGGATTGTTCTTCTTCTCTTTTTATTTGATTTCTTTGAAATAATGTAGCATGTTTATAGATGGAAAAAGGATATGTACTGAATCAGGACATATTTTGTTAGATAGCTTTTAGGGCATGGACCCCGGGCTTTCATTATTTGGGTGATCCACCTCCTCCTCTTAACATTTAACATGAACATGAAATCCCATGTTTTAGGGATCCAAACAGCAGCTATAGCTATGGTACCCCTCCCTCAATCCTTTTCATATTCAAGTATAACTGCCGGGAGAACATTATCTTCTCCATCCATAGGTTTTTGCTACTACTTTTCAGTGAAATAATGATTGATCATCCATTTTTTCAGTTAAATAACATTTTAATGGGTGTTGTTATTGGCACCAAGTAGCATGCATGCCAAGAGTTTCCTATTTTTTTTTTTAATGGGATAAGCCACTTAGAGCATCTCCAACATTAAAATTGTATAACATTATCAAAATGTGTGTAGTTCAGGTTTTAGATTAAACCAGACTACAGTCAAAAGTATGGATGCATACTTTAGGACAATCTGAACTACTAACATCGCTTTCCAAAAAAAAAAAAAAAAAAAACTATTAACATCAATTTTAATTGACAACGACTTTTTGATATCACTATTTATTTTTGGGATCTGCAAAAGGACACTACCAATAAAAAGATCATTTCTTCTTCTTCTTCTCATTTCTTTCAAAAAACAACAACCAAGAGCCCCGCCCCTCCTATATGTATGAATTTACATCCTTTTTGCAGCAAACGACCTTGGAAAGATCATTTGAGGGACATTTAGAGTTTAATTTTCATCATTTATACCAGTAGAAGCTTCAGGTCCTTCATTTGCCCTTGGTAGAATTTGGGCCTCTTGACCATATTGACCGTTAATAACTGTCACATAATGAGAGTAATATTTAAATATCTAAACAGTATAATGAAAGTTCCCTCAAATGAACAGTAAAATTATCTTCAACCTAATTTTTATTTCCATGTTTGCCTTCCCAATTCTATGATATTTACAAGAAAAAAATTAAAAGTGGGTAAAAAGTGAAAGAGGTATTTATGCCATACAAATGAAAAACATTATTAAATATTTTTACCATTCCATATTTAAACTATTTACAATCAAAACAGCCCATGTAAACATTCATTAATTATATCTAAGTCCCTAAGATAATTTATTTGAAGCCCTCCAATTATCTATAAATTACAAAAATGCTCTTAGATCTAACTTTTGTATTTTTTTCATTTTTCCCTCCACATTCACACTTTTACAATCAAAATCAGTCCCTCTCAAACACTGATTACTTATGATGCAGTCTTTTTTCGCTCCCTGCTTTGACCTAGTCCTGCTAACCTGCACAAGTAACGCACGTGAGCCACAGACCACCGTGGAGTGGCTGATGAAACTCCGATGCTAAAGTCATTCAAGGCTATGAGGAAGGTGTCATGCTGTAACAAGGAATTTGTAGTGTACCTTAGCTTACCAACCTCATGTCTTATTTATAGTGCAAGGAGTCCTGGTTCTAATGGCCATCAGAGGTGTAGTTTAGGAAGGAGATCTTCGTGGAGATCCCTCCCTAATTAGTAGTGGGTTGCAGGGTTGCGATGGCTGCTTCCGCTGGTGCTGATTCGCGTGAGGCCGCTCCGGCAGAAGGCTATTGTGAGGATTTGCCTAAGGTGGTAGAATTTGATTGCCCCATAGTTGCCTCGCCTGATAGTGATCGCGGTACCGGTCGTCTTTCTTGTAGTCCGCATTGCTCATCGTCATGCTCTAGGCCTCATCTAGAGGTGTTGGAGGGTCCTTTGGATACTTCGTTGCCTTCTCTCCCTTCGGATCCCATTGAGCCGTCTCGCACAAAAGGGGTTGCCTACTAGAGCGTGAACTTGTTGATGCAAATGTGCAAGGGGAAGAGCTTCTCCAGGAACAAAGCAAATGTGAGTTCCGCTGGGTTGTACATGGACGGCTAGAGCTGTTGGCGCTGATGAAGGAGAAACATCCGGAGTGGAATCTCAGCCTTTTATAAAAAGATGTCGTATATGGACCTGTCTGTTACCTCGACGTCATCAAGCAAGGAAGACAGTTTGAGCCCTGATGTCCGAGCTGCAGTGTGTGTGGACCATTTTTGTACCATTTCTTGATAAGGAGTGAACTTTGCGTGCGTGTAATCTTTTTGTCTTTGACCATTAATGAAAACAATTTTATCCATTCTGTACTTGTTGTCTCTATTGCATGTTTTTCGTTTCACCTTGTCGTCTTGCTTTGGCATAGGCTGGTTGAATCAATATGACTTAGACTGATCTGTCTATGGTAGAGAGCTTGACCGCTTTGTGGTGTAAATGACTCTGGGTCATCGCGGTGTAATCATGTCCGGTAGTGGGCATGTTACAAACAGTTTAGTTGGGGGTTGAATCATCGAGCTGTGTCCGATCCCCAAGGTAAGTTGCTTGAGGGTTACCTTACTTGTCTAACCGGTCAGCTGTAGTTGTTGTTGTAAGCGAGTTGTGATGGCCGAGCATGCGTGTCAGAGCGTTCGTGCCGAATCAAACGTCGTAAGCTCGGGTTGGCATCCTAAGTAGCTTTTATCTGGGCACTGGCCGTACTATCTTTGTATCGGTGCGAGTGGCCTTCGTTTAACATTAGAATGTCAGTCCATTTGAGCGTAAAGACGTTAACTTAGCTATATTCATGTTCACGTCTGTTGTTTTGAAGGGAAGCGAAGGTTGTGTGGCGAGCTAGTTGAGGTCCCCACCTTCCAAATTGTTTATGTTTGAGCCATGTGGACTACAGATTCGAGGAGTAAAGGTTTGGCGACCAGGCTGAAGAGCAGTAGCCCCGTGGCATGCCTTCAGAATTAGTTCGGGGCTGACTAGGCTCCCACCTTCCAAACCATCTACACCCTCGTAGTAGGGGAGAAGCTTTTGTTGTTGGTCGTTTCCAGCTAGGCTTACTTGATTAGGTTCGGCGACCACTGACCACGAATGGGGCAGTGATCCATGGAAAGTCATTGTCACCAAGCGTGGTAGCGCTGATTAGACTCCCACTTCCTAAACCGTCGATGCCTGCGCTGAGCGAACTAGGTATCTGGATGAACCAGAAGCCATCGTCATCAATCTTAGCTGACTAAGCTTGCCTGGTTTGAATAGAGGTTTCGCCTGCTAGGGAGCGTGTGAACCTAATCCATTAGCATGTTGCATGGAGTAGATGAAAATATTTTAAATCAGCTGGTGATTTGTACGTACAATCTGTATTTCAGGGTTGACTAGGATCTCTAGTGCTCGTGCAAAACATGTGACAGAGTGTTGTTTGAATAATAGGCTGAGCCCATGGGATCGCAGAGGAAAGGCTAGGGTTTCCTGCACGGTGGGTTGTGTGTACGACGTAGATTGTGCGGTGACACGTGTACGGCATAGGCTGTGTGACGGTTGAGTATCGATTACTCCCCTTCAATTGATGGGGTTGCGTGCCAACGTCATTAATTGATGTAGTCTGTGTAGTTTCCTTGTGAACCGTCGTCTTTCAGTTTCCCATACGGTATTCAATGTTTGGCAGTTGATGCTTGAGTGCCCACTTGGTGAACCATCATGTCTATATAATGGTGTTTTCCAAGCGTTGTAGGCACTATCTTTCGCAGAGCTTATCTTTTGTAATGTCCTTGCTTGAAGAAAATGCTTTGGATTTTTCAAAGGCTAAGGAAAATGCTTTGGGTTTTCTAAAGGCTAAAGTTAAATCTCTGTCTCTAGAGTCTCCGAATGTTCTAACATTTGTGTTGATCATACATAGAGATAGTTGATGTTATGCGTGGTCATGTAGTTGATCCGCTGAGGTCTCGTAATTTCTTTTCAAGTCCCGGAGAAGTAGTACGGATTTCGCCCAAGAGATATGCCTTGGTCTTACGCCGTATCGCATTCGTCTTCGTGTGCTCGAATCCCACAGCTAACCAATGGCTGATCGAAGTGTTAGTCGGTGTGCGATGTCTCCAGATGTGGTATCTCTTAGTCACACCTGCCATCACATATGGGAAAAATGGTCTCTCTTGATAACATTGTGAGACCGTAACTAAGTCGTTGCTTGTGGCCTCATCTGCCTTCTTCTAATCTATTTGAGGAAGTTAGAAGGGGGTGGGATGTCTCTTGAGGAAATCAACAGCCCGTTGTGAGTTCTACAATATTGTAATACAAGACTTTTCCGGGATGATTTGACGGAGCAATCTAACTGCTCAGTCTTTCAATCTCTTCTACCACTTCGTCTTTATCTTGGGAAGGTGTCGAGTGTATCCCATCCTCTTATCTTTGTCGTCACTTGCAGATTGCTCGCATCGGAGGGTTTGTGAGTTTTTGTCTGATGTTGTCCGTAGCAGGATTGTCTAAGCGAGTCTTTTACTTCAATTTGCGTTGTATTCAGACGCTTATAGTGCTCAGTCTTTGTATCCGCCTAAGGGCATTCGTAATATGTAGCCTTTTGTATCTGCCACAAGGTGCTTGTTGTTACATCTTTTCGATAATCAATAGAGTTTGTTTCTGTAATTCTTCCTTTATTTCTTAAATGATTGAAAATCACATAAGTCTCTTAAGAACTAAAACTCAATATTGACTATGGAAAGGGAAACAAACAACTTAAAGCAAACTAACTGTTGTCGGAGAGACATTGATCATGGTCGTGAAGTGAATTCGGGTTGCTCTTGTTGATCCTTTAGCAGACTGCTGAGGCGCCACATGGGTTATTGAAGAGTAAACCTTGGAATGGGGAAGAGCGTCAGGGGGATGCGTTCCCGCCTGCCGTGGTCTTCCCGCCTCGCTGAGCAAAAAAGTTTGTTGCTCCTGTACCATTTGAAAGTGAGGTCTCCATCGTTATCTGGCTCGGCACTGGTTCGGGTTGCTATGCAAGAAGTAGCTGAATCTGGGAGCACTCTATCTCTTTTAGTGCGAAGTAGTGGCAGCCTCGTGCTTCAGGTTTGTCCCCATGTATTGTTCCTTCGGAGTGATTAGTAGTATACTTAACACACTGGTGAAAGGTGGAGACCACTACCTCCATTTGGTGGAGCCATGGCCATCCCAGGATAAGGTTGTATGATGATGGCCCGTCTACCACCATGAAGTTCAGAAATAGGACCTTCCTCGACTGCAGCTCTCCGGCCACCGTAGCTAACCTTATCCTTCCGACGGGGAAACATTTCTCCCCATTGAACCTGATCAAAGGGTGCTCTATAGACGTTAGGTTTTCCTCCATGATGTCCATGTTGCGAAAAGCGTTGTAGAACAGAACGTTGAGCGAGCTCCCTATGTCCACTAAAGCTCTCTTCACTTCCCACCTTGCTATGGAGATCGAGATGACTAAGGCGTCGTTGTGCAGCGCTCGGACTCAATCGAGGTCTCTGTCCATGAAAGTCAAAGTGGGAATGGGGTTTTGAATTCTTGAATAGCAAACACGTTTGTCCTCATCCGCGGGTGGTGTCCACATATCCAGCAGAGTACGCTTGCGGGACCTATACGACTGGTCTTCATTCGGTTCGACTCCATGAAGGACGTAGATTATCCCTAGAGTCTCCTTCTCTATCTCTTTAGCCTACTCCCCCAGTCCCTGGTCTATTCTGACTGCTTATCAGATTTCAGGAATTCTTACGGCTTGTCTTTGTAGGTCTAGTGCTCAACTTCATACCTCAGACTCTTGCAATCGTTGGTGTTGTGGCCACCCTCCTTATGGTACATGCAGTATTTGTCGATGTCGCGCTTGTAGGGGTATCTATCTGTCTTTGGGGGCCACTTCAATTCCTCCCAGCTTTTTATGGAGTTAAGTACATCTGACAGGCTAGCGTTTAGGGGTGTCACGGTTCTGGATTGAATGTAATTGGATGATTTGTCTGGTCTGGGCCAACCAGGGTTCGGCCTATTGTCATTGCACTTCCTTTTGCTCTGTTCCCCGTCCTCGCGTATTTTTCATTCCTTCTTGTCCCTAAGGGCTTCATGTCGCCTTCGATCTCCCTTTTAGCGGTCCTTGACTCCTCCAGAGTGATGTGTCGCTGGACGCTGAAGAGCACCACCATGTCCAGAGGGGGTTCCAAGGTGAGGTCCTCCAAAAGCTTTCCCTCTCTGAGGCCCGCAGTGAAGGTCGTCACGGTTGTATCGTCGTTGCACCCGTCGATAAGGGTCAGCTCGTTGTTAAAGCGCGTGACATACTCTCGGAGGGTCTCGCCGGACCTCTGCCTTAGAGAGAGTATGTAGTGCGCGACTTTCCTGAAACTCTGGCTTCCAATGAAACGTGTTAGAATTCCTTCGCCAGTGTTTTGAAGGAGTCGATTGACTTCGGTGGAAGGTTGTGGAACCATGCATGTCAGCACAAAGCTTTTTAGACTGGTGGGAAAGGTTCTGCACATGACGGACTCGGATCATTCTTTGAGGGCCATTACGTGCTGGTAATGGCGCAGATGATCGAAGGGATCGGTGGTCCCATCGTAGGAGTTGAGCTTCTGGGGAGTGAACTTCCTCGTAAGAGCCTCGTTCATTATTCGGTCCACAAATGGTGGGACGGAGAGGCGATATAGTACGTCCAGATCATGCGCCCCACTGTAGAGGGGGGTTCCTTGGGTCGACCCTATCTATCCCAGCGGTGAGCACAGCGTTAGCCACACAGCCTCCCTTAGTCCAATGAGAACTAGCGAGGGTCGGGCTCTCCTCCATTTGCTCCCTATCATCTTCTGGAGGCGGAGGTTTGTGCTGCTCCTAATTTTCGTTAGCAGGTGGTGGATTCTGTGGTGTAAGAGTTTCCACCGCCTTGGCGATCTTCTATATCTGAGATGCCAGCACATCGATTATGGGGTCCATCATTACTGTCGTTGGCGCGGGAGCGTGAGTTGGCTGCATGTACACGATAGGAACTGTCGAATGAAGCGGTATAAGGACAACCTGAGCATTGGACGTGTCCCCTGGTTCTCCGTTGTCGTGTGACCTGGTGGTCACCATCTTTCTGAGTTTTGATAGGAGACGACAATTAGTGTAAAGTTAAGAACTATGTCGTCCCCACGGACGGCGCCAAACTGATGCAGTCTTTTTCCGGTCCTTGCTTTGACCTAGTTCTGCTGACCTGCACAAGTAATGCACGTGAGTCACCGACCATTGTAGGTTGGTTGATGGCACTCTGATGCTAAAATCAGTCAAGGCTCTGAGGAAGGTTTAATGCTATAACAGGGAATTTGTAGCGTACCTTAGCTTACCAACCTCATGTCATATTTATAGTACAAGGAGTCTTGGTTCTACCATGCCATTGTAGGCGTAGTTTACGAATGAGATCTTCATGGAAATCCCTCCCTAATTAGGAGTCGTGATGTAGGAGAGAAGTTCCATGTTAGCACTATGCTCCTTGATATGCAGGAGATAGTTCCCAATCCAAGAGCAATCCGTAGAAGGGAGTTTCTCTATGTGGAAGATACTCTGGTGTTTGCTTCCTAGTTGGAAGCAGAGAGTAGTAGTTGTTGTTGCCCGTCCGAAGCTAATCCTCAAGATACTTACCTGAAGAGGGCTTATGGTATTTAGGATAGCTGTGAGACGTGTGGGCCTAGCATGTTGTGAGAGTTCGGGTCCACTTGGCGGATTATAGTTGGGTGGGCTTAGAACCGCTTGGGCCGGATCAGTGTTGGACTGACGCTTGAGGCCACAATTCCTCAAGATCATCATGACACGTGTACGGCTCTGGGGTGTGACCTTTTTATGTATCATCAACTTATGCCTATGTCTCTAACATAAATTATTTGAAGCTCATTATTTATTTATAAATTATACATTGGCCCTAAAAGTTATATATAACTATTTTGTTTAGAAATTCAATAATAATTTTGCTTATTATTTAATTGTTGTAATAAAATAAAAAATATTGAATATTCATGCACGTACAGTGCATCGACGTCCTAGTAAAGAATAACTTAACTCCTCATTTGACTGAGACAACTTAGTTAAGGTGTAAATGTGTTTTTTGCAAGAACAAAAGATGCATGGAAATTCAAGTCAATGTGGTTAAAGATCCAAACTCTAACATGGACAAATGGATGACCCAAACCATTTACTGGTACAAATGACGAGATCTAAAGTCTAAATATCCCATTATTTAACCTTAAATACAGTAATTTTACCCGTTGAAACTAGTAAATAGTGTATTCATGGTAGATTTTGAGTCAGGTGGCATCTCATAGGTTATGACCAAGGATTGTGATTTGGTTTTTTGAGGTAATTTCGATAAGTTGATTTTAAGAAATATTTCATTGTATAAAGAAAAAGTGTAAAAATTTGTGTTATAAGCGAAGTCATCATTATAATTTAAACATTTTAAACTCTTACATACTACATGTAGTCCCACAAGACAAACTACATATTGCATAAGAATCACTTGTATAACAACATTTTAATGATGAAAATTAAATATTTTGAATTTTAAAATAATTTCGATAACTAAAAAAAAACTATTTTGTGAAAAAATGGTCATTTTTCTAGAAATCACATTACTTCATTATGACCTAAAATTTTAAAAATACATTATATGTGCAATTTGCCTGTGGGATCCCATTGGATGCATAACTTTTTGTCATATATAGCTCAGCATCTATTCATCCA
This sequence comes from Berberis vulgaris, assembly GCA_963556465.1. NCBI lineage: Eukaryota > Viridiplantae > Streptophyta > Magnoliopsida > Ranunculales > Berberidaceae > Berberis > Berberis vulgaris. The sequence continues at coordinate 63,175,950 of OY747127.1, read as the reverse complement.
AGTTATATATATATAGTATTGTTGGAGATGCTCTTGGATCATATTTGATGTAATTGATTCATGCTCTTCTTCATCGCCTTGACCTAGACCTGCACAAGTAGCACACGTGAGCCGAAGACCACCGTGTGGCAATCGATGGCACTCCGATGCTTAAGTTAGATAAGGCTTAGGAGAGACTTAAAGTTGTAAATTAGGTTTCTGTAGTGTACCTTAGTTCATCGACCTTATCTCCCTTTTATAGTGCGAGAGTCTTTGTTTGGCTAGGCCTTTAGTGGCGTAGTTTAGGGAAAGAGATCTTGCTAGAGATCCTTTCTTGTTCGGGGGCTGTCCGTGTGGAGGAGTTTCCCTACAGGACTTGTGCTCCTAGATCTACGGGAAAGGTTTCCCGTTTTGAGCATTGTCTATGCAAGGAAGTTTCCTTGTCCGACTTATACTCTAGTATTTGTTTCCTAGTCAAAATTGATGTATTGCTGACATGCCTGTCTTGGGTCGATTCCCCATATACTTGCCTTATCAGGGCTTACGAGTATTGGGCTTGACCATTTGACATATGGGCTTATTAAGGCGCTGCGATTTGGGTCCAACATTTTGGAATCTGCCAATAGTGGGCTTAATGCTAATTGAGCATGCCATCGGGCCAGTTTTATTTTGTTAACGAGATTATCATGATACGCATACGATGTTGATCGAAGGGTGGTTTGATGTATCATCAGCTACTCTCCCCGAGTTGGTAGGCCATCTTATCGGGGGGGAGTAATTGTGCAGTCATGATGGTTGACTATGAGTTGTTTCCTCGAAATGTGAGAATTCTACTGCTCGATAGAAAGAAAGGTGGGAATTCTGTTTTCTATATAGATCTCATCTCTGTAGAGTTTGGCTTTTTTCACTCTTTCGATCTTAGAGACTCTATTTTGTCGTACCGCATTATGTGTTTTTTACTTTGCTTAGCTTTCGTATTCGAAAGCCTGTACTATCTTTCATAGCAGGCCAGAATCAGCTTTTCAGTGAACTGTTCGCTAAGGTTGCAAGTTCTTTGAGGAGAAGTTGCTCTCCGAATTGGATATGGAAGTCCTTCATAGAACATACGTGATCCCTGATGATCTGGTGCTCTGTACTGTGGATGCCAGTCTGACGCCAATGTCCCCTCCTAAGGGGTTTATCTATTTTTACTGAGGTATGCTTCAATCGGGTATCAGCTTCCCTGTTATCAAGAAGATTTGGGAGTTCTTGGCGCACCTCGGCATTGCACCCGCTCAACTGGTGTCGAATGGCTATAAGACTGTGATTGCCATTATGATTAGGCCTAAAGACACTGGTGTTTGAGTATCTTCGAGGGCAATCCAACTGCTTACTTCCCCCTCGGATAAATGAGCACAATGTGTGTGCTGACATCGCCCGACTCTTTGGCAAACTGCTTGATGATTTTAAATCATGGCAGAAGTTTTGCTTCATGGCTCCTGCGGACTCGCAATATTTTGAACTTGCTGGTCATTCGGTCGAGTGGGAATTCAAACGACTGAGTAAGTTCAATTCCTTTTCTTGTCTTGCTTATGTTAACTACATGTCAGATTGACCTTTGCGCTTTTTGTAAGGAAATTTTGAACTTCACCACATTTTGCTGAAGATAAAGAAACTCTGGATGCGTTTCACGACATGCCTCATTTGCGAATGGAAGACGTCATTGAGTCTTCTAATGTCTCAAGCGCAGCAGGCTGTGGGCTCACTGAGATGAGGTTCCCACTCACTTTAGGGTTTCAAAGGTGTGTCTGTTTTGAGGAAGAGGAAACTTCCCAAGATTGAGGTTCAAAGCCCTTCAATGAGGGCATAAATAGATGAGGCACTTCTTTCTCCTGTGCGTCTGAAGGGGCCACGTGCTTTGTTTAGACTTGTCTGCAAGCGCTTGGTGTCGTCTGAGGGACGTGATGTTGTCGGGCAAGTGTTTGATTCGCCTTCTAGGGTGGAGACTGCTGTTTTTGAGAGGCATAAGGCTCAAGTTGAGGCCCCTATTTCCCTTCCTAACTTGGAGTGGGAGTATCCGCAAATGGTGGGCGGGGAGGACGTAACCAAACTGAGCACAAAACAGGTAGAGGTTATGAACAAAATGTTGTTGGAGGCATGCTCATCCCTTTTCAATAAAAGACTTTGAGCTCCTCCCTTCTCTAGATCGTGAACCTGTTGAAGAGTTGTTCGATCGTTGACCTCGTGGTGAATGGTCCCCTTCGCGTTGCACCCGTACTGTCCTCCATCTCGTTTCTGTCCCCTTATTGAATTGACGACGTGTCTAAGGAATATTTCGTTTCAGTGGGTGAAAGAGAGCCGACTGTTGCGGGCAAAAGGAAAGTTGTCGACGAGGGCCCTGATGAAATGAAGGCAGTCAAGGGCGGTGCTGGGGTGATTGCAGTCCCAAAGAATTTCCATCCGAATGCGCGGATCGGTCTGTTTGCTCTAGACGTAGTAAGGATGAAAAATCAAGCTTGGCATCAGGAGGTTGACATTTCTTATACTTCGAGAAAGCATATTAGTAGGTGGAATGATTGGCTGGCGAACTATGCTTTGGAGCCAATGGGAGAGACGCTGGGAGAACGTATGGATTAAGGGAAGAAACATCTCGTGTTGGGGATGTTATACCTGAATCAAATGGCCGCAGCTGGAACTGAAGGTTAGGCCGCTCGTGAGAAAGTGTATACTATGGAGCAAATCTCTGCAAACTTGCAGAAGTAATACTCTGGCGCTTTTTACAAGATTGAGTCATTGAAGAAGCAACTTGAAGATTACTCAGATACTGGAATGGAGTCTTGGTGCATAAGGTCGAAGGCTCAGATGGTTCGCTTGGAAACGCTTGAATCTAACTTGGCGGGGGCAGTGTCCGCGAGGGATCGATTCAAGAATAAATTGAACCTTGTATTTCGTGATTTGCAGCTTGCCCACGAGACTATGGCTGGAGTGTAGGCTGAACTGCAGACTCTGCACACTGAGAGGGTCAAGAAGGAGTCTGAATGGATTGTTTGATGTCAACAATTGGAGGTTGATGTTGATTTTAATGCCAAGAGTGTGCGGACTGCTGAAGTGCAGCTTCTTCTGGCACAGAATGAGCTAAGTATTGTTAATAATAAGTTGGGTTCTTAGCAGTCCAAGACTGAAAACATGTCAGGCAAGCTGGAGCGGCTAGAGCAAAAACTTGTTGAATCAAGGGTGCGTGAGGGGAAACTTCTCAAGGCCCAGGGCACGTTTGAGTTTAGTAGAGTAGTATATGGAAGGTTGGAGTTGTTGCATTTGATGAAGGAGGAGCATTCCGACTGGGATCTCTCCTATTAAAGAGATTGTATACGGAGAGTTTAGAGTGGCCTCCAATTCATTCGGATAAGAAATGACCCTGATGAGGGAGATCGAGAGGCAGCACATACAGACGTGTCTCCTATTTTTCCCCTGCTAAGTTTGTCTTTGTTGTAACTGACTCTCCTCCTGATGAGGAGTGAACCTTGTATTTTATTTTTGGCTAGCAAATAAATAGTATTTTGTACATGTTCATTTTTTCTTTGCTTTTCTGCTAGCTTTTGCCTGCTTTGTCTTATTTCGACATTAATTGTCAAACAAGGGGCTCTGCTAGGTCGAGAAGCTTTATGTTGATCTGCTGAAGAGAGTTCTGACTCCTTGTGCTGTGTTAGTTCGTGCAGTTCTGGTGAGGATCATTTTAGAGATCGAGGAGTGTAATTCACCCTTTGTCTAGTGGCTTGGCTGTATGTTGAACTAGTAGTTAGTCAGACTGTGGTCCCAGCACGTGCACCGTTGTAGATGATCAAACAGTAGTCCTCGTGAGTTGTCTGAGTCAAGCATCCAGAGCTCTGATCGAACTTTTGATTCGTTTGTACGTGTTATTCGTGGAATAGGCTTAGTTGGACCTGTGGTTGTTATCGCCAATTATAAATGACTAAACCGGGGTCAGGTTCGGCAACCATGGTGGTCCCTAGCAAGTCATCTTAATCATGCATTGACGACACTGACTAGACTCCTACTTTCCAACCCACCTTGATCCGTTTTTGGCAGACTAGGACTTGGAGCGAGCCAAAAGTTATCATCGTCAATCATTCTGACTTAGCTCTGGCAGGGTTCGGCAATCATTGTCTATAGTTGGTCCATGATCTCTGACAAGCCATCGCGGCCAGGCATCATTGCGTTGAATAAGCTCCTACTTTCTAGGCCATCGGAATCCGCATGCAATGAACTAGGCTTCAAGCATACCACAAGCCATCGTCATCAGCGACCACTAATTAAGCTTTGGTCGGGGTTCAGCGATCATTGTCTGCGTACGAGTAGTGAACCCTATCAATCCATCTTAATCAGACGTCGAGAGTGTTGACTATACTCTCACTTTCTAAGTCGTCAAAATCTGTTATTGGCGGACTAGGCTTCACGCAGACCAGAAGCCATCATCATGGTCGTCACCGACTAAGCTTTGGTCGGGTTCGGTCACTATTGCCCATGTTTGGACAGTGATCCCTAGTAAGTCGTCTCGATCAGGCATCAGAGCGCTGACTTAGGTGCCACTCTCTAAACCGTTGGCGCCCGTATAACAAACTGGGCGTTATAGCATAGCAGAAGCTATCATCATAGGTCAAATCCAATTAAGCTTTGGTTAGGTTAGACGACCATTATCTACAGTTGGACAATGGTCCCTGGCAAGCCATCGTGGTCAGGTATTAAAAATGTTGACTAACCTACCACTTTCTAACCCATCGTCGTCTGCTTTTGGTGGGCTAGGTGTTAGAGCGGACCAGAAGCTATTGTAATCAGTCGAAGCTGACTAAGATTTTATCAGAATAAGATATTGGGCGTGTACGTTTGACTTGGGTTTCCTGAGTTACTTAATTTTCCTGGCGATCTAATTTGAGAGTGGGATCGATTGATCGGATTAATAATAGATTGGCCGGCTTTAATGAACAACAGCGGAATAACAATAGGGATGATGCCTTGGATTTACTAATAATACTCTGCAGACGTGCTCCTTATTCCATGGGCACTTAAGGCCTTTGTTGTTTGTTACTTTGCATGTCCTGGGCTAGATCTAGCAGGGCATAAGCTTGGGCCCAATTAGAAAAAAAATTTGAAGATCAACATGCCAAGGATACGGTGCATATTTCCAGACGGTTCAGTGTCGATTACTCACCCCAGTTAATGGGGCTGCATGCAGGGTCATTAATTCGAAGTATGTGAACTCGTGCAGTTGCAATTGGAACCGACATTTCCCGATTTCCCTTACGACATTAATTTTGAATTAACTATTGGCTGGCGATGCTTCGTAAACCAGCACGCCTATATATAGGTTGATCGTTCTTTGTTCAAGTACTGCAATGAGAATAGTAGAACATGTTAATTAAAAGCATCTTACCAGAGAATTTGCTTCGGATTTTCTAAAGGCTGAAAGAAGATCTCCCTCACTGGAGTCTTCGAATGTTCTGACATTTACGACGATGAGTTTTAATAAGACTTGCTATTATGTGCTGCCACCTGATCTGGGTGGGCATCTGATTGATCCCATGAGATCTTGTAATATCTTCTTATATTGCGAAGATGAAGTACAGACTCTTCCTCAAGGAACGAGTCTGTCTTCCATTTTCTAGCGTTTCATGTGTGATGCCACAACTAAAAGGAAGATTGACGAGGCGGAGCTCTAAGGGATGCAACCTTCGTTCTTGGCTAGTCACTTCACAACAAACCAGGCACTCCTCTCTTAAGAGGCATCATCGTCCGCCTTCTTCTGCTCCAGTTCCAGATCCTTTTCGCAAGGCGGGTCGGCGGAGCAAAGATATCTGCACTTTGTTTCGAGGTTCATGTTGCTACCTCCAAATCATCATTATAAGATGATTCGACAGAGCAATGAATTGAGTGCGTTCTTTCGACTTCCTTTTCAGACACTCTACTTTCACCACTTTCTCTTCTGGAGGCAGATTGGCAGAGTGGAATTCTTACGCTTGTTTCAGTGAATAGAGACTTGCATCAAACTTAGATACTTTAATGTTTAAACTTTTGTATTAGTTGGTTGACAAGCTTTGTAATAACTTTCATTGCAATCAATAAAATTTGTTTTATTTCTGGAATGTGTCTGGTACGATCAATTCTTCTAACCTGAAATGAAAAACAAAAAACAAAATCAAAGCAACAAAATAATTTAACTCTGAGCGAAGACTAAGCTAACCCAACCCTGAAGGAGGAGCATATGGTCAAGGCTCGTATTGCATAGTCCCTCTAGCGAAGTGTCTTGTTTTGCCAAAGCTGGTGAAGTTACTGAACAGTGGACTTCGTGTTGGGGGCAGTTCCTTGCTGATTATCAGCTCTTGAAGTAGGTGCACGTTTGCTAAAATATCTTTACTTAGCTCTTTATTGGTCTGGTACGCTGCATTTTGTTTGTCAGGGCTCTTCTGCCATCGCAGAGTGATTCTCCTATGATGTTTAGGCCTGATGCCTGACATGTTTGTTTCACGAGCCCGAGCTGCATTTGGCAACATTTCAGTTGTTTCAGGGTTGCATAGTGGCAATCTCTTGCTGCAGGTTGATCTCCTCGGATAGTTTCTTAGGTCTGGTTGGCTATATATTTTATGCATTGGTGCAGAGGGGAAACTATTTCCTCCATATGATGAAGCCACGACCTTCCCAGAATAATGTTGTAGGTGGACGGAGTGTCAACCACCATAAATTCTTAGACAATGTACTTCCCCAATTGTGGCTCTTCCACCTCCACCATTAGACCGATCTTCCAGATGGGGAAGCACTTCTCTCCACTGAATCCGACCATGGGTTGGGTGGCGGGGGTTAAGTCTTTCTCCTGTAGCTACATGTTGCGGAATGCACTGAGAAACAAGACATTGAGTGAGCTTCCTGTATCCACCAAGGCCCTCTTTACCTCCCACTTGGCGATGAGGACAGAGATTACCATGGCACCATTGTGAGGAGAATGTACCCCCTGGAGATCCCTTTTCGTAAACGTCAGTGGTGGGATCGGCTGTGAACTCGTGCATGTTGCACCTGTCGATCCTCACACTGAGATGGTGTTTGGATCTCGGTCAGCGTCCTTTTACGGAACCTGTTAGATTGCTCCCCTTCGGGACCGACCCCATGGAGGACATAAATGATGTCAGAAGCTTATTTTTCAATCTCCTTGACAGTGTTTGCTCCAAGCCTAGGAACTCCTTGAGCTTGCCTTTCCTGATCAAGTACTCGACTTCTCCTATGAGGTTTCTGCAATCCTCAATATTGTGTCTGCCTTCCTTGTTGTAGGCGCAATATTTTTTGTTTCAACGAGCGAGGTCTCCTGGCTGCTTAGACGACCAATTTAGTTTTTCCCAATCCCTGATTGAATCAAGGATGTCGGACAGACTGGTATTGAGAGGGGTGAAAATTTTGGACTCGACATAATTAGAGGCCCTGTCCTGCCTTGTGCGGCCCGAGTCGGTCTTGCTATCAACGTGCTTCCTCTTGTTCCAGTCATCGTCTTCTTTCTTCTTCCCCTCTTTCTTGTCCTTGGGGACAGAGGGTTTCTTCTTTGACTTCGCTTCCCTTTTAGAGGCCAGCATCTCGTCTAGAGTGATATATCTATGGGCATCCCTGAGTAGGTCTACCATATTGGTTGGGGGTCAAGAGTAAGGAAGTCGTAGAACTTGCCTTTTCTTAGAACCGAAGTGAAAGCTGTGACGGCAGTGTCATCACTACAACCGTCGATGAGGGTCAACTCATCATTGAAACGAGCGACGTACTCCGTCAATGTCTCATTCTGTTTTTGCTTTAGGGTCAGCAGATAATGCAGGCCCTTCCTGATTCGTTGGCTACCCATGAAGCATGTGAGGAATGTCGTCACCATTGTTTGGAATGAATCGATAGATTTCGGATGGAGGCTGTGGAACCAAGTCAGCGTTAACGTCTTCAAGCTGTCAGAGAATGATCGACACATTATCGCATCATATCCTTCTTTGAGTGCATAACGGGCTGGAAGTGGCACAAATGATCGGACGGGTCTCATATCCCATCGTAAAACTCCAGCTTCAGTAGTGTGCACTTTTTTGGTAGAAGTTCATCTATGATATGATCCATAAACAAACAGATCGTGAGATTAAACAGTACGTCTAGGTTCGTGGCTCCATTCCGGATGGGATTGTGCAAGACGTGTCTGTCGGCTCTAGACGTTGGGTCTCTATTGGCCACTCCTCCACCTCTGGTCCATTGAGAAGCTGCAGGGACAACGTGACTCTCCTTAACATGTTCTCTGGAGCTCTCTAGGAACTGGGCCCTTCGCTACTTGCAGTCTCCTTTTGTGGGTGGAGGATTTCGTTGTTTGAGTGCCTCTAGCGTTTTTGCAATTTGCTGCATCTAGGTTGACAGTAGACCCACCCTTGGGTCTGCCGTTGGTGCCACCGGTGCGGGGGTCTGAGGGGGCTCCTCCCGCGGTGGTGGTGGAACGGGCGACGCTCTGCCAGTTTGAGCATTCAAGGTTCCGTAGCATCTCCATTGGCGAGACCTTGTTGTCACCATCTTTCTGATTTTTTGGGAAAGGTGGTATTATTGTGTCTTCTGAGGAACTTTGTCGTTCCCCACGGATGGCGCCAAACTGATGTAGTAGATTCCCGATGTCCTTCCTCGCCTTTACTTAGACTTGCACAAGTAGCACACATGAGCCAAAGACCACCGTGTGGCAGCCGATGGCACTCTGATGCTTAAGTAAGATAAGTCTTAGGAGAGGCTTAAAGTTTTAAATTAGGTTTCTGTAGCATACCTTAGTTCATTGACCTTATCTCCCTTTTATGTATGAGAGTCATTGTTCGGCTAAGCCTTTGGTAGCGTAGTTTAGGAAAAAAAGATATTGCTGGAGATCCTTTCATGTTCGGGAGTTGTCCATGTAGAGGAGTTTCCCTACACGACTTGTGATCCTAGATCTGCGAGAGAGGTTTCTTGTTCTGAATGTTGTCCATGTAAGGAAGTTACCTTGTCTGACTTATACTCTAGTATTTGTTTCCTAGTCGGATCTGATGTATTGTTGGCATGCATGTCTTGGGTCAATCCCCCATACTTGCCTAATCAGAGCTTACACTTACCTTATTTGAGTCGGCTTATGAGTATTGGGCTTGACTATGTGACATATGAGCTTATTAAGGTGCTGCAATTTGGGTCCAACATTCTGGAATTTGTCAATAGTGAGTTTAATGTTGTTTGGGCTCTCTGGATTGAACATGCAATCGGGCCAGTTTTGTTTTGTTGATGAGATTATCATGACATGCGTACGATGTTGATCAGAGGGCGGTTTGATGTATCATCAATATCTAGAACAACATTTTTTGTGATAAACATTTTACGTTTATGTATTAATTTTAATGCACGAAATTTAAAGATCGTGCACAATAAGAATGAAATGGAGCCTTTAGAAATGGTGTCAACTTTATGTTGCTTCATCATTCAAAGGGTGTTTTACGAGCAAAATTGAATGTAACACTCTGACTCGCGAGTAGGGTAGTTTCATAGTAGGCAGTGACTACTCCACACCACCATATATATTGTCTCACACCACCATGTACTTTTTTCCACTACTAACCCACACCACCCAAAAAAAATAGTTTTTGAAAAAAACAGTAACATAAAAATAGGGTAACTTTCGTACAATTTAAACCTCAATTGAGACCGATTCTCAAGCTCATCAAAACGCAAAATTATAGTACTCTGAGTTATCTAATAAACACAATTTGAATCACTTGAAAAAAAATTAAATGAACAAGTTATGGTCATTTTACTAAAGTCGTGCAAATCTGTCTCGCAATGAAAACGGGGTAGTGTCTCTGACTTTCGACCAACTTATATGATCAATCGAGACCAATTCTCAAGTTCATAAAAACACAAAAGTTGTAGTACTATGACTTATGTAATAAACACTATTTGAATCACTTGAAAATAATTTGAAATGAGCAAGTTATGATCATTTTACTAAAGACGCGCAATGAAAATGGGGTATTTCGGCCAACTTATATGCTTGATCGAGACTGATTCTCAAGCTCCTCAAAACACGAAAATTGTAGTACTCTGAGTTATATAATAAACGCAATTTGAATCACTTGAAAATGTTTTGAAATGAGAAAGTTATGGCTATTTTACTAAAGTCACACAAATCTATCTGAAAAAAAAAATTGTTTTCACCCATTCGCATTGGGCAATGCGAGGATTAGTCTCAATTTCGCCCAAACCTATGCGAATTTGAGACTTTAATTTGCATGTGGTATTAAGAGTTCATATATAGTATATTCGTAATTTGCATGCGACTAAAGATGGAGCAATTAAATTTTGTAGTTGACAACCCTACTAAGTCCACACAAAAAAGATATTGCTCAAAGAAATACTATCTTCAAGAACATGAGCAAATTTGTAAAGTGTGGTCAATGATTAAATAAGAAACAATTAATGGTGTGAATCAAAGAGTGTAAACCATATAACAACTTGTGTTGAAGGCTTATAGTTCAAACTACAAGATCATGATTATGCATGGATCAAACTAGAAAGACATCACAGTTGAGATGAAAACTCACCAATTACTTAGTAACATTGAGAATACGAGAAACAATGTTTGACTTATGTGTAATAGTTGAAAATACAATTTTGATGCGCCATCCCTAAAAATATAGATGTGAATTATATCAAATAATAGTAGAAATATGTGGTATATTTATAAACCGTATATCAAGTTGTTGGATTTTAGGCTTATGTTTTGAAAAAATCATTAAATACAAAGCATCCACGTGTTTTAAAACAAGAGCTTTGCTAGCTGTCGAGGAAACCAGCGAGGAAACCAGCGAGGGAAATGAGGTGGAGGGGGTGGAAACCGTTCACCCCCCTCGAGATGTGCTCGCGAAATGTCAACGCACACATCCCGAGGGGGGTGAACGGTTTCCACCCCCTCCACCTCATTTCCCTCGCTGGTTTCCTCGCTCATTTCCTCGACACTTAGAATTTCTGTTAAAACAAAGCATGAGAGAGATACAAATATACTAAACCAAAGAAAATCAGAGTATAAGTATCTCTATCCTAAATATCCATAGATAAAGCAAATAAACTTAGAGGTCATAGCCATGAGTATCATCATAGTCTAAAACTGGGATTGAAAAAAGGAAAATATTGAAAGAATGATCGAAAAACTACTAATCCCTACGATAACAGTCTATGAAGTCCAGTTCACTCCCTTGGACTTTGTTATCTCCGTAGTTGTGTTGCATTCCTTGACGCATGTCCTAACCTTGGACTATGCCTTAACAATAACCACTCTAGACTCTTTAGCCGTGTGCTTCGCTTTCTCTGTTATTTTCTCTTTTCTTTTCTCTTCAGCTCGTTCTTGGCATGAGCTTCTTTAAGCAATAGGAATATAACTTTCTTGGTGGCATGACCTTCTTCGAAATCATCTATGTCGGACATTTCTATGTTTGATTGTTCATCTTTAATTTCTAGTTCAATGAGTTCGAATTCAGTCTTCTCCTTCTGACTTTTATTGCACTCGAACTTCTCAAAAACGCCTTTACCATACTTCATCAGTTCTAGCTGACCAATTTCTTCCAATGGTCATTTTGGAACTTCACAATCATCTTCCTCGTCACTCATAATGTTTTCTATCAACTTTTTCTTCTCCATGTACAACTTCTTCCAGATCTTCAGAGTTGGTTTATTTGGAGCCATTTTTAAGTTAGAGTTTGTGAAAGATAGTGAGATATTTTTGAAGAAAATGCAAGTGATTGAAGTGATGGATTGAGAGTTTGGGGAGATGGGTCTCTTCAAAATGAGATGGGGAACAAATCAAGCGGTGGATCATTCAATTTGGTAAAGGATTGAGTGAAAGTAAGGAAATTGAATGGGTTTTAGAGTTTCTGCTAACTATCTGTGAATAAATTTGTTGGAGAGAAAAAATGGAGGAAGATGGGGTATGTTCGCGCAAGCCATGTTTTAAAAACAATCTACTCATAAGTGAAGTCGACTTTACTAGTCATGCTCTCCCTTTTCTGAACAATAGTTTAGTTTCCATTCAAACATTTCTTTTCCGCAAACAACATTCGTTTGTCTGAGGACATTCTCATGCACATCCATTGACATTATTCTTAAATTCTCTGACGTTGCATTGATTTATAAGTCACACGTCCATTCAGACATTTCAACATTATATTTCAACTAATTTGCAAATTGCATGCTAAATTTGCATTCAATACTTAGCTATACTTGGAAGTTAGCTTTGGATATTTCAAGAGATTTCTTCTCACATAAAACACATAGAAAATTCTAGAAAACTTTTCGAAATTCACTTTCAATCAATCATGATAACTCTAAAATGAGTTTCACAAATAAATTTTCAGTAATATCCAAATGTTTCATCAATATTATATTTCAACTTATTTATAAAAATCACAACAAAGTATTTGAAAAACATTTTGAAAAATCTTTTCAAAAAAGTTGTCGAACCACACAAAACATAAACCATGAATCACAGATGGCTGCCTACGTATCCTTTTCAAGAAATCAAACTTCTCATAGTTTGATCAAAGGACCTCTAGCTGAACAAACAACTATAAGCCACAAAACACAAGGACAAAAAATAAGGTCCTTTTTTGCATAAGGTCCTTGAGCACATCTGAGCTTATCGACGTAGTCTTCTTGTTCTTCTTAGTTGCGCATTTTCGTAGGAATGAGAAACTTCTTATTCAATTGATCATTCAAAAGAACGAGGTGTTGCACCAATACTCTTTGATCTTTGACTATTTTCATTTTAGCTCCATTGTGCAATCCATTATGGAGTAGCATACTGATATCTCGGTGGTTCACTTCTCATAGTTTTTCCTTGATAGTTTCTGTAAGATTCAACAAAGTGAGGAATATATCTTTTGTGAGCACAAGTAAATTCATTGTGTCCATAAATTGCACAGTAACTGCAACACATTCATTTGGAAAACTCGATATAGTTCTTCTATCGGAACTGAGAACTCTGATGCACTTATTTGTTGATGTTCAGGCATCATGACTTGAATTGATTCTTGATTTAGGAGGACTGCCTTTAGAGAGCTAGAGGTGTCGCTAGTTGAAGCTTTAACAAACTTCATCTTGGATGGAGTTGAACCAGGACTATATCCAAGTCCTTTTTTTGCTCATTTGGGTAAAAACTTAACATTTTGTTTTCAAACCCAATTTTGAGAGCTTGAAACATTCATTACCAACTCGTCTGAAATTATTTCAAACTTTCATTCCAAATCCACTTTCTTTTCCACAATACTAGAAATTTCTTTCTCAGGAAATTTTATCTTGCCCAAAAGCTCATTATTTTCAAATGCTCGTTGTCTTTTATCCTGTCGAAACTTATCTTCTAATAAGTTTGAGTTAGACACTGTTGTTGAAATGTTCTTAATGATAGACTCCAATTGAGTTTTCTCCGTCTTCAGATTGTCAAAGCATTCCATAATCTTCAGATTGTCCAAACATTTCATAATCTTCATGATTTCTTTATGAGAGAAGCCACATCGGTATTTGATTGTTGATGCTCTATAATATTCACTTGTATAGAAAGATGAATGTAAATCCGTATTTGATACTTCAATAAGATCATCTTCTTGACCCCTTAACCATGAGCGCCTTGTAAGATTGCTCTGAATCAGATGAAGAGTCATGCTCTTAGGATGAAGTATCTAATTCATTAGTCATGTTCAAAATTTTGTTCTTCTTGGGCTCTGTGAGGCTGACTGTTAACAAGTATCCAATTCTGTTGCAAGTGTAACATTTAATCTCCTTCATTGAATCATCTTTTCTTGAAGAAGATGCTTCATTTTTATTGAACTTTCTGTTGCGCTGGAGAATTACCTAGGTTTTTCTTCTTTGCAATGTTTTTGTTGAGATTCTTTAGACATTCGTCGCATCTTCTTCACCATCAAAGCTGACAGTTTCTCCATGTTTTCCTTTGGTGCGGCATCAGATTGCTCTAGGTTAAATACAAGCTTTCTCATTTTTCTTTTTAGTTTTGTTTCCCAACTCTAACATCGCAAGCCAAAGTTCTTAAGATTTCAAGTAAACTCCTGAATATTGATTTCTGACTGATTCTCATTGTTCTCCTTGATCACATAAAACTTTGCATCATATTTTGGAGTCAAAGATTTCATAATCTTTTTTATAATCTGGGTGTCACACAACATTTTTTCAAGACCTTCCATGGTGTTGAAAATCTCTTTCATTTTACCCCAAAGTTGAGTAAATGACTCTCATTCTTCCATGTGAAGAATCTCTATACTGGTATGCAATATCTGAAGCTTCAAATCTTTGAGTTGAGCGTTGCCTTTGTTGCTGGACGCCAAAATATCTCATGTTTCCTTGAAGGTCACATAATTCATTATAGATTTGAAAATCTCATCATTCACTGTATTGGTGATTGCACTTAGACATTTTGCATTCGCCTGAGTTTCGACTTTGTCTATAACTAACCAATCTGCATAAGCTTTGACAGTAGTATTTGTCTTGTCATATTTCATAGACATGATGATAAGTTTCTTGTACCCATTTATAACCATTAGCCACACAAGCTCATTCATAGCCATCACTCTCATATTGTTTTTTTCAAAAACTATGATTGTCATTGTTTAAAATCATTTTGCTAAACAAGATATTAAAAGGCTCATCCTTGATGATCATCATGTTTAATTGAGATGTTAAGCCCTTTGTGAGTAACTTGGCTTTGATACCAAATAAAAGTGCAGTGGTAACCTCTAAAGTACCACTCATGGGTACCCTAAGATATGATAAGCAAGACTAGAGGGGGTGAATAATCTCTTTTTGAAAAGAAAAAAAAAACATTTTTCTCTGAAAAACTTTTGCAAAAGAATGCAAGGTTAAAAGGCTATTTGAGCACTTTGTAAAACACTCTGTACTCAAAATAATCTCCTAGACCTCATGAGTACTAATAAAAAAAATCTTCAAATATAGGTATAAAACATTAAATGAATCACCTCTGGAAAATACTTTTGCAAAGTAGATCCAAGACTTGATGCAGAAATCAAACGAGCTAAACTATGATTTGTAAAAAGAAATACACTAAAAACATGCAAAATGAGATATCAAAAAAAGAAGATAAGCAGACATGCAAAATATGTAAAGAGAGAGGAACATGCAAAATATATAAAGAGAGAGGAAGAGACAATATGACACATACATGGGTATTACTTTGTAACACCACCATTTCCACTCTGTTACAACACCACCCCAATTTATCCTAATATACTGAGTAACACCATCATCTATCTGAATTTTGCAAAATTTCAAAAAAATAATTCACAGAATATGTTGCGAGTTTCAACCGAAATCTCACAGCTTATGTTGTGAGATTTTGCATAAAGTTTGCAAATTTTCAGTTTTTTGTACTTTATGTCAAATCTTGCCTTATAGGTTGAAAGAATATGGTTGAAATTTGCAATATATACTGTGAGATTTTGAATAAAACTCGCAAAATTTAGAGTTTTCACAGTCTATATTTTTTGTGGTTTTTTTAATTCATTGTTTTTATTTTATTTTTTCTATCATTGCGAGTTTGGGGGAGGTGCTAAATATGAGCGAAGCAATGGCGATGAAGGAGGGTGGTAAAGGAGGATCGTTGTAGGAGGAAGAAGGGGTTGTTGGAGGAGGAGGATGGTGAAGATTATTGTTGGTGGAAGAGGAAATTGGTTGTTGGGTGGATACAAATAGGATGTAATCACACGAAGAAGTGGTGGTTACGGGAGGATGAACAGGTCACAGAATTAGAAATTGCAGGAAGGAGATGAGAAATCACAGAGAGGAGGACATGAGAGGAAGAATGAGGTTTTTTGCCTATTTATTGGTGGTATTGCAATTAAGAGGGGGTGTTGCATAGTGGAAATGGTGATGTTACATAGAAATACCCTTACAGATATAAAGAGGTTCATATAAGCCAAGTTTTAATTGGTCCCAACCAGTTAGTTTCTCGGTGGAAAGGATTCACAAGCCTCAAGATTCTATTATCTTGATTAAAAGAAACTATACATTCTCAAACTACATTCTACAAACTCTCAATCTCAAATCACCATGCTCCAACGAGACTTACTGGCATGAACCAAGTACTATGTTCTGCGAGTCTTATGAACACCTTGGAGTTCATGTGGGATTCTGAAGATACCATCTGATTTTATGTTCGTGTTCTGTGAGACTTTTTGAATAACCAATGATCACACCATCATGAAATGCAACACAACCAAGTCTTACCACTTGAATGGGATCACCTGTGATACTCGTACAAATTCACTCCACGAATTCAAGAATCAACATGGGGTTTGTTTAGGCAAGATAACACTAAAAAGGTTTCTCCAGTAATGTCTCTCAAATAGACGGTAGAAAAAAAAGTTTGAGCCCTAGATCTTTCTATTTTTTCTTTCAAAGCTCACTCAAAGATGATACTGAAAAATAAAGAGATTTCCTCTTGAACAATGGGGAAAAACTTGCTCTTCTTGTTGGATCTGTTGTTCTTGAGTAGCTTTAACAAGTTCTTTTGAACTCCCAAAGTCAATGAAAGCACATGAGGATGCAACTATTTATAAACTGATCCTAGAAGGGTCAAGTCGACTTTGTTGTCTTCAGATATGCTTTTCAGAATGGCTAGATTCCGAATGTCTATTTGCTTTATCATAACGGTCTTCTGATGATAGTGACTTTTCAGGGTTGAAATTGACTTTGCTCTATCCAAATAGCATTTTTAAAAACAAAAAGTTTTCTATTGATCACATGCCATTGTACTTAACATGGACATCTCTTTTAAGCACATGAGCATGTCTAAAGTGATAATATTTCACTTAAGATAATATTCATTCTCATGTGAGAGGATAACCCAAATTCAAACTTTGAATATTGGTTCCCACACATTTTTACCTCCAAATAACTTTTGGCACTTCATTTGAAATTTGTTCATCTAAATCTATTTTTGCCTTGTCATCAAACGCTAATTGGCATGGTTACTAACGTAGTCGATTCCTGTTCTTCTTCCTCGCTGCTTACCTAGACCTGCACAAGTGGCACACATGAGCCAAGGACCACCGTGTGGAGGCCGATGGCACTCTGATGCTTAAGTTAGATAAGGCTTAGGAGAGGCTTAAAACTATAAATTGGGTTTCTGTAGCATACCGTAAGTTCATCAACCTTATCTCCCTTTTATAGTGTGAGAGTCTTTGTTTAGCTAGGCCTTTGGTGGTGTAGTTTAGGGAAAGAGATCTTGTTGGAAAACATTTCTTAATTGGGAGTTGTCCATGTGGGATAGTTTCCCTACACGACTTGTGCTCCTAGATCTGCAGAAGAGGTTTCCCTTTCTGAGTGTTGTCCATGCAAATAAGTTTTCTTGCCCGGCTTATACTCTAGTATTTGTTTCCTAGTCAGACCCAATGTGTCATTAACCTGTCAATCTTGGGTAAATCTATCAGATACTTGCCTTAGAGGTGTTACGAGTATTGGGCTTGGCCACGTGACATGTGGGCTTAATGGCTCATTGCAACTCGGACCCGACTATCTGGATCCTTCCAATAATAGGCTTAGTGTTGTTTGGGCGTCACTGGATTGAGCATGCAATCAAGCCTACTTTGTTCTGTTGACGAGATTATCATGACACATATACGATGATGATCAGAGGACGGTTTGATGTGTCATCAGTCACCTTCTTGGATTCTAACCATCATGGATTTGTCTTCTTGAAGCTTTAACATTGCTTGACCGGTCTTCATATCTTTGACTTCAGTCTCTTGAATTGAACTCGTCCTTGGTTGACTTTGATTGGTGCATGTCTTGATTTCATCTTCTTGCATTGTCGCCTTTGGTTGAATCTTCACGATCGCATTAGAATGATCTAATTCCATCGATTACTCATAACCCAATATGCACGACTTTATAATTTAGTTAATACAATTTCACAATAACACTCCGCTTAACCTATTGGTTTTACAAGCTTAACCAATATTTTTTGCTATAATTCACAAATAACATTTTCAAAATGGGCAAGTCCATGTGACTATATCTTGTCCATGTGACAAGTATTTTGCCCATATGCCTAAGGAATCTCTTTATTTTGAAATAAGAGATATGGGCACGGTAAAGTTGATTTCACCCCTTGATTCTACCCAATGAGTTGAAACGTCGACATTAGTTAGAGAGTCATTCTGAATCCACCCGCTGTAGATTGTCAACAAAATCGATCTCACCTCTTCTCTAATAGATTTTTGCTATAAAGAGGCCTCAATACATTCTCTCAAATCAATTCTTGAAACCATATCTTCACACCCTTTGAAAGATTCATTCATTCACTCCAACACCCTTATCCCTTATGAGAAATCCCATGGTGTTATAGGAAGAAGTTATCCCTCTCTTCATGGTTCTTATGGCTATCTACAGAGAAGAGATGCTTGGAATAAAGGTTAAAGAAAACTGATACACGCCTCCTTTGAAGAGTTGTTGAGCTTTCAACTACTTCATCTCATCTTGAGTTTGAAGCGTCCATCTTACATTTAGTCAGTGAGTTAGTGAATGTAAAGAGCTTATACATTACAAGAAATCTGGCATTAGGTGGCGAACTTATATATGACGTTTTTAAAGTTATCACCGTTTACTCGTTTATTTGAGGAATTTTGACAAGTTGTCACCTATTTGTTCAAGTGAATTTTTGGTTCCTAGTTCCTCACATAAATGTTTTGAAATCGTCACACTATAGAGAGAAAGGAAAATTTGGTGCCTAAATGAAATACTTTTGGTAAGAAAAATTAACACCTTGTCACATTTGATCAAAGCCTAGCCCAAGAGCAAGGAAATAAAAACCAAGAATGACAAAATAAATGAAAAAAATAAAATAAACCTAAATCCCAAATCCTCAAAAGCATTGAAGAGTTGTTCAAACTCTCCTTCTTGTATCACGATCCTCTCTTCTCCTCCAAAAGCATCTATTCAAGGTATTCTTCTTCATCTCCTCCTTGTTCATTTTTTTTATTTTCCTCGTACTTTTTCTCTTTTTCTCTACTTCTCTCTTCAGTCTTTAGAGCTTCGGCAGTGAATCAGAGAAAAGCAACAGAAGGTAGGAATTTCTTCTTTTTACCTTCTCCTTCTTCATAGGTTCAGCAGCCACTGTTTGGATCAACCACCAAGTCACAGTTGTTCGCAACCTACTAAGCCATCCACCCCTCTGTTAGATTGATCTCCACGGTCCATCTCCTTGGTCGATCGCCTCTTACAGTCACTCGCCTACCCCTTTTCTTCGCAACCCTCCCACTTCCATCATCGAGAAGGTAGAAGAGAAATTTTGTCGTTATTTGATTTTGGTGAAATTTTGTTGTTTTCTGATATTCTATCACCGTCTCACTCAATTCCTAAACTCACCTTATCTCTATGCGCTCTCATTTGTTTTGATTTTGTTTCTCTTTCATGTTGATCAGATTTGACATACAAGTTAGTGAAGCTCTCCTTCAAAACAGAAGCAATGACTTTGGTAAGTCTCTATCTCTCTATTTTTTTTTTTAGATCTTCCCTTGTCTTGTTAAGCATTTCACTCATGTTATTTGTCTTGGTGAAGTAGATTCAGTTTTGCAATTTGTTCAGAATTTTGATAATTGAATATGTTTTGTAATTCGTTATGGACATTTAAGAGAGGTATTGATTTTATAGTGGGTTTTATTGCTCAAGGAAGAGAGACTAACATTGTTGAACAACTAGCTATTGTGACTTCAACTTTCACTTGGCTTACATTAGTCCACCTACCCATTTCAATGGGTTCCTTGAAGGATGGACTTATGTGTTCTTCTTTGTATACCATTATCTTTTTTATTCAGTGTGACAGTCCGAGAGCGCATGTATGGCGATTATTATGCCCACGAGCATGACCCCACGTGGATTATAGTTGTGCTAAATTTGTATTGTGTCTTGTTTTGTGATGGGGTCTTTGTTGAGCACATAACCTGGCGGCATTCGAAGGTCCAGGGTTGCACCTTATTCCAGGTGGATGGAGAAATTTGGGTGTTTGGGTTTTGATCATGAGGACATTGTTTATGCAATATCATTCGACATTGTATCTTGCAAAGTATTCAGGGAAGGTGGTGGTGCCCACCGCAGTTGTGCAGTTTGGGCTGTATCGATGGGTTCGCCATCCTATATATGCACCCATGATACTTTTGTTTGTGACTTATGTGTTGCTCTGCTTGTACTAAGTTTATTGTTTCTTATTGATGTTTGTGTTCTGTATTATGAGCAAAATGAGAAATTGGAGGAAGTCTTGATGATAGAGAAATTTGGGGAGGGAAATACATGAGTAAGGTTAGGTACAAGTTAATCCCTTTTGTGTATTAGTTGAGTGCAATTTTTTATTGTGTGGAGGCAAAGATTTGTAGGATTGTTGTTCTTATAAACTAATTGTATTTTGGATGAGATGTTATGATGGTTTGGATTGAGCAATTTAGATTTATCGATCATCACTGTTTGATACATAATTTTAGTTCACTTAAGGGTTATTTGAGTCTTTGCTTTCAGTAATTGTGTCACATTGACATAGCTTGCCGAGAAAAAAAAATTCTAGACATAAGTCAGGTCCCTATCATGGATTTATCCAATGGCAGATGCTATTACATGTTTGGTATAGAAATAAAGAGATTAGTATAGAAAGAAATAGAAGGTAGGATAATGAAGGAGCCTCGTTCATTTTCTGTACCTCTCTTTTTGGCTTTCATCATAGCTCAGTGATCCTAACTTTATGACTACCTAAGCTATATCTGAACTCTACATTGGCCTATAATATTTGCCATTTTTTTATTTCAATAATTACTATTGAAGATATGTTGGATAACCTCAGAGTCAGGACTCTCCAATTCATAATTTTAACTTTGAAATTAATGAGTGTACCAGAGATGTTCCCTCAGTAGTAGTCATTGGTGGCAATACAATCATCT
This sequence comes from Berberis vulgaris, assembly GCA_963556465.1. Taxonomy (NCBI): domain Eukaryota; kingdom Viridiplantae; phylum Streptophyta; class Magnoliopsida; order Ranunculales; family Berberidaceae; genus Berberis; species Berberis vulgaris. Next base: position 63,154,993 of record OY747127.1, on the reverse strand, counting down.
AAGAAGTTCTGAGCAATCAATCAATATTTTTCTCTTTGTTTAGTTTATGTGATTTTTGTTGTTGTGATTGTATTATTTTTTTCTTTTCATCTCTCCAAATAGAGACTCTACACATCGACACACCCAAACTTCCAAACCTTGTTAAACCACTGTTCCAATCTCAAACACATAACCTAGGCTCACAAATTCATGATCCCAAGAGGGCTCGATTCGAGCAACATTCTCCTTAGGAAGTTCATTGACAGTTGCTCTGGTTTGGGGTTTTCAGATTATGGGTATTTGGTGTTTACTCACAAAACACATCCAGATATATATTTGTACAACACCATTATCAAGGGTCTCTCTCAAACTAACTCAGCCAAAGAGGCTATCTTGTTGTATAATAGAGTTCAAGTTATGGGTTTTCGACTAGACACGTATTCATTCCCCTTTGTGTTAAAGGCTATTGTTCATTTGTCTGCACTTGAAATTGGGTGAGAGGTTCATGTTCAAGTTATTAGAATTGGGTTTGGTTCGGATGTGCATGTTGTGACAGGTTTGATTCAGATGTATTCGTCTTGTGGGGTTATTTTTGATGCTCGGGCTTTGTTTGATAAAATGATTAAAAGAGATATTATTTTTTGGAATGCAATGGTGGCAGGATATGCAAAAGTTGGGGATGTGGACAATGCAAGGGTGGTCTTTGAACAAATGCCTGAAAGGAATATGATATCTTGGACTGCAGTGATTGCGGGTTATGCACAAGTAAACTGATGCAATCAGGATGATTTGTGATATCGTCATCAATCATGTTAAGGTAAATTTATTTATTTATTTTGTAAGTTTTATTCAACACATTGTATTCGATGTAATCGGGTTGATTTGTGTGTTATTGTTTTTGGTTTGGTCTGTTCTAGGTCATAGCACTGCTGAGGAACATGCGCCGAAGTTGTACAAACCTTCAGGAAAATACTTGAGAGGATGATACAATTGAGACACGAACAACAAGAGTGGTAAATTAACTCGTTCTTTTTCATTTTATCTCAATTTACTTTGATGAAGCAATTTTACTTTTCTAGTATTGATGTGCTTTAGTGATTTTTTTTTATGATGAAACACCATGAGTGACTAAGACATTATCTTGATTGATGTTGGTGCTTTTTTCTTTCATGTGCATTGCAAGGTGCACACATTCAAAAAAAAAAAAAAACCATTGCTAGTTAGGTAGCTCCCTTGAAGATAGAAAAAAAAGAGTTTTACCACTAACTAGTAATGTTGATTTAAAATTCATTTTCTAGAAAGCAATTCGAAAAAACCATTAAAAAAAACCCCCCACTGCTAGTTAGGTAGCTTCGTCTTCCTTTTTACCTTATCCACTCCCATCACTTGTTTACCTTCCTCTGACTTTACAAACTCGATATGTATAACGAATTAAAGGCCAAGGTGTTTTGTCTGTCAATGTTATGAATAGCGGTGATTGTGGTAAGGGCTAGTTAATATAATCACTGACTAATGCTAATTGCTAAGTAGTGCGCTCTCCTAGTCACCTGGATCGTACTTGTAATTTAAAACAAACTTGATTTTAAAGTTTAAATGTCAGTGTTAAGAGTTTATTATCAATATCTCCCTCAGACTCTAAGAAAGATTAATGAATCATGTAGCATTATTCCAAAATGACATCTATGCCACCACTGTAAAAAATTAGACTTCAGTAAGACATTGCAGTCTCAATGGCAGCTTCAAACCTTCCCTTGCTTCCAGTGTTTTACCAAATCTGAATGTTAATAGTTTTGGATTTTTAAGGCCGACTGATCTTGTAACAATTGCTCATAGTCCTCACATCCTGAATCTCTATTTCTGTCTCCATTCATAACCTAAATTCGAAAAGTTACTAGATATAATGGTTATTGGTTTCAACAAATCTAGAATAGCTGTGAGCTAAACATGAGTGTTGTGGCCTTCAGCATGATCTCTTTTCAGCTAATTTCATAATATAGTTCACAAATCATGCATCTGTGTTTACATCTTTTTTTATCATTTTCCATCCTTAACTTTTCCAGATCTCGATCTTTTTTCCTGTTAAATCTCTTCCACTAATACCTCTGTTTCTCCAACTCCAACATATGTGCTTGTATATGTAACTTTTGTTCTTCCAGCTGAAGAGAGCGAAACTTCATCCACTTCTTCTGTGACCAAGCAGTTTTGCTGCCTTCAGAGAAGGTTCGATTCTATCAACTGGCATGTTTTGTGGATGAGAATAAGGTCTTGTTTCACAACCATAAGTGAGGGATTAAGTGAGAACATGACAATAACAAGGTTCCATCTCTCTGAAATAAATTGCATTATTTGTTTTTAGTTTATTAGTTGCGTTTCTCTTAAATAAATTGCGGTTTATTACTTTATTAGTTTCAGTGATTTGTGCAGTTAAAATTTGGTCACTAGTTCTCCAATTAACAATTAAACTGTGAAACAGAGTTTTTTTTTTTTTTTCTCTGAAATGCAGAGCATACAACCCATTACTTGCACTACAACAGCTTTGCTCTACAGCAGTGAATCAAATTATGAACAAAATTCTTCCATATCCATGTTTCAGTGAAAAATCACAACTGACCCACAGTAGAATAACTTGCAAAACAAAATAAACACGTTGATATTGGATTCACCATCTTTTTCCATTTCCTTGCAACAAGCGTGCACAGTCTCAGTGTCTTGATCACAAAGTACCCACTACATAGTCTGATTGTCTTGATCACAAGGTACTCTTATTTCTTCATTACCTTGTTCCACATGCAGTATTTATTCCTGGTGGATTGATCAGTGTCCTGTGGCTTCCACTTTGTAACTCGCTTCTTGCAATTAGTACTCCTATGACTTCTTAAAGTTATTTCCTGAATCTTTTTATATTTGGGGTTTCCAACTTCATTTATACTCAGCTTCCACCTGATACTGATACTAAACAAGTTTTAGTTGGAAATAATGAGCTTTCTCTATAGAAATCCTAGTAAAACCAACCCCGTTTTAAATTCTTCACAAAGAATAGGCCCTCTGCCTTGTTATAGGTTGAAGTCCCTTCTGCTTATGAAGAAACATAGCATCTTTCCAAAAACAAACAAAGGGTTTTTCACCAAATGTATGTGCCCTGTAGAACAACCAACAGTAGGGCAGGAAATATGATATGAACTCCAAACAATTATTTTTGTCTCCTCTTCTTTTAGTCTTTTTTTTTCTTTTGCTTTTGTTGTTTATTTTAGTTTTTCTTTAGTTAGTAAACGCCTTACCGTATATGAAGTGATGGACAATGGTTCGTGATCTATAGCAAGTTGGCAACCATGAGTTACCATATAGAAAATTAAATTTTACTAACATCTATACTTGTTAATGTCGAATGCAGCCTTTTTTGGAAACTACATTGTAATCAGGTTGTATCAACAGTGTTTCCTCCCACCACGATCCAAACTGTTCTAATGGTAGTGATGTACATCCAAGTGATTCTTATTTTGATGAACATGGTGACCATGATGGTGATGAAATATTATTCAAGGAGGTGCGGGTATGAATAGATGATGAGTTAAGGAGCTTAGTGTTACTAGAGTAGACTTAGTTATTTTTTGGACATCAAAATGATGTAACTTGATATCATTATTGTATTCAGTTATGTGACTTTGCATATGCAATGAAAGAATCCAATACTTTTTTATGAATGTAAATTTTACTATTTTGATTTTAGATTGTGCAGTACACAAAAAATAGGTGGTGCTATTTAAGAGTATGTGCTAGTAGACAGCTACAATAAATGAGTGAAGAATGAGTTGTCACAAATATAATGAAAGTGTGACGAAAAATTCGTCACAGGTAGATAATTTTAATGTATGAAATCACTACCATGACAAACTGTTCCTAATGTACAAATTATATAAGTAAGGAAAGATTCCTCACAGAAAGTTCATAGTAGATATTTAAATCACTATCGTGACAAATTGTTCCTCACATATAAATCACATAAGTGAAGAACGATTCATCACAGAAAGCCACCACACGTGACGCCAGATTTTCGTTATGCATAACACTTTATAGTGATGGCATTTTCGTCACTCATGTTGTAATTGTATATTTGCGTGCTAAGTTTATGTGAGGAACCACATGCCACGTAAGCAGACTTTTCGTGATGAGTTGTGAATTCGTCACCTAATATTTTCCTTGACGCCCTTTATGTGAGGGACGCTGTGACGACTGAAATTTGTCATCGTTGTTGAACGGTGACGAATAAACATGTTTTAGTAAGGAACAACATTCGTCACCAAAGCCCAAATTTCTTGTAGTGATAGTCTCCCTATCCGACAAACGATAGAAGAGATAAACCACCCGAGTATTAGCTTGTTTAAACTCACATTGCCCGTATGGGTTCCTAGCCCTTGTAAAGGGTTTGTACGTCGAAGTATTACCTTGAAGATCCCAAACAAGTGGTAACACTTCGCTGTATTGCATCCTAGGAAAATTTGTAAGACTCATGGAACATGATCATAAGGCCTTGTTTGTTGTATCCCCGACATCCCAAGCCCCACATCCATAAGGCTTGGTTGTGTTACATCCCAATGGTGATCACCAAGGTTATTTGTAAGATTTGGGGACCGTGCTCCAGCACATCCCCAAATCGGAGGTATGTGCAGCGACCATGTCTTCTAATGTGGAGTTGAATTTGGTTTTTTCAGTGTTCTCGTTGAACACAGGCATACTCCTTGCTTCTAGGGACATTGATATGAAGTTCAAGTACGGTTTGGGAATATACCAATTGGTTCACATCGCTAAGTCTTGTGGGAGGGCGACATTATACCTTGTGAAGCTATTGAACGTTGATTGATAGTGGAGTTTTCATTTGAACAAGTAATCAAAACTTTTGGCTTGCGAGCATTTTCCATAGAGGAAGTAACTGCTCATAGCCAATTAAACTTCAGCTTAGACAAACCTCATTATACCGGTGTCTTTCTCTAGTTTGTTTCTGTTTCCCTTGACTCTATTTACTTTATCTCACATGCTTAGATAAGTTGTATACTTTCCATTGATTATATTGTTTGTATGTTCAACTTGCATGCTTAAGAATTTCATTTTTGGAATTTTACAAAGAATTTTTTTTTACTTGAGTGTTCTCCTTCAAGTGAATCAATTAACTAAACTTGTGAACCTTGTGGTGTTGACTCTTCTAGAGTTGCGATATAAGTCATTGACAAGTTTAGGCGAAGAACTTTGAAGTCGAATACTTTCGCTTATTTTTCAAAATAAATATAATTTTTAAAATTGACTATCCACTCCCCTCAAGTCCTACTAGCCTAGTGTATCTTGCATTTTCAGTCCCTTCACCACTGCCATGGGGATGGTCCATAAGATTCATAATTAACTACCCTTCTTACTAAAGGACACTTACCTAGCTAACACTTACTCTAGCCAAAAATTTCCAGACCCCAAGATCACCCGCTTGCCTGATTTAAAATTGTTGAGCAGTTTTTTTCTTTTTTATATCAAACGGACATCCCCAAATGGTAATCTTGATTTGATCGATTTATCTTCTTTTACATTCAGTTTCGCTATAACACTTGTACATCTCACAAATTGTCTCCCCTTAAGTGGAGCATCGACAAAGTAATCATGGAAATACTTCCTAGACTAGTTGTCATTAGTGGATGAAGAATTATATTAAGAAGAATTATACTTAGATGCGGATGATGTTTTTTACCGAGTATCATTTGGAGTTGAAAAACAAAAGTTGATCAAAAAATGATTTGTAGTGGGTTGAAGGGTTGCAATAGGTTAAATGAAGTGACTAATAAAGTTCTGCAATATTAATTGTTATTACAAGGTGAATTGAGATCCCCACATTAGTTTTGTGTATTATACAACTTTTTTTTTTTATAAAAGCCTATATGCTTATATTAATAGTAGTGGATACAACATTGTCAGGCAACTGCCTTGGCGAGTTCATGAGCCTCTACATTGAGGTCTCTACTAATATATTCAAATATCCAACCTTTGCAGCAAGTCAAAAGCCTAATTATGATGCTTATTAGAAGTCTCCAAACCCATTCAATGGAATCAATGCCCAAATTTCTTTCTTTGGTCAAGATTGGATTAAGAGTGCTTGAATCACCAAAAAAAAAACCATGTCTCGAATGAGCCTTAAGAATCAAAATCAAAACAACTTCTGCAGCAAAACATTCGATCATTTTGCTATTAAGCATTCTCCCTACAATGTAAGGCGGTCGAGGTTCGGGATTGGGCTTGTCTCGGTCCCCGCTCCAATGAAGTGGGACAGAATGATGCATGATAGTGGATTTTTTGGGCAAAATTGGTTGGTCCTGAACTGGTTTGAACCGAGACGGAACCATGCCATCCCGATTCAAACTTTTCTTCCTTTTGCAGCGAGCTCCTTGACGTGAATGATTTTATCCTTGATTTCAATCTTCCCATTACTCGCAAGGTCTTTAACAAGAATTGTGTAAATACATGAGGGTCAAATGGGGTGACCTTAAATAGTTGTTTAAACTCCTCGTAAGTGGTATCTACCTTTCGACTATCACATTAGGCAGTGAGGAAGAGATTGTGAGTGATGACATTGGGGGTGACACCGGTTTGGTTGACAAAGCGATGGAGTTGGAGGAACGTTGTGGGGTTGGTTGGTTGTAGCAGAGGGCGTTTAGTGAAGGTTTGATTCGTTGCCAACGCTTGCGGTGATGCCGCTCGGCTGCAGCTTCTTATGGGGTGGCAAATGAGAGGAAGCAGAGGGTGGTGAGGTTCATCTTTGTTGGTTGTGCTTCTATGTAGTGGTTGTGTGAAAGAAGAGAAGTTAATAGAGGGGGAGGGACGGAGAGGGACAATTATTGGGGATGATTTTTAGTTGGAAGGGAGAGAAGGTGGGAAGACTTTTGGGGTTTAAAGGATATATATCTATAGGGAGAGGGACAATCCCAAGCAGGTATTGGACAACTAGTTAGTCATTTGATAACTATGCACATGTCAACTAATGAGTCAGGACGATTTTTTTTTTTCCATAATACAATACATATACAATCTGTTAGCATTGTTGAAACTAAATTAAAAATAAAAATAAAATATACAGTGAAAATAAGCTAATCAAATCTACTGATCGCTTAGTGGCATGTAATTTTATCTTATAGAATCTATCTAGGGGGATTCATAGGGTAAATTTGATCAAAATGTGAAAAACCAATTATAATCGATTTTGTATTCTCATGTATATGAGAATGAATCCATATGTAATATAAGAATGAAATTCTCATAAACATGGATTGCCAGACTATAGTTGGTGGTAATAGTAAGACTTGCGATGTGCATCAGATCCCAAGCTCAACCATACCATGACTTATATTATAGTAAAGTTATACTACAAAGAGAGCTTGCGTGCAAGTGATCACAATTGCCAAAAAGAAAATCCATGCAAAAAAGCCTTTAATTGCTAGGTTAATCAAGACCATGGGTAATTGAGAGTCGAATGCTTGCTTTTGAACAATCATTGAGAGTTGATGAATAAATAATCCATGGAAAAGTTAGTAGCCCACAATGGCTAACCAAGGCATGTGATTTCGCGAAATTTTACCGAAAATCTCATTTTTTGAAATTACGAAAAGAAAAAAAAGTTACATTTTCGAGAGTTTTTTCGAAAAAATTCAAAATTTTCATTAATTTCGGAATTTTTCATAATTTTTTTTTTTTTTTGTAAATACAAAAATCAGTTACCAAAAATTACTTTTAGGGTTTATTCGAAAAAATTTAGGGTTTTGTAAAATTTGAGGTTTATCAATTCTTCTAATTATTTATTAATTTTTTAAACCACCCTCGATTTTCTAATTATCATTTCTTCTACTTATATATTGATTTTCTTAAACCACCCTCTGATTTTCTAATTATATATTGATTTCATGTTTGTTTCATTTCTTGGTATATAGGCTTTATTAAATAAGTTTAATATATTTATTTATTTGCATCTTATTTTTTCACTTTATGTACCCTCGAAATTCATTATATATTTTTTATGTATCCTCAAAATTTTTACGTTTTTCTTTACACACCGAAATATTTCTCAAAAAACGAAATCACAATCCTTATGACTAACTGACTATTTTACTTTGTTCCAAAATTCTTTTCATCTTTGACCATTAGATTAAATGAAAAATGGATGATGATCTAATACTTGAATGGCTTATATAAGATGCCATTTAAACATAACAAAGCGATTCTTTGCCTCTTTAATCATAATTTGCTTTTCTGTGACCATTTCCCTTTAATTTGCTTTGAAATGTAAGTACCAAATATGATTGAATACTTAATTGGAGAGGACAAACTAATATTTTCATAATAGAGCACTATATTATCTCATGGTTAGTGACTCACTTAGCTTTTGTCTTTCGGCTTTAAAGGGGTTTTAATACATAGTAAAAAATGTCTTCAATATAAGTTATAATATTAGTTTCTTTAATTGTTAAAGAGGTCTTAAAACATAAGATGCCTTAAAATAGGGTTTCTTTGATTGGTTGTTGAATGCAATTTGGGATTCTTCTTACTCTTTATCTTGTCACTTCTCTTGGAGGCTTTTTTTTTTTTTTTTATCTTTTTAGTCCACGACGACTAAATTTACTGGTCTCTACCATTGTGGATCCCCTCCCTCCTTGTTGAAGCCATTCAAATGTTTGGAAAGTATGAACATTGAGTGGTTAAGCAAGACACATCTCAATAGTTAATCTTATCAAGATTCTTGACTTATTGTTTCATAATGCACTTTATCAATGCTGTTGCACGTGTAAGGTTTGACGCACTTTACTAATTGACCACCGCAATATTGGATTAGAGCTTCTAAAAGAAAAGGAAAGAAAAAAAAAATTTATTGAGCCCCTGGAACAAATCATCTTATTATGGATTGTTTTTTATTTTACTTAAAACTTCCTTATATACTTTCCACCTACAATGAGCAAGTTCCCTCTTTATTCTATCTTTTTTCAAGGGTTTATTATTATTATTATTATTATTATTATTATTAAGAAGTCTAACCTCTTATGTATTATTGCAAGGATTTGTAAAACCGTCAACTATTGTCATTCAATACTAGTGTTAGCGTTGAGATGTCATTCAAATTCACATTGATTGTCCAGGTGCATCATTTGGAGTTTTAAAATAAGACTGACCATTATTCCAATCATAGTCTTCAATAATAATATTAACTTAGCAAGTTTGAGTCATCTTGTTGAATTCCTTGAATGTTGTGTTTATTTTTGTTAATTCCATGGAAATCGAGTGGTTTCGATGGAAACAACTCAGAAACTGGTGTTTGATTGCAACTTGAATTTCGTGAGACGACGCGACCCCAATTCTTTCAAAAGCATGCATGCTATATTCCACTTTACAATTCTTTGCTCCCCTGGGTATAGGCTTCCCAAAACTTTGTGAAAAAAAAAAAAACACATTCACGCTCGATTCTCTCTCACTCTCCAAGCAAGCAGACACAAGGTAAGGTTCTCATGGATCTTTCTCATCTCTCACTCTTCCATCTGCTCTTCATCCCAAACTTTGAATCTCAACGATCTATCTCGTAGCCCTTCTATACCTGTTCTATCTACCCCATTCTCCTTCTCTCTGCTCGTCTTGATTTCTCCCTGTTTTCCCTTATCACCTTGAAGGAACATTGAATCTTGAATCTCTATGCCATTAATTATGGGGATTACAAACTCATATCATATCACAAATTATGTGTTTAGTTAGTGAATTGTTAAGGAGATGTACTGGGAATAATAGAGGAAGAAAAGAAAGATTGTTGCTCCAGATTTTATTTTATCTATTTTTCAAGATTTCTCAAATACTGGAGTTTTTATGTTTCCACAAAAGAAGTTTCTGTAACTCAAGGAAACAAGCCTTATGCCCTGAACACACTTTTTTGTAATCAAACACAAACAAATATTTTATTGTGACGTCGATTTAGGGTTATGGTTCTTGCTAACAATTGTTTCTGCATAAGAGAAAAAAATAAGTTGGAAGGAAAAGAAGAAGATAAAGATGAGATCTTTAATAAAAAAAAACTCAAGACTTTTCAAGAAGCACACAACTCATTAAGAACAGTTGAAATTAAAATAACTTATAATAATTTTAAAGACTATCAAATGTAAAACCCACTGGAAAAAAAAAAGACATAGTTTGAAAAGGAAAGGGACATACCAGAAAATGGACGCAGGAGAAAAAAGGAGATGAGTAATAATAATAATAATAATAATAATAATAATAATAATAATAATAATAATAATAATAATAATAATAATAATTGATGTGTCCAAAAATCGTCCTCCTGTGAGTTTGACCTGCAAAACAATTGTTAGAATGTCAAGGACCACATTTTTTGTGGATGAAGGAACTCAAATGCTTAAGTCAGCAACTATGTTGGAAGAATAAAGTAAATCTGAAAAAAATTCAGTTAAAGTTGCATACATGTGTCAAACGTTCCCTTTGAATTTTATAATGGTCGCGGTTAATTTTCTGTTTGACTTAAACATGTGAGGCGCAACGAAATGAGATGTTTCTTGTAATAGTCTCCTCCTTAATGGAGATGCGTTCGTGGAAGTGTAACTCCCTCCACAACTTTTTTTTATGCAACATTCCTTTTCTTTATGAGAGAACTTGTGTCAGGCCTGGATTCGGGCTATGATTCGTTCGGACCTGGATTCAGGCCTTGTTTACGACTTCTCATTGGTGGGCCTTGTCTGGACTGCTGTAATTGGCTTTATTCTTCTTGGGCTTTATGTGTTGGCCCAATAGGCTAGATGTTATATCCTCGTGATGAGTCTCTATGCAACGTGTACGGCCGTGATGATCGGTTTATTTTGATGTATCATCAGCTACTCCCCCTTAGTTAGTGGGTATGTTAAAGTATCCACTAGCTGTGTGGTGATTTTGTTTCCGATTTCAACATTACAACACATTTAGTGTTCTTGCTATCTGTTATTGTTGTCTCTCCGATGTTCCATCAGCTTGTTTGTTTTGGTGCGATTTATGGGATTTCGTGTGGCTGTTACGTCTGCTCGTCCCTATAAAAGAGAAGTTTGAGTGTGTCTCACTTCTTTTTGCACCTCCTCATTTTCCAATTGTTAATTATTTGATTCCTTGAGTTCGTTCTGTAATCATGTATAACTTCAGGGTTTTGAGCGGCGATGTTCTTGATGCCTGTGAAGCTTTTTTTTTTGCCTAAGCGGGCAACACACACAACTCTGGACAATATTCGTCACGATTATTCGTTGCCAACTGATCTGGAGATCATTCTTCCCGGAGAAGGCGACAGTCTTTGTCGTCCAAAACATGGGTACATTGATTTGTATTCGGTATGTTCCACTCTAGTCTCAGGCTTCCGGCTCCTAAGATCATCTGGGAGTACTTAGATCTGGTTGGTATCGCTCCGGCCTAACCGGTCCATAACAGTTGGAAAGTAATGATTTTGACCTTAGCAAGGGCCTCGGCTTGTATCCCTATGAATGTCAGGGTTCTGAATTCTTGGTGGGGTTAGCGTAAACCCCAATCGCACCTGTTGTCTACGTTTTCCTTCTTGTTTCAAGGACCTGCGGGAAGAGTATGAGGGTTGGTCGAGGTCTTGGTTCTACGCATCCCTTTCTTCTAATCTCTTTAGGCTTCGCGGGAATCAGATTTTGCGATCGTTCGGGGAGCCTAAGAAAGTCGAGTTGTCATTATCTTTGGAAGAGCAAGAGTTCTGCAGTCGCGTTCGCGATCTTCCTCAGATTTTGGTGGAAGATTTTCTCACTACTGAAGCCATTATCCGTAGTGGTTTATATTCATCAAGTGAACTGGGTCGTGCTTCGAAAGTGGCTATCGTGTGCGTTGGTGATGCAGACGTTGGCCACCAAAAGGTTCTGCTAACGAGCGTGTAGGTCGGGCTACTACAGTCGCTACCCAAGGTTCTGGGGGTGCTGGTTCGATTGTGAGGAAACATAAAGTTCCTAGGCCTCCCAGCCCTTCTAAGATGTTGTCTGTCAGTTTCTTGTCGTATGTCAAAGATGAAGAAGTTTGCTTCCTCAGTTCTTGACGCTGCTAGAGTTCCCTCTCGCCTTGCTTCCCTCCGGAAGGGAGGTCATGATTCGGAGGATGATTCTTCTGTTCCGGAGGACAACGTGGTAAACCAAGTTCTCGAAAAGAGTAAGAAAGAAGTCCCCCAACCTCTAGACGACCATGAGAAAAATCGTGTTGCCTCTCATGGGTTGCCCGCTTCTACCGACCTTTCTATTGATGATTCGCACATCATTGAGAATAAAATGCTTCAGCTTGGTCTTTGGCAGTCGAAGAATCCGAAGAGCACCAAGACCTTGGATGACTTCAAGTATGATCCATCAGTGGAGGATCGAGTTGTTGCTCGAGATCTTAACCTCGTTGTTTCTTCTGTCGTGGCCGGGACCTCGGGATCACCTGCTACTCCTTCCGCATCTTGTCATGCTTCTACTTTTCTCATGGAGACGTTCTAGCCTTCCGATGTTGATGTGCAGGACAACGCTCGCAACTTCATTAGCAGTTGTCATGGGCGGTTGGCTAAAAGGGCTTCTATGCCCGTATGACAGCTACGTTGCCATATTGACGAGGGCCTCCAGCATCTTATGGAGGGGATGACGCACCTTACTTATGTGGCCATGATGGAGTCGGATTGTAAGGCGTCTCATTACCAGGTGGAGCATATTGAGCGAAAACTAGCAGGACACATCCTGGTCCTTTCTCATGTTCTCCGTCGATTGGATTTGTTAAAGGTGCAGTGCATAGAGCATGAGAGGGCTGTGGATTCTGCCCAGATGTTGCTGAGGGAACTCGAGGCTATTCGTGGTACGTTTTCTTCTGACCTCGAGACGTGTGAAGTAGAATTGGGCAAGTTGCGATCCCGTCTGGATGTTGTTGAAAAAAAGTTGTCCAACCGAAAAGTTGAAAGTGATGAGGTTGTTCAATCTGCTGAGAAATATTATGCCAAGCTCAAGGTTTCTACTATTCGAATCACTCAGCTGAATTCCAAGTTTGTCGAGACCAAATCAGTGGTCTCTACTAAACTTATGAGTGTTGACAGAGAGTTAGCGTCAACTCGAGCTGAGCTATCATCCGTTACTGAGAAGCTGAAGGCAGCGAAAGTTGCAGATTGGAAGAGAGTGGTCGAGGGTCACCACGATTTCTTGGATTTCCTAGAGACGCAAGGTTTGGACATGACACAATATTCTTGCTTTGTTGAGCAGGAATTCGATGATGTCGAGGAAGTTGTTCCAGATTCGTTGGGTGATCCGGATATCGGAGAGCCTTTTTACCTCATGCTGCCTAGAGATAATGCCCATGACATCGATTCCTTTTCTTAGTTGTTGTTTGTTTTTTTTTGTAATCTCCTTTTGTAGAAGATCAATTGAAATTTTTTATTTCACATTTGTTGTGTCCATTATGTCTAGCTCGTCAACTTTTATTTACGACATTTCTGGGAGATTTCTGACTTGTTCGCCCAGATTTTTACGAATGGCTTCGTTGTTCGACGTTCTAGTCATGTAGAAGCTCTAGTTTTCGGAATCCGATTTCACATTCGAATTACGATGTCATACATTATAGTCGACAGTCCAGCTCTTATGTCCTAGTACTTTATTACTTCATGGTTGATCAGGCAAGAGGTTATTGTCTTATGTTCAACTCGTTCGTCCAGTCATGTATTTGGTTTTGCTCGATACTCTAGTTGTGCTGAGTATTTTCTCGAGTTGGTTTTTTAATCCGACTTTTTTGTCCCGATTAAATTCTTGTTGTTTCAAATTTTGGAGCAAAATATTTTATTGATAATATATTTTCAAGTGTTCTACATTCCATGGTCTAGGTAGCATTTTGCCCTTTTGTTATCCAACCAGTATGTTCCTGGTCTGTTGACTTTTGTTACTCGAAGAGTTCCTTCCTAGTTCGGGTTCAGCTTGCCCGCGCCAGCTCTTTCATGTTGAGTTGGACTTTTCGTAGTACCCAATCCCCGGTGTTAAAAGTTTGGATTTGCACCTTCTTACTGTAATATTCTGCCATAGGATATTGGTACGTTGTTGTTTTGATGGAGGCTCTCGCTTCTCTTCGAGGAGATCCAGTCTGACTCTTAGTGCCTTGACGTTGTCCTTAGCATGGAATTCTTCGGTTCAAAATGTTGGCATTCTGATCTCCACGGGTATCATTACTTCTAACCCGTACGCGAGGACAAAAGGTGTTTCTCCCGTCGTAATTTGTTTTGTTGTTTTGTACACCCAAAGGATGTCAGGTAACTCGGATGTCCATAGCCCTTTCGCTGCCTCGAGTCTTATTTTGATCGCTTACAAGATTATCCTGTTAGTGACCTCGGCTTGTGGATGAGCTGGCGCGGAGAAATGTTGCTGGATATTCAAATTTTCTCATAACTCCTTAACCTTCTTGCCTTCAAATTGCTTCCCATTGTTAGTGACGACTACCCTTGGGATCCCGAATCTGCATATAATGTCTCTCCCAAAAATTTCTCAACTTGGGCTTCTCCTATCTTTGTGAGGGGCTCTACTTCTACCCATTTGCTGAAGTAGTCTATTGCAAAGAGGAGAAACTTCTTCTTATCGAACATTGGGAGTAGTCCTTCGATGTTCCCCATTGTGCGAATAGCCAGGGGATGCTCATTGGGATCAGGTTTTGTCCCGACATGTGAGTGTATTGGGCCAATCTTTCACATTTGTCACATCTGCAAACTAGTTTTTTACCATTCGCTTGCATCGTCGGCGAATAATAACCCAATGTGAGAGCTTTGTGGGACAATGTTCTCCCCCCCCCCCCCCAGATGATTTTTGCATGTGTCGTGGTGGATTTTCTGCAGAACGTATTCACCATCATCCAGTGCAAGGCACCTCAGTAACGGGCTCAGGGCAGATCTTCTGTATAGTTTGTAATTGATCATTGTGTATCTTGCTACCCGATTTTGTAGCTTTCTAGCTTCCATCTTATCTGTTGGGAGTTCTCCGTTTGATATATACGCCAAGATTGGAGTTGTGCAGTTCGTTTCTTGATTTACGACACATGCTTCTTCTTATTGGTTTTCAAGTATGGAGCTTCCTTGTGTCATGACGAGTGGGTTGTCATTATCCTTTGTTGTCGAAGCTTCCTTCGCTAGTTTGTCGGCTCTTTTGTTCTCTACCCGTGCGCACCGTTGAATGGTAGCATTTCAAAAGCCTTGTACTAGCTTTATTATTTCCTGGAAGTAGGCTTTCATTCGGGTATCTTTGACTTGAAATTCGTCATTTAGTTGATTGACCACCAGCTTGGAATAAGTAAAGACAATAATGTCTTTTATTCCCAAATGTTTTGCTAACTGTGGCCCTGCTATCACAGCTTCGTATTCGACTTAATTATTGGAGGCTCTAAAGTTGAATTTTATCGTCTTTTCTAGTGCGATGCCTTCCGAGTTGTACAAGATTAGTCCAGCTCCGCTTCCCGCTTTATTGGGCGTTCTATCACAGCGAATGATCCATCTGTTGGTGATTGGTTTTGGTTATTCTTTTCTGCTTTTGTTTTCCGCCTGTTGGTTGTTTCTTCCTGTGAACTAGGTGATGAAATTTGCTAATGCCTAAGCTTTGATAGTGGTTCTAAAGGCATAACTGATGTCGAATTGTCTGAGTTCTATTGCCCACTTTACCATTCTTCCCAACAGATCTGGTTTGTGTAACACCGACCGAAGCGGCTATTCGGTCATAACCGTGATTGGGTGTGCTTGGAAGTATGGTCGCAATTTTCTTAACGACACGATTAGAGCGATCACAATTTCTCTAGGGTCAGATAGTTGATTTCTGCATCTGCGAATGTTTTGTTGATGTAGTACACTAGTTTTTGCACACCTTTTTCTTCCTGTATCAATGCCAAACTCACCGCGTGATTGGACACGGATAGACACAGATAAAGTATTTATCTCGTGTTCGGTTTTGTTAGTAGCTTTGTGTTTCCCATGTGTGTCTTAAGGCTTTGAAAGGCTTCCTTGCATTCATCATTCCACTCGAATGTCTTGTTCCCCTTCAAGATTTTGAAGAAAGGAAGACACTTATCTGATGATCTGCAGATAAATCTGTTTAGAATTGTTATCCTTCCCTTAAGACTTTGAACATCTTTTATGTTTATCGGCGACTGCATGTTGAGAAGCGCTTGTATCTGCTTTGGATCAGCTTCAATTCCCGTTGGTTGACCATGTACCGAAGGAAATTCCCTGACTCCACTCCAAAGGTGCATTTCTCCGGGTTCAGCTTCATCTTATACTTTCGCAACTAGGAGAAAGCTTGTTAAAGATCCGCGACATGGTCTGTTCTGCATAAGTTTTTACCAAGCATATCGTCGATGTAAACTTCCATCGTTTTGCCGATCTGATCTTTAAACATCTTGTTCACTAGCCGTTGGTACATTGCTCCTGCGTTCTTTAATCTGAATGGCATTACTCAATAACAGTATGTACCCTTTCCATTATGAAAAAAAAAATTCTTGGTTAGGAGGGTACATCTGTATCTGATTATACCCAGAGTACGCATCCATGAAGCTTAATATTTTGTGCCCGGCAGTTGCATCCCTTATTTGATCTATTCGTGGAAGTTGAAAGTTGTCTTTGGGGCAGGATTTATTCAGATCGGTGTAGTCAACTCACACCCTCCATTTGTCATTCGTCTTCTTTACCAGTATCGTGTTTGCCAACCAATCTGGATAGTGAGCTTCTCTTATCATTCCTGCACTGAGTAGTCGGTGTACTTCTTCATTTATATGCTCTAGAGCCACCGATATTCTTTTTTGTTGAACCAGTTTCTTATCTGGATTCACTTGTAATTTGTGAGAGATGATGATGGGTCTATCCCCACCATATCCTTCATCGTCCATGCAAAAACATCTTTGTTATCTTTCAGCAGCTAGCTTAGTTCCTTTGCGAATTCAGGATGAATCTTAGTGTTGATTCAGACTGCCTTTTCCACTTTGTTGTCTAAGTAGACCTCGATCGTTTCTTCTTCCGGTTGTCCGATGTTAGATCGATCTCGCAAACTAGTTGGAGTCGTGTTATCGTCCAGAGAGTCCGAACTCTTTTCATCAAGCTGTTGTGAAGGCTCTTACAGTCGTTGCAGTAATTTCTATTTATGGGGAGTCTTTATTGCTGCAAAATGATACTCATGGGCCGCTTGTTGATCTCCTTTGATCCTTCCGACACCATTGTCGGTATGGTACTTTAACATTGGTGCATAGTGGAGGAGACTGCGCCCATCTTGTGTATCCATGGTCTCCCGAGTAGCATGTTGTATGCAGTAGGAGCATCGACGACGAGAAAGTTTGTCAACAATACTCGATGCTTTCCTGGCTCTCTTTATTCAACCGGTAGTTGAATCATTCCAAGCGGCTGACATTGTTCCCCACTGAAACCTAT
The DNA here is from genome assembly GCA_963556465.1 of Berberis vulgaris. Classification (NCBI taxonomy): domain Eukaryota; kingdom Viridiplantae; phylum Streptophyta; class Magnoliopsida; order Ranunculales; family Berberidaceae; genus Berberis; species Berberis vulgaris. The sequence goes on along the minus strand of OY747127.1, from coordinate 63,137,574 downwards.
CATAGATTGATTGCTAGGCGAAAGCATCTCATTGGTGAACCTCATCCTTCGGAAAGTTGTCAGGTATAAGAGGTTGGCCAAGCTGCCGGTGTCGACCAGTACCTTTTTGATTTCCAATTTAGCTATCATGACCGAGATCACTAGAGCATCATTGTGTGGAAAATTAACCCCATCAGCATCTTCGTTCGAGAAAGTTAGAGTCTTTTGCATCGTTTGTGCACGTTGTGCGGACGACTCTTAGAATCTGATCTTTTGTATGTAAGTCTCTAACTATACGCTTTCGTGATTGATTGGACTGCTCCTTTTCCCCGGCTGCGCCATGCAAGACATAGATTGTTTCTTTTACTAGCTCCCTTGAGATGATTGTTTCGTCATCGAGTTCGACGAATTCTCTGAGTCATCCCTCTTTGATATGACGTTCAATTTCGTCCTTCAAACTTTGACACTCTTCGGTATCGTGGTTGTAATTGTTGTGGAAGAGGCAGTATTTGTCTTGTTTCGCTTCCCCGGATCTCTTCTCATCCTTGGTGGCCATTTGACATCTTCCCTTCATGCCATAAATTCAAGAATTTCGCTCCGACTCGCTATCAAGGTCGAGAACGATTTCCCGTATTTGGGCTTTTCGGTTGTAGATTTTCAAACTTCCCTTGATTACATCTTGGACTATTATTAGTCCATTGTCTCTTAAGCAGGGTGATTTTTTCTCGCAATTTGCTGCCCTTCAGGTCTTGGATGATTTTGTCAACCTTATCGATTACGTGGTTAATCTGAGCCATAAGCATCTCTACTCGGGGATCTGAGGGGATTCCCAAAGATGTCACAAACGTCTAAACCGTTACTTGTTGGAGCTCTTTTCTAGCAGGTACGATTGACTCAAAGATTGTCACTAGATCCATATTAGGCAGTGTGTCGTATTGTTCATCACCGGATTGAGGATTCGCGGAGTGTTCCATTGATCTTCTATCATATTGTGTGAGCTTTGTTACTGTAAATCTTATTTTTTGAAAGGAAACTTGTCGTTCCCCATGGATGACGCCAAACTGATGCGTCCAAAAATCGTCCTCCGGTGAGTTTGACTTGCAAAACAACTATTAAACTGCCAAAGACAACCTTTTTAGTGGCCGAATGCAATCTTTTGCTTATGTCAACAACTCTATTAGAAGAACGAAGTAAATCTGAAAAAAACTCATTAAAAGTTGTATACCTGTGTCGAACGTTCTCTTTATCTTTTATAATGGTCGCGGTTACCTCTCTGCGTAACTTAAGCATGTGAGGCACAACGGAAGGATATGTTTCTTGTAACAGTCTCCTCCTTAATGGAGATGCGTTTGTGGATGCGTAACTCCCTCCACGACTCTTTTTTTGGCGCAACGTTCATCTTCTTTATGAGAGAACTTGTGTCGGGCCTGGATTCAGGCTCCGATTTGTTCGAGCTTGGATTCGGGCCATGTTTACGTCTTCTCAACGGGCCCTGTCTGGGCTTCTGTAATTGGATTTATTTCTTGGACTTTATGAGCTGACCCAATAGGCTGGACACTATATCCTCGTGATGAGTCTCTATGCCACATGTATGGTTGTGATGAACGGTCTATTTTCATGTATCATCAATAATAATAATAATAATAATAATAATAATAATAATAATAATAATAATAATAATAATAATAATAATCTAAAGAAGCACAATCTGTGAGTTCTTCCTTTATCTCCTTTACAATTTTGGGGTTTTTAGTTTTGCTTTCTTTATCTCTTTCTCTAAGTTTTCAAAATCCACATTTGTGTTTTCTTCGTATGTAATTGTGCTTATGGTGTAGATATTAAATTGGCATTATAGACAATGGCGTTGAATAAAATTTTGAAACACTATAATGGAATTTATTAATTTGGTGAAGAAATATCCATCAACTTACTCTCCACAAATCCCCAATAACTTAGGGATCTTAGAAGGGGTTTGGGAGTCAAATATATACATACATACATGTTTGACAAATCTATCTAGGCTAGACATAGTGGATTTGTTCCAAATTATGATTATTGTATTTGTAAACAAAAAAAATTTTCCTCTTACTTTTCTTCAAAATTGGTATGCCAAAGCTTCAAAACAAGATTTTACTATAGTTTTTATTGTTATAATGAGACATAAGATGAATGGGTGCCTTAAGCTAATTAGGGACAATTGGCAATACAGACCAATCATAGAAATCTAATGATAATTTCTTTATTTTGGGTTACAAGTTGCAGCAGCAATTGGTTGGGAAACCTTTTACTAGTATTTCTTCATCTTCTTATGTTGGCTTCTCTTCATTTTCATCAGCAGAGACACTGAAATAATTTTTGGAGTTTTGTTATTGCTTAAGTTTTGCTCGGTTGATTTGTTGGATCTTTAGCTTTGTTAATTGTTTCATTGTTTTCCTTATTAGGTAGGATGGTTGATCACTAGATAATATTATGGACTTTGTTAACCATTCTTGTAATATAACAGATATAAGGACTATATTTGGAGGTGTTGGGATAAGAACTGTTATTGCTGATGTGATCAAATGATTACATAAACAAGTGAATTGAAAGAGTGACAAGGTTAACGACATGGCAGAGAATTTGTGACAGCTAATGGATAACAAAGAGTAAGGTTAAATAGACCATAACACGACTTGATTTTCATTTTGGATTTATATTTGAAGGACATAAGCAAGTTATTGGATGGATATTGCAAGAAGAGTATTTTTTTTGTAGGATTGTTGTTTGATCAAGATGTCGTTGTGATTTCCAATTAAAGCAATGAGTGTAGATAAGATTAATGTTATAGGCGAAAATGTTTTGATAGATAAGGTAGTTAGTAGTTAGAGTTTGAAATATCGGTGATATGCGATGATACCTAATGGAAATGAATGCTTTTAGGAATTTCAGTAGTTTCGTGCATAATAGACTGAATAGAGATCCATTGAGATGGTTAAACTACTTGTTCAGGGTTTTAATAGATTTGAAGTGGTGTAGCCCAAACTTCAAAGGAGATAGGAAGGGAAATATTTATCTATAGTAGCAAAAGTTTCAATAGTGCGGCCTTTATTCAGATCGTAGACTTCCTGCTTGTATATCGTCTAGTAATAGAACAAACACCATGACAAGATATTGGTTTTATAGCTTCCTCTGGTACATCGTTGGGAAAACATAATAACTACACTTGCAATACCAGTAGAGAGGATCTCAATTAGGGTTGGGCAATTTAGATCGAAAAACTTAACCGAACCGGGAACCGGCTCGATCCAAACTGGCCAGTTCGGTTTTTAGGCCCTGCCTGAAAATTTCGGTCCGGTCTTCGGTTCCAGCAATCCTAAATAGTCGGTTAACCGGGCCTGGTCCAAATTTTTAAATAGAGTACCAATTTGTTCCAAAGTCCCACTCAAACTATTCCCACCAACATCATAACCCAACCTAAACTATGCCTACAACCTAAACCTACCCCTAAAACCAATCTCTATTCTATCACAACTCCCCATGTGACATTGACAACTTTATTCTATCACTTGTCCTTTTTTTTTCTTCAGACGTGAAGCTCTCTTTTCTTCTATTCTTTTTCTTTTTTTCTCTTTTCTGTCTCTGTCTCTCTCTTTTTCTTTTTTTCTTTTTCAGAAACCGTATGATTGTTGATATTAAAGATGCAGTTGAGTTCTCTATTGCAGCTTCAGAGGCATTGGTCATATCTGAAACAACAAAGTGTGAATCTGCTTCTTCAGTTTGTCCAGTTTCAAATATAGTTGATATTGCACTTCATTTGAAGCAAGCACGCAAAAATTGGTGCACCAATGGCTGCAATAAGGGTTCTGAACTTCTGATTGTGAAGTTGGTCGGCTGATTGAGACTGATCTGCTTCAAGACTTGGATGAAGAGATTATGGCAGATGCATATGAGGATGTCGGGTTACTCCATTCTTCTATTATTCAAAAAAAAAAATTCAATTGTACTCTTCCAGCGGTTTAAGCCCGAGAACTGGCCCGAATTTCCGATTACCAGGAACCTCGATTAACTGGTCTCACCGGTCCGAGCTTGGTCCCTAGAAATTCAATTGTTGAAACTCTGGTCCGATCCTCGGTTTTGACAAATTGGGTCGATTAACCGGACCTGCCCAGCCCTAATCTCAATCATATTTAACAACAGGCGAGAGGGATTGGACAGTGACAATTGTATTTATGCCAAAAGAAGCATAATCTGTGAGTTTTTCCTTTATCTCCTTTAAAATTTTAGAGTTTTTGGTTATGTTTTCTTTATCTCTCTCTCTAAGTTTTCTGAAACCACATTTGTGTTTGCTTCATTTGTAATTGTGCTTGTGGTGTAGATATCAAATTGGCATTATAGACAATGACGTTGAATAAAATTTTGAACACTATAATGGAATTTATTAATTAGGTAAAGAAATATCCATCAACTTACTCTCCTCAAATCCCCAGTAACTTAGGGAACTTAGAAGGGGTTTGGGGGTCAAATACATACATACATACATACATACATACATACATACATACATACATACATACATACATGTTTAACAAATCTATCTAGGCTAGGCATAGTGGATTTGTTCCCAACTCTGATTATTATATTTGTAAACAAAAAACATTTATGCTCTTACTTTTCTTCAAAATTGGTATGCCAAAGCTTCAAAACAAGATTTTAATATAGTTTTTATTGTTATAATGAGACATAAGATGAATGGGTACCTTAAGCTAATTAGGGACAATTGACAATACAGACCAGTCATGGAAATCTAATGATAATTTCTTTATTTTGGGTTATAAGTTGCAGCAGGTTGGGAAACCTTTTGCTAGTGTTTTCTCATCTTCCTCTGCTGGCTTCTTTTTATTTTCATCAGCAGAGACACTGGGATAATTTTTGGAGTTTTGTTATTGCTTCAGTCTTGCTCAGTTGATTTGTTGGATCTTTAGCTTTGTTAATTGTTTGGTTGTTTTCCTTAATTAGGTAGGATGGTTGATCACTAGCAGTGTTCTAAAAATCGGCCTATGCGGCCGCCTAGGTGCTAGAAGGTAGAAAACCGCCCAGATTAATGGCTGGGCGGGTTCTGGGCAGTCGGGCAGGTCTGGGCGGGGTCTAGGTGGGGTCTGGGTGGCCTAGGCGGGGTTTAGGCGGTCTGGGCAATTTTTTTTTTTAATAAGTCTGATTGTGTTCTTATTTTATTTTTCTTTCCTCTTTTTAGAAATAAAATATTTAATTTTTTTATTCAGTATATGTCTTATTGTAGCAAAGGATGATTACTTAATGGAATTCTCAAAGGATCTATCGGTACCAATTTTACTAATGTAGATTTTATCAAACACGACTGAGGTTATTCATGCAATTTGAAGAAAAATAAAAGAGTAGGTTTGGATATTTGTCCACAAATTCAATTTTATATAAAGTACCCATCATGACCAACTTCAGTCATTTGAGTTTTAATAAATTTTGTTCATGATTGTTAATTTTTCATGTTTTTAAATTTTGCATATGTATCTTGGCATTAAATTGGATGTAATTGATAAGGTATTATGCTTAACTTTTGTAAATTATAATACAAAACCTAAGACCGCCTAGGTGTCGCCCGCCCAACGCCTAGCGCTTTTTAGAACACTGATCACTAGATAATATTATGGACTTTGTTAACCATTCTTGTAATAGAACATATATAAGGACTATATTTGGAGGTGCTGGGATAAGAACTGTTATCGCTGATGTGATCAAGTGATTACAGAAACAAACGAATTGAAAGAGTGACAAGGTTAACGACATGGCAGAGAATTTGTGACAGTTAATGGATAACAGGGGGTAAGGTTGAATAGACCATAACACGACTTGATTTTCGTTTTGGATTTATATTTGATGGACATAAGCAAGTTAATGGATGGACCTTGCAGGAAGAGTACGTTTTTTGTAGGATTGTTGTTTGATCTAGATGCCGTTGTGATTTCCAATTAAAGCAATGAGTGTAGAAAAGATTAATGTTATAGGCGAAAATGTTTTGATATATAAGGTAGTTAGTAGTTACAGTGTTTGAAATATCAGTGATGTGCGATGATACCTATCGGAAATGAATGCTTTTAGGAATTTCAATAGTTTCGTGCATAATAGACTTAATAGATATTCATTGAGATGGTTAAACTACTTGTTCAAGGTTTTAATAGATTTGAAATGGTGTAGCCCAAACTTCATAGGATAGAGTAGGGCTGGGCAAGTACGGGTAACCGGCCCAAAAGCTAAAAATCGAAAATCGGCCCGAAAAATTCGGGCTCGTGTTTATGAGACCCTAAATCGGACCGAGTTGACCGGGTAACCGAGGTCCCGGTTAACCGAATTACGGGCCGATCTCAGTCCTAAGAGCAAAATAATACTTCTACAGTAAAAAAATACTTCATTCATCATACGTACAAAAAATTACAAAAAAAAAAACATACAACAAATTTTAAAAAAAAAAAAAAAAAATCGGTCTAATCTCAATCTGATCTGATCTCAACTCTGATCTGATCTCAACAACTCTGATTTGATCTGATCTCAACTCTGATCTGATCTGATCTCAACAAATTACAAAAAATCCTAAATCTGATCTGATCTCAATCTGAGATCCGGAAGAGGAAGGCGGATCTGATCTCTGATCTTCGACTTCGACCCTTCATCTGTGTGTGAGAGGGAGAGATCGTGATCTTCGACTTCGACCCTTCGTCTATAAGGTGGATCTGCTTCGACACCTTCAAACCAGTTCTTCGACACCTTTGTTGGGTACACCATCGATTGCCAAACACCGCACCACAACACCATCGAACATCGCTTTGTCCCTCTCGTCTCCCCGCTCTCTCCATTTCTGCCCCTCTCATCTCCCAGCTCTCGCCCTGCTCTCTCCCTGCGCTCTGTCCCTTGGTTCGAAGGAACAACTATTAAAAGAAGAACCAGAAGAAGAGAGTAAATAGAAAAGGCGAAATCTTGCTTTTGGTAAGCTACTAGGGGTAGAAGGATCTGAAAAGTCTAATTTATAGTTTGTTTACTTTATAAGTTTATAGGGAGTCGAGGAGTCGGGTCGGGCCGGGTATCCAACGGGCTTCAGAAATGGAAACCGAGGCCCGAATCAGAAACTTCGGGTCGAGCCGGGCTTTTACAATCGAAATTTTTTTAATTAATTAAAACCGATCTGAACCGACCCGATCGGTCCGGTTGTCGGTTCGGTCAGGGTTTTCGGTCCTAAATGCCCACCCCTAGGATAGAGGAAGGGAAATATTTCTCTGCAGTAGCAAAAGTTTCAATAGTGCAACCTTTATTCAGACCATAGACTTCCTATTCGTATATCGTCTAGTGATAGAACAAACACCATGACAAGATATTGGATTACATCATTGGGAAAACATAATAACTACACTTACAATACCAGTTGAGAGGATCTCAATCATATTTAACAGCAGGCGAGAGGGATTGGACGGTGACGGTTGTGTTTATGCCAGAAGAAGCACAATCTGTGAGTTCTTCCTTTATCCCCTTTAAAATTTTGGGGTTTTTGGTTTTGTTTTCTTTATCTATCTTTCTAAGTTTTCTGAATCCACATTTGTGTGTTTTTTCATATGTAATGTGCTTATGGTGTAGATATCAAATTGGAATTATAGACAATGGCGTTGAATAAAATTTTGAACACTATAAGGAATTTATTAATCAGGTGAAGAAATATCCATCAACTTACTCTCCACAAATCCCCAATAACTTAGGGAACTTAGAAGGGATTTGGGAGCCAAATACATACATACATACATACATACATACATACATACATACATACATACATACATACATACATACATACATACATACATACATAACATAACAAATCTATCTAGGCTAAGCATAGTGGATTTATTCCCAAGTCTAATTATTGTATTTGTAAAAAAAATAAAAATAAATTATGCTCTTACTTTTCTTCAAAATTGGTATGCTAAAGCTTCAAAACAAGATTTTAATATAGTTTTTATTGTTATAATGAGACATAAGATGAATGGGTGCCTTAAGCTAATTAGGGACAATTGACAATACAGACTAGTCATGGAAATCTAATCATAATTTCTTTATTTTGGGTTATAAGTTGTATCAACGATTGGTTGGGAAACCTTTTGCTAGTGTTTCCTCATCTTCTTCAGCTGGCTTCTCTTCATTTTCATCAGCAGAGACACTGGGATAATTTTTGGAGTTTTGTTATTGCTTCAGTCTTGCTCGGTTGATTTGTTGAATCTTTAGCTTTGTTAATTATTTGGTTGTTTTCTCTATTTGCCTGGATTGTTTTTCATTTATAATTTTCTTGACTTCTATGTCTTTCCAAGGTCTGTTTTATTGGTCCATTATGTTGTATATAGTTTGGTTGTCGTATTTCAAACATCTACTGTTGGTTGTTGAAACACTGAGCAAAGTCTTTTATGATTTGCTGTCACTGTCACACTTGTGGTGTGGTGTGAAGATATGTTGCAATTTTCGATATTAGTTGAAAATTAGTAAAAATACTGCATCAATAACATCATTAATTGAGCAGTAACTGTGGCTTTATTTCTCGTCTTTCTTTCAAACTTGACTTCTTGTTATATAATTATTATCACAATAACGAGGTACACAATATCTTTAATAATGTACTTAAGTAGGTGCCTAGGACCATTGTTAGATTGTTACTCGTCCATAATTCACTTTGGGAAGGATTTCAGAAAAGAGTAAACCAACTGAAGTAGGGTAAAATCTTATTTTCGGAAGCAAGTCTTCCATGAAACACTAGATATGATCCATTGTAGTCTTGTCTTCTCATTACTCTGAGGTTTCTGGGTGGTCTTAATTTCATATTTATTCATTTGATTTGTCCATATATTGAATATATTGAGGGACGATGCCATAGTATGTAGGTTTGCTCTGGGAATTGAAAGTTTGGATTTTGGCATGTGGTTGGGTTGTTTGTATTTGTTTGAATTTAGATATGTGATGTTCTATTTGTTGTTGTAATACACATTTTCTTTATGTAATGGTATAAATGAGGTGAGGTACAATAATGAGAATTTGAGTGTGGTTTCATATATATGTTGGCTTTTATATGTTAACAATATTGTAAAGTAACGATGTGTTTTTTTTATGGATTGTATTAGGCTCAATAAGGAGCTATTATTGAAAGTATGATTTCCTCATATTCATAGCACTATGAATTCCTATTTTGATGGGTTTGATCGTCGTTTTGTCATGGAACATTGTTTATGAAAATGCTATGTGTCCCCAAAAGAAAATTGGTGGATTTACTTCTGAATGAGAAAGTGTCAGTGTGAAGAAATTTTGAAATATCAAAAATAAATGTTACTCGTAAACTTTGATTTCTGAAAATTTAATCATCTGGAATTGTATCACTTGGAACTACCACATTTTTATTGTTTATATTTTCCCTCAACTATAGAGAAACTAAATTACCTTCGGGTTGGGTCTTGCGGAGTAGGGCACCCATTTTCTTATAGAGAAACTAAATTACTTTCGGGTTGAGTCTTGCAGAAAAGGGTGTGGTTTTGAAATGCCTAAAATATGCTTGATATTTATCCGTAAAAAATGTGACGTGACTTGTGCGCATTGATAGCCCAAGAGTGGCTTTTTGTTACTCATATAATTAGGAGTATCCGGTGATGCAGGCTTGTATATGATGTGTCCCCACTTGGGCATGGATGAGGAGAAGTCCTCATTTATATGAGAGAGGCATAAAGGCATGTATATTCGGCACGAAGGTAGTTCGAATGTGGTACCGTTTAAGTGATCAATCCAATAAAAATGAATAATATAATTAAGTCAAATAATGTACGGACACTATTGTTTTAATTGATAAAACACCAACTGTTTGAGAATTCATATTCATACTGTTTCTAACCCTTTTCGTGCAGGATGACAAATCTATTAACATTACTGGACAAACTTGCCATGGATAATCATTACAAAGTAAGTACAGGTAAAATGAATATTTACTTTAATAGTGATAAGAACTTTTTAGGATGACATGATTGCCTCATGGAGGAACTAAATTCTTTGAACTGTGATTTTATTGCATAACACATTTGCCTCCTTGAGGAATACTTGTTTGAGTGGTTGTTTATTGTTTGTGTTTAGTTCGATATTATCACTTGCGAAGTTATTGATTTTGGGAATGATAATTACTCACAACAGCTTTATTGCTGACCCAAGTGAGCTTTTGTTTCTTGGGTACATTCATATGAGAATGTAGTCGATTAACTTTGTTTCAGGTTTAGAGATTATTAAACAACGCTACTGGAGTTTCTTTAGTGGAACAAACCTCGTCAAAGAGTTCATGGTTAGATTATTTTTTTTAGTTTGTTTTAAATTGCTAAACTTTGTTTTAATTGTTGCTGCTAAATGTTTCTACGTTATTGAATTCACGTCCCGAGTTTTGGGGAAACAGATAATCCTAGGTGAAAATAAGGATATTCGTTTTCTCGAAAATCGGGGGCGTGACAAAATGTTTCTTGTAACAGTCTTCTCCTTAATAGAGATGCGTTTGTGGAGGCGTAACTCCCTCCACAACTCTTTTTTGGGTGCAACGTTCATTTTCTTTATGAGAGAACTTGTCTCGGGCTAGAATTCGGGCTCTGACTCGTTCGGGCTTGGATTAGAGCCCTATTTACATTTTCTCATTGGCGAGCCTTGTCTGGGCTTCTGTAATTAGTTTTATTCTTCTTGGCATTTATGAACTTGCCCAATAGGCCGGATGCTATATCCTCGTAATGAGTCTCTATGCCACGTATACGGCCGTGATGATCGGTCTATTTTGATGTATCATCAATAATAATAATAATAACAACAACGATATTTTGAAACCAAAAGTCTATAAAATCTTTAGTTAAAGAATATAGTGGAATGCAAACTCTGATTCTATCCATGCCTTGCAACTGTTAGAAAACTGATGTCTAACACGCAAACCTACTCATAGGTAGATGTGATTGCTATTACACAGAGAGTCAAGCCCACAGCGCCAAGCCGGCCCATCACCATCCATCATCCTAAAGATGCTGAAAATGGCTCCATCTCTAGGATGATGAATGGTGATGGGTGGACCTGGCTTTCTAGAATTACACATTGTTTGATAGAGCCCAAAGATATACTGCAGGTCCAGACTACGCATTGATGGTTTCATATGTTGTTTTTCACAATGGCACGTGTGAGGGTTCGTTCAATTACTATTTGTCTAATTTGAGAGACTTCAAGCACTCTTATGATTGTTTTGGTGAAAATGTTGAAAAATATTCAAAGTTGCATATAGAGGAGTGCCTAAACGGTTTTCCTGCTATATTTTTTTCCAGGCTATCAAACACACCCTAAATGAAAAAGACATAAAAGATAATTGCAGTGAATTTTGTCTTTCTAATTTGAATGTCAGAGCAAAAGTTTTTATTTGTCCAATTTTTTTTAAGTTTCATTTATAATCCAAGTTGAATCCTATATTGGCTTTTTGGGTTTCATTTAGACATATAACCCAATCTTTATGGTTTTGAACACTTAAGACTTCTGGCTTGCCATCTCAAGGGCTACATTTAAAATAGCTAGTCAATAAAACATGACTTGTTTGACTAAGTCATTCGAGAATGCTCTGGTCAACCAAGCTATGCAAAAAAGCCATTATGTGAAGTTTGGCATGCACTCCCATTAGGTCTTGGTCTTGATTAGAAACTTTTTTTTTTTTTTTTTTTTTATCTGGGAACAAACATGAATCGACTTGCATGACTTATCACTTCAACTTGGGCTTCGATCTTCACAGCTTTGACTTGCTCTTCATGACTTTGACTTCAATTTTCTTAGCTTCAGTTTGGCCTTCATGAATTAGATGAGATCGATATTACAAAGCCTAGAACTATCCCAATCACTCAATAATGGTTCATCAAATATTTAGATCATAATTCACAGAGTGATGCTAAGCGGCGAGGAAACGAGTGAGGAAACGGGCGAGGGAGGGGGTTTGACCCCCACTCCCTCGAGATTTACATGGGCACGCATCTCGAGGGGGATGCGCCCGTTTCCTCGCTCGTTTCCTCGCCATTTAGAATCACCGTAATTCACAAAGACGATGTTCATTTGAGTAAAAGGGCTTGGCTAGGCTGGGCTGGCTCGTCACTGTCAATGTGTTCCTAAATGACCAACCCTTGGAGCAATTAAGCATGTTGGGCTTGGTTACCAAACCGAACGATCTTTGATTGTTTTGTGGAGTGGGAGGTTGGGGTCCAGTTAATAGAATTGGAATTGGAATTGGCGGGCTGTATATGTGAAACACAAAATCGAACTCCCCCTTAATTTTTTTTCCTATTACCCTCACTAAACTATCTATCTGTAACTCTGGAAACCCTTCTTCGTCTCTCTCTCACACTCGCTCTTTTCGACACAGACAGACAGCAAAGCGCAGCGGAAGCAAAAGATGCAGCAGCAGCAGCAGAGTGTAGATGAATCGATTTTGATCCAAGGAAAGATGGTAGAACTGAGATTGAACTGCGAAAAAGAGATTTCCGTTCAAGAACACAGACAGAACACTGCCAAGATCGCCTTCCGCAACTCTCTCCAATCCATTCAGCTTAACGCCCAACAAGCATCCGCAGATCAAGGTCCGTCTCTGTCCCTACATTTTTTAACTACGTCCTCGTCTATTCTTCTTACTGTTTCCACTTGAATTCAATTAAAATGCTTGCTTCTGCTACACCAGACTCAATCTGAACCCTTCATGCTTTGCTTCTCCTCAATTGGTTCAAAATTTAGGGTTTATTGTTTGAATTACTTAAACATTTCTTGCTTTAGACTCAACTCTAGGGTTTCTTAGACAGGACATGCAGAACTCAATAGTTTTAATGTTGGTGTTTGTATAGATTTAGGCTTTGCATCTTAGAAGACTGGAAAACATCAAATTTTACTGAAAAACCAATGCTACTCTTTACTCTTCTAATTTTTTAATTTAAATAGTACCTCAAGTCCTTCATTGTGAAAAACATATTTTTTAATTTTATAGCCTTCCATTGCTCTGTTTTAAAAAAAAAAAAAAAAAAAAAACTAAAGATTCATACTAGAGCACCTCGAGATATGTGTTAAAAAGTGAAATTGAGAATTTCTTTATTATAATCATGAAGCGAGACCGAGGGACCATCTTTGGCGCGACATAGGCCGACCAACGCCCATTGTCCAGTACCTCTCGGATGGGCGGTCCTTAAACACCACAAAGACCATTTAAGATATTTAATCGTGTGGATCTAAACATCTATCTCGTGGAACAATGTCGAAACTTGCAAAAACTTTGGCACGTTGTTTCTAGCGTTATTCCATAATTTTCCTTAAAATGTCAGCTCAAACGAATTTAAAAACAAATTCTTTTAGTTTGCTAGGGCCCCAAAACATGAAATTATCAAAGGTGTCCTAGTGTGTATAAATTAGAAATTTGAGGAACACCAAGCCCAATCCCCCTTTCTTTGGATAAAATGTGTTATGCCATCATTGATTTCTGTTAGTTTATTATTTAATGCTTTCAGCAAAGTTTGGAAAGCTTAAAGCTCAGCTGAGAGAGTTGGAAGATGATTTGGTTAAAGCTTTAGCAGGTATTATTGATGATAGATAGGTGTTATTTGGTTTTCCTGAATTCATTTATATTTAGTTTCCCGTGTCTGTTTTACAAGAAATTATATTGTTGGTTGGCTTTCTAGTGCAAACTTTATGTTATCCTTTGGCATTTATTATAATGGATAGAAAGTTTTGTGAGTTGGTTTAATTTCGGATTTAGATTGTTGAGGTGTCATTATCATCTAACTAATTAAGCTAAAGTAGACTTCCAAAAGATGATCATCTAATCAATAATACAACCACACAACTGACGACAATAAAAGTGTTGGAAAATATATAGGTGCTAAAATACAACGTTGTTGACCCTTGATACGAATTGCATACTAACAACTCTAAGCTACATCCAGGGAGATGATATCTGTTAGATCTCTAAAATGAGGAAATACAATGGTAACCCAAAGACCCAGTATCCAAGACCTCCGATATAAGTGTAACTTCTTTATCCATGAAATATTTTCATTTCACAGCTTCTGCAACTTGTCACATCAGTGATGGATTGCCCTGATGTTGACCACCTTAATATCAAATGAAGCCACAGCTGCAACACATAATATACAAAAGTATGTTGGTGAAATGTTAAAATCCGATTTCAACTACCCATAAACCCAAGTAACACCCTAAAGAGGTAGAAGGAGAAATCAACTTAAAAGTCTATCTCTATACTAACATGAAAACTTCTCATGGGGTGCTCAACGAGAAGCTCCAAATGTTCACTAAAAAATCGTACTTGAAAGTCATGAATTCCGTGCTTCAAATCTTTTTTAGCCATTGGTTTGAATAGTGATTTTGTTGCAGCATAAAATCCTCGGAAAAAATATTGCAAAGGTATTCCAATTGGTTGAGTCGGGGCCAATTGAAAATACCCAAGGCAGAAAGCTGAAGATCCATGTTTCTGTAGGGTTGCTGTTTGATGTGCTGAAATCTCATAAATCTCAACTACTCGAGCATTCGTGCCTTGCAGGGTTTTGAAGAATCCTTTCATCCGTGTTTTGATATAAACAATGTGTATTTGGCCATTTGTGCAACTTCGACTTATAGTTATAGTTACTTAAAACTGTTTTATAGACGATGTGTATTGAAAACATATTTTCATTTTGAAAAGGATTTAAAAATTGCTGTTGAAAATAATTAATTTTGAGTATTGAACCAAGTTCGAAAATCTCAAGACACGTGTTGTAAGGTTCATTATTGTCTTTTATGTGTAGTGATCGTTTGATGATTAACTTGCTTGCTTTGCCATTTTACTTGTCAGCTGCAGACTGTCCTAAACTCATAATAAAATTTGACTCAAATTAGTTTGGGAAACACGGGCATGGAGTTTTCATAATAATTGAGCCTTTAGGTATTAGTTGAAATTGCATGACAAGGCTTCTTGTTAAGTTTATCCATGCTAAAATGGCTTTGAATTGTCAGCATGGAATCTGTTGAAAATGGATGGGGATAGAAAGTTTACAAAGTGTAGTCAGGAATAAGGTACCTAGGAAGTATGCAGCTTTTGCATTCTTGTTTAGCTTAAAGTTCTTCTCACAAATATGGTATCCTGTATTTCTTTTATGATTATTAGTATAACTCGTACAACATCCCTTTTCATCAAAATTCCTTCTCGTTAATAGAGCAGCATTCCCAAGTTGTTATTTTTGAGATGCAAAGCAGTATCCAGAAAGACTGAAAAAGCTTATATGAATATTACAAAGTTCTAGGGCTTTACTGGAAGATTAGCCCTAGTGAGGTACTCATACAATTCACATTTTCTAGGAGCATACTTTGCTGTGATTGTTGTGACCAATGTAACAAGACATGGATACGGGTGTTGTTATCTGACACTGGTATGTGGTATTGGATACTGGGACCTAAGAAATAAGTATACGTTGCTTATATATAAAGTTTTATCTTATTTTAATATTTTTATACTTCATATTCTAATTATAATTTTTACTTAGACAAAATATAGTCATCTTCTTAATGTATTGACAAACAAATAATCTTTAAAGAGTCCAAACATCATTAAATCCAGACTAACATGCATTATAAAGAATTGCATAACGTTTTTGCATAGTGTTTTTGTTCACAAAGGAAACTAATATTGTTGGTTAGCTCCCCATTCCCTAAAGGCTTAATTTTAGGAGTTAGTCTCTTGTGGATTTGACTCTATAAAGGATACTAACTGTTGCGGTGAGAAAGCCATAAAAATGTGTCCATTTGTCTAGTCCAGGAGTGTCGACACACGCATCCAAGTCGGACACATGTCGACACCTTTTTTTTGATAAATAGTGTCTTTGTTACATAAATTGTGAAGAATAATGAACTGAGCTTGAGGTGTTGAATGGCTTATGAGTAGATCTATAGCACTTTTTTATGTATGATTCCATGGTTTTGTTCAAAAGTACCATCTCTGTTCCCAATTAACTTGGCATCTATTTCTCATGTTCACCGAAGCAACGTCTAGTACTTTTTTTGGCAAATAACTTCAGGCAAGTATTTTTATGTCTATTAATGTTTACTTTCACATGAACTATTGTTACCTTTTAAGTTTTGACCCTAGAAAGTGTTTCATGTTGCTTGGATTAGATTAGTCAGGCAGAATATGTTTACATCTTAGTTTGTAAAATGGTTTTGTTAAACCATGGTCCTGTGTCACCTATTGCATTTGCAGTGAAGACCCGGAAAGAGGCTAAGCATATGGCTCTTACTGATTCAACTTCTGCTGCAAAAGCTAGAAGAGAGGAGACTGAGAAGGTTCTGCAAGATCAAAAGGCAAAGAAAGATAACTATGCGGCAATACAAGAAATTGGTAAGCTCATTTTTGTTGTTGCGAAACACCACCATCATGTATCTCTATGTTATAATCAGCAGTTATGGATTATTCAAGACATAAACTGATACATAGGAAATTAGAAATGTAATGCTTAAGAATATGGAATTATATATTTGATGTAATTAGGATAATTAATATTAATATTAACAATAGTAGTATTTTAGCAATATTAGACATTCAGTTATTATTGTAATAGGAATTCCAATTAGATTCTTACATTGGTTTCCTATTAGGTTTAGGGTTTGATTTAAAAGGTAGGTTAATTATGAATAAGGGTGTAGGCTGCCCATTGTTACTCGTTTGATTGAATAAAAGTTTTTTTGTTTATTAATTTATTTCGTTTATTGTCTATTTATTTACGTTCGTTTATTGCAATTTCGTTTATTTACTAGTTCGAAGCTATCAATTGGTATCAGAGCCAAATGATTGTATTTGGTTCAATTTGGAAAAAAAAAATTGGAAGAAAGATGATTGAAGAAACAAGATTCCAGCAGTTGGCGAAAACAATATTATAGGAGATGAAGAAAGTGAAAACAATATTACATGAGATGCAGAAGATGAAATAGAGGATGGATGGGCTGATAGACTATGCTATTAATGCGGCGATTAATTGTCGATTAATCGGCGATTTATCGCTATGCGGGGTTGGACCGAATCGCATAGGGTCAACTCGGTTGGCATTAATTAGACACAACAAAATCGGCCAAAAATCGACGTGTCAATGATTAATCGGCCCAGTTGACTTGTGATTTATCCTCTATATAAAAAAACCCTAACACGATTCTGATCATCGCAACTGAAGACAGACGAAGAAGAAGATATGAAGAAGCTGGATCTGACGTCGACGACTCTGGATCTGACCTCGACGGCGACGACAATTCTAATTTCATCTCTCAGTCTCTTTTCCTGCCTTCAACCCAAATCAGGTATGTACGGTGTATCCTAATTTCCTTTTTCCCTCTCTTTTCCTCCCTTCAACCCATTTGCTTTTCTTTTCTATCATAAATCACCTCTCCACCGACAGATCTGTACCAATTTTTTTATTTTCAGTTCCTTTCCACTGACAAATCTTCTGTACCAATAGATTTTTGTAGTTGGTTATTGGTGGCGTGAGGGCATTTGTGATCCCTATAAGTGTCTTTCTACACATGCAAACTTGATAGATCTCCGCAAGAAAGAGAGAAGATCAGAGGAGAAGAAGGGAGAAGTGAAGAAGAGATGGGAGGACTGACCTTTTCGAGTTGGTGTCGTCATCTGGGTGGGTGGTGTTGGTTGACGTTGTTGCTGTTGTTGTTGCTGGCGGACCCAAATTACTACAGCCTGCTAAGCCCACACGTCTCGCAACCATCCCCAGTACCCGTAAGACCTATTGAGGCAAATATCTCGGGGATCGGCTTCGAACGGACAAGCCAGCAGAATTTTGTTTTAAACTAGGAAGCAAATACCAGAATATACGTCATATGTGGAAACTTCCACTTATGGACAACACTTCGATAGGAAACTATCTCCCGTGTATCTAGAGACCCCAGGCGCAGGAGAGTCAAGCACCCACCAGTTCTCACCAGGCTAGAGGCGTCGGCACGGTCAACGAAGATCCAACTTTCAGGGCAGACAGACCCGCTACGCAGAACCTCCTCCGCTGAGGGGCTCATGACCCAGACGTGTTGTACCGCCTTTCTGTTCCCCGTTCGTGGACCGCATCATGAACGAAACTCTGCCAAAGAAGTTCAACCCTCTGAAGCTTGAGTTCTATGACTGGACCGGTGACCTGTTTGATCACTTGCGTCATTATCAGCACGTGATGACACTCAAAGAAGGTTTCGAATCGATGATGTGCAGAACGTTCTCTATGAGCCTGAAGAAGTCAGCGCTGACATGGTTCCAGCCTCCCGCCAAATCAATCGTCTCATTCAAGACACTGGCCAAAACATTCCTTACCCACTTTGTTGGCAGTAAGCGGATCAGGAAGGACACTCACTATATACTCTCCCTAAGGCAGAAGTAAAATGAAATGTTAAGGGAATACATCACGTGCTTCAATGACAAGCTGATGCTCATTGACGGCTACAACGACGATACCTCCATTTTTACCTTTACTACTGGGCTAAAAAGGAAAGTTTTACGACTTCCTTACCCTGGAACCCCCTATGGATATGGCAGAACTCTTGAAAAGAGCCCAGAGGTAACTTTGGAGGAAATGAGAACGATGAAAAATAAAAAAAACCCTCTGGTTCTAGAGACAGAAGGGAGGGAAAAAGACAAGAAGATGAAGATAGGAACAAACGGAAGTGCAACGACAACAGGTCGAACTCTGGCCATGCCAGGCTAGAAAAATCTTCCAATTATGTCGAATCCAGGACCATAACCCCCTTCACTCTAATTTAACAGACGTCCTCAATTCCATGAAGAATTGGAAGGATCTAAAGTGGCCCCCGAAGCAGCGCAAAGACCCCTCCAAATACGACTACAACAAGTATTGGTCATACCATAAGGAGGGTGACCATGACACCAACGACTGTAAGAGTATGAGGAACGAGATCGAGTATTGGATTCGAAAGGGAAAACTGAAGGAGTTCTTGGGCTCAGAAAAAGGCAAGACCGGACTAGGGACAGAGGATAGGCGGTCAAAAAAATTGAAAACGAGGCTCCGGGCATTATGTCTTTCAGGGAGTCGAAAAAAAGAGGAACAGTCAAACAAGTCTCGAAAGCAGACACTCCTTGAGATGCAGACACGACCCACCAACAAGAATCGACGCGTGTATTACTCGGGAGTGCCACGCTCAATCCCGACCTTGACTTTCACAGATAAGGACCTCGAAGGCGTATGCGCACCGCACAATGATGCTCTTGTTATTCCGGTTTCTATTGCAAGGAGGGAAGTAAAGAGGCCCTGGTGGACACGGGAAGCTCCCTCAATGTCCTATTCTACAACGCATTCCGCAGTATGAACCTCAAGGAAGAGAACTTAACACTTTTCGGCTACCCACTGATAGGGTTTAGCGGAGAAAAATGCTTCCCAATCAGGAAGATAAAGCTAGCAGTGGTGGAAGGCGAGCCACAACTAAGGAAGGTCCTGTTACAGGACTTCATGGTAGAAGACGCACCGTCACCTATAACCTCATCTTGGGGAGGCCCTGACTTTGCCAGATGGAAGTAGTGGTCTCCACCCTTCATTAGTGCGTGAAGTATACCGCCAACCACTCAGAGGAAACAATTCGCGGGGACCAACCAATGGTATGGGGTTGCCACTATGCTGCTCTAAAGCAGATATATTTCTCTCAGATACAGCTGGAGCCCGCCAAACAAGTTGAACAGAAGCCAGACGTAGAAACTGGGGAGTTGGACAAAAACCTAGCAACAGTGGCTCAACTTAGCGACGGAGGACAATCCAACATTACAGGAGCGGTCCGCCCTCTAGCTCGACAGGACGTCTGGCCAAGCGGAGAAATCATCGCAAACGGGAGTGCAATCCCACAACTGTCAGTAGATATAGAAGGACCCTCCTGTACAAGGTTTACTCTTCAGTAACCTCAACGGCGTCAATGATACTTGAAAATTTGCCAAAGGTACTTACAATCCAAGCAAAGGCCATGTGCATTTTCTTCATGGCCAGATCAGCCTCCCTCCGCTAATAGTCCATTTATCCAGTTGTTTAGCTTTTTTTTCATTAGCCAGTTTAGAGGTTTAATTCTTAGGAACTTATGTGATTTGCACTCATTTGAGAAATAAAATAGAATTACGCAAACACATTCTATTGATTACTGGAAAGATATTACAACGTTCGCCCAGATGGCGGGTATAAAAGATTACAAACTATAAGCATCCAAATTCGATGCGATATACAGTAAAGACTCGCTTAAACAATTAGACTTTAGAAGAAGGCTCAAAAGTGACAACAAAGGTACCTAAGGTAAACTACGGTACCCACTTAGAGTTTCGCTTCGCGATTTCTCTGGAGAAAATGATTTACGAGTAAGAGCAAATGAACAAAAAAAAGTATGAAAAACGCGCTCAATTCAATACTCCGTCGGATCCACTTCGCAAGGATGACCTGAGGCGGCACAAAATCAACAACCTGAGGCCCCGCGACACGCCGGCCAAAGCTACAGCCAACTCACGCGCTCGATCCACCCAATCAACCAAACTTGGGACAAGTATCAGGTTGAAACGGATCGAGTGCACCCTCCCGTTGAGGGATGAGAGAGGCGTCTAGGAGTCAATGGCCCACTCTGATAAATCATGTCCAATTTTACTCCGCCTCGCAACTCTAAGTTCCAGCGCAGAGCAATGTGTCATGGCTAGCTGAGGGAGGAAAGCAATCGCTCCAAAGTTGGCTGGTGGTGTTATCTTGGAAATTATGCGGTTCGAAGCGCAGACGGGGCACCAACACAAATGATAGACTCGTCCCTTGAGGGGAAGTTCGTACTTCTTCGCAATACAAGAAGAAATTATAAGATCTCAATGAACCAATCGGGTGCTCACCCAGAGCGAGTGACCACACATAATAGCAAGTCTTCTCAAGACTCATCGTTGCAAATGTCAAAACACTCAGAGACTCGAAGAGCATAAACACTCTATAAGCCTTTGGAAAACCCAAAGCATATTCTTTGAGTAAAGTTATCTGAAGAGTGCACTTTTTAAAAGATAATGCCTACAACGGTGAAAAAACGTCGTTATATAGACGAAGTAGTCACCAAACAGGCACGTCACCATTAAATGCCAGCATTGAATACCGTATGGGAAACGAGGAGGCAACAGTTCCCATGAAAACCGCACAAGTCCATGTTCAATCAATTAATGATATTGCACACAACCCCATTAATTGGGGGGAGTAACCGATACTCTATCATCTCGCAATCTACGCCATTCACATGGCATCATGATCCTGCGACAGGACTTAGTTTTTTCTTATATGGGCCCACTAGCTCAGCCCATTATTCGAGCGGCAGTCTACCACATGCATTGATGTAACCAGTAGAGGCCCTAGTCACTCTTGACACACGGAGCACACCTACGTATCTCCAGTTAATTTAAGGTACATTTTTTAAAAACTTTCGTTGAAATTAGTGGAAACTAATCCGTACAATGCAATCCGATTTTGAAAGTAGGCTCGCACGCTCGTAAATCATTATACGTGAAGAGTCCGACTCTTTAAATCCTTTAAATCGTTGAAATTGTTTCAAGACGTGAAGAGTCCGACTCTTTAAATCCTTGAGTGCGCTAGTTAAACAATTCTTGTTGGGGATGTTTGAGAGTTGAGACATGTGTTAGTTAACTAAAACTCAAATAATCATAATAAATAAGGTTTTAAGAGTTTTGAAAAGTCAACTGGGATTGCGAATCAAATCTTGAGTTGCAACTTTGAATACGATTTCCAAATCAAATTGCATGATTATCTTGTTTTTTGATTTTCACCTGATTTAACTAGCTTGCAATACGATTTGATTGAATCTTAAGATTCAACTCATGAATCATGCAATTGGGACTACAATTATGGTTAGTATTCTCAACTAAAAAGAAGTGAGGGTTTATCGAATTAGATTCCCAAATTTTGTTTTGTGTCTTATCCCAAAATTCTGATTTTCTAATTGATCAAGTTTCGCAGAAAAGAGCAGTTGATTATGCAAACAATAAGTCATACCATGGGAAAGTAGACAAACTAAACCAATTGATCTAATCAACCCTACTAACTTGCTGAAAAGATCGACATGGAACAAGTACAACCTTCAATCAATCAAAAGTTTGAGTTATTGAGGTTGGAGTAGAAATCAAAGTTGCAAACAAAACTCACGACAAAGTTGAATGAAGTGATGTAAGCCTTCATGGGCTCCATCTGCACCGAAATTGATTGCCTGGCCAACAAATGCTTGGTTACAACATTTTCTTTTTTTCAAACCCCCACCCCCCAAACACACACACACACCCAATTCAATGTTGATCTGGTTGCCCCCTTGGCCAAAACAATGGATTATGATACGTTTGGGCTAAAGAATCTAAGGTTGCAGATTTAGTAAATGATAGGTGACAACAATATGTCAAATAAGAGTTATTGCACAACAATAACACCTGCAATTGCTTGTGACAAAACTAAATCTTTTATGATCAACTATATGCAACAATGGATGGGGTTACCTTTATGAGGTGAAAATGTAGGGATCTCGAGATCAAAATAAGATGTTTAACGGGTTTTTACTAGGGGTGGGCACGGGATGGGATGGGACGAGATGGACCGATCCCTATCCCATCTCGTTCATTCGGGATCGGGACGGGACGGGATGGGATAGACCGACCTCGTCCCATCTCAAACGGGATTGAGACGGGACGGGACGAGCACATACTAAATAGTTCTCCAATAAAAAATAACAAAAAGAATTTTATCTCACATTACTCACACAAACCAATAGTGTCAAATTTATACACATAACTTACATCATTAATAATATTAAATATTAAATATTAAATAAATAAATATTACTTTTTTTTTATGAAGGCAAATAAATATTAAACTTCATTTAGAATTAATGATTCAATTCATTTAGATTTCATATAGAATTTCATCTTACATTGATTTAATTTCAACACATCCTAAAATTTAATTTAGAAAAGTATTTTGATTAAAATTAATAATAATAAATATTAAATAAATGAATTCGGGACGGGACGGAATAGGCAAGGTTGAAAATCTCCATCCCGATCCCATCCCACTCTAGATCGGGACGGGATGGGATCGGGATGAGCTTGATCAATCCCAAAATGACCAAAAAAATCGGGACGGGTTCGGGATGGGATGCCCACCCCTAGTTTTTACTGGAGCTTGATGGTGTGATTTGAGAAGGTTAAAACAATTGTCAATTTTTATCCTCCATGGATTGAGGGGAAAAACAGCAGTAGAGAAATAAAAACCTTTTTTTATTTTTTATTTTTTATTTTTTATTTTTATGGTGAACGTCAAGGGTGTGATAGTTTTGCCCGAGGAACAAAACTTTTCAACTAAACATGCATCTGCCAACATCACATGCTCCCATAGAAGACAACAACGTCATATGCCGTTTCACCGGAGAAGGAGAGGGAGATAAACGCCCTCTAAGGTATGTGGCCATATTGAAGATATTGATGGCCAAGTACGCATTGAGACGAATGCAAGGCGAGGACCAGAATGTCGCTTTAAAATGAGAAGTGAAGAAGAAAAAAAAAGTTGATGTTAAATTGCCAATCTACTCTTAAAGCTAAAGCTATTAGAGAATGAAAATCTGGGTCGGTGGTCCATGGATGAGTGGATTGAACTAGAAAGTCTCAATACTCCTCAGTGCAAGGGTTGGAAAATGTTTCAATAATTATGGTGACGAGAATCAAACCTCCTACTTCAAACCAAAGCTCTAATATGAGGGACTCAGACTCAATAAATTTGTTTCTATAATCGCTTAGGTTTTCAAAGACGAAGAAGAATAGATTTGTCCAGTTAAGGAAGAAGGAAGAAACAGAGCAGTTACAGGCAACTCGCAATCGTAATTTATTATTTTATTTTTCCATATTTGTAATAAATGAATTCAGTTGGGTTGGCTTGTTTTGATTTTGTAATAACTAGAAAATAAAATATAGTGGTTGTTTAACCACCTTGAACTTTAGCTAAAACAATAACGAAAAATAAAACATAATTGTTTTGGTTTTGCTTTGGATTGCACAGTTTCATTGCAACTTTTGGTTTAAGTGGTTGCTTTGACTACTCTGGTGATGAATTTTTTTATTGTGATGATGCATTTGGGCTTCCTGATTTTAAGTGAATGGAGTTCTAAATAATTTTGCAATGTTTGATATAATATTGTGCCCAATGGAAATGTACAATTTGGGATATTGATGTTGACATCCCCAAGTATGGTGGCCAGAGGAGACAAACTTATTCCTTGATTGGTTGGTTGACAAAATCTTACAATACATAAAATATTCCAGGGTTTTAGAGCATCACTTAGTTGCTACTAAAATTTGTTGGCTAATTGTGCTGTGGTAGGATGGGTGTGTGAGATATAGAAAAGTACAAGGGAAGCAACCATGCCAGACTTGGTTTGAAATATAGGGTTGGAACGCAAAGTTTAGCCCTAAAACCAAGGATGCACAGACTCGGACACGAATATAACACGGCGACTCGGCAATTTCCAAAAAATTAGGACTCGACAACACATCAAACCTTATTCTTTATATTTTTTGTTAAAAAAATATTTAACATAACATTAATTAATAATCCAAGCACATTATTCATAAGTTGGCAATTTATAAAGCACATGATGGATGGTATGAAAATTGGTGCAATGCTCTCAATAAAATTTAAGGAAGTTACATTAGGCATGCATTCACCATTTAGAATTTCTGAACCAATGTGATATGAAGACTTTAGGAGGCTGAAGTAGCTGGTTGTTTCAAAGAAAGTTCCTCCTACCATGGGAGCAAGTAAAACAATATATTAAAAAAAAGTGATGATGACATTGGTGAGTAGCTGGCCATGTTCTCTCTCTACTAATAAATACTCAATACTAGCTAGCTAGTGTGATGTCATGAAAGGGAAGATCATCATTACTCACTACTACTACTCTCCTAGAGAGAGTCTGACTTCCATTAAAATATAGATAGACATTTCTCGTGAAGAGCTCCAACCATCACCTCCTTCATCTCCAATTTTTATCTCAACACATGAATATTTTATAGTAGTTCTAGCAAGGGAGTCTCCTTGCTTGATCTCTTTCTTTCTTTCTCTCAGTGCATGTGCTACTCACAGACTCATTCACTCCCCTCATCCTTCCCCCTTGAAAATGAATTTATGAAGCACCACCCCCAACCCATCTCTTCTGACTCTCACGCTTACTCTCTTCCATCTTTTCTGTGGGTGTTGGGAGGGAGGGGAGGGGCCTGGCCTGGCTTGTGTGGGATTCATTCAAGAAGAAGAAGAAGAAACTCTTCCATTTAGTAGTGTGTTGAGATGGACATGTACGGTGTCTCCACTAATGATATCTTCCACGTAGATGACCTCCTCAGAAACCGGCAGCTCATTCACCGTCTTTCTTGGACTTATGGTGAATCAAGTCATGGAGCTTCCTCAAGACGAGAAGAGCTTCATCTCCATAAGCTCATCAACGTTTCGTACGGACAAAGCTCTCATTGTCCGAGCTGCTAGGTTTTCAGTTTTCTGAGGTCTCTCCTTTGACTCCCTCGATCTCCCTCTTCTGTGCGTTTGTATTTGTGGATACGAGTCTTTCGATCTCCCTTTTTTTCTGTATCTGAAGAGCAAATATTTGCACCTAAAAAAAGGGAAAAAAAAGAAAGGAAAAAGAAATTGTCCTGACCGTGTCGGACACGGTCTCGTTAGGTCAACGAGTCAGACATATTGACCACGTGTCTAATATGTGTTGGGTGCGTGTTCGTATTCGACATGTATTCGACTTGCAATACGAAGGTTTTGTGAAGAGTCGGTGCATCCTTGCCTAAAACCAATGTTTGAAATGGCCAATTTGGAAAATGTAGATGTTTATGGATTTTAAGAGGCGAGGCTAGTCTCAAAATAAAAAATAAAAAGTGATGGAAAGTCATGAAAAGAGAAATGCTTAAAAAATCAAGATATGAAATATTGACCCTGCGATGAGGGCCTATATAGAATGATATAATAAAAGCGAGGCTTTTTAGTTTACCTCAATCTTTAATGCCATCGAGTTGAACTCTAAGTGTTCGGTTGGTTGCACAGGCAATAGACATGGAAATTGAAACCGTATTCGTGAATTCGATTATGAGGCCTCCCCTTCAGACTTGGATTCCCATGAATAGTGGAAAAACAATCTTATGAAGAATCAATTTCTGTCGGTAATTAGACAACCAAACAACGAAAATCTGCATAACAAGGAAATCAATTTCAAGGAATTAGAGGTTTGATTTCTTTTGAACAAAGCACACCCTTAGTCTAATTAGAGGTTTGAATTTTGTGGAATATAGAACATCGTTTTATGAAGAGGCAACAAGAAGGACTACTTAGCTTTCATGCATCAAGCAAAGATGCTACTATTTGTGTTGTATTTTAAATGCACAATGCATAACAATTCTTGCTTATGGTTTTTATATATCAAGAATGTCGTAATATCTATGTAGTTCCAGGCACAAGGCGAGGCAAGGCTAGGAGGGTGGCTTGGGCGCCTAGCATCCTAGTATCCTTTATAGGATTATTTATTTATTAAATTTTTTTTTTCTTCCATATACATCATTTTATAAGTTTTTTTTTTTTTTTTGAAAGGCAAGCTGGGTTTTTATAGGATCCCAGAACCCATAAATATGCCGCAAGCTGGGTTTGAACCCATGACCTAGTGGTACCATCCGTCAAGCTCTAACCGTTGAGCTGTCATGCCATTGGCCATCATTTTACAAATTAATTACACATTTAACTAAAAACATGAACTTTAAAAGATCAATAGTCATAATCTAATAACAAGTATAAAAAATAAGTCAAAAGGCAACTAGCCAATGTAAAGATTGAAATAAAAAAAGTAATTAAAAATTTTACTTCAAAGGGCCTAGGCGACCACCCGATAATACAACAATTTTTGGTGACACGCAGGGTAGGCAAACAGTAAGGCGTCTCCCCCCCGACTACATAGGTTAATATATATTTTACATTAATTAGTTTAGATAGTTACTTGTTAGAAGACAATGTATATCCCCCCCCACGGAAAATCATGGGTCTGACTTAAAAACTAAATGAGCCCTAATTTAACATAAAGTAATCTAGGCAGAACTTAATACTGAATCTATTCACCTTTTATTGATTTTGAGAAAACCTACTACTTAATTTATTATTTTTGTTTTGTTTACTTAAATCATTTTATCTAAAGGGTAAATGACTGAAAATAGGTGATCTCTTAGTTCTGTTGGGTGTTACAAAAGGACAATTTTGAAAAGTATGTATCTTGAAGTGTTACAAAAGGACAATTTCTTTTTCGAACCAAATAAGTATGTTTTCTGAGAATATACGAGTGCCTTTGAGGTGGGTGTTGGCTTTGAAATTATTAAATATTTGAGAAACATTACTTACGACAGTGATTTATGTTTATGATAGAATTATGATATTTATTAATATTAGCAGTAGTAGTATTTTAGCAATATTAGACATTCTATTATTTTTGTAATAGGGATTCCAATTAGGGTTATCACATTTGTGTCCAATTAGGTTCAGGGTTTGATTTAGTAGGTTGGTTAGTTATAAATAAGGGCGCAGGTTGCCCATTGTTCGTTGGTTGATTGAATAAAAGTTATTTGTTTATTGTCTATTTCTTTGTTTTCAATTAGTGCATTGTTTCAGTTTCGTTTATTTACTAATACGAATCTATCAATACTATTAGAGCCGAACTATTCTAGTTCGTTTGATTTGAAAAAAAGAAAGTTCGAAGAAAGAGAAGTTTGAATATTTGAAGATGAATGACGAAGAGTTTGCACAAAGAGTTTAAAAAGATGCACCTGTTCTTTGCAGAATGGAGGGCAAAATTCAGGGCAGCATTAAATGCAGCCTATGCAGAAGAGAGGGCAGCAATGAAGGCAGAGTTTGCAGCATTGAGGGCAACCATAAACAAGGACATGGATAAGACCCAACGATAACCACCGTCACCTACATGAAATAGGATACCCTAGCCACCATCATCGAGGGCAGCACATCATTTGCTATCGGCGTCGCCGAAGGGCAACAACCTCTCCCTGTTGTCAAATTCCTCCCAGTCGTCTCCATAGCCTCAATTGATCATGCAACCAAGTTCCCACATCACCTGATTCACCTTGATCACTTCCCTATCCAAAATGATAAACACTTCATAGCCACACCAGATATACAACTTTTGGTCAATCGTATCCATCCTCCCTTTTCCCAGTTGATCGCCACCAACTTGCTACAATCGATCGAACCCACACTGTTCTCTTTTCTCCGATCAACTCCCACCAAGTACAGTTGCTCGCATAATCCTAGCCCACAACAGTTGATCACACATTCGAGTCGATCGACAACACATTCCACAATTCGATCGCGCCTCCCCCGCCTTCCCTTGCCTTCCATCGGAGCCACTCCCTTCTCATAACCGGCACTCCCTCCCTCCACAGTCACCGCCCATCGAAAACTCTTCCTCTGTTTTAGCCTCAGTTCGGGAAGAAAATAAAAGCCTAATTTTCACTCAGGTCCCTACTATTTTTAAGTCAGTCCCTCGCTACAATATTTTGCTTAAGCCCCTGGACTCCTATAGCTAGTTGCCTGTCTGTACTACCACAGGCTCAGGATCGGGATATTTGCCGCTAAATTCGTGGACATGTACCACCCGAGGATTTTTTTAGTTATAATGTTACGGCTATTCACCACCACAAGATGGGTCTTGTTCCGCCACATAATAGTGTTGATCCAATTTGGGTCAATTTTAGGGCACATTTTGAGGACCAATTTGGACGCACATTTTTCCTATTTTGCACTCGGTATTCAAATTGGACTTTATTTTCGGTGTCGAGTTTTTTGGGGTGCCAACATTTACAAAGGAAAAATTCGACGTCAACTTCTGCTTGGACACTTCACATTCTCTTGCTGCTTGTGCTCGTATGACTTCCTTGGCTTAAAGCTTGAGGACAAACTTCTTCAAACAGAGGAGTTCGATAGAATTATGATATATATTAATATTAGCA
The DNA here is from genome assembly GCA_963556465.1 of Berberis vulgaris. Classification (NCBI taxonomy): domain Eukaryota; kingdom Viridiplantae; phylum Streptophyta; class Magnoliopsida; order Ranunculales; family Berberidaceae; genus Berberis; species Berberis vulgaris. The sequence goes on along the minus strand of OY747127.1, from coordinate 63,108,446 downwards.
ATAGTAATATTTTAGCAATATTAGGCATTCTATTATTTTTATTTTAGGGATTCCAATTAGAGCTCTCACATTGGTTTAGGGTTTGATTTAGAGTGTAACTTGGTTATAAATAGTGCATCAGTTGCCCATTGTTTGTTGGTTGATTGATTAAAAACTATTTTTTTATTTTATTTTATTTTATTTCGTTTATAATATATTTCTTTGTTTTTAGTTATTGCATTATTTCAATTTCGTTTATTTACTAGTACGAACTATCAGAGCTGAATGATTCTAGTTCATTAGATTTGAAAAGTTTAAAAACATTCGAAGAAAGAAAATTGAAGATTTGAAAATGAACGATGAAGAGTTTGTGAAGAGTATGCACAAAGAGTTTAAGAAGATGCATCTGTTCTTCGCAGAATGGAAGGCAAAATTATGGCAACAATAAACACAACTTGCGATAGAAGATAGGGTAGCAATGAAGCCAGAGTTCACAACATTGAGGGCACATAGACAAGGACATGGATCAAACCCAACGACAACCACCGCCACTGGCAGTGAAATAGGATACCCCAACCACCACCATCAAAGGCGTCGCATCCTTCATTGCCGGCGGCACCGAATGCCAACAACCTCTCCTTACTTTTGATCACCTCCCATTCGTCTCCCCAGCCTAGCTGATCACCCAGTCGTCTCCCAGCCTAGCTGATCACCCATTCAAGTTCCTACATCACCTTGAACACCATACTGTCCAGACCGATCCACCCTTCATAGACACACCATATCGACAACTTTTCGATAATCACATCTAACCTCCCTTCCCTTTCGCATTCGATTGCCAGCTACTTGCTACAGTCGATCGAACCCACACTGTTCCTCTCTCGGAACAACTCCCACCAAGTACAGTTTCTCGTAAATCCCAACCTACATTAGTTGATCGCCTCAATTTAGCCGACCAACAACACTTTCCACAATTCGATCGCGCCTTCTCCGCCTTCCCTCGCCTTCTATTGGAGCCACCCCCTTCTCACAACCTGCGCTTCCTCCCTCCACAGTCACCGCCCATCAAAAACTCTTCCTCTGTTTTAGCCTCAGTTCGGGAAGAAGATGAAAGCCTAATTTTCACTCAGGTCTCTACTATTTTTAAGTCAGTCCCTTGGTTACAATATTTTGCTTAAGCCCCTGGACTCCAATAGCTATGATAGGCCCCCTATTCGTTTTACATATACTAGAAGGAAGCAAGTAACAGGGGACTGATGCTGAATGCTGAGTTGCTAATACAAAAGATGCTGAATGCTGGACTGATGCTGAATGCTGGACTAATGCTGAATGCTGAGTGGCTAATACAAATGCTGAGTTGTTAATACAAAAGATGCTGGATGCTGCTGAGTTGCTAATGCTGGATGTGAATGCTGAAGTGCTAATGTGAATGCTGAAATAAAAGATGCTGAGATGCTGAAATGGAATATGCTGAGATGCTGAATCAAATACTATAAATAGAGGTGGAATAGAGTATAGGATTCATTCATTGAGAATTGTAAAATGTACAATTGAGCTTTAGCTCATAGGAGAGTAGAGCCTCTCGAATATGCTCTAAAGGAGAATAGCACTCTCGAAGTCTGCTAATACAATTTGTTTCCTACTTCTCTCAATTTCTGTATTCCTTGTAATTGATACAATTCATTCTATACAAGGATTCACTTCATGTGTTGATCTATCCTGTAGCTTTTCTTCATACACCACAGTAGAGATTCCTGCTAAGATTGTGAAGTGCATTCATTCATTCTTGGTTCTGTCAGAATAGTTGCTGCTATTTGTTCCATTTGTGTCAAAGAATCTAGATCCAACATCTTCTCCAACCTGCGATACAAATCAAGAACAGGTCAGTTTCTATCAAATTGGTATCAGAGCACCGATCTTGATCTTGAGTAAGAATGGCTGGAAAAGGTACATCAACAAGCAATGTTGCAAGATTTGAGGCTGTTGAAGAAAGTGTAATAAGAGTTCAAGAACAAATCGATTCTTTGAAAGGAGTTTTCCAAGAAGTGATTCAAAGGGTTGATCAGTTGTTGAAGGGACAGCAAGAAAACCTAAAACCAGGTTCTACAGCAGATAAAGAACATATACAACCCACTAATGTGGAAGCACAGAGCTTGAATGGTCTAGGAGGAGGTGTTTCTTCTTCACAAGGGTACCCCTATGATCGAAAACCTAGAAGGTTAGAGATGCCTACCTTTGAGGGATCGAACCCAGATGGGTGGATTTTGAAGGCTGAAAGGTTCTTTTCTTTACAAAGATACAGTAATGATGAAAAAATGGAGGCCGTGGTGATCTCTTTCGAAGGTGATGCTCTTCTTTGGTATCAATGGGAAAGTAAAAGAAGACCAATTTTTTTCTGGGAAGAATTGAAAGGTTTATTGTTGAAACAATTTAGATCCCTTTAAGAAGGTTCTCTTTGTGAACAATTTTTGGCTTTGAGACAAGAAGGATCCGTAGCCGAGTACCGCCGAAGCTTCGTCTCTCTGGCTGCACCACTGGATACTGTTACAGAGGAGGTATATCTCAGTAAATTCATTAATGGATTGAAACCCTCTATTCGGGCTGAAGTGAGGATGCTCGATCCGGGTCAACTGGGTCGAGCCATGGACCTTGCCCAACGGGTTGAGGAAAAACAAAGGTTTTTGGGCTTTTCAAAAACGAGTTTTCAAGGTTTTAACCGGCCCATAAACAGCCCAAAACCTTTTGTAACTGGTTCAGCAGGTCAATCTCACATAAACAATTCCAGAGAGTTCGAACGAAAAGGAGATAGCTTCAGATCTCAGTATTCTCCAAATCTCTCTAGAGAGATCGATCGACATGGTGCAGCTAAGAGGGAAACTCGTCGCTTCACAGATGCTGAGTATCAAGAAAAGAGGGCGCGCGGGTCGTGTTTCAAGTGCGATGAGAAATACTCCCCTGGTCATTTGTGTAAGAGAAAGGAGGTTAGTGTCCTCATCGCGCAAGCTGATAGTGAAGAAGAGGATGAGGAAGAGGATCTACCAGGAGAAGAACGAAAGGAGTTAGAGGTGCCCGAATTTAATCAGATCATCGAGGTCTCTCTCAGTTCGGTCATGGGCTTGACGAATCCGAAAACCATGAAAATCGAAGGGGAAATATTGGGTCAATCCGTGGTCGTCTTGGTTGATAGTGGAGCAACACATAATTTCATTTCACAGAAGTTAGTAGATCGAGTACAGATTCCAGTCACAGCGACAGGGGTGTACGGGGTTACCATGGGGTCAGGGGATTCAGTTCAAGGGAGTGGTGTATGTCGAGGGGTGCCATTGATGCTTCAAGGAGTGGAAATTTTAGAAGACTTTCTTCCATTGGTGCTGGGAAGCTCAGATGTGATATTGGGTGTACAGTGGTTAGAGACATTGGGAACGATATCGGTCAATTGGAAAGATCAGGTTCTACGCTTTAGGGCGGGGTCAGATACGGTTACTATCAAGGGCGATCCATCTTTAGGGCGCAGTCTGGTGTCTTTGAAGACTATGCTTCGCACCATGAAACAGGAAGGTAACGAATTTCTGGTTGAATTAGGGAATATGGTTGCTCAAGGGAATGGGGTGGTTTCGTTGGTCGACAAATCACCTATGTCAGTTGCAATTTCAGAGGTGTTGACAAGATTTCATAAGGTATTTGAGTTACCAGTGGGTCTGCCTCCTTGCAGAGGCTTCGAACATGCAATTGTGCTTCAGGAAGGGTCTGATCCAGTGAATGTCCGTCCGTATCGTTATCCTCATATTCAGAAAAATGAAATTGAAAAGTTGATTGATGAGATGTTAGAAGCAGGTATCATAAGGGTCAGTGTGAGCCCTTTCTCCAGTCCTGTTTTGCTAGTGAAGAAGAAGGATGGAGGATGGCGTTTTTGCGTGGATTATCGTTCCCTCAATAAACAAATGGTACCTGATAGGTTCCCGATTCCAATCATAGATGAATTACTCGACGAGCTTCATGGGTCTGTGATCTTTTCCAAATTAGATCTCAAGTCTGGTTATCATCAGATCCGAGTACGAGAAGGGGATGAACACAAAACAGCTTTCAGAACTCATGCGGGCCATTACGAGTTCTTAGTGATGCCGTTTGGACTCACGAATGCTCCGGCGACATTTCAGGCTTTGATGAATTCAATTTTTCGGCCCTACTTGCGTAAGTTCGTCTTAGTTTTTTTTGATGATATTCTGGTATACAGTAAGGGCGTTGAGGAACACATTGGGCATCTTGAGGTCGTATTGGGGGTATTACAAGCACATCAATTGTACGCCAATAAAAAAAAATGCGAGTTTGGAAGTTCCAGTTTATGCTATTTGGGCCATATCATTTCAGTGGATGGGGTTTCGGTGGACCAATCCAAAATTCAGGCTATGTTGGATTGGCCTCCCCCCAAGAATATTACGGAGCTCCGAGGTTTTCTAGGTCTCACGGGGTATTACCGCAAATTCATCAAAGAATATAGTCAGGTAGCTTGGCCCTTGATGTCCCAGTTAAAAAAAGACAGTTTTGCATGGAATTCCGAGGCCGAATTAGCTTTCCAGAATCTGAAACGAATTATGACAGAGGCCCCTGTATTAGCAATGCCGAACTTCTTCGAAGACTTCATTGTGGAGACGGATGCCTCAGGGTTGGCGGTGGGTGCGGTGTTGATGCAACTAAATCGACCCATAGCATTTTTCAGCCAAGTGTTAGGACAACGGGCCAGAATGAAGCCTATCTATGAGAGGGAACTCATGGCTATAGTATTGGCGGTGACGAAGTGGCGCGCTTATCTATTGGGGCGAAAATTCATCATTCGGACGAATAAAAAAAGTTTGAAATTCCTGATGGAGCAGCGTGTTATCGGCCCCGAGTATCAGCGTTGGGTGAGTAAGCTCTTAGGATATCAATTTGAAATTCATTATAAAGCGGGGTCCTCCAATAAAGCGGCAGACGCCTTATCTCGCATTGCTTTTCCGCCGTCCTGTTCTCAACTCAGTCTACCTAGTTGGCGAGATTGGCAGGTGTTGCGCTCAGAAATTGCGGGTGTTTCCTCTCTTGAGCTGCTCAAACAGTCCGTAATGGCAGGTTCTGGTCGCCCTGGGTTTACACTCATTAATGATCTCCTTTATTACAAGGACAGGTTAGTGATTTCTTCCAGTTCTTTGATTCCTCTTCTTTTTCATGAATTCCACACGTCTTCGGTGGGAGGTCATTCTGGGGAGATCAAGACATTTCAGAGGATATCTAAAGAATTATATTGGGTGGGGATGAAATCTGCCATTAGGAAGATGGTTAGTGAGTGTGAAGTGTGCCAGAGGAATAAGTCCATGGCCATTAGCCCAGCTGGTCTCCTTCAGCCGATTCCTCTACCTACGCAAGTCTGGGACGAGATTGCTATGGATTTTATAGAAGGATTGCCTCAGTCAGGTCTGGTTGATACTATCCTAGTGGTTGTAGATCGTCTCAGTAAATACGGGCATTTTATCGGGTTGAAGCACCCGTTCACTGCAAAAGGCGTGGCTGCGATTTTCTGTAAGGAAGTGGTCCGACTTCATGGCACACCTACATCCATCATTTCAGACAGGGATCGCATTTTTTTGAGTAATTTTTGGTGCGAATTATTTCGGTTACAAGGTACGAAGTTGAAGCATAGTATGGCCTACCACCCGCAAACGGATGGTCAATTTGAGGTGCTTAACCGTTGTCTCGAGACGTACCTGCGATGTTTTATTTCCGAGAAGCCCAAGATGTGGTCAAAATGGCTTCCCTGGGCAGAGTATTGGTATAACACGTCTCACCATTCGGCCACAGGTTTTACTCCCTTCAAAATTCTGTATGGTAGAGATCCTCCTCCCCTGCTGCGTTATACTGTCGGAAGCACGGCTGTTTCTTCTATTGAGCAATTATTGTCAGCTCGGGACAACATTTTGGAGTGTTTAAAAGAGAATTTACTGCGGGCTCAGCAAAGGATGAAGTGGTTTGCTGATAAATCTAGGCGTGAGGATGCATTTGAGGTAGGGGACATGGTATTTTTGAAGCTCAGGCCATACCGTCAACACTCCCTGGTTCGCCGTAATAATCATAAGCTTTCACCCAGATTTTATGGTCCTTTTGAGGTCCTAGCCAGGGTGGGTTCAGTAGCCTATAGGTTGGCTTTGCCTTCTACATCCCAGATTCATAATGTCTTTCATATATCTCAGCTGCGAAGAGCAAAAGGACCCTGTTCTTATCAATCTTCCCTTCCTTCTCAGTTGAATAGTGACGTTGAATTGGTGGTTCAACCTGAGACCTTGTTGGATGTTAGACAGTCTGTTAAGGGTGCCACAGGTCAGTTGGAAGTTTTAATAAAGTGGATTGATCTGCCTGCATATGAGGCTACCTGGGAGGATTTCGACTTATTGGCTCAGCAGTTCCCTTCCTTCCACCTTGCGGACAAGGTGCGTCGTTGGGGCGGGGGTAATGATAGGCCCCCTATTCGTTTTACATATACTAGAAGGAAGCAAGTAACAGGGGACTGATGCTGAATGCTGAGTTGCTAATACAAAAGATGCTGAATGCTGGACTGATGCTGAATGCTGGACTAATGCTGAATGCTGAGTGGCTAATACAAATGCTGAGTTGTTAATACAAAAGATGCTGGATGCTACTGAGTTGCTAATGCTGGATGTGAATGCTGAAGTGCTAATGTGAATGCTGAAATAAAAGATGCTGAGATGCTGAAATGGAATATGCTGAGATGCTGAATCAAATACTATAAATAGAGGTGGAATAGAGAATAGGATTCATTCATTGAGAATTGTAAAATGTACAATTGAGCTTTAGCTCATAGGAGAGTAGAGCCTCTTGAATATGCTCTAAAGGAGAATAGCACTCTCGAAGTCTGCTAATACAATTTGTTTCCTACTTCTCTCAATTTCTGTATTCCTTGTAATTGATACAATTCATTCTATACAAGGATTCACTTCATGTGTTGATCTATCCTGTAGCTTTTCTTCATACACCACAGTAGAGATTCCTGCTAAGATTGTGAAGTGCATTCATTCATTCTTGGTTCTGTCAGAATAGTTGCTGCTATTTGTTCCATTTGTGTCAAAGAATCTAGATCCAACATCTTCTCCAACCTGCGATACAAATCAAGAACAGGTCAGTTTCTATCAAGCTAGTTGCCCTTCTGTACTACCACAGGCTCAGGATCAGAATATTTGCCGCCAAATTCATGGTCATGTACCACCACGAGGATTTGATTTTTCTAGTTATAATGTTACAGCTATTCACCACCACAAGATGGGTCTTGTACCGCCATAAAATAGTGTTGATGATCCAATTTGTATAAATTTTATGGCACATTTTGAACGCACATTTTCCCATCAGAAAATGGATCTACTTTGGACTCGGTATTTAGATTGGACTTTATTTTTGGTGCTGAGTTCTTTGTGGGTGCCAACATTTACAAAGGCACGGTTCGAGGTCCACTTCTACTTGGACACTTCATATTTTGTTGTTGTTTGTGGTTGTATGACTTCCTTAGCTTCAAGTTTGAGGACAAGCTTATTCAACCTGGGGAAGTTGATAGAATTAGGATATTTATTAATATTAGCAATAATAGTGGTGGACCTTACAGAGAATTAAGAGTAGGGGTCTTAAGAGTAGGGGTCGTATTGCTATAGAACAGGTTAGACCGAGAATTAAGTGGTGGACCTTACAGGGAGATGTGTGCCAAAGATTTAGAAAGAGGATTTTGGGTGGCCAGTCAGTTTCAGAGGGTGGGGAGAATCTAGAACCAAAGGATAGGACTAGTAGCGCGGATCTTTTTGAACATTTGGCAAACCGAATAAGAAGATGTGCGAATTAAGAGTTAGGACAGGCCAAAAGAGGAGGTTTCTATGGTAAGGAGACATGGTGGTGGAACGCGGATGTGCAACAAACCATTGCGGAAAAGAAAAGATGCTTTAAGGCGTGGCAAAAAGATAGGTGCCTAGAGTCTTATGAGCTTTATAAGCAGGCTAAGAAGTTGAGTAGTAGAGCAGTAGGGGAAGCTAAGAAGAGAGCGTATGATGCTCTTTATAATAGGCTAGGTACGAAGGAAGGGGAGAAGGATATTTTCAAGATAGCGAAGGCTAGAGAACGAAAAACTAGGGACTTGAGTCATGTTAAGTGTGTTAAGCATGAGGATGGAAGAGTCTTAATGCAGGATAAAGCTATTTTAGATAGATGGAAGAATTACTTTTGGAACCTACTCAATGGAACACATGTAGGGGAGTTAAACTTGGAGGGGTATGCTTCACAGGAAGCGAGAGATCGCGTGTTCCATCGCAGAGTTAGTGCCACAGAAGTGAGAGAAGCTTTAAAAAGAATGAAGACAGGGAAGACCGTTGGACTGGATGATATACCAATTGAAGCATGGAAATGTCTGGGAAAAGTTGGAATTCAATGGCTAACTAAGCTCTTTAATAGGATTTTGGAAACTAGAAAAATGTCAGATTCATGGAGGCATAGCATTGTGGTACCAATTTATAAGAACAAAGGGGATATCCAAAATTGCTCGAACTATAGAGGGATAAAGCTTATGAGTTATACGATGAAACTTTGGGAGAGAGTTATAGAACAAAGACTTAGGAGTTTAACCACGATTTTAGAGAATCAATTTGGATTTATGCCAGGTAGGTCTACTACGGAGGCCATCTTCCTGCTTAGGCAAACTGTAGAAAAATATCGAGAGGCACGTAAGAGTTTGCATATGGTTTTTATTGATCTGGAGAAAGCATATGATAGGGTCCCCAGGGAGTTAATTTGGTGGGTGCTTGAAAGGAAGAAAGTGTCTCAATGTTATGTCGATATCATTAAGGATATGTATGAAGGGGCTGTAACAAGTGTTCGCTCAGTAGGTGGGATGTCTAGTGAATTTTCAGTGACAGTAGGACTACATTAAGGGTCGGCGTTAAGTCCATATCTCTTTGCTTTGGTCATGGATGAGTTGACGAGACATCTGCAAGAAGATGTACCTTGGTGCATGGTATTTGCAGATGATATTGTCTTAATGGATGAGACTAGTGCAGGTTTAGGTCAGAAATTAGTTAAGTGGCAGGAGGCTTTAGAGAGTAAAGGTTTTAGAATTAGCCGTTCGAAGACGGAGCATCTAGTGTGCAACTTTGGGTGTGAACCAAGAGGGAGAAGTAATGCAATTGAGATCGAAGGTGTCGAGGTCCCGGAGTGTGAGGCTTTTCGATATCTAGGGTCTATAATTCAAAAGAATGAGGCTATTGGAGCAGATGTAGACCACAGGGTTAAAGCTGGTTGGTTGAAATGGCGAATGGCGTCAGGAGTATTGTGCGATAGAAGGATGCCTGCAAGGCTAAAAGGGAAATGCTATAAGACAATTGTTCGACCAGCCATGCTATACGGTTCAGAATATTGGGCTACTACGGGACAACATACGCATAGGATGGCAGTAGCAGAAATGCGTATGTTAAGGTGGATGTGTGGTAAAACTCGTAAGGATAAAATTAGAAATGAAAGAATTAGGAGATACTTAGGTGTAGCGCCCATAGAGGAAAAAATTAGAGAAAGACGTTTAACTTGGTTTGGTCATGTGCGGAGGAGACCAAGCACGGCGCCAATTAGAAAATGTTTATATTGGCAAGTTAATGGAGGGTGTAGACGGAGGGGACGACCGTTGAAAACTTGGATGAAGACGGTGAATGAAGATATCATTGAGCTTGGATTAGGTGAGGAAATGTGGGAAGATCGCATTGCTTGGAGAACCAAAATTCATGTAGCCGACCCCGAAAATCTCGGGAATGGGCTTTGATGATGATGATGATGAATAGTGTTTTATCAATATTTGATACTCTATTATTTTTGCAATAGGGATTCTAATTAGGAATTTAGGATTCTCACACCGGTTTCTTATTAGGTTTAGGGTTTGATGTAGAACGCAAGTTAGTTATAAATAGGGACGTAGGTTGCTCATTGTTTGTTGGTTGATTGAATAAAAGTTATTTTGTTTATTATCTATTTTTTTGCTTTCGGTTATTTCAATTTCGTTTATTTACCAGTATGTGAACATCTGATTCTTATACAGTATACTGGGAACTATATCCACAAAGAACTGTTATAAAGTTCTTGGTTATTCTACTAATTTGGGCCAACTGTCAATGGAAGTCTTAGATTATATTTGCAGGTCTATATGATCTCGACTGTATCTGCTTTTCAGTTATCTAAATATCTTGATGCTGAAGTCTTCTTGTTTTAAACTTCATGAACAAAGGATGAAGTAATAATTTATAATTTATCTTTTTTCTTCTCAATGTAATTGATTCTTGTTAATCTGAGGAATTTTCTTCTTGAAAGCTTTGGAGACACTTGAAGAAAGAGCTAGTAAAGGGATCAAACAGAAGCAAGACACAGAAGAAGTCATTTCTTGGTACAACAGGGTCCTTGGCTTCCGAATCGAGGCAGGGCGTGGTAATTTTAAAATCTTCCAACTTGGCTTGTTGAATATTTTGATTAATGTGATACATATTTTTTTAACTATCTTTGTTTTCTTAAGGTATCAAATTTATATTCAATAATGTCAACTTGAAAAATTCAAATGAGGAGTATTCCTTCACCATCAGGCATGCAAACGATACATATACTTGTAAGAAATAGTTCTTCTCCATATTTAAGTCTATAGAAACTTATTTACTTGACAAAAACACGCATTTGATTTAGTCATTTTGTTGTTATCTTGTTTTTTTTTTGTCAGTGCTGGAGTGCCATCCTCCCCTCAATGACACTAAAGTTTTGATAAAAGAGCTGAACCAAACTAATGGTCTGTTCAAGTTTGTAAGAACAATGAGAGAGAAATTTCAAGCAGCTGCTTCAACTGGTATGACCTTGCATCTCCTGTTTCTGACATTTGCACTCACATTTTCTTGAGGATGTGCCGTTTGAATAGTCTGCGTGTTTATGGATCATTTTCATGAATTCTTGTCTGTGAGTTGAAATTGTCATCTGGTACGTGCAAAGTTAGACCTGTCTTCGTCCCAAAAATACTTTGGAACAAACTAATGGGGAGGCTACTGCCCCCCCCCCCCCCCCCCCCCCCCCCTTAATTTGAAACATACATGCTATCCATTGACTTGTGATTTCATTCAACAGAATTTCCGTCTCAGCAAACTTCTATCCATCCAGAATTGTCGATAATATCTATTGCCGCACCAGCTTCATCATTTTCAGTCAATGAGATAGAAGCTGAACTTCAAGCTCAAACTAAAGAATGCAGCAGATCTCCCAAAAGAGTTAACCATGGTCGAGCGGGTAAATCAGCAATTCTATCCCCTGGAACTGGATCATCTCTTCGCCGGTCTTCTCGTTCTAAGGTATAGTCCTCTAGAACTGATGTTCTTTACGTGGAAATGTCTTTTGACCATTTTGGCAAAAAATGGACCCAAGTTAAATGATTGTCAACAATGCCTTTTGACCATTTTGCGATATCTCTACCCAATCAATGTGAAGTTTTTGCAGTCAATATCAGCTGAAAACAGCTAGCCAAGCCAAGCCAAGTTCTTAGATGGTAACATTTATATGCTATTCTTCTTGTGTGGAAGCATATAGTTTTGTTTCCTTTCCAAAGTAACAATGTCATTATATTTTGATTGCAATATTGCACGAAACAAAGAAATTTTTTCTTGGTTTTGTTCATTGTGGCCCTTGATATGATGAACTCTCTGACAAGCAAATATCACCTGCTAGTTGTATTTCCATTTAATATAAGAAAGTATACATATAGAGTTTCTGATGAGAGTAATCGTGGTACCTGACAGGTGAAAAGATTAACAAATTGATGGTGTTGGATCCCCTCATCTCCAAATGCTGGTCAGCAAGTTGCTATGTCGATGTGTTCATATAGATACTAATCATGATAATGGCAATATGAATGGTTGGTTGTATAGCAAGAAGCTCAGGGAATTCATTATAGGTACAGCTATTATCTATCTTCACACTAGTAAAAAGTGCTGCTTGGCTAAGAAGGATTGCAGAAAACTAAAAGTAGGATGGGAACTAAGTGGGAGAAACAGCTTAACCCACGCCAGTAATACCTTATTACTTGCACCACTTTCTAAATCTGAAGAAGGCACTCATTGTAGGATTTCTGAAAATGCTTTTTGGGCATATCTTAAATTTAATCATTATTAGTTTTATGTTGCATTTGCTTAATCAAGTGATGTTTGCCTGTAATTTTATAAAGATCCCTCTTATATTCTGATTGCAAGAAACAACTAACAACACACCTCCAGTGAGTTGCTAAAGATTTAATCTCAAAATTGTTCTAGTTGGATTTCTTCCATATTCTAATATGTCTTGACTTATTTTAAGATGATTGATACCATACATGAAATTTTTATGACTGCTAAACTCAGCCAGCATTGACTATTAGCAGCAAATATTTTTTAGATGCCTTGATATTGTATGCACTGGTCCTATGTACAAGACGGCTGGTTGGTTCTTTCCGTCCCTGTATATATTTCCACAAAATGATTCACCTCTATCTTTCCTTCAACATAATCTTCTGTAAATCAAAGCACAAGTTTGCTTCCAAAGCTTCTTTGCTTCAGATTCATCGTTTGCAAGACTGAACAGCTGCCCTCATTGCAATCTGCGAAGCATTTACCATGCTGTTCTGATCCCTGATGATACCAGTCTTGGTAATGACTAGAAAGAAATGAGCATTTATCAAACTGATCATGCACCCAGAAAATAGTTACTATATCAGACAAATAGGTCCATTACATTGAATACTATCTATGCGTTCAAATCTCGTTCTCATGTGAGTTTGACCAATAGATGTTAGACTGTCAAAGACCACCTTTTTTGTGGTTGAAGACACTCTGATGCTTACGTTAGTGAACTCTGTTTGAAGAAGGAAATAAATTTGGACAAAATTCAGTTAAAGTTGCATATATTTGTAGAATAATTTTTTTACCTTTTATAATGGTTGCGGTTAATTTTTGGCGTAATGGAAAAAAAATGTTTCTCGTAACAGTCTCCTTCTTTATGGAGACGCATTCGTGGAGGTGTAACTCATTCCATGACTCTTTTTGTATAGTGTTTCGCTTCTTTATGAGAGAACTCGTATTGGGTCTGGATTTAGGCTATGATTAGTCAAAGCCTGATTTGGGCTTCGATTACGTCTTCCTTTAGTGGGCCCAATTTGGACTTTTATGATTGATTTTAACCTTTTTGGGATTTTACGAGTTGGCCAAATAGATGGGATGCTAGATCCTCGCGATGGATGTTTTCTGCTGTGTATGATTGTGAAGACGGTATATTTTGATGTATCATCAATTATTCCCACTATAGTTAGTGGGTATGCTGACGTGACCACTAACTTTATGACAGTTGGTCTTTCAATTCTATTATTGCCTTGTATTCAATGTTGTCAGCAGCTTTTTACAGGTTGGTGTCTCGATTTTCTGCTTCCCCGTTCGTTTTTGCGTACATTTTTGGGATTTCACGTAACTATCATATCTCACACGTTGTCCCATGAACAGTCCCTTCGTTGTTTGGCTCTATAAAAAAGGATGTGTTTGGTTATTTTTCTCTCTTTACGCTATCTTTGAAAATATGATTTTTTTCTTTCATCGCCTTCTTCGTTCTCTTTGCTTTTCGTTCTTTAATAATGTCTGTTAGCGATAAATTAAGCGGTAAATCGCTAGCTACTTGTGAGGCTTATTTTTCTCCCATGAAAGTTTCTCAAGTGACGTTGGACAACCTTCGTTCTGACTATAATTTGCCACCCGACCTCGAGATTATTTTGACTAGACATAACGACAGTCATTGTCGTCCATAGTCCGATACATTGTGCTATATTCGTGCAAGTTTTCCTCTGGCTATAGATTCCAAATTTCGAAGCTGTTTTGGGAGTATATGGATTTCTTGGGTATTCCTCCTGATCAAATGGGTCCTAATGGTTGGAGAGTCATGGTTTCTTCTTATGCGAGAGTTATTCTGTTCGATATTCTTTTGACTGTGAGGGTTCTACATTCGGTAGTTGGTCTGATGGCGACCATGAATATTTGCTTCTTTTATTCTCTTGCCTGTTTCGCGAAGCTTAACGATGACATCCGCGATTGGTCGAGGTCCCAGTTTTATGTTTCTATTAACTCTAGCTACTTACCATTGCGAGGTAGTCTAATTTTTCGATCGTTCCGAGTTCCCAACCAACAAAAGGATCTTTAGTTGATTGCGGAGTAGCGGAGGATCAATGACCAATTTTTGAAGCTTCCCCAGTTCCATGTGGAGGCATTTCTTTCTGAGGACATCTTGGATCATAGTGGTTTGTACACCATGAATGAAGCAGAGCGAGCCTTGCTTACTGAATCCCGTGGTGAGGATATCGCTGCTCGCGCTACTCGTGCTGGCGTTAATGGTGCATTGATTGGGAAGTGAGTTCGGACATGCGCGTTACGGATCTCAATGCTCCTATCAATGTCGTAGGCCCGACCTCCAAGAAAAGGAAGCTTGCGAGGCCCGTTAGTCCATCGAGGCAATTGTTGGTAGATCCTAGTCGGGTTTCGAGGAGGAAATGGCTCTCTACGCGTGGCTCTGCTCGGGCTGCATCACGTCCGAGTCCTAACAAATATATCACAGAAGTTGCCTCTCATCCAAATCCTTCTTGCGAGGATGTCATGAAAGAGGATTGTGCATCTCTCGAGGAGGCTGAGGAGATGAGGCTGGTGCCGGAGAGGAGCGAGAAAGAGACTACTCATCCATTAAACGATAATGAAAAGAGGTTTCTTTCTGCCTATGGTGTTTCGAACGTTGCTGAATGGTCTAATAATGATCCCCGGGTTATTGATGATAAAATGCTTTAGTTGGCGGTGGAGTAATCTAAAGAGGTTGGCGGTGGTGGCCAGAGTTTCGAAGTTCATTATCCTCTTTTTCCTTCTATTAACGTCAGTGATGCGACTAGATTCTTAGTTTCTTCTCTTGCTCGTCTGGACTCTCCTACTCCTACTGCCACTATTAGTCCTGTTCCTGATATGGTCACTCTGCCCAGGAGGGTAAGAGTGGGTTTTTTGTTGTCACTGTCGTTTCTTCTGCCCTTCCAACTGTTGGGGGTGGTTCCTCAGTGCTTCTGGATCATCGTGTTCTTCATCCACGAGTTCGCTGGATTGAGCCTAGCTCAAAAGATATCTGTATCAAGTCAGATGATAAATTTTGCTAGTTTACTTAGCTTGACGTGCAAGATGGTGCGTGCATGTTGATAAATGAATGGCATAGGCGGTTAGTGAAAGACCTACGATGCCCGTATTGGATCCAAGTAATCACCTTGATTACAATCTTGAGCAGAAAATGGACGGGATGAATCATTTCACCTATGCAGGGGTGATGGGCTTGATTTATCGAGCCGGTCGTGATCAGGTGGTTTCTTTGGAAAGAAAGTTGGCAACACTGTTGCTGGCATTTTCTCACGTCCATTTCCAATTTGATGTGTTGATAGCACAATGCACAGAGTCAGAGAAAACTGCCAGGGCTGCTCGGACTTCGTTCATTGAGGCAAAAAGTATGCGAGATAAGTCTGCCGCTGAGCTTGAGTCCTTCAAGGCCAAATTGGATGGGGTCTGTGCTCGTTTATGTGATGTGGAGAAGGAGTTATCCACCGAGAATGCAGCTTATGATGAGGCTTAACGTGCTAAGATTGAACAATCTGTTAATCGTGATATTGCTGAGAGGCTGGTGGGACAGTTGACAACTGCGTTTGAAGATGTCAAGGCAGATACTTCCGTTATGCTTACTATCGCTGAGGGACGGCTTGCCGCAACCAACAACGAACTCGCTACTGCCAAGGACAAGCTTCGCATTATGGAGGCTGAAGATTGGAAGCGAGTTGTTTATGGGTGGGTTGATCTTCTTGATTATATCGAGGGGCTCGGTGTGGATTTGTTCAGGTACCGCCACTTGGTTAATCAAGCTTTCGAAGATGATGACGGTCAAGAAGTTGCCCCGGACACTTCAAACAACCCATTGGTTGAAGAGCCATTGCTTTCTTATCTTTATGAAGAGAGAACTTCGCTCTCTCCCGTAGTTGATGTTGCCAACGACGTTGTGGTCGCCTCTATTTCTTCTCCCACTCCTTCATCTTCTTCTCCAGATGTAACAGAATAGTCTTGTTAATGAAAATAGCTTCCTTTTTGGTATTGTATGTTTTCATAGTTTATCTTGTCAACTCGTTGTGTGTTGCTTGTTCATTTTTAGTCCCACTGTAGTCGTGTGAGTTGCGTATGGGATTTCGCTCGAATTCCTTTACGGCTATTTTTATACTTTGTCGCAATAGTTGTCTTGAGATGGGTTGACTTTATCCTTCCTTCTTGATGCGTTGGAGCTTGCTCGAGCAAGTTGATTTTCTGCCTCAATTTTTTAGTTTGTCGGTTCAACCTATCAGTCGACCCGTAGCGCTTTGAATTAAATCGATTCGTTCCTTCTTTTTTTACTTCGTTGGTTTGACATACTAGTCGACTCGAAGCTTTCTGAATTGAGTTGACTCGTTCATTCAACTCTTATTTTTTTGGTTTGACGTACTAGTCAACTTGAAGTTGCCTTTTAATTAAGTTGACTCGTTTGTTTTTAATTCATTGGTTTGACACACCGGTCGACTCGAAGTCTGCTGAATTAAATTGACTTGTTCGTCCAACTCTTACTTTGTTGGTTTGACATACTAGTTAGCTCGAAGTTGTTTTTTTTTTTTACTTAAATTGACTCGTTTGTCAAAGTTTTACTTCGTTGGTTCGGCGCATCGGCCGACTCGAAGTTTTTTGAATTAAGTTGACTCGTTCGTCCAACTCTTACTTCGTTGGTTTGACGTACTAGTCAGCCCAAAGTTGTTTTTTACTTAAGTTGACTTGTTTGTCCAACTTTTACTTTGTTGGTTTGACATACTGGTCGACTCAAAGTTTTCTGAATTAAGTTGACTTGTTCGTCCAATTCTTACTTCGTTAGTTTGATGTACTAGTAAGCCCGAAGTTGTTTTTGACTTAAGTTGACTCGTTTATCCAACTTTTACTTCGTTGGTTCGACGTATCAGTTGACCTGAAGTTTTTTGAATTAAGTTGATTCGTTCGTCTAACTCTTACTTCATTGGTTTGACGTTGTCATGGACTAGCAATCCGTGCGGCACTAGTTATCCAGTTCACTAGTAAGCCTATGAGTAGTTACTTTGACGGGCACAAATATTAACTTGAGAATGCACAATATCAATCTGTAGACAATATAACAATGCACAATAGTCAGCAAAAGCTCTCATTAACATTCAATAGATTACAATGGGGAGGAACGTTCGGAAGGACGTTGCTCAAGACTAGTTCGATGCTATCGATCGATGGAAATACAAGTTTGAAGTTGAAAAGCAATGCAAAGAAAACAATAAAAATGCTAGCGGTACAGTCTGGCCCGACTATGCAATGGAGGCAACACGTCCTCACAGTCAAGAGCTCAAACCTTCCCCCTATAATATAGATGCTAAGCATTTGGGCACTTTTCAAAAGGGAACATTGAGTTTTGAGACCATTAGGAAAGTCTTGAAAGGCCTCTGAACCTTGATTTCCCTGACCAATGGTACTAGTCCTGACACTCTCCCACACTCAATTCGCTGACGCCCTCGCAGCGAACTTTTCCAAGTACTCTTCCAGCTTTGAGAGGTATGGCAGCAGATGCTCGACTGGCTCCCAACTGATTTCTGAAGGAGGTTCATCTTGCCACTTGACCAAATACTCTCTATCCGGGCCTGTGTTGTTGATGAGGCGGTCAGCTAAGATTTCTTCCACTTCTCGATCTGGCTTAGTAGGATGCTTAGGCAATGCTCGGGTAGATACATTTCTTGTGGGATCAGCGGCATCTGCATGGTAGGACTTCAAGTTACTTGCATGGAAGACAGGATGGGTGAAACGGAGCCAATGTGGTAACTTGACGCGATAGGAGACTTTGCCTACTTTCTCAATAATCTGTACCGGTCCCTCATACTTGCGAAACAGATTGTTGTGTGCTCTAGCTGTCCGTTTATACTTGTTGAACATATCTAGCTTCACCAATACCAAGTCCCCGACTTCAAAAGGATCGATCCGTCGTTTCTTGTCGGCCCATTTCTTCATGTGACGGGAGGCTTTCTCAAGATAGGCTCGAGCAACTTCAATGTTTTTCTGCCAGGCTTTGACAAATTCAAGAGCTCTTGGGCTGGGTCCTTGGTATCCGGTCAGCACTGTATGTGGTGTCAATGGTTGCTGACCAGTGACTAACTGAAAGGGGCTGGAGTGAGTAGCTGAGCTCTTTTGTAAGTTGAAACAGAATTGTGCAACATCAAGTAGTCCCACCCAATTTTTCTGGTTTGCACTTACAAAATGGCGAAGGTATTCTTCAAGCATAGAGTTAAAGCGCTCAGTCTGTCCGTCAGATTGGGGATGTTGGCTTGTCGACATATTAAGTTTGGATCCCAAGAGCTTGAACAACTCCTTCCAGAACTTTCCTGTGAATCGAGCATCACGATCGCTAACAATGTTTTTGGGCAGTCCCCAATACTTCACTACATGCTTGAGGAACAATTGCGCCGTATCTTCGGCTGTGCAAGTTAGTCCGGTCGGCACAAAGGTCACATACTTTGAGAATCGGTCAACAACTACAAGGATACTCCTGAAATCCTCCACTTTCGGTAACCCAGTAATGAAGTCCATGGAAACGCTTTCCCAAGGACGAGTTGGAACAGGCAGGGGCTCTAGTAAGCCTACTGGTCGATCTCTTTCAACCTTATCTTGCTGGTAAATAAGACATGTTCGAACATAGGCCATTACATCCTCCTGTATCTGCGGCCAATGGTACCCCCTCTCTAGCAATGCAAGTGTTCGTCTCCAACCCGGATGTCCCGCCCAATGGGTGTCATGGCATTCTCTCAAAAGTTCTTTCCTCAAACCAGAAGTTCTTGGAACATAGAGGCGATTACCAGTTGTGAGTATTGCTCCATCTTTTATCCAGAACCGTTGAGTTTTGCCCTAAGGATTTGGAACACTTCTCGCAAATGATGTAGGTGTTCTTCTATCGTCCCACTATAAACCACAATGTCGTCAAGATAGACAACCACGGACTTGTCCAGAAGGTGACGAAACAGGCCATTCATAAGGGTGCAAAATGTAGCTGAAGCATTGGTCAAGCCGAAGGGCATTACTAGGAACTCATATGACTCATATCTAGTAGAACAAGCAGTTTTTGGTTCGTCACCAGCAGCAATGCGGACCTGATGGTAACCTGATCTCAAGTCGAGTTTTGTGAAGTATCTGGCGGATCCAAGTTGGTCGAATAAGTCTGCAATGAGCGGCAGCGGGTATTTGTTCTTTATAGTGACTTTGTTCAAGGCTCTATAATCAACACAAAGGCGAAGACTGCCATCATGTTTCCGCTGAAAAAGAACAGGTGCCCCATAAGGTGCTTTAGATGGCCGAATGAATCCCGACTCCAACAAGCCATCTAGTTGTGTTCTCAATTCGGTCAGCTCTGGAGGGCTCATGCGATATGGACTACGTGCGGGCGGCTTGGCACCAGGCACTAACTCAATTTCGTGATCAATGAGCCTTCTGGGAGGTAGATTCTTTGGCAATTCATTTGGCATCACTTCGCTGAAGTCAGCAATAACTTAGGCAACTTCCTCAGGGATTTTGCTAGTATCATCTTCCATCTCTAGCTTTGCCACAGCTAAGTATGTATCTTCTCCTTTGGCCAAGCCTCTCTTGACTTGAAGCGCCGACAATATTCTATCATGAGTTGTTGGTCGAATTGAGGTTGGTACAATGCGTAGTCTGGGTCCGAAAAACCCCAAGGAGTCCATGAAAGGTAATGGTCCTGCTGCAGGTCCTCGGAAGAATTCTTGGCCAAGAATCACCTTAAAATCATCAAGTGGAACGGCTAAGAAGTTTGATCTTCCTTCCCATGGACCAACCTGTAGGGGCACAGCTCTAGCCATACCATTAATAGAGATTGCCTCAGAGTTGACAGCTTTCAACTTACCCACATCTCCTTCTAAGTTCAGACCCACACGTCGAGCTTCATCTGGGGCAATAAAATTGTATGTCGCTCCTGAATCCAACAATGCTTGGGAAGGGAGCCCATTGATAGTGATGTCGATGTATTGCAAAGCCTTCTTGTGTGGGTGCTCATACATTTCTCCTTTGACAGCATTGAGCTTGCGTAGAGCTCCCATCTGGGAGGTCTCATTGTTGGTGGGGTTCGAGCTCGATGCAGTCGAGTTAGAAGGTTCTGCTTGAAGCAAGGAAATTAATGAGTGTAGAGCTGGTTTGGATGGACATTTGCCTGTTGGGTGATCCTTGCTATTGCAAAGAATGCATGGGGCAGGTGCAGATGGTCTCCACTGCCCAGAGTAGTTTTGCCCTCATTTATTGTTGTAATTTGAGTTGCTAGAGCTGGCATTCCAATTTTTGTTGGAACTCCAATTCTGGTTGGACGGCCGAGAATTGTAGTTTCCTCGGTTCTGACTTGAGTTTCCCCAGTTTTGGTGAGGTGATCGAGCATTCGACCCTGAGCTTGAATTGGTACTGCCAGTTCTAGCTGTGGAGTGATTAAGCGAAGTGGATCCAGCCATGGGCATATAATCGCTAAACCTTTCTGCTGCCGCAATAGCACTGGTAATATCTGTCACCTTCTGCCTTTGCAATTCTGCTTGTAGAAGCGGCTGAGCTTGTTCCATGAAGCAGAAAACTTTGTCCTTCTCAGACATGTCTCGAATATCTAGCAAGCAAGTTGAGAATTGTCGGACATAGTCTCGAATATTGCCTGTCTGTTCGATGGTGTGGAGCTTCCTCCTTGCTAAGAAATCAGTGTTCTCAGGCAAGAATTGATTTCTGAGTTCCTTCTTGAGGTCTGCCCAAGTTCTAATAAGGATGCGACCTTCTTCCATATCTGCATATTTGGTTCTCCACCATAGTTTCGCATCACCTGCTAAGTACATGGTCGCCATGGTGACCTTGGCTTCTTCTGATTCGGGGTTCACCGCGTGAAAATACTGCTCCAGATCAAACAAGAAGTTCTCTAACTCCTTCCCATCTCGTACCCCCGCATATGACTCGGGCTCAGGCACTTTCATCCTAGGGTGATCAGTCGTCCCTGTGGCCTTAGTCAGCAAGCCAACCCTTGCAAATAAGTCCTCCAGCTGTAATTGGAAGTCACTCATCACCTGAGCTGTGGGGTGAGGCGACTCTTCCATAGCTACTGTCCGTCCCTCTAAATTATCAACATGCTCAGCCAGCGAATCCACTCTGTCTGCCAGTGAAAAGAGTCCATCCAACCGACTAATCTGTTCTCCCAAAGTGTTCAACTGGTCCATTATGCTTTCTAGTCTATGCATTCGACTAGCCTGTCGTTCCTCCACAGCGCTAAGGCGCTCACTAAGTTCCTGCATCCTGGTTTGCATTCAACAAGCTCTGGCTCTGATACCAACTGTCACGGACTAGCAATCCGTGCGGCACTAGTTATCCAGTTCACTAGTAAGCCTATGAGTAGTTACTTTGACGGGCACAAATATTAACTTGAGAATGCACAATATCAATCTGTAGACAATATAACAATGCACAATAGTCAGCAAAAGCTCTCATTAACATTCAATAGATTACAATGGGGAGGAACGTTCGGAAGGACGTTGCTCAAGACTAGTTTGATGCTATCGATCGATGGAAATACAAGTTTGAAGTTGAAAAGCAATGCAAAGAAAACAATAAAAATGCTAGCGGTACAGTCTGGCCCGACTATGCAATGGAGGCAACACGTCCTCACAGTCAAGAGCTCAAACCTTCCCCATATAATATAGATGCTAAGCATTTGGGCACTTTTCAAAAGGGAACATTGAGTTTTGAGACCATTAGGAAAGTCTTGAAAGGCCTCTGAACCTTGATTTCCCTGACCAATGGTACTAGTCCTGACAGACGTACTAGTCAGCCCGAAGTTGCTTTTTACTTAAGTTTACTTGTTTGTCTAACTCTTACTTTGTTGGTTCGACGCATCGGTTGATTCAAAGTTTTCTGGATTAAGTTGACTTGTTCGTCCAACTCTTACTTCATGGTTGATTAGACCAAAAGTTTTTAATATATATCTGACTTGTGTCCTGATTTTTTTTGGCTTGGTATGCCGATTGCTCTGTGTGGCTGAGTTTTGATGCATTTATCCTGTTGTCACGCATAAAATGGGGATTCCAAATTTGTAATTTTATTGATATTCCCTTTTCCATATTCTGACCAACCCTAACGATTGTTTTTTTGGAGCAGTTATGCTAGATTGAAGAGTGATTTGCTTTGTTTTCCTGATATTTGCTTGGTTGATGTCAATCCTCGTGCTAAAGATTTATGTTTTTGTTGCTTTGTTTCGTACAACCTATGTCTTCATTCGCCATATTTGCTATTGGTCATGCTTTTCTCGCTCGTCGTATATGTTATCGTAGCTAACAGACTTGGGGTGCTTTCTGATTCGGTAGCAGAGCAATATTGATTTGTCTAATCGCGGTCACATTAGCGCCAAACTGTCCAATCATGTTCACATCAGTGCCAAATTGTCCAATCATGCTCACGTTAGCATCGAATTTGGCACCAACTGCCAAGGTTTGATCAAGTTCGTTGTCCTCAATTTCGTCGTTGGTAATTCAGGTTGGGCTTGCATCTGTCAGAAGGGTCCTTGAATCATGTTAGTTGATTGATGCAAAGTTCTCCATGTTGTATGCATTGGTAAAATGGTTCGTTTGGTTTCGCTAGTACTCTTGTTTCGATATAAATCAGCTCGATTGGGAGGTATTTCTGGCCGCTTCTTTAGTTGGGTTGATCGTTTTGTTTCCTTCAGCCATGCAGTGTAGGGCGTATATTAGTTATTTGGGCTGTTCTTTTGATTCCGTAATGTATCTACATTTTACTTCCCCTTGAGCTGCTTGTCTGGCATTCCGATGAATTCGTTGAATCGTCCTCTTTGAAACCAGTATTCAATTTCATCTTTAGATTGTAGCAGTCTTTGGTATCGTGCTCATGGTCCTTATGGAAGGAACAATATTTGCTTTTGTATCTTTCTTCCGGGTCTCCTCTCATCCTAAATGGCCAGTTGATGTCATCTCATTTAGCTATATGCTTCAGTATATTGGCCCAGCTTGTTTTCAAGGCCGTTTATGGTTTGTATGTCTTCTTCATCACACTTGTTACTCACTCGTGTCGGGGTCGTGCTAACTGCGGCTAACAACTAGAAGGAGTCTATTGACCTTGGTGGTAGGCTGTTGAACTAATTCATTGCTGTGGAGGTAAGACTAGTCGGAAATATTCTGCACAAGATCGACTCCGTAGTCTCCTTCAATGCCATCATGTGGTGGAAGTGCCTCAAGTGATCTGTTGGGTCGATGGGGCCATCTTATACTTCGAACTTTGGTGGAGTAAACTTTTTTGGCATGGGAATTATCATGAGGGCATCAGATAATGGCGGCTTGGCTATTTCGTACGATACATTGGGATCAGTGGCTCCGATTTTGAATGGGGACTTCAACAGGCGTTTCGTCGCTTTGTGGAGTCTTACCCTGGGGAAGTTCATTGCTCTCGAGGTTTCCCTGTTGAGGTTCTATTGGAACTTCGTCGCTTTCTTGAGTTCTGTTGGGGCAGCACTTGAATAGGATCAAATGACTGAATGCACTCCTGGGTGAGTTTTCTAGCATCTTCGTCATGTGGTTCATCTGGACCATAAGCGGGTCTACTCGAGGATCCGTGGCATGGTTGCTGGATGTTTGGGTTGTCTGAGCTATTGCATGCTGTGGATCTCGATTGTCGAGTGCAATTGGCTCGTTGGTCTGAGCTGCGTCTTGTTCGCGAACTGCTTGTGATACATTGTTGCCAGTAGGAGGGTTATTGTGATTGTCGCTGTGTTGAGGATCTGTAGAGTGTGTCATTTGTTCTGATAGCTCATTGATCGTTTGTTAGATTTTAGTTAACTTCGTCATTGTGGATTTTCTTTTTAGAAAGGAAACTCGTCGTTCCAAAACTGATGCTTCCAAATCTCGTTCTCCTGTGAGTTTGACCCGCAAAATCGATGTTAGACTGCCAAAGACCACATTTTTGGTGGCCGAAGGCACTCCGATGCTTAAGTTAGTGACTTTGTTTGAAGAAGGAAATAAATCTGGACAAAACTCAGTTAAAGTTGCATACCTTTGTCGAATGTTCCCTTCACACTTTATAATGGTTGCGGTTAATTCTTTGCGTGATTAAATCATGTGAGGCGCAACAGAATGAGATGTTTCTCATAATAGTCTCCTCCTTTATGGAGACGCGTCCGGGGAAGCGTAACTCCCTCCACGACTCTTTTTGTTCAACGTTTCTCCTTTTTATGACAGAACTCGTATCGGGCTTGGATTTGGGCTTTGATTCGAGTAGGCCTAGATTTGGGCTTCAATTACGTCTTCCTTTAATGGGCCCATTTTGGGCCTTTATGATTGATTTTAACCTTTTTGGGTTTTTACGAGCTGGCCCAGTAGATGGGACGCTAGATCCTCGTGATGGATGTTTTCTGCCACATGTATGGCTGTGATGACGGTCTATTTTGATGTATCATCATTGACATTTTCTATTATTTCTTTGCGTCATGTGTTTTGGATTCACTTTTTTTTTGTTTGTGTGTTTGTGTCAAATGCATCCAGAAGCACAAAATTTATGCAAAATTCAATGAGTTGGTGAGCTTGATTCTGAACACTTTTTGAGTGAAAAAAAATATAGAACTGAAGTGAAATTTATTATTATTATTATTGTTAATATTATTTTTTATTTTTTTATTTAAAAGTAAGTTTTTGAACTTACTACATAGGGTTGAGCATGTCTTTGAAGTGGAATCTGTCTCTTTTCACCTAACTGTGAACTACAGAGGAAACATTGATTATTCTTCCTTCAATCTATGTTTGACTATTGTTTCTGTTAGCATCTTTGTCATTGGAAAAAGCCCTGCCAAATAAACCAAAAAAAAAAAATAGGATCATTTCCAATTTGGGCCTTATTAGTTTATAGATATTCTTATTTAATTGGTCCCATTAGTTTTTTTATCCTAGTCTAACACCCATGACTATGTGTTCAACTATCTTGACTAACAAATTTCATCCTTTTTTTTTCAAAAAACCAACTTACCCTGCATGTGTTTTGCACATATTTTTACTAAAATCACATAAATTATGTTGTGTTGATAATCATGTTTGATCCAACGGCTACGAAAATAGCATTCGAATCTTTTTTTATTTTAATTTTTTTTTAACAAAGAAGATGGATGTCAATTAAAAGTTATATTCAAATCTAAATCATATGAACATGTTTAACTAAAATCACATAAATCACGTTGCTTATGATCATGTTAATCCAACGGCTGGAAAATGACATTTGGATATATTTTTTATTTTAATTTTTAACAAAGAAGATGGGTGCCAATTTAAAATTATATACAAACCTAAATCATATGCATATGTTTTACTAAAATCACTTAAGTCGTGAAGTTTGATGATGATGTTTGATCTGACGGCTAGGAAAATAACACTTGAATCTTTTTTTTATTTTAATTCTTTTAACTTATAAGATGGGTGCCAATTAAAAGTTTTATACAAATTAATGCAAGACTTGGCAATAGTTAGCCACGTGGAAAAATATCAAAGGTTGGTGATGAACTTTATAAATGATAGGAGGTGCAAAATTGAACTCATGAATGAATATAGAATGGTTTGTATATAACTTTTAATTGGCACCCATATTCTTTGTTAAAAAAATTAAAATAAAAAAAATAGATCCAAATGTTATTTTCCTAACCGTTGGATCAAACACGATTTATGTGATTTTAGTATAAACAAATGTGCAAACCACATGCAGGGTAAGTTGGTGTTTTTGAAAAAATTGGATAGAATTTCTTAGTCAATGTAGTTGAGCACACAGTTATGGGTGTTGGACTATGATAAAAAAAAAAACTAATGGAGCCAAATAGGAATAGCCATAAACTAATGAGGGACAATGAGTGATAATCCAAATAAATAACCAATTGAGAGCAATATTCTAAAAATCAATTTAGGCGAGCGCCTAGGCGGTTGGGAGCTGCACAGGCAGGTGAAGCAGCCGCCTGGGCGGGTTTTTTGAAATTTCTTTTATTTTTTTATTTTCAATTTAAAAAATAAAAAAAATAAAGACTATTTTTTATATACATTTTGTAAATGTATCTTGGTATTGAATTTGAAGTAATTGCTATTATACTAAACTTTTATAAATTATAATAAATAATTAAATAATCGCCTAGGCCCGTCTATACTCCGTCTATGCTCCGCCTAGTCTTCTTGGCACTAGTCTTGTGTTTTTGCCGCCTGCCTACCGCCTGGCGATTTTTAAAATACTGATTGAGAGCATTCTTCCAAGTAAATCAGTTGAAGTTAACATGATGGCAAGAACCCATGAAGATAATCACTTTTTACGACTATAATATACATTTCTGAGAATCAA
This sequence comes from Berberis vulgaris, assembly GCA_963556465.1. Taxonomy (NCBI): domain Eukaryota; kingdom Viridiplantae; phylum Streptophyta; class Magnoliopsida; order Ranunculales; family Berberidaceae; genus Berberis; species Berberis vulgaris. The sequence goes on along the minus strand of OY747127.1, from coordinate 63,081,939 downwards.
AATAAAAATTTTAGTGTTATGTATGTTAGGAATCTAAGAAAAGTTAATTACACTTTAAGCTAAGCCAAAGGTAGCATGCCAACAAGCAATAATAGATTGTCGTTTCGTTTAAGTGTAGTTTTCAAGTGTCCAAGTGATAGATGCCGCTCATGCTATAGTGTAATTTGAAATTCTACTATGTGAGTTAATTTGGAGATTATTTGTTTATTTTTTAGCAGCCGAGAACCAAGAAACACCTCACAGCAACAATGATTGGTTCATGTTGAGAAAATTTGCTGAAATTTCATGTCAAAGTAGTTGTTCCTAATGACGATTGTTTCTCAAACAACTCTAGTGCCCGATCACCCATGTCCTTTTTTTAATTGTTAAAAGTATTAACTAATCTCTCCTTAATAATAAAATTAAGTGAGTTTCTTGATATTCATTTGACAATGTTAGCTTGTTTTCTAGTCTATCTAATGAAGTGATATACATGGAACATGACATGCAATCATAAATGCTATAAAATCAAGCAAGGTCGTACCCTTATATATTATGTTGAATCTTGAAAAGTCTCAACAACTACAGAACTAGTAGTCATTACTAATAAATTTCATTATAGGTAGATGCAGTCGTTTTTCGCTCCCTCTGCTTTGACCTTGATTTGCTGACCTGTACAAAGAACGCACGTGAGCCACAGACCACCGTTGTGGTGGCCGATGACACTCCGATGCTAAAGTCAAACAGGGATCTGAAGAAGGTGTAATGCTGTAAATAAGGAATTTGTTGCATACCTTAGCTTATCAACCTCATGTCTTATTTATAGTGTAGGAGTCCTAGTTCGATCAGGCCATCGATGGCGTAGTTTAAGATGGAGATCTTCGTGGAGATCCTTTTCTAATTAAGAGTCATGCTGTAGAAGGGGATTTCCCTGTTAGCCCTGGGCTCCTAGATACGCGGAATGTAGTTCCCAATCTCAGGGTAATCCGTAAGAGGATTTCCATGTGTGATATGTACTATGGTATTTACTTCCGAGTTGGAAGTGGAAAGTTGTTGTAATTGCCTATCCGAAGCTAATCCTCAAGATACTTGCCTTAGCAGGGCTTATGGGTATTAAGGATAGTTGTGATACGCGTGGGCTTAGCAAGCTATGAGAGTTCGGGTCCGTTTGGCAGATTGCATTGGGCGGGCTTAGAATCGGTTGGGCCGGATCAGTGTTGGGCTGACGTTGGGGCCCGTAATTCCTCGAGATCACTATGACACGTGTATGGCTCAGGGTTGTGACCATTTTGGTGTATCATCACCTACTCCCCCCGAGTTGGTGGGCCGTCATATCGGTTCGCTAAGTCATCTCTTGAAAATATATGCCGTTCATGATGATTGAGTCTGAATTGTTGTTTGAGCCGTGCGCTACATTTATTGAACGTGCGTCGATTCAGTGGAAAGGAGGCGGGAACCTAATCCCTATTTAGATTATCCGTTGTGCGGAAACTAACTCTTTTATTTTCTTTGCTTTTAAAGATATTGCGCTGTTATCTTCTGATTGAAAATTGTTCATCTTCTCCAATGCTCAACAACATCTTCTTGACGATGCAACTTTAGCCAGGGGACTTGAGATTTTTTAAGACAAGCGGCTTTCTGAACAAGGCCTTGCAGAATTCTGTACGAAGTTTGGGGTCCCCGAGGACCTACAATTATCTGTTTTGAAGGGCGACCAGACGCCAATGTCGCCACCGACGGGGTTCATCTACTTGCATCATGGGATGCTCCAAATCGGAGTACGCGTTCCCGTTCTGGATGTGATTTGGGAATTTTTGGACTTCCTTGGGATTCTTCCAGCCAAGTTGGAGCCTAATGGATACAACATCATTCTTTTCATTTCGATTAGGGCAAAGGAAGCTGGCGTCTGCATGACTTCACGAGTGATCCAGTTGTTGACTTACCCTCGGTTGAAGAGTAATGTTGTCTGTAAGATGATGAGCTGACCTGCTTTGCAAATCTTCCTGATGACTTCAAGTTCTGGCAAAAATATTGCTTCTTGACCCCTGCGGATTCAAAGTATTTCCAGTTCAAGGGTCATCCACTCGAGCGGGAGTTCAAGCCACTTCGTAAGTACATCTTTTTCTTTTGCTTGATTGCATGCTAATCGTTGCTTGTGTTTCTTCGCAGAACGGTTTCCCATTGCTCTACTTACCCTAGAAGAGCAAAACACTATGGAGACATTCCGCGGCTTGTCAACGAGGAATGTGGCGGATGTCATATGCATTCCCAACTTCCTTCGCAGTAGGCTGTGGTACAACTGGCACGTGGCCCCAACTTTTTATCGAACATCCGCGAGTTAAATTCGAAGATGGGGCCCTTTCTAGGAAGATGAAGGCTGTTAGGGCTAGGGGTGTTAATTGGTTACTGAAAATCGACTGAACCGGCCTAACCAAACCGAAAAAGTCCGAACCGAGAAAAACCGAAACCGAACATTAGAAAACTGAATTGAACCGAGTTGGTTTGGTTCGGTTTCAGTTTTTGTTTTTCACACATCCAAACAATCGAACCGAACCCCTTCCCTTATCTTGTTTTTAATCCCCTAATCTTCTATTTCTCTTATTTAAACCCCCACCAATCCACTCTTATTTAAATTCTCACCCCATTCCAATGCACCCCACGTCCCCACCCTCAATGTCCTTTTGTTTTTAACTCTCTCTCTCTTTCTCTCTATCCAACCACTTGCAAGTTGAGGTAAAGAGACAGAGTTTGACTCAATCTTGTTGAAGAAAACCAAACTTTTCACTTGCTTGCTTGCAGCAAAGATGAACAATGGTGATGGAGACAATTTCGACACTTCTGATTTGATAAAAAAAACTTTTTGCAAGATGAAATTATGAGACTTGTGGAATCGTCATAGAAGGTTTCAGTCTTGTTCAGATCATCACATGGGTGTGGTGGAGTTAGATTAAGATGCAAACAATGTAGTTATGGTTATAGTTTTTTGTATGATGTTATAGTATTGTGTATATGAGAGACAGGGCAAAAAAAATTTAATCTTATGGAATTATCAAGAAAAATAGGCAAGAAAAAATTGAAAGAATTCTCTATAAATGAATAGTCGGAGCCTTGAAACTATCTGTGTTCATCTGGCATTTGTTTTTCCTTTACTGCTTCACCTTCTCTTTTATTTTATTTGTACTCTCTCTGTCTCTGGGTTTTCCTCCTTTGCAAACCAAGCTTCATTTCCTTTGTAGCTTTGACTTATTCCTTTTGTGCTAGAGCCAACTTGGTTGTACGTAGCAGCGAAAAATAAATAAAAGAAAAAGAATAAAAGGGAAAAAATTGAAAATAACCGAACCGATCGGTTTGGTTATTTATTTGACAAATGTGAAAACTAAACTGAACCGAGAATCGAATTCTTGGTTTGGTTTGGTTTGGTTTTTGTCAACCTTTGAACCGACCAAACCGATTAACAACCCTAGCTGGGGCCAAAGCTCTTGTTTTGTCTGACACGGAGAAGTCGTCTGAGACGCTTGCCTCCTTTATGAGTTCGAAGAGGTCTCGCATTAGAACTAGGTTTTGAATTAGAACTAGGTTGTCTTCAAAATGACTCGCTCCAGAACTAGGTTGATAAGCCTGACAGGTGATGGCCAATGTATCTGGCCAAGGACCACCTGCAATTTATAGGGGTTGAAGACATGTCGAATCGTAGTGATGTGTGGGCGGAAGCTTTGAGTGAGTAGTTGATGCGGGTTTCAATGGCGGCTTCTGCTGGTGCTGATTCGCACGGGACCGTTCCGATAGAAGGTTCCTGTGAAGACCCGTCTGAGGTTCTAGAATTTGATCGTCCTATTGGTGTCTTGTCTGATAGTGGCCGTGGTGTCACATGCCAAGTTTCTCGTAGTCTGCATTGTTCACCGTCTCATTTCAAGCCGCATCTCAAGGTGTTGGAGGGTCTGTTGGATAACTCACTTTTTCCCCTTCCTCCAGATCTTGTTAAGTCGTCTCGCACTAAAAGGTCGGTTGTTCGTGACAAAGGAAATCATGAGGAGGAGAGCTTGGGAACAGTGGCGACTGCGAAGGGTAGTGCTGGTGCACCAGGAGGTTGACGTGGAATATGCTTTGAGGAAGCATATAAGCAGGCGTCATAGCTAGCTGATGGATTAAGCTCCAAAACCCGCTGAGGATGCTTTAGAAGGGCGTATGGATAAGGTTTAAAGTACCTTATGCTGAGTATGTCTCACTTGAGCCAGGTGGTCGTTGTTGGGACAAAAGTATCGGCGGCTCGTGAGAGCGCGTACACCATGAAGCGTGTCTTCTCGCACATGCAAACGTTGTATTCTAACGCGCTTTATGAAATTGAGCTGCTGAAGAAGCAGGCTGAGGAGAAGAGGTTGGAGCAGTCAGCCATGGTTATAGAGACTCATAGGGTTCGTCTGGAAGCTCTTGAGTGTGATCTAGCGAAGGCGGTGTCCGTGAGGGACAAATTCAAGCAGGAAGTGGATCAAACCCACCGAGACATGGATGCGCGTTTTGAACTGCGATCACTTGCTGAAGAGAATGCCTTGAAGGAGGCTAACTAGGCTACACAGAAACAACAATTAGAGGCCAATATGGAGTTCAATGCTCAGGAGGCGAAGAAGGTCGAGGACCAGCTCGAATTAGATAAGCATGAGCTCAGTGTTGTAAGGAGCAGTTCAAAAACTGAGCAGTCTCAGGTTGATGCGTTGACTGGCAAGTTGGAGCTGTTGTAGCGTGAACTTGCTGTCACGAAGATGCGCGGGGAAAAACTTTTGTAGGAACAAGGCAAGTGCGAGTTCTGTTGGGTTGTACACGGCAGACTGGAGCTGCTGGAGCTGATGAAGGAGGAGCATCCCGAATGGGATCTTGGCCACTATAAGAAGATGTCATATGTAGGCTTGTCTGTTTCCTTTGAGTCATCAGACAGATAAGGCAGTTCGAACCCTGATGCTCAGGCCGTGGCACGTATGGACGCGACTCCTGTTCCTTCTTCCGTTAATCTTAGTTCTTTTGTTTCTGTACCCTCTCCCGATAAGGAGTGAACTTTGTATACTTCTACCCATTTTGCTTCTACTGTTAATGAAAGCAATTTTATCTTAAGTACGTTATGTATCTGTTTTGTGCTCGTTGTCCCTATTGTGTGTTTTTCATTTCGTCTTGTCATCTTATTTTAAAATAGGCTGGTTGGATCAATAGGAAGTCGAGTGGTCTGCATGTAGTCGAGAGCTTGACCGTTGCATTGCGAGTGACTTAGAGTCACTATTGCATAGTCATGTCCATCAGTGGGCATGTCGCGAACAGTTTAGTCGTGGGTTGAGTAACCCGGATTGTATCTCGTCCTTAAGGTAAGCTATTGGGGGATTATCTCGCTTGCATGATCTGTCGATGGCGGCCACTGGCGTGGGCGAATAGTGATAGCCGAGTGCGTACATTAGCGCTCTTGTACTGAGCCAGGTTAAGCTTCGGGTTGGCATTCTATGTAGCTATTCTTCGCACTTTGGCTAGACGATGTTTTTGTCAACATGAGTGGCCTTTGTTGATAATAGAATGCCAACTCGTTTGAGTGTGAAGACGCTGTCTGAGCTGTGATTTTTCTTTGCGCTATTTCAAAATAGAGCAGTGCTCGCGTAGTGAGCTGCTTAGGGCTCCCACCTTTCGCACCATCTATGTCCGAACATAGTGGACTACAAGTTCGGGGAACAAAGATTTGACGACAATGCTGAAGAGCAGTGGTCCCGTGGCGAGCTGTCGACATTACTCAGGGGCTAACTAGTCTCCCACCTTTTGAACCATCTATACCCGCGCAGTGGGGGCAACAAGTTCGAGACGAAGGGGTTCAACGACTAGGCTGAAAAGCAGTGGCCCCGTGGCAAACCGTCGAAATCAGTTCAGGACAGACTAGGCTCCCACCTTCGAAATCATCTACACCTGTGCGCATCAAGCTACAAATTTAGGAGTTTTTGGCGGCCCATGCTGTAGAACAGTGGTCCCGTGGCAAGCCGTCGAAATTAGTTCGAGAGTGACTAGGCTCCCCCACCTTGTAAACCATCTACACCAGTGCAGTAGGGGTTATAAGTTCAGGGTTGGTAATTCGACGACCAAGCTGAAAAGCAGTGGTCCCATGGCAAGCCATCGGAATCAGTTTGGAACTGACTAGGCTCCCACCATCTAAACCATCAACACCCGCGCAGTGGGGGCTATCAGCTCAAGGTTGGTAATTTGGTGGCCAGGCTGAAAAGCAGTGGTCCCGCGGCATTTTGTAGGAATCAGTTTGGGATTGACTAGCGCTCGTGCCAGGCATGTGGTATAATATTGCTTGAATAGTAGGCCAATCCCATGGGCCCACAAAGAGAGAGCTAGGATTTCTTGCATGAATTGTACAATGCGTACGGCGTAGATCGCATGGTAACTCGTGTACGGCGTAAGCTGCGAGACGGTTGATTATCGGTTACTCCCCCACAATTGATGTGGTTGCGTGCAATACCATGAATTGGATGAACGTGGGTTGTCCAGTCTCCTTGGGAATCGTCGTCTCCTTGTTTCCCATACGATATTCAATGCTGACAGTTAATGCTAAAGCGTCCGTTTGGTGAAACATTATGTCTATATAATGATGTTTCTCAATCGTTGTAGGCACTATCTTTGCATAAAGTATCTAATGTAATGTTCTTACTTGAAGAAAATGCTTTCAATTTTCCAAAGGCTGAAGGGAGATCCATCATTGGAGTCTTCAAATGTTCTAACATTTGCACTGCTCCGGCACGATGATAATCGCTGTTATGCGCAGTCACCTGTTCTGGGTGGGCATGTAGTTGATTTGTTGAGATCTCGTAATTTCTTCTCATGTTGCGGAGAAGAAGTAAGAATTTTCTTCCGAGGGAAGAGTCTGTCGTTTATGCGCTAGTGCCTTGCTGCTGCTCTATAGCGTTTAATCTCAGAGATAATACCAGTGCCCAACTCCGGAGTGGTTGCCTCCACCACTTCTTGATTAACCTGTTGTCTTGTTTTGCGCTGGAATTTAGGATCTCGAGACGGAGAGGAGTTGGACATGGTCCAACTGATTGGGCCATTGACTTCTGGACACCCCTCTAATTCCTGCAGCCGGAGGGTGCACTCTACCAGTACCAACTTGATACTTGTCCCAAGTTCACCCAATTCACAAGATCGAGTATGTGAGTTGGCCGTATCTGTTTGTGGCTTGTCGCGGGGCCCCCAATTACCGATTTTGTACCACCGCATACCATATTTGAGGATTGCGTCCACCGGAACTGTGCTGTTGTTTGCAGATATCTTGGTATCTCTGCTCTTTTTATGTAGTCGAACTTTTTAAGCGAGTCCTTACTCCATGTTGCATTAGATTCAGATGCTTGTAATAAATAGTCTTTTGTATCCGCCTCTGGGCGCCCGTTGTTACATCTTTCCAGTAATCAATATAGTGTGTTTGCGTAATTCTTTTTTATTTCTTGAATGTTTGCAAATCACATAAGTTATTAAGAACTAAAACTCTACATTGACTATGAAAAGGGAAATAAACAACTGAAATAGACTAACTGTTGGCGGAGAGAAATTGATCCTGGCTCTGTAGTAAATTTGTATGGCTCTTGTGGATCGTTGGTATTTTCAGCGGATTGTAAAACTTTGCTAATGTCACAGAGGCTAGTGAAGAGTAAGCCTTGTGGGGGAGTTAATCTCCGCGCTGAGGGAATGTCGGGGGATCGTACTCCCGTTTGCCTTGATCTCCTCATTCTGCTAGGTCGAAGGACAGATTGCTTCTGTACCGCTTGACTGTCCCATTTTTATGAATCCAATCAGCGGGTAATCTGAAGACGTTAAGTTCTCCTCCTTGAGGTCCATATTGCGAAACGCGTTGTAGAACATGACATTGAGCGAGCTCCTTGTGTCCACCAGGGCTCTCTTAACTTTCTACCTTGCAATGGAGATCGAGATGACTAGGGCGTCATTGTGCGACGCTCGGACTCCTTCGAGGTCCTTGTCCGTAAAGGTCAAAGTGGGAATAGGGATTTGAACCCTCGAGTAGCAAATGCATATGTCCTCGTCCGCGGGTTGTGTCCGCATCTCCAGTAGAGTCCGCGGGAGCTGTGCGATTGGTCTTCATTTGGCCCGATTCCATGAAAAACATAGATTATACCCAGAGTCTCCTTTTCTATTTCTTTGACTGACTCATCTCATTTTCTAGATCGTTCTGGTCGCTTTTCAGAGTTAAGAAATTCTTTAGCTTGCCCCTGCGGATCCAGTACTCAATCTCATACCTCAAACTCTTGCAGTCGTTGGTATCATGGCTGCCGTCCTTGTGGTATGAGCAGTACTTGTTGTTGTCATGCTTGGAGTTGTCTCTGCGATGCTTTGGGGGCCACTTCAGATATCTTCAGTTTTTCATGGAGTTCAGTACCGACGGGCTAGAATTGAGGGCTGTCATGGCTCTGGATACAACGTAATTGGATGTTTTCTCTGGCCTGGCCCGACCAGGGTTTGACCTATTGTCATTACACTTCCTCTTGCTCCTTTCTTCATCCTCGCATATTTTCCCTCCTTCCTGTCCTTAAGAGCGGAAGGCTTATTCTCACCTTCGGTTTCCCCTTTAATTGTCCTCAACTCCTCTAGGGGCACTCTTGAGGAGCTCCGTTATGTCTAAAGGGGGTTTCAAGGTGAGGTCTTCATAGAGTTTTCCTTCCTTTAGGTCCGCGGTGAAAGTTTTCATGGTTGTGTCCTCCCTGCAACCGTTAATGAGTGTTAGCTCATCGTTGAAGCTCGTGACATATTCTCTGAGTGTCTCGTGGGATCTCTGTTTCAGAGTGAGTATGTGGTGTGGGCCTTTTTGGAAATGCTAACTTCCGAATAAGCACGCCAGGAACTCCTTCGCCAGGGTCTTGAAGGAGTCGATTGACCTCGACGAGAGGCTGTGGAACCACGTTAGTGCTGTCTTCTTCAGGCTAGTGGGAAAAGTTTGACACATCACCGATTTGGGTCCTTCCTGAAGGGCCATTACATGCTGGTAATGGTGTAAGTGATCGAATGGGTCGGTGGTCCCGTTGTAGAAGTCTAGCTTCGGAGGCGTGAACTTCTTCGAAAGGGGCTCGTTCATAATACAATCCACGAAAGGTGGGATTGAGAGACGGTATAGCACATTTGGGTTGTGTGGCCTTCTGCGGAGGGGGTTCTGAGGGTCGAGCCTTTCTGCCCTGGCAGTCGGTTCTGTGTTAATTGCGCCACCTCTTCTGGTCCACTGAGAACTAGCATGGGCCTGACTCTCCCATGCTTACTCTTTGTCGTCCCTTGGAGATAGAGGCATGTGCTGCTACTGATCTCTATTAGCGGGTGGAGGGTTTTGTCGTGCAAAAGCTTCCACCGTTTTGTCGATTTGTTTTATTTGAGATGACATCATATCTATCCAGGGGTCCGTCGTTGTTGTTGCTGGCGTGGGGGCATGAGTCTGTTGCCCATGCATAACTGGCACCGCATAGAGCGGCGGTGTAGCGTCAGTTGAGCATTTGACGTGTCCTCTTGTTCTCCGTTGTTGTGTGATCTAGTGGTCACCATCTTTTTGTATTTTGAAGGGAATGATGCTAGTAAAAGGTTTGGAACTTTGTCGTCCCCGCGGACGGTGCCAAACTGATGCAGTCGTTTTCTGCTTCCTGCTTTGACCTTGACCTGCTAACCTGCACAAGGAACGCACATGAGCTACAGACCACCGTTGTGGTGGCTGACGACACTCCGATGCTAAAGTCTGACAGGGATCTGAGGAAGTGTAATGATGTAAACAGGGAATTTGTAATGCACCTTAGCTTACCATCCTCATGTCTTATTTATAGTGCAGGAGTCCTGGTTCGACCAGACCATCAATGGCGTAGTTTAGGAAGGAGATCTTCGTGGAGATCCTTATCTAATTGGAAGTCGTGTTGTAGCAGAGGATTTCGCTGTTAGCTTTGTGATCCTAGATACGCAGGAAATAGTTTCCAATCTCAGGGTAATCCGAAAGAGGAAGTTTCCTTGTGTGATATGTATTCTAGTATTTACTTCCAAGTTGGAAGCGGAGAGCTGCTGTAATTTCCTGTCCGAAGCTGATCCTTGAGATACTTGCCTTAGCAGAGCTTCTGGGTATTGAGGATAGTTGTGAGATGTGTGAGCTTAGCAAGCTGTGAGATTTGTACATGAGAATGAGATTGTAGCCCATCAACTTCTGTCTAACAGATCCTCGCACTAACTGATAGGATAGATAGATTGATTGGGAAAGTTCGGGTCTGTTTGGCGGACTGCATTGGGCGGGCTTAGAATTGCTTGGGCTGGATCAGTGTTGGGCTGACGCTGGGGCTCGTTATTCCTCGAGCTCATCATGACACGTGTATGGCTCAGGACTGTGACCATTTTGGTGTATCATCGGGTAGTGATACCAGGTAGCTGAGACAAAAATGTTGGTTGTTTACATCAATGTGGTTGTACTTGGAAGAAATAATAGCATAAAATACACTTGAATGAGGTTAAACCTAAACCTTCTATCCAATATCATTTATCTCTATATTTCAGCCATTTTGTTTTTTTTAAATTTTGGTTCTCTTGAGAGAAATTACCCAAGTATTTTGTAGCAAAAGTCATCTCAATTTTGTCTTCCGAGTATTTCAACTTCTAGCAGAACTTGCCAACATTGTTTCTGCAAAGGATAAAAGACAATTAGGATGTTTTAACTTTCTAGACTCAAAATAGTGACAAACAGTTTGAAATGTTGGGAGTCCAAAACAAAAGAACTCTCATGAGGATATTAAGTGGTAATCCAAGAGACAGGAATTCATAGCAAAATCTCTTGATTGAAGCAAGTGAACTCAGATCAAGCTTCAACAATATAATATCTTCCTTTTGCCTCTCTTTCTTAGTACTCTCCTTCACTTCTTCAGCTTTTCTAAAGTCCCTTGCAGGAATCACAACTCTCAATCCTCTCTTTGTAGTACTCTTGCTGTTTCAGTTCCGATTTCTGACGTTGCTCATTTTTTTTTTCAATTATAACAAAAAAAAATCAGATACACCAACGAAAGATTTTATAACAAAACATCGAAGATCATCAAAAGAATATCCATGAAGTTTGTTCATATTGGTTGAAAAAAGATGATTCAAAAGTGTTCAATCTGGTTTGATCCAATGAGAAAAAACCATCAAAAAGTAATATTAGCCGGGTCATGCAAATAAAAGAAGAATAAATATATAATACAAAATTTAAAAATGAAAATAGACAAAATAACTACTTTAAAAACTCTTGCCAGGAAATCCTAAAACATAGTGTCCTCGTTGTTGGAAATTTATGTATTTTCATATTTATTAAATAAGTAAATCGTACATTATTTAAATTAATTACATAAGGTCTTTTGAGCTAAAAATTACTTTAGTCTCATATCTAGCATGCAAAGTAATTTTAGCTAGTCTATGTACTATGTATTTGTTATAAGAAGGACTTCAAACTGGTCATTTGAAATCACTGGACAATAACAACATTACAACAACAACAAACAGAGAGTTAGAGTCACAGTCTACATATTCAAAATTTATCCAGAGCACATCACTCTGTTCAAAAAGTATTTGATTTATCAAATACATCTAGATCACCACATATTCCTTTTTTCTAATTCTCTTTCTCTCTTATAGATTGATTCCAACAATCTTAAGAAAACAATATTCTACAATTTTGAACAGTTTCAAAGTTTGTTTACAACTCTAATCAAATACATCCAGAGCAAATCAATCTATCTTACAATCTGTAACAGTTTCATAGTTTGTTTACAACTCTAATCAAATACATCCGGAGCACACCACTATGGTAAAAAGCGTATTTGGTTTCGTTTACAGACTTCGAAACAATCTTAAGAAAATAATATTCTACAATTTCCAACAGTTTCAGAGCTTGTTTACAACTCTAATCAAATACATCTAGAGCAAATCAATCTATCTTACAATCTTTAACAGTTTCATAGTTTGTTTACAACTCTAATCAAATACATCCAGAGCACACCACTATGGTAAAAAACGTATTTGGTTTTGTTTATAAACTTTAAATCTATTTCAATTATTGTTTCATACAGTAATAATTGTACACATATATTAAGGGAGTTGCTATGTGTACCCTAGTATGTGGCTCGGTTGCACCCAATGTTCTAAAAATCGCTAGGCGGTGGGCGGGCGGCCAGCAGGTGCCTAGCGCCTAGGCGGTTTTAGATTTTATATTATAATTTTCATAATTTACAAAAATTTAGCATAATACATTAATATTTTATCAATTACTTCCAATTTAATGCCAGAATACATATGAAAAATTTATAAACATGAAAAATTAAGCTTACATTAAAATTTATAATAGCATAAGTTGCATAACATAGAGTTTCATAGAGATTAGAGAGAAAAAAGAATTACATACTTGATGAGTTGATGGTACCAACCTGTGTTCTAAAAAGCGGCCTGAAATAGGAGCTACTTGAGAAAGAAACAGTCTCTTGGCATTTTACCATGGCAATTGCTCTATCAACTACAACTTTCGCTGCAAAACAATATGCAAAAAATAATTATGTGATAAACAGAAATGTCAGTGAAAGTAGAAATAGACAAAACCTAGTTCTGCTACCTTCAACAAGTTGTCCAAAGGGAGAAAATGCATAACAATCTTCTTGATGGTTCACAAATCTTATCCTTCTATGATGAAGCCCAAGAGACTCAATCAATTAATTCCCTTACAACATTCCACAACTCATAGTCAAACATGAATGCGTAATGTGAATGACAAACACATATTAAGAAAGGTCAGGGATAGTAGTGTACTCACAACTTTTGACATTAGTTTGCGCCTGGGATCCATGGACAATACTCCAAATGCACAGTTAGCACAAATCCTGCAAATAGCTGCATCATCAGACAAAATGAACTGATCAAAGGACCATATCTGAAGAGAGAAAGAAGATGGGCATTGGTGCAATGAAGCAACTCTGAATTATAATGGTCAGATATACCTAATTGAAAGTTTGTTTAAGATAAATAGTAAAGAAGACTTCTACTGCCACCATTGTTCTCAATGTCTCCAAACAAGTTGAAACTTGAAAGTGCTTCTGAATTTCCTGCTGGCCTTTTGATGCACTCTATTGAATGCAGAATCTTCAAGCTTTACCATTATCCTGTATAGGAGTACATAAGCAGCAGCAAATTCCACATATTCTTCAATGATGGGTGAAAAAACACTGTCCTCAGAGGTACCACCAATTGTTTAGAATAAGCTGCCATTGAATCTATAATCATGGAACAGCATTGACTTGTTTCTTATTTGGGCCAAAAAATCAGTGTGTGAGATTCAATATCCATTTGAACATTAACATAGGCTCGTTTTTCATAAGAATCATAGTGAGAAATCCAATACATTCGTCCCCTGATACACAAGCCCACAAGATACAAGAGAAAGGGGCACATGAAATGTTGGTTAGTTAATGCTGAGGGCAACAATCATGTTTACTTACAAGTTACAAATATGGCGGAAATTTCATATTCTATCTTCTAACAAGTATTAATAAGATAATGAATGGATTCAAAATAAAAACACCTGATAGATTTCTCAAATATCTTCAAAACTCAAAAGTACTTTCAACTAAAAAAGAAAAAGATTTGAAACAGCTACAAAGCCTACAAGCATTACATCCTAACAATACTTATAAGTCCTTTATGAAGACGACCAAATTAGCTTCCTCTGCTTTATACTCTTAATACTCATTTTACAAATCTTTTTGTTTAGAATTTGACGAAAATTAGTTTGTCTGAAGAAGACAAATTTCTTCATTATTTTAGAATATATACCAAGGTGGTGACTGATTTATCTATAATAACTGAAATAAACCTCATGAAATAAACTCGGCAGCTGTACAGTGACTCAGTGAGCATCCACCGTAAATGTGAAGGTAAGAAAGAAGATGAGAAGTTATATTGAATCTTGATATTACCTTGCAGGCTTGCAGCAGAGAAGCAAAAAAATGCAGCGAATCAACGAAAGCTTCGCTTGCAGGCTTGCAGCGCAGCAGCAGAGAAGCAAAAAGGTCGATTGGTTCACTTCCTCTTCTTCGTCTTCCTCTTCTTCTTCTTCCCCTTCTTCCCCTTCTTCTTTTTCTTCTTCTTCTGCTTCTTCCCCTTTTCTTCTATCTGTTTTGTTTGCAAAAGCAAAACCTAAAATTTCGTAATGGTCGATTGAATTTGGTTTTGGTTATTTTATTAGTTATTTGCAACCAGCAAAAAAAAAAAAAAAAAAAAAAAGCCCAGCCCGCCTAGGTCCGCCCAGATCCGCCTAGGTCCGCCCAGACCCGCCTAGGCGCCCTGTCCGATTTTTTCCTCCGCCCAGCAATTAGTCGAGGCGTTTCTCTACCTACTAGCGCCTAGGCGGCCGCCCAGGCCGCTTTTTAGAACACTGGTTGCACCAACTCTTTGTTGCACCGGTAGATTAGGATGTTTCGACTTTGTTGCACCGACTTAATGTATGTAACACCAACTATCCTTTTTTCAATAATAAAAATTATTTGGTGCGAAATTTTGTCGTTTAGGAGTGTTAATTAGCTATTGATTGAAAGAACGATAGTAACCATCATTTATAAACAATAAAACTAAAATTCAATCATGCATTCATTAAATTTCAATGTGTTCATTAACCATACAAGGGTTGACAAAACCAATCATCATCATCATCATCAAAGCCCATTCCGAGATTTTCGGGGTCGGCTACATGGATTTTGGTTCTCCAAGCAATGCGATCTTCCCACATTTCCTCGTCTAATCCAAGCTCAATGATATCTTCATTCATCGTCTTCATCCAAGTTTTCAACGGCCGTCCCCTCCGTCTACACCCTCCATTAACTTGCCAATCTAAACATTTTCTAATTGGCGCCGTGCTTGGTCTCCTCCGCACATGACCAAACCAAGTTAAACGTCTTTCTCTAATTTTTTCCTCTATGGGCGCTACACCTAAGTATCTCCTAATTCTTTCATTTCGAATTTTATCCTTACGAGTTTTACCACACATCCACCTTAACATACGCATTTCTGCTACTGCCATCCTATGCGTATGTTGTCCCATAGTAGCCCAACATTCTGAACCGTATAGCATGGCTGGTCGAACAATTGTCTTATAGCATTTCCCTTTTAGCCTTGCAGGCATCCTTCTATCGCATAGTACTCCTGACGCCATTCTCCATTTCAACCACCCAGCTTTAATCCTATGGTCTACATCTTCTCCAATAGCCCCATTCTTTTGAATTATAGATCCTAGATATCGAAAAGCCTCACACTCTGGGACCTCGACACCTTCGATCTCAATTGCATTACTTCTCCCTCTTGGTTCACACCCAAAGTTGCACACTAGATACTCTGTCTTCAAACGGCTAATTCTAAAACCTTTACTCTCTAAAGCCTCCCGCCACTTAACTAATTTCTGACCTAAACCTGCACTAGTCTCATCCATTAAGACAATATCATCTGCAAATAACATGCACCAAGGTACATCTTCTTGCAGATGTCTCGTCAACTCATCCATGACCAAAGCAAAGAGATATGGACTTAACGCCGACCCTTGATGTAGTCCTACTGACACTGGAAATTCACTAGACATCCCACCTACTGAGCGGACACTTGTTACAACCCCTTCATACATATCCTTAATGATATCGACATAACATTGAGACACTTTCTTCCTTTCAAGCACCCACCAAATTAACTCCCTGGGGACCCTATCATATGCTTTCTCCAGATCAATAAAAACCATATGCAAACTCTTACGTGTCTCTCGATATTTTTCTATAGTTTGCCTAAGCAGGAAGATGGCCTCCGTAGTAGACCTACCCGGCATAAATCCAAATTGATTTTCTGAAACCGTAGTTAAACTCCTAAGTCTTTGTTCTATAACCCTCTCCCAAAGTTTCATTATATGACTCATAAGCTTTATCCCTCTGTAGTTCGAGCAATTCTGGATATCCCCTTTGTTCTTATAAATTGGTACCACAATGCTATGTCTCCATGAATCTGGCATTTTTCTAGTTTCCAAAATCCTATTAAAGAGCTTAGTTAGCCATTGAATCCCAACGTCTCCCAGACATTTCCATGCTTCAATTGGTATATCATCCGGTCCAACGGCCTTCTCTGTCTTCATTCTTTTTAAAGCTTCTCTCACCTCTGTGGCACTAACTCTACGATGGAACAAGCGATCTCTCCCTTCCTGTGAAGCATACCCCTCCAAGTTTAACTCCCCTACATGTGTTCCATTGAGTAGTCTTGCATTAAAACTCTTCCATCCTCATGCTTAACACACTTAACATGACTCAAGTCCCTAGTTTATCGTTCTCTAGCTTTAGCTATCTTGAAAATATCCTTCTCCCCTTCCTTCGTACCTAGCCTATTATAAAGAGCATCATACGCTCTCTTCTTAGCTTCTCCTACTGCTCTACTACTCAACTTCTTAGCCTGCTTATAAAGCTCATAAGACTCTAGGCATCTATCTTTTTGCCACACCTTAAAGCATCTTTTCTTTTCCGCAATGGTCTGTTGCACATCAGCGTTCCACCACCATGTCTCCTTACCATAGAAACCTCCTCTTTTGGCCTGTCCTAGCTCTTCCTTTGAACATTGTCTTATTCGGTTTGCCAAATGTTCAAAAACATCCGCGCTACTAGTCCTATCCTTTGGTTCTAGATTCGCCCAACCCTCTGAAACTGACTGGCCATCCAAAATCCTCTTTCTAAATCTTTGTCACACATCTCCCTGTAAGGTCCACCACTTAATTCTCGGTCTAACCTGTTCTACAGCAATACGACCCCTACTCTTAAGACAAAAATCAAGAACTAACAGCCTATGTTGGTTTGTCAGACACTCCCCTGGTATAACCTTACAATTTTTACACCTACCTAAATCGTGTCTCTTCACAAGAAAATAATCAATTTGACTTCTATTACGCCCACTCGCAAAGGTCACCAAGTGATCTTCCCTCTTCTTATAAAAAGTATTTACGATCCCAAAATCCTGAGCTAAAGCAAAATCTAGAATAGAAATCCCCGCAGTGTTTCGATCCCCAAAGCCTTGACCTCCATGTACCCTCTCATACCCAACTCTATCCGTACCGACATGACCATTCAAATCCCCGCCTAGGAAAACCCTATCGGAAGAGGGAATTCCAAGAACTAACTCCTCTAAAGAGTCCCAAAAATCCTTCTTAGTCTCCTCGTCCAAACCCACTTGGGGTGCATACACAATAATAACATGCACTATCTCTAGTTCTAAAGCTAATTTAATACTTATGATTCTATCCCCAAACCTCCTATCATCGACTACTGCATCCTTAAAAACTTTATCTACCACTATTCCCACCCCATTCCTAGTGCCATCTTTACCAGAATAGAAGAGTTTGAACCCTCCTCCTAAATCTTTAGCCTTGTTCCCCTTCCATTTTGTCTCTTGAAGACAAACTATGTTTACTTTCCTCCTACGCAGGGCATCCACTAATTCTATTGTCTTTCCCGTCAAGGTTCCTATGTTCCAAGAGGCTAATCTAATCATTCTATCTCTAGCTCTAACCTGGACTAGCTTCTTTACTCGCCCCCGTCCAGAATGGTGCGAGAACCCTTGCCTATTTAACACTACAGCCGGGCGCCGCTGCAGCGCGCCTTACTCATTTGTCACTACACCCGAGCGTAGGTGCAGCGCGTCGCTTATAGCGGGGGACGCCCTATCCTTCTGCATTAATATTTTTGAACCAATATCCATGAAAAGGGATGTGATGGGTTTTTTACGGTTGGCTATCACAAGCCTAACACCAACCCTCCTCCTTTATCCGGGCTTGGGACCGGCCGTAGCAACGGGTGAAGTTTTGACAAAACCAATATGTATTAAAAATAAAAAAAATACATAAACTAATACGTAAATTTCAAAATCGTTGCAACTATTATATCAAATTCGAAAAAAATTGTATTCAAAATCTAAATAAATTCGACATCCAAACATTTACATTAGGAATCCTTTTTACAAAATCCCCAATCACAATTTGAGTAATGTACTTTGTACGATTTAACATTAACACAATTTGGTTGGGTACATCAATCAATTTTTAAAAGCTAAATCTAAACTATAAAGTTGGGAGCATCGAGCCAAACAGTGGGGTACACGTAGCAACTCTCGATATTAAACATGCTATTTTGTACAATACGTTTTATTTGTACAATCAATTTCAACATACAGTTTTGTACAGTAAGTTTTAGAGTTTATATTATTTTAGAAATCTATCAATATTACTATATTTTATTATAGTCACTTGTACAATTTAGATACAAAGTTTAAATACTTTAGAACTCTGATTAAGATATTGTTATTACAGTACTTAGTCTAATTAAATTTCCGTGTGACAGAATTTGTTTTATTCATATATCACAACAAATAAATTGTGTGTTTTCTGTGTGACTTAAGAAATATGGGAGATAAAAACGAAACCATTGTCATTGCTGGGGCGACCTTTGGAGTCACTAAAGTCCTTACTCATGATACGACAGAGAAATTCAAAAGAGTTGATTTTAAAACATTGTAGAGCAAGATGTTATTTTACTTAACAACATTTGATTTGGCAAAGTTTCTCACCGAAGATGAATCAAAGCCAAAAGTTGGAGAAACCCAATAAGGAAGTGTTTTTTGCTATTGACGCTTGGAGGCATTTTGACTTCATGAGCCGAAATTATGTGCTGAATTTGCTATATGAAGTTTTATACAAAGTCTATAGTACTATTAAAAGTGCTAAAGAATTGCGGGGGCTTTGGAAAATAAATACAAAACAAAGGATGTTGGACTAAAGAAATTTGTCAATGACAAGTTTATGAATTACAAAATTACTGATTCTAAGAGAGTCATTCTTCAGATCCAAGAATTTCAGATTCTCATCCATGAGATGCATGCTGAAGGCCACATCATCAGCGAATCTTTTTGGGTCGCTGCTATTATTGGGAAGCTCCCTCCCAATTGGAAAGATTTCAAATACAACTTAAAACACAAGCGCAAAGAGAAGAGTCTTGAAGACTTAATCATCCGGTTAAAAATTGAAGAGGACGACCGAGGAACAGACAAGTGCACACCGGTTGAAATAAAAACATATGTAATTGAGAGTTCAAAGCAGCATAAGAACTCTCATAAAAAAAGCATTCTTCGAATAATAGGGGGAATGACATCAACACCAAAAGCCATGCGAATTTTAAAATTTTCAAAGGCACTTGCAATGTTTGTGGCAAGAAGGGTCATCTTGCAAAGGATTGCCGACATCGCAAGGATGAAGACAACGATAGCAAGTCTTTTCAAGCAAATTTGTCAGAAGTTCCTACCTGTCTTTTTTAAATGTCACAAATCAGTGCAAATGTATTTGAAGTAAACCTTGCTAATCATCCTCGAACATGGTGGGTTGACACCGGTGCCACCTGCCACATTAGCATTGATAAATATAATTTTCTCAGCTTATGAGAAGTTGAATAACAATGAAAAGGTCTTCATGGGGAATGAATTTGTCTCGGCAATTGAGGACAAGGAAACTTTGGTATTAAAGTATATCAAGGCAAGAACGTCACAATGAAAAACGTTTTGCATGTTTTAGATATTAGGAAAAAGCTAATTCTAGTTATCTTCTGGTAGAAAATAATTTCAAATTAGTTTTTTAGTCGGAGAAACTTGACCGGTCCAAAAAGGGATGTATGTGAGGCGTGGATACCTACCAGATGAACTTTTTAAGGTCAGTGTAATGGTTACTAATAATAAAAAGACAATTTCTTATTTGCTTGAGGTCCTTTTATTGTAGCATGATAGATTAGGTCATGTAAATTTTAGGGTTAATCCCTAAATTTGATAATAAATCACAACACAAATGCAAGGTTTGTGTAGAAGCCAAATTGACTAAACATCATTTCATTCAGTTCAAAGGAATACCAAAAAATTTTGGGTTTAGTACACAGTGATTTATGTGATTTCAAATTAATTCCTACTTTAAGTGGAGAGAAATATTTCATCACATTTATCGATGATTGCTCAAGGTATTGTTATTTGTACTTTCTAAATGGAAAATACGAAGCAATCATTGCGTTTATAAATACAAAAATGAAGTCGATAATCAGTTAAACAAGCATATCAAAATATTGAGATATGATAGAGGCGGTGAGTATGAATCTCCATTCGCAAAGATTTGTGATCGAAATGATATTGTACACCAAATTACTACTCCACACTCACCACAATCAAATGGAGTTGCCGAAAGGAAGAACATAAAATTGAAAGACATGATTAATATCATACTTATCAACTCTGGTTTACCCGAGAACTTGTGGGGGAAGCACTCCTTATGGCAAATCGTACTTTAAATCGAGTGCCTTACAAGAAACTTGATCGATTACCATATGAGATATGAAAAGGTAGACAACCATCATGTAAACACATTAAAGTGTGGGGTTATGTCCCCCCACCCAAAAGGAACAAACTTGGAACAAAAATCGTTGATTATTATTTTTTGGGAAATTCGGGAAATAGCAGTATACAGGTTTTTGGTGTTTAAGATTGAAATCAATGATATTCATGTAATTACTATTATTGAGTCTAGAGTTGTTGTGTTTTTCGAAATGTATTTCCTCATATAAACAACTATATAGAATCAATACCGCATATGACATCCCAGATGTCGAGTTCTCCTAAAAGAACACATGAGGTGTCAAATAAAGAGAGTGAACGAAATTTCAATTCCTCCGAAGATGAAAATGATGACACCCTTAGACTAGGCAAGATAGCTCGAAACTCCAAAACTTTTGGTCCAGACTTTCTAACTTATATAAAAGAAGCAGAGCCTCGGACTTATAAAGAAGCGATGTCTAATCCTGAAGCTTCTTTCTAGAAGGAAGTTATTAATAGTGAGATAGAATGCTTTATGCACAACCATACTTGGAAATTGGTTGATCGTCCTCCTGAACATAAACCAATTGGATGCAAATGGATCTTCAAGCGTAAAATGAAACTAGATAGTTCCATTGACAAATACAATGCTCGATTGGAAGCTAAAGGGTATAGTCAAAATGAGGGATTAGACTATTTTAACATATTCTTTTTCCAGTGACAATGAATAACATCGATCGGGATGTTGATTGCCATTGCATCACTTTACAATTTGGAAATTAACCAAATGGATGTAAAAACTATGTTCTTGAATGGAGAATTAAATGAGGAAATATACATGGATCAACCAGAAGGGTTCAAAAACAAAGGACAAGATCACAAAGTATGTCAAACATGTTTGATCCTTATATGTACTAAAACAAGCTCCTGAACAATGCCATGGGAAGTTTGATGGAGCCATGTTGAAAAATGGATTCAACATAAATGAGTGTAAAAGTGTGTTTACATAAAAAATTAAAAAAAAAATGATCCATATATGATCATATATTTTTATGGTGATGATATGCTTATATTTGGGACTAATAGTCAAGTTATTAAGTCCACCAAACTTATGCTCATTAAAAATAAATGATGCGTCCAAAAATCGTCATCTTGTGAGTTTGACAAGCAAAACAACTGTTAGACTGCTAAGGACCACCTTTTTTGTGGCCAAAGGCAATTTGATGCTCAAGTCAGTAACTCTATTGGAAGAAGGAGGTAAATCTGGACAAAACTCAATTAAAGTTGCATACCTTTGTCGAATGTTTCCCTTACCTTTTATAATAGTCGTAGTTAACTCTCTGCGTGACTTAAGCATGTGAGGTGCAACGGAAGGAGATGTTTCTGTAACAATCTCCTCCTTAATGAAAATGTGTTTGTGGAGGCATAGGTCCCTCCACGGCTATTTCTTGGTGCAACATTCTTCTTCTTTATGAGAAAACGTGTAAAGGGCCTAGATTTGGGCTTTGACCTCCTTAGTGGTGGGGATAGCCTAAGTCTCTATAATTGGTATCCTTCCTTCTGGGCTTTATGAGCTGGCCCAATGGATCGGGCGTTGTATTCTCGTGATGGGACTCTATGCCACGTGTATGGTCGTGATAGTTGGTCTATTTTGATCTATCATCAGCTACTCCCCCCTTAGTTAGTGGGCATGCTGACGTGGTCACTAACTTTGGTGACGGTTTGCCTTTCCATTTCATCATCACTTTGTATTTAATGTTGTCAGTTGCTTTTTGTGAGTTGGTGTCTCGATCCTTTGCTTGCCCTTTCAATTCCTGCGCATATTTTTTGGGATTTTGTATTTCCATCATGTCTCGCACGATGTCTTATGAGTCGTCTCTTCATTGCTTGGCTCTATAAAAGGAAATGTGGAGAATACGTTTTCCCTCTTCACACTATCTTTGAATTTATGGTTTGTTTGTTCCTTCATTTTCCTTGTTTCTTCGTTTTTAAAAATGATGTTTGTTGCTGATAAGTTAAGTGGGAAGTCGCTGACTCTTTGTGAGGCTCATTACTCTGCTAATAAAACTTCTCAGTTGACTCTGGATACTCTTCGTTCTGATTATAATCACTCGCCCGACCTTGAGCTTATTCTGCCTGGACATAATGATAGCCCTTGTAACCCAAAGGTTGGATACATCGCATTGTACTCATGCATGTTCTCTTCTGGCTTTCAATTCCCTGTTCCAGAGTTGTTATGGGAATATCTAATTTTTTTGGGCATTCCTCCTGCCCATATGGGCCTTAATGGTTGAAGGTGGTGGTTTCTTCTTACGCGGGGGCCACTATATCTGGTATTCCCTTAACCGTTAGGATCTTGCATTAGGTGGTCGGTCTGTTGGTGTACAAGGAGATTTGCTTCCTTCGTTCCTCTGATTGTTTCGAGAATCTTATTGATGACATTCACGATTGGTCACATTCTTGGTTCTATGCTTCCATGAATTCTGGCTACTTCCAATTGTGAGGTCATTCAATTTTTCGATCATTCTGAGTCCCCAATAGGCGGAATGATCTTCTTTAATCCGCTGAGTTGCAAAAGATCAGTGAATGATTCTTTAAGCTGAGCCATTTTCCCATGGTGGCATTTCTTTCTGAAGGCATCCTGGAGCATAGTGGTTTATACACTGAGTGAAGCAGAACGAGCTTTATTTACTGAATCTCGTGCTAAAGTCCATGCAGCTCGCGTCGCACGTGCTGACGTTAATGATGTTAGCATTGATTAGGAAGTGAGTTCGGTCCGAGATGTTACGGATCTCAATGTTCCTGTTATTACTTCCACTCTTGTTTCACGAAAGAGTAGACTTGCGAGGTCTACGAGTCAATCAAGGAGATTGCCTATAGTTCCTGGTCATGTCTCGAGGATAAATGACATTCGAGTCTTAGTTCTGCTCGGTCTGTGAGTCGTAGACTGGTAAATGAATGGTACAGACGGTTGGTAGATAGGCATTCGATGTCTGTGCTTGACCCGTTTGATCATATCGACCATGGTCTTGAGCAAATAATGGACGGGATGAATCATCTTACTTACGCGGGGGTAATAGGCTCGATATATCGAGCTGGTCGTGATCAAGTGGTTCGTTTAGAGAGGAGGCTAGCAGCGCTATTGCTGGTATTTTCTCATGTCCTTTCCCAATTTGATGTGTTGAAAATGCAATGCGCGGGCTTGGAGAAAGTTGTCGTGGTCTCTCGAGAATCTTTGACAAAGGCGAAGAATCTGAGGATAAGTCTGTTGCTGATCTTGACTCCTTGAAAGCTAAGCTAGATGGGGTTTGTGCCCATATTCGCGATGTGGAAAAAGAGTTATCCGCTGAGAAAATGACTTTCAATGAAGCTTCTTGTTCTGGATTGGAGCAATTTGTTATGTGTGACGCTGTTGAGAGGCGGATGGAACAGATATCTGTTGCGCTTAATGATGTCAAGGCAGTTGCTTCCGGTATGCCTTTCACTACTGAAAAGCAACTTGTCGCGGCCAAAATAGAACTCGCAGCTGCTAAGGATAGGCTTCGTGTGGTTGAAGCTAAAGATTGGAAGCGAGTTGTTGACGGGCGGATTGAGTTTTTTTACTATATCGAAGGGCTCGGCGAAGACTTTCTAAGTATCTTTACTTGCTCAGTGAAGCGTTTGAAGATGGTGATGCCGAGGAATCTGCTCCAGCAGCAGAGGAGTCATTGCCTCCTTTATTGTCAAATATTTCGAAGCCGTTGAAGCTTTCTTCTCCTGGAAAGACTTCTTCTCCTATTCCAACTTATACTGATCCTGAAATTGCTCCTTTTCTTCTCCCGCTTCTTTATCACCTTCTCCAGATGTAACAGAGTAGTGTTTATAAAAAAAAAATGACTTTTTTGTACCTATCATGGCTTTTGCATCGATTTCTTTTATAACTGCTTTTGAACTTGTTGCTTGTTTAATGGTTGGTTTCTATTGTTTTTTGTTATTTGTTTGTAAAGGATTGATTTTGCCTGTATCTTTTCAGACTGTATTGACTCATTCCCTTAGCTCTTATTTTGTGTCTATCGTCTCGGAGATACTTCGACACTCTATTCGATTAAAGGTGTTCTGTTGACTCAGGTGTCCAATCTTGACTTCGTTAGTTTGACATCTAGGTCGATTCAAAGTTTTTTGTGTTTAGGTGACTCAGGTGTCCAACCTTGACTTTGTTAGTTTGACATTTTGGTTGATTCGAAGTATTTTGTGTTTAGGATACTCGGGTGTCCAACCTTGACTTCGTTAGTTCGACATCACGGTTGATTCAAAGTTTTTTGTGTTTAGGTGACTCGGGTGTCCAACCTTGACTTCGTTAGTTCGACATCTCGATTGATTCAAAGTTTTTGTGTTTCGGTGACTCGGGTGTCCAAAATTGACTTCGCTAGTTTGACACCTCAGTCGATTCGAAGTATTTTTGTGTTTAGGTGACTGGGGTATCCAACCTTGACTTTATTAGTTTGACATCTCGGTCGATTCAAAGTTTTTGTGTTTAGGTGACTCGGGTGTCCAACTTTGACTTTGTCGTTGATCAGACCAAAAGTTTTGTGTGTTCGACTTTTATTGTCTGACGGCCTTGTACGGCCAGTTTATTGACTTATTTAATTTTCTGTCCGCGCGAAAATTTGGAGTTCCTGAATTCGTAATCTTTATTAATGTTTCTTTGAGTATTTCATTGGTTTGGTCGTTAAGGCGCTTATGTTGGTCCGGAGTATGGTTTGTTACGTCTTTTTTTGCTCATTGTCAGCCTTTGTATTTGGGGCTGGTACTTTTGTTGCTTTGTTTTCCTTTTGCTTCTTCCCCGCGCATTGTTTAGTGGTTTGATTCAAACTTGCAACTGCTGATGAGGTCCTTTGATTTGTACCGATTGGATGATGCAAGCTTTTCAACGTTTTATTCATGAAGTGTTTTGTTGGTACCCTTGTTCCAATATAGACTGGTTCGAGTAAGGGATTTGCCTAGTTTCTCCGTCTGTTTCACTTCCTCTAGCTATGTAGTGTGTGGTGTATATCAATTCTTTGGAATGTTCATTTGATCCCGCAGCACGGTCTATTTTATCCTTCCATTCTATTTGTTTTTCTGGCATCCTGATAAACTCGTCAAGTAGTCCTTTCTGAAGCCAGTGTTTGATTTCATCTTTTAAGTTGTAACATTCTTCATTATCGTGCCCATGATCCCTATGGAATGAGAAGTATTTGATTTTGTCTCTCCCTTCCGGGTCCCCTCTCATCCGATGCGGCCAATTAATATATCCCACTTCGCTATATGTTTTCGTACATTTGCTTGACTTGTCTTCAAAGTTGTGTATGGTTTATATGCGGTCTTCATTATATTCGTTACCCTTTCGTGTCGAGCTCATGTTGGTTGCAACTTTTCAAATTTTTGTCGTCGCAAGTCCCTCCTTTCGCTACTTTGATGCTGCTTTGACGGGTTTCTGCCTTCCTGTTGTCTGTTGTCTTCCCTTCTTTCTTCATTTCTTTTTCGTTTTCTTGAGAAATTTTCTCTTTCTTGATCATTTTTCTTCCTGGCTGCCTCATTTTTCTAAGGAAATATGCTTTTGTGCTACTTTTAGCAGGATTGCCATTCCCTTTGGAGGCTCCAAGTTAAGAGCGTTAAAGAAGGGGTCTCTCTTTAATCCACCCATGAATGTTGCAACAATTGTGTCATTGCTACACCCATCGATCATTGTCAGTTCATTGGTAAAGCCGGTGACATTCCCGAATTGTTTATTCGGGTTTCTGCCTGATATGCAGAAGTTAGTATGGCCCTTTCCGAGCCTAAAATCGGTGGTGATGAAAGCGGTGGCCAGAGCCTAAAAGGAATCTATCGATCTTGGTGGTAGATTGTTTAACCGGTTCATCGCTATAGAAGTGAGGCTGATTGGGAACGTTCTGCATAAAATCGATTTTACTGTCCCCTTCAGGGCCATCATGTGGTGGAAGTATCTCAAATGATCGGTCGGGTCAGAAGTACCATCATACACCTTGAACTTTGGTGGAGTAAACTTTTTTGGCATAGCTGTTTTCATGAGGGCGTCGAAAAATGGCGATTTTGCCAATTTGTATTATATATTGAGATCCGTGACCCCTATTCTGAACGAGATTTCGGTGAGCGTCCCTTCAGATGGTGGATTTCTGCCTCGAGGAAGCTCATTGCTTTCGAAGTTTCCTTGTTGGGGTTCTACTGGGATTTCGCCACTCTGTTGGGTTCGATTGGCGGAGTTTTGTTGTGGTTGTCCATGAATCGGGTTAGCTAGTTGAGTGTGCTTCTATGCAATCCTTTCCAGCATCATTGTTACGTGTTCCATCGGGGTTATGAGCAAATCTACTCGAGGATCCGTGGTAGTGTCGATGGTTGTCTAGACTATTGCGTGCAACATATCCTCATTCTCGAATGTTATTGGTCCAATGATTCGGGTTATATTTTCTCCTTGAGCTGTTAGTGATGCGTTGTCGGGAGGGTTGTCGCGATCATTACAGGATTGGGGATCTGTAGTTTGCATCATTTCCTCCAATGGTTTATGGATATTTTGTTAGGTTGTGGTGAAATTTTATCACAGTTTGTTTTGTAAAAAGGAAACTCGTCGTTCCCCACAGACGACGCAAAATTGATGCGTCCAAAAATCGTCCCCCTGTGAGTTTGACCTGTAAAACAACTGTTAGACTGCCAAGGGCCACCTTTCTGGTAGCCGAAGGCACTCCGATGCTTAAGTCAGTAACTCTATTGGAAGAATGAAGTAAATCTTGACAAAACTCAGTTAAATTTGCATACTGTTGTCGAATGTTTCCTTTACCTTTTATAATGGTTGTAATTAAATCTCTGCGTGACTTAAGCATGTGAGACACAATGGAAGGAGATGTTTCTATAACAGTCTCCTCCTTAATGGAGATGCGTTCGTGAAGGCGTAGGTCCCTCCACAACTCTTTCTTGGTGCAACGTTTTTCTTTTTTATGAGATAACGTTTATCGGGTCTAGATTTGGGCTTTGATTCGTCTGGGCCTGGATTCGTATCTTGTTTTACACCTACTTAGTAGTGGGCTTAGCATGGGCCTATATAATTGGCTTCCTTCCTTCTAGGCTTTATGTGCTGCCCCAAAGGATCAAGCGTTGTATTCTCGTGATGGGAATTTATGCCACGTGTATGGTCATGATAGTCGGTCTATTTTGATGTATCATCAATTTCAAAATGAAATATCTAGTTGAAGCCACCATAATTTTGAGAATCCAAATAATTCGAACACTTGATAGATTAGCCTTGTCTCAATCACAGTTTATTGAGAATGTAGTAGACAAGTTCAAACAATATGGAATCAAGAAATCAAATAATCTGTTCCATCCATCTCAGGTGTTACAAATGAATACAGGCTCAAGTATTTCACAACTTGACTACTCTCGCATTATTGAAAATTTAATTTATATAATGAATTGTACAAGACCCTATATAACTTATGTTGTGAGCATACTAAGCAGATATACATGTAATCCTAGTAAAAATCATTAGCATGTTTTGCTTTAAGTTTTACGGTATTTGAAAATTAATTAAAATTATGCATTGTACTATGGTAGATATCCTAGCGACTTTGAGCGATACATTGATGCAAATTGGATTTTTTATTCTGAATCAGTGAAATCCCCGGTGGTTATGTTTTTACCATGACAGGTGGTGTCGTATCCTGGAAATCTTTTAAACAAACATGTGTATAACTAGATCCATAATGAAATTTGAGTTCATAGCCTTTAAAAAGACTGGGGAAACGCATAGTGGCTTCATCAATTTTTAGAAGACATTCCATTATGGCCACAACTAGTACTGGTCATATGCATACATTGTGATAATCAAACCTCTATATGTAGAGCTCACAATTTTATGTACAATGGTCGATCACGACACATACGTCAAAGGCATCGTACCGTGAGGCAGTTGCTCTCTAATGACATAATATCCATTGATTTTGTGAAATTAAGCCTAACACTCCCAAATTATCAAGTGATGGACAATTCATTGTTAGCACTTATGAGTATAATACTTTTTCCATTCCTATAAAGCACCAACTGTGATAAAAAAAATATGAACAACGATATACATTGTTTTTAATGACGTCTATATCTTGCAAAAGGCAAGTGGGGTATTGTAGGACATTTATTATAGAAGTGGTCACCTATGTAAGTGTGATCTAGGTCGATTCTACGAGATTTTTATTAGGCTGAAATTTTTAGTAGCACTTACAGAACCAAGAAATGTTCAAAGCCAAAACAAACAGAACTGAGAACAAATTTTGAATGGAATGATGCCATGTAAAGTTTATTCTCTGGTTTTATATCAACAACTGACAGTTCAAGATGAAATAGTTCATTGATTAGTTAAGTAATTCCGATACTTTTATACTAAATAAGGTTGAAAGTGACAGCTACCTATCCTGATATAGCATAATTCCACATACTATTAAAATCTTACAATTTTTTCATTCATGTGGGGGATTGTTGGAAATTTATGTATTTCTATATTTATTGAATAAGAAAATCTTACATTATGTAAACTAATTACCTAAGGTTCTTTGAGCTAGAAATTACTTTAGTCTGACATCTAATATGTAGAGTAATGTTAGCTTGTTTATATCCTATGTATTAGTTACATAATGTGTGCCCCAAGGGGTACAATAGGTTCTTATGAACAAAGACTGTGTTAAATATGAATATTGTTAAATAAATAACACACGCCGCCCCCGACCGGCTTGGGCCGAGCTTAGGCTTGGTTCGATTCCTTGCACTTTTGGGACAAACAATTATGATTGTTTCTGTATGTCTCCAGACCAGTAGGTGTACCTGGTCAATTGGTGTCTTTTGCATCAGGTATGTTGTTGTTTCATTTGTTATTAGGACTTCAAAGTTGCCATTTGAAATCAATGAACAATAACAGCAATACAATAACAACAAGCAGAGAGATAGAGTTACAATTTACATACAATACAAACAGGTTCTCTACTTGTTCTTTTCAGAGTTATCACTTATTTGTTCGCCTGAGTTTTTGGTCTAAGTGCATTAGGACACAAAAACGAATCAGATCATCACATATTCATCCATTCGAATTCTCTTTCTCTGTTATAGATTGATTCCAATACTCATCATTTTCATATCAAATTATAGAAGAAAATGAAATAAAGAGAAGGTGAAAAAGCAAGTAGATTCTGTTAAATTGTTTATTCAGATTTGTATCGGTTTGTACTCTGACAAACTACCCAAATTTCAGTAAAAACAAAGCCCAACTCCAAGAATAGACCAGGTGAGCCAAATATCATATACACATAAAGAGTACAAAAAAAAGGTTATTTCCCATT
Source organism: Berberis vulgaris (assembly GCA_963556465.1). Lineage (NCBI taxonomy): Eukaryota > Viridiplantae > Streptophyta > Magnoliopsida > Ranunculales > Berberidaceae > Berberis > Berberis vulgaris. The sequence continues at coordinate 63,052,189 of OY747127.1, read as the reverse complement.
TGCCCCCATTAGTTTATGGCTATTCCTACTAGACCCCCATTAATTTTTGTATCCTAGTCTAACACTCATAATTGTGTGTTCTACTACGTTGACTAAAAAACTCCAACCAATTTTTTCATAAACACCAACTTACCATGTATGTGTTTTGCACATGTTTTTACCAAAATCACAAAAATCATGTTGTTTGATAATCATGTTTGATCCAACAGTTAGGAAAATAACATTTGGATCTATTTTTTTATTTTATTTTATTTTATTTTTAACAAAGAAGATGGGTACCTATTAAAAGTTATATACAAAACAAAATCATATGCACACGTCTTACTAAAATCACATAAATCATGTTGCTTGATGATCATATTTAATCCAACGGCTAGGAAAATAACATTTGGATTTATGTTTAAATTTTAATCTATATTACAATTCAAAGTAGTGTTTTACTATTCATTACTGACTAACTGGGATAAACTTGAGGATTGTAGATAAAAGATGGCTGGGATTGAAAGTTGAGAGAAGTGTTGCGGTTTGAGATTCATTTCCTATTATGGCATGTTTGTAAATATAAAACATGTAGAAGGGAAAATAAATTGAAAAAATTGGTGGAATGTACATTTGGCAAAGAGATAGAGTATTGCGTTTTATTTTTTTTTTCTCAAACTGAGAAATATCATAATTATCTACATAGTTGTCAGATTTTGGTAAACTTGGTATCCTTGAAATACATTTTTGAAGTTCTTTCCAACAAAATCAATGATCAATAAAAATGCTAAAATTTTAAATATATATTTTATTAATTAAAAAACTTGTAATGTGTTTCACGTCATTAGTTTTTTTCAATATCACACCGGAAAAGAATTGAGACAGACATCTTAATGACATTTAAACAAAAATCTTAAACTTCATGTTTTGTGGAATTCAAAGTTTGGGGAAAAACTCACTCTCGACGTTTATATTTTTCCCCCAAATGCTTCAAATTTTGAGTGAGTCTAAGCCTAAAATTTTTAGTATATATTTTTACTAGGGGTGGGCAAAGTCGGTTCGGTTCGGTTTGAGGCCCAAACCGCTTTCGAACCATTTTCAATCGGTTAGCTCAAATCCAAAACCGAAACCGATTATGTATATGGTAAATCAAGGAAATCGGTTGGGCCGAATTTCGGTTCTGTCCGGTTCGGTTGGGCTGAAAATTCGGTCTTAACTTTTTCAGCCCATTTTTAGCCCAAATGAAAATTGACAATGAAATATTTTTAGCCCATTGATTGAAAAATACACATACAAACGAATCTAGCCTAACCTTATAATTGCCTGTCAAAATTTCCTTTTTTCTAATGCCCCAGTCAATTAAATCCACAATCATATATTCACGTCACATATATTCCTATCTATTTTAAAACTTTGTGATGAAAAACAGTATTATGATTATCCATGGAAAGGCAATCAGTGAAAAAACTTCAAATAGTTGCGCTTAGCTCCCTGCAGAAACAGGTATCCAGTTTCCACCCACCTAACCTGTAGCTAAACTGTCAGAAGATATTGTAGATACAACATATAGCAAATTTCACTATACAAGTAATTCTATAATTGGTATTACAAGTTTGCAGTATCCAGTTTCCACCCACCCCTAACAATAACTTACAAGGTTTTATCCCAAGAAGTATACATGTCTGACAATATATATCAGTTTACAAATTTCACTATACAAATTGAAAACAATGAAGCTCATATCATTCTATAATTGTGTTTCATTCTAACTAGCACAAACACACATCTGACAAGTACAATCACAATTATACTTGAAAAAACACTAGTATACTTGTAAAAGTACAAGTATATTTGTAAAATCACCTTGAAGTATAGTTGATTGAACATGAAATCACCTAATAACCAAACGTGTAATCTTAAAACTTAAAGTTTGAAAGTAAATAATATAGACCCAAATAGAAATCTTAACAACTTCAACTAAAAAATAGAAATTCATTCTTAAGCAACTCAGCAATTTAGCAACCATCAATTCAATCTTCAGAAATAGAAATCTGTGAAACCCCAGACTCTAGTTCATAGAAATAAAAACAAAACCAGAATTAAAAATCTGTAAAGTCTAGAAATGAAAAATAAATAATATTATAATAAACAAGTAAGATTACCTGCTTCAAGTTTCTCCAGTTCGGTATACAAATCAAGCTCAATCTTAGTTGGCTCCTTATATAGGGAACACATACTATTACCCATCAGCCAATCACTGCAACATACTAGACATTCAACCATCTTGGGAGTTAAGCTGGCCCTAAAAGGATCAATGACCCTTTTTCCTAAGCTGAAAGCACTCTCGGATGCAACAGTAGAGGCAGGAACAACAAATACATCTCTTGCAAGCTGAGATAAAATAGGATATCTAGTTGCATTTTCCTTCCACCAGCCAAGAAGATTGAAATTTCTATTTGAAGGGTCTTCAGCTGGTTCTAGCAAATATTTGTCCACCTCAGTTTTAATCTCCACAACATCCTGCTCCTGCCTGAGCTTCATAAACTCGTAAATTGTTTGAGCATGAATGTCCTCACCAACATCAACAAGTACATTTTCTAATCTTGGCATGGTGGCATTTATAGAAGCTTGGGCAACCTCTGGATCAACATCAAAATACTCATAAAAAAGCTGCAAAAACATGGTCTTGATCTCTTCAACCATCACTCCAACCATGGTCTTGTCTTGCTGCAACTTGGGGAAGAAGTATTGCAGATACAACAACTTGTACCTAGGATCCATGACTACAACAATCACACAGATTTTGTTCAAGTCCTCCAGCCTTCTCCAATACTTGTCAAACTTCTTCTTCATTGATGTCCCAATGCTGACTAATAGGGATCATCACTACTGATGCATTTCTCTATCTCTCCTACAATTGTGCACATCCAAAGAAGAGGTTGGTTTGTTGTCACAACCTTGGTACCCCTGAACTGTAGTGTTGCATCATAGAAAATCTTCAAAAAATTTACAAGTCTTGCTGCCAACCCAATCAACTGAATTTGGAGGCCCGTCCCTTTTTTTTCCACCCACCCTTTCTAAGAAATAACTTTCCATCTGAGTATCCTCATCCTCCAACCTCATAAAAGCCTTCTTAAACTTCACAGCTATATCTAACATGAAATAGGTAGAGTTCCACCTTGTGCAAACATCCAAAGGAACAATCCCACCCTTGTACTCTATTTTTTCCTGAGCAGGACACTTCCTAAACTTCTCTAATCTTGCAAGAGAGGATCTGATGTACTTCACACAATTCCTAATAGCATCTATCAAGGCATCCAACTCCTCCATGCCATCCTTAACAATTAAGTTAAGGATATGGCAGCATCACCTCATGTGCAAAAATATCCCATTCAGCACTAGCTCCTTCCAATTTCCTAATTTTTTCCCTCATATAATCAAGTGCAACTTGATTCGGGCTAGCATTATCAACCACAATAGTAAAAATCTTATCTATTCCCCATCCTATCAAGCATGACTCTACAAGCTTCCCAATGGTCTTGCCCTTATGATAAGGAATTACAACAAAGTTTATTATTCTTTTATGTAAAACCCAATTGTCATCAATAAAGTGTGTTGTTAGGACCATGTAATTGACATTCTGGATTGAAGTCCAGGTGTCAGTTGTCAAGGACACTCTCTGAGAATAGGTACTGAATATTTTTTCATCCTAGTTTTTCACTTTGAAAAAGATCTCACTAGAGTCCTACGGGAAGGGAGCTTGAATAGAGGTTGAATTACCCTCATAAAATCTACAAACCCTTGACCCTCAACATGACTAAAGGGAAGTTCATATCTAATTATCATTCTAGCACAAGCAAGCCTAGAAACTTCAGCATCATAACTAACAGACCTCATATTACCATCATTTTCAGCTGAATCAAAAGTAAGAAACCTTTGTTTTTTACCTGGAATGTAGAGGGGACATTTTTTGCATTGATAGAGCAGGTGAGTCCTCATACTTGAAGTCCCATTAGACTTGGAATGAACATTGTAGACTTGGGGGCAGTAGTTGCACTTAGCTTGAGGCTTGTCCATCTTAGAACCATCTGGGTTGGTGAGCTTGGTGAAGTGATCCCATGCTGCACTCTTGTTTTTTCTTTTGGATATAGAATTATCACGAGGAACTTCAGTAGGCTGGACAACTGGATTGACTACTAAACCACATGCTGCAGGAGTAGTTAATGGTGTGGTTCCATTGGTTTCTATGCTAGAACAAGTTATTTGAGTCGGTGTTGGAGTCTCAGAGTTTCCTTCTATAATCTGTACAATGGAACGTACATAAGCAATCTGAAAAATGCATATTCAACAAACTACCCGATAGACATTACACTTATTCATTCAACGACAAATGAATATTCAAGCACTATTAAGTACATAATGCATATATAAATGATTGGAGTAAATGATCCCTATATATAAATGACTGGTTTATGATCCCTTTTGATTGTGAAATTAGGTTCCAAGGTTCTGTTTGGTTTGACAATTTGAGTGAGTCATGTTTTTTCAATGGTTTTGTTTTGAAAGTGAGTAAATGATTGGAGTTCACTTAATGATCTCAAAAAGTAAGTTTGTGTGTGTGTGAAAACTATATACATGTTTGGGCATAAATATGTTGTTTGCATGAGTAGTAAAACAATTTTTTTTTACTTAATTTTTGTAGATACTTTCAGGGAAAGTTGTATGAGTTTTTTTCACTGGTCCTACTACCCTATTTCAAAAGGATTTAAATCTTTTGCTGGTGAGCATCACTACTGTCATGCCAAAAAAACAACAATAAAGCAACTAGTTGAGTTATGCTGAAATCCTGAAACACATCGCTGCAATTACTGCTAGTAGCTCTCAAGAGTAGTTAGAGATCAAACAAATCTGAACATTTCAAGATGTAAATGGTGAGTTCAAATATGCAATATATAGATGTTTCATTAAACTATAAGTCATTCACAGAAAAGTTAAAAGGACTCGGTAAAAAACAGACACAAACCCCCAATGTATGATGTTTTGGAATCTAAGAGTTCCTACAATGAAACCAACTCTGTTCCTACGTTTGTATTTTTTATTTGTATCCTCCTGTATGTTTGTTTTATGCTCTGGAAAACTGAAAAAAAGAAGCCACGGCTTGAAAAGATCAACTAAGACGAGGCAAATCCAAGCTAACTGAAAGTTTGAACAAACAAACAATTTGAAAAAACAAACAAACAAACAATTTTACTCTGTAATAGACGCCGATTTGATCTCTCTCCAATCTCCACACTCCAACTTAATACCCATAGTTCCATAGCAATGTCCCCTTCTACATCACTATTAGACCATACAACTACAACACACCTCTCATACAAACAAAAACCACCCCACATTCTTCATTAGTCATTTATTCATTTCCCCAACTTGTTTTAATCTTTGGTAACAAGAATCCATCAGATCAAACCATTATCATAAATAATGAAAAAGAAAACACATAAAAAATAAAATCTTTCAATGACTAACCTGAGTTATTGGAGAATAACTAAAAGCCAATGAGCAACAAGAAAGGGCTTCAGTGGGTGTTTAAAATGAGGCTTCAATGGGGTTTTAATGAATGATTGCAGAGGAGTTGAGGAAGGATTTCGATGAGTGATTGCAAAGAAGAGGAGACCTTTCATTGTAGAAGAGGAAAAGGTTTTAAGGCTGGATATAGGGTTTGAGAGTTTGAGTTTGAGTGAATCAGAATACGAGATACAGTAAGATATTGAGAAACCAAGAAATAGAAAGATTTAGATCATATTGGGTTTTCGTTTTTGCCTTTTTTCCTTTGGGGTGTGATACAGTGCGACAGTATGCAGCATATGCACCAATCGGTCGGTTCGGTCTTTAATCGGACGGTTTAAATTGTGACCCAATTTCGAACCGTTTGGAACCAGTTTCGGTTCGGTTTATTAACTCTCTTATCATTCTTTATTCGGTTCGGTTACCGAACCGTATTTAAAAACCGGTTCGGTCGGTTAACTGAAATTTAATCGGTTTATGCCCACCCCTAATTTTTACCTTAGAATGTGCTTGCACTTCAAAAGTGATTGAGGGCAAAAGTGGGGATGGTGGCAGGAGTGTTCAGGACATGAAATTTAGCAAAAACATTATGTAATTTGCTGGGAATGCCAACGACACAGGTATTATACTAGTCTATATTACAATTCAGAGTGGTGTTTTACTATTCATTGCCGAGTGGGACAAACTAAGGATTGTAGATAAAAAATGGCTAAGATTGAAAGTTGGGAAATGTGTGGAGGGTTGAGATTCATATCCTATGATGGCATATTTGTAAATATAAAACATATAGAATGACAAAGAAAATGAAAAATTTGTAAAAAAAACTGATGGAATGTAATAAAATCTATATATTTAGAATTTTAACGCTTGTATTGATATTAATTTTGTTGGAAAGATCTTCAAAAATGCATTTCAACGATACCAAGTTTACCGTAATCCGACAGCTATGTAGATAGTTATGATAATTACTATTTTGAAAAAAGGAAAACACAATATTTTCTCTTTCTGCCATATTAAAACATGTACATATTTTTAATATTTTCATGCCTAAGTATAATATTTTCAAAGAAATTGATAGACATTTTAATGAACATTCAAACAAATGCCCCAAATATTCGATGGATTATAATTTTAATCGAGTTTGACTAGAAAAATATTATTATTTTTACTGTGAAATATGCTTGCACCTAAAAAGAATTAGTTTAAATTCTATACTATGAAATTTTTATTGAATTGATTGAGGGCAATAGTGATGATGATGGTGAGGGTGTCCAGTGCATGATAATTAACAAAAAAATTTATATAGAATGTCAATGACACGGGTAATATACTAGTTTTTAACAAAGAAAATGGATGCCAATTAATGATTATATTCAAACCTAAATCACATGAATATGTTTTACTAAAAACACATAAATCATGTTGCTTAATGATCATGTTTAATCTAACGGCTAGGAAAATAGCATTTGGATTTATTTTTTACTTCATTTTTGTAACAAAGAAGATGGGTGCCAATTAACAATTATATTCAAACGTAAATCATATGCACATGTTTTACTAAATCACTTTGCTTGATGATCATGTTTGATCCGACGGCTAGGAAAATGACATTTGGATTTTTTTTTAATTTTTTAATAAAGAATATTAGTGCCAATTAAAAGTTATATAAAACCTAAATCATATGCCATGTTTTACTAAAATCACATAAATCATGTTGTTTGATGATCATGTTTAATCCAGCTACTAGAAAAACAACATTTGGACATTTTTTATTTTAATTTTTTAACAAAGAAGATGTGTGTCAATTAAAAATTATTTACAAACCTAAATCATATGCACATGCTTTACTGATATCACATAAATAAATAAAAAAAGATCCATATGGTTAAAAACATGAATAACAAGAATGCTTGTGGCAGATCACTTCACCAAAGCACTTCCTAAATCTGCATTTTAGAAATTAGTTTACGAGATGGGTATGCGTCGACTAAATAAAAAATTAGTTTAACAAGAAGTATCTAGAAGTATACCCCCCACCCCCCAGTGTGCATCCAGAAATATGCTACGAAAGCATCCAAATGTATGCTTTGAGATTATATAGAAGTATGTTATATTTAATTTATGCGCGTTGTATTCTTTTTTCTTCGACAAGGTTTTGCCACTAGGCTTTCTTGTTAAGATTTTAACAAGACAACATTATGCGCATGGAACATCCTGAAGTATGCACACTTTGTGGCTGTACTATTTTTCCTTTAACATGGTTTTATCTCACTGGGTTTTCCTGTCAAGGTTTTAATGAGACAACATCATGCGCACCCTCCATCTTCATGAAGAATGTTGTGTTTTGTCTTTTTTCTCCAGGTTTTATCCCATTGGATTTGATTGGCAAGGTTTTAATGAGGCAAAAATGGTGGTAATACAACCTTCTTTGCATAAGAATATACTCATGTACTCCAGAAGAGACATGAGTTTGAATGCCACTTTCTGAAATCATTGCAAGGTACTAGATTGAGTCGGTTTTCAGTCTCATAATTTGTTGTGATTATGAGGGGGAGCATTCCATAAGAGGAGCCTGATTTTGCCAAAGACTTTGGACAATTTGCGCGTTGTACTGTTTTCCGTTCGTTGAGGTTTTGTCCCATTGGGTTTTCCTAGCAAGGTTTTAATGAGGCAACATTTTGCGCATCCAACAGGACTTCAAGGTTACAATATTTTTCCACTGAGTTTTCAGTGAGGCAACATGCGGTGAACATCCAAAGGGGAGTATTGTAGAATGTCCACCTATGGCCACCTCATGCTATGAATTGGCATGACCTTAGTGATGCAAATTTCACCAACCTAATTTAATAAGCTAATTGTTATACCACAAGCGCAATTGTCTAACTAGTAGACAATAGCAAATACATGTCGATCCCACGAGGATTGAAGACACAATCGATAACTACAATCTATTTAAACCAATTTGAAAGGGATTACAATAATCATAAATTTCTAAACTAATGGAAGGCAGAAAAACAATTAAAAATTGAGTTTGAGCATCAAAGATAGAGATGTTAAGGCTTTCGAATCAAATATCAGGTTCATAGAAATATACTAATGTCAATTATTGTCTCCTAGCAAAGTAGTGCATTGATTTTAGCAAATATGCAAACCACTAACATTAATTATCTATTTAATGCACAACTAATCACAACCTGATACGAATAAAACATACTTAAACAAAAACATAGAATAATTCTAACTACCATAGATGCATGACATACATGGTGAAAGTAACATGCGTTTGTTCACAAATCAACACAATGTCAAATCATACAATGTACCGAAAAATAATAAAAATCAAGAGAAAATTCTACTAAGCCCGAGGAATCATCTACGCCTTAGCAAAGGGTTAAGAAGATCATGGTGGTGGTCATGGTAGCAACGTATTTGAACATATCCTCTTCAACGAAAGTGATTCACAAAAACATGTGCGGTTGCTCTGTGGTGGTACAAAGAAAAAACACATGGTGCAAATAGCAACAGTTCAAAATTTTGTTTTCCCCTTAAAATTTATTTTTCCTTCAAAATTCCTTCTTCTTCCTCATGACTCTATTTCTCTAATGTGTTGTTGTGCGATCTCCTCTGTGATACCGATTTGTGAGAGAAAGGGGACGAATAAGGAAAATAGGCGAGAGAGATACGTGTGTGGCCGACGTGGAGGCTACAATGGTGATAACAGGAAGAAAATGTGTAGGCGAGATGGAGTGATGTGCAGTGACTAGGGTGCGAGATGGGTGAATGTTCAGGGCGTGATGAAGATGAAGGATGGAGCTGTGGCGATGAGCTTGCAGGCGAGATGAAGAAACAGGGTAAAATGGAGAGGAGTCTACGTCTGTGGCTGTGGTGGGGGTTAAGACGTGGACCAGGGAAGGAAGAGAGGACGTGGATGTGTTTGAGGGTTTGCTCAGCGAGGGTGGAAGAAAGGTTGTTCGTGAGTGAGGTTGCGAGCGATGATGGCTCTGTGTGTTCGTCAAGGGATAGATGATGATGAAGAAGGACGAAAAATCAGGGCAGCAACTAACCTGTGTGGCTGCGTGTGTGCAATGGCGGAGGAAGAAGATAGTGGGGAATGAGGTCATTCTGTGGTTATGGCATGATGGTGATGAGATGTGATGTCTGTTCGGGAAAGATGGAAGTCGAGATGGCGAGTTGTATGCGAAAAGAAGAAAAGGGTGGATTGTTTGATGGTGAGAGACGAAGGTCTCTATTTCTATGCCAAAAGAGTATGAAAAAGGGATCAAAATGGAGAAAAAGGGTTGAGAGTTGGTTAATTGTGATGGGAGAAGGAGGAACAAGAGATGAGAGCATAAAGGATGCCCCCAGAGAGAGGGAGAGGGATTTGATGATCGAGAAGAGGAAGAATGAATAGATGGTGAGACATGCTTTTAGATTTACATTTTGGTTTTGGGCTTGGGTTGTTACAATTTCACCCGCCACTTTGTACCGCCATTCGAACCTTCAAATAATTATTCTCTGAGTTGCAGCAATTATACGATTTCCTCATTTAAGTTCCAAATCCTACAAAAACATGAAAATAAAATAGTTAGAATAAAATACAATATTCGAAACACTAACAAATACAAAGTATAAGGTAATTTTAGTATAAATTACGTGAATATCAAATACCCCAAAATCTATATTTTGTTAGTCCTCGAGCAAAATAAAAATAAAATCCTAACTTGCTTTTGCAGAAATCATGAGTTACACTTACATTAAATGTGCAACAAGATTTTGAACTCCCAGATTACCTCTAGTGGACGAGTTATAGTCTCGTGAGGGTTTCCAAAAATGTTACCCACAAACATTACTGACTCAATACTTTCTAAAAAAATTCAAAAATATTGTCACTCTTCTTTATTTTACTCAAAGTAATCATCTAATTGCAAAAAAAATTAAGAAAAACAACTAACAGTGTCATAGTAGTATATTAATAGATTTTGACAGTATCCAAAGGTTAAATAAATTTCATCATTATTCTCAACTTTAATTGTGTGTGTGCATAGCCTTATCAACATAACTATCCATTTCATAGTAAAGACACAACTAGGTCACCTTTAGAAAATACGCTTTGACTGCAAATATCTCTTGTCACTTAGAAATAAATCACTAAGATATTGAGTATTTATCACTCAGTTTATATGTGAAGGAAAGAATAAATTATGAAAACACAAACATCTTATATATAATTATCATGAAAAATAAACTTTTTAAATAATGAAATGAATATGATCTCATGGACAAGAATATTAATTATTTGAGAATGTCGAATCAAACATTATAGTTCTTGTTTATTCAATCTCTACATTTATGGACAAAACATTTACTAAAGATCAATTAGGTCTTTATTAGGGGCTTGGATTATGGCTACAACAATGAAAAAGGATATACAAAAAATCACTGATAATAGATACACCCTTTAATAAACACATAGGGCACTAAAGAATAAACCAATGTTGTGCACCAATAATTTTTCTTCCTACGAAATTATTCTGCATATATATATATATATATATATATATATAATTTTTTTTTTTTTTTTTTTTTTGAAGCACCAATTTTTTCTCTTATTTTGACATGCTTTTCCCCTTTTCACACAATAAAACGTTTCAGACTTGAAGGTTCGTGGAATATTTAGTTTAAGCTCTTTATATTTGACCATTCCAAAAATACATCAACCATAGACATTCTCAGATAAATTGGGTAACAATACAAATAATATTGGGTATTACTCCATAATTGGAGTAGGTAATGGTGAATGGGGTTAGCAAAGAAAATGTTATTCAAAGGCTCAAAGGGCTGCAAACGGATATTTATTACTGAGTAAGATAAAAGGCTTGAGAATGGTTTAAAGAAAAATGTCTATGTCACTTCTAAGCTCTAGTCGGTATTATGTCATCTCAATTAAATAAACAAAGAAGTTCTAGTGTAATGATCCAATTTTAATGTTATTATCAAAGCAAACAATAGAGAAATAAGAATAATGAGATAATCAACGATATGATGCAGACTCAAGAAAAATTTGAGTTTATTAAATAACCATAAAATGAATAAATAAATGACTCAAAACTCACAAGGATTAAGTCTCCACTATTATTTGAAGGCTTTCTAAAAAGAACTTTAGATTTCAAATGCATTTTCATATCAAAGATTTTTCACACTTACCTACGTATTCAATGGAGATTGAGTAGAATATAGTAATCAACCGATATAATTGTGAAATATATTTCAGTCTAAAATTTTGAAAAATGCACACAAACTTGTAAACCTCACCCATCCCCTCAAAACCTAAACCAAACATTATCCTCAATGTATAAAAAGAAGAATCATGACAAATAAAGGAAAAATAAATGATGAGGGTTAGAGTGATATTACCATGGAGATGTTTTTACCAATTTCGAAGAGATCATCCACCAATGAAAGCTTAAAAATAAAAAAATAAAAATGTGGACTTATCATGAGAAATTGAGAACAACACATACATGACACAAAAAAATAAAAATTAAAATAAAATGCTCAAACAAAAAAATTACATGCACAAATTGTAAGTCAAAATTGTTATGGAGCTAACCAGTATGAGCGAAATGCAACTAGAAAGAAGTCAAAAAGCAATCCAGATTAACCATAATGACACAACTGAAGCTGGAATGCCTCCTATGAACGCCTAGTTTATCGTCACCCCGACATATATTCTTCCTTACAAATGATGTATCATTAAATGAAGATGAAGAACATAGCAAACACCCTCCTCCAAAAGTGACACAGAATCGTATAGAAACAACCTAAAAGGTTGAGGATCTGTCCAACAAATATGAGCAACCACATGTGACACAACATATACTAACACATCCTAAAAGCTACAAAGGCGATATGCAAAATCATTGAGAAAATGCAAATGAACTCGCATTTCTAGGAAATCTGTGGGAACCTGGAGCAGAAAGGGGTCACAAACAGTGATATCTAGCAAATGACTTTTGCCTACTCCTAAAAAGGGACATTCTAGTAAGGCGTCAAATCATAAAATTGAATATGTTTCACAATATAATGGTCAAAACTAAAATCATCCCTTAAAAACAAAGGATCCACATGAGTAGAGTCGGTCAATGTGAAAGGGAAGTAAAGATGCATGTCTATAAATATATCGAGTGGTACAGGCTCATCATAACAAAATGAATTACACCAAGATGACGTGCTAGACAGCTTAACAACACCCCCTAAACCTGGAATTAACACTACCTATGACATCGATTTTCTCATTAGAGTATCATTTGTATCGTGAAAATAGTTGAGGTAAGACTCTAAAGAATACTTAAAATCCAACTTCATGCATGAGTTACTAAGAAGGCATACATCGAAGAGTCAACATGAAAAGGTGAGGAGGGGGATGGGTCAGGAAGCAAAGTAGTTTCAATCACATTATCTTCAAAAACATCATCTTATTCGATTTTCGATGTGCTACCAATTATGAATGGACTCTTTGAGTTTTGAACAGGGTGACTAGGAACTCTTCCTGGCTCTCTCTCAAAGAGTGCCTGAGCAATCTGACTGACAACTATCTAAAGTTTATTGATGGCTTGAGATTGGAGTTGTGTAGTGGTTTTTAACTCTAATATAGCCTGAGAATAATGTTCAAGCATTTGTTATGTGCGCCGCATAAACGGTTAATCATTTCCTCTAAACTGAATGTGTTGAATTGAGGAACTTGGTTAAATTGAGGCATAACAGGGCTAGGGGCTTGAGGAGCCTGGGAGAAAACATGTCCCCCTTGGTGTGAGCCATGAGAGATTTGGATGATTAGCGAAACTAAGGTTATAATAGTTGGATTGTGGATTATAACCAGGTCGCCAAATAACATTAAAAGAGTTGACTTGCTCAGCAAAATATGTAGGATAATCAATTTGCAAATCACAATCAGCTGTGGAATGACTAGGACTTGAACATGCAACAGAAACCTCGGATAAAACATTCTAAGCCATAGTCATAATAGATGCTTTTAGCTTCGAGGCAGAAGAGGAAAAGTAATCCTTTAAGGTTTTCTCCTCAACCATCTCTTTAATTAATTAATTAATTTATTTATTAAATTTTTTTTAAGTCTAACCTCTATATGAAGATGATCTAACTCTAAAAAAGTGAAATCCAAACGATACCTAAATGATACACAAACAAGATGAATGGCAGACGACACTAGAGTTTTGTTAATAATGCAGGGTTGAAATTCAATTTAATTTACCTAACCGCGGAAGAGGCATGGTAATTTCCTATCAATCCGTCATTACAAAATTGCTCCTACCTTCGTTTTCATTTTCCAGCTCAAATGAAATGCCAGTTCAAGAACTATTCCAAGATAGGATATGTTCATTCACTTGACTACTTTAAGCCTTCAACTTCCAAAGAGGGACCCTATGAGTGTCAAACCTATCCTAGACAATTATCTTAGTAAAAATTTTAAATAGTGAAGGCTTAGGTTCCTAACCCTAAAATAGATAGTGGTTAACCTATCCAAGGGAGAGGGCACAAAAGTTGCTAATCAATCTTGCCACTATTCAAATTTTTATACAGTACTACCTAAAACAACCAAAACACAAGTGATTACAACATAAACCACATGCAGATACGGTGGGAGAAGTTACCTCCAGCGTGAACCTCTTTCCAGTTACTTACGATGTCGGCTAGAAGTCTAGTTGCAGTCGATCACTCATGTGAATACCTGTGTATAATTGTCTGTAAAACAAATGCAAGAAATTAAAACTCAACTACTAACAAATAAAACAAATAAACAAGTTACTCCTAATACTATTTCTAAATAAAGAAAATTATACCTAATCTATAAACTAGTAAAATTAAACCCTAGGCTTTGATTGTACCATTACAATCCCCGACAATGGCGCCAAAAACTTGATGCAAATTTTACCAACCTAAATTAATAGGCTAATTTAACCTGATTGTTATACGACAAGTGCACGATTATCTAACTAGTAGACAATGGAAAATACTGGTTGATCCCACGAGGATTGAAGACATAATCGAAGATACAATCTGTTTAAACCAATTTGAAAAGGAGTTACAACAATCAGAAAATTTCTAACCTAATGGAAAACAGAAAAACAATTAAAAATTGAGGTTGAGAATCAAACAGAGAGATGCTAAGGCTTTCAAATCATCCATCATGTTCATAGAATTATACTAATGTCAATTATTGTCTCCTAGCAAAGTAGTTGATTGATTTTAGCAAAGATGCAAACCCCCAACATTAATCGTTCGTTTAAGGCACAACTAATCACAGTTTTAAATGATACGAATAAAGTATGCTTAAACAAAAACATAGAATAATTGTAACTACCATGGATGCATGACATACACGGTGAAAGTAATATGCGTTTATTTACAAATCAACCTAATGTCAAATCATACATTGTATCGGAAAACAATAAAAATCACGAGAAATTTCTACTAAGCCTGAGGAATCATTTATGCCTTAGCGGAGGGTTTAGAAGATCATAATGGGGGTTGCGGTAGCAGCGTGGGTGAACAACTTCTTTTCAACGAACACGATTCACAAAAGCACGACGGTTGCTCTGTGGTGGTACAAAGTAAAAAACACGTGGTGCAAATAGCAATAGTTAAAAAATTCAATTTTCCCTTCAAAATTCCTTCTTCTTCTTACTCACAACTCTATTTTTCTGATGTGTTGTTGTGTGATCTTCTCTGTGAGAACAATCTGCGAGAGAAATGGGACGAAGAAGGAAATCAAGCGAGAGGGAGACGTGTGTGGCCTGCGTGGAGGCTGCAATGGTGATCACAAGGAGATAAGGTGCGGGCAAGATGGAGTGATTTGCGGTGACTGGGGTGCGCGAGATGGAGGGCGTGATGAAAATGAATGAAGGGGATGTGGTGATGAGCTTGTAGGTGAGATGATGAAAGAGAGCGAAACGAAGAGGAGTCTGCGCTTGTGGCTGTGGTGGTGGTGACGATGTGGACAAGGGAAAGAAGAAGGAAGAGAGGAACGTGGATGTGTTTGATGATTTGCTCGGCGAGGGTGGAATAGATCGTTCGTGAGGTTGCAGGCGATTGGGAGAGGTCGATGATGGCTTTGTGTGTTCGTAAATGAAGAGATGGTGATGAAGAAGGGAGAGAAATTAGGACTGCAACAAACTTGTGTTGCTGCGGGTGTGCAAAGGCGGAGGAAGAAGATGCCCAATCGAGAGGAAGAGAGCAGGGAAGGAGGTTGTTCTTTGGTTATGGCATGATGATGGGGATGAGTTGTGATGTCTATTAGGGAAAGATGGAAGTCGAGATGACGAGTTGTGGCGAAAGGAAGAAAAGGGTGGATTGTTTGATGGTGAGAGACGAAACTCTCTATGTCTCTGCTAAGAAAGGATAAATAAGGGGCCGAGATGGAGATGAGGGGTTGTGAGTTGGTTAATTGTGATGGGAGAAGGAGGAACAGGAGATAAGAGCAGAGTGGTTGCCCCAATAGAAAGGGAGAAGGCATTGATGATGGATTGGATGAATAATAAATAGATGGTGAGACAAACTTTTAGGTTTACTTTTGGGTTTTGGGCTTGGGTTGTTACAATTTCACCTGTCACTTTGTAACACCATTCACCTGTCACTTTGTACCGCCATTCGAACATTCAAATAATTGTTTTATGAGTTGCCACAATTATATGATTTATCGTTTAATTTCCAAATCCTATAAAAAATGAAAATAAAATAATTAGAATAAAATACAATAGTTGAAACACTAACAAATATAAATTATAAGGTAATTTTAAAGTATAAATTACGTGAATATTACTTAGCTTATTTGAATGGTAGGTGTCATGCCTTAGCCATTTGCTCTTGCATTCAAATAGGCTCCAATTTGTTTTATAAAGATAGCAGAGAAATCAAATACCTTATATAAGTAGGGGAGTGCACGGGATGGGATGGGACGGGATGGACCTCATCCCTATCCCATCCCATTCGTTCAGGATCAGGACGGGATAGACCTTGTGCCAACCTCATCACATCCCAAAGGGGTTCAGGACGGGATGGGATGAACATGTTCTAAATAGTCCTCCAATGAAAAATTAACAAAATAATTTCATCTTACATTGCTTACACACCAATAATGTCAAATTTATCTACATATAATTTTCATCATAACAATATTAAATATCGTACAAAATTTGTGGAGGGTTACCTTACAATGGAATTAAGTTTGTGAAGTGAATGATGAGAGATGGAAGAAGCCCCTCAATAGATCCGTCTTGCATATTTCCGCAAGAGTTGAAATATCATTCATACAAGATACAATTATGAGCAATGTTCTCCAACTACATGACTCATAGTGCAAAACTAACCCAAACCATCATTTGCCTTTATTTTCTACAAGAATAATTGTTTTGTACCCAATCTAAAATGTGAAAAAGCATAAATTTTCATTGGTTCTATTTGACCTAAAATATTCAAATTGAAGTTTCTATCTAATCAAAGAGTACCAAGTCAAACAAGTAAATTTTCAAACAGTAGAATGTTTTGATTTAATTTCAACACATCTTAAACTTTCATTTAGAATAGTAGTTTGATTAAAATTAATAATAAAAATATTAAATTTTCGCGATGGGATGGGATGGGTGGGATTGAAAATCGCCATCTTGATCCCATCCAACGATAAATCGGGACATGACGGGAGCATGATGAATTTGATCAATCCAAAAAGAACCCAAAAAAAATCGGGACAGGATGGGATGAGACCGGGACATGATCAAGATCGCAGGATGGGATGCCACCCCTATATAAGTTGTAACATACATCATTCACTACAAGAAAAGTGTTCATTGATAGCATTAGTTTATAGCGTTTTTGTGAAAACCGCTATAAGTGACCGAATTCATCAAAGCCAATTAAAATTGGAACCGCTATAGACCAAAAGCCGCGCGGGAAGTGAAAAAAGAAGCGCGAATTGCTTCTCAAAAGCCTCGCGGGAAGTGAAAAAAGAAATGCACGAATTGCTTCTCAAAAGCCTCGCTCGATTCCACTTCAACATCTACGTCTTTATCCCTCAGTCTCGCTCTCCTCCCCCGTCAATCGCAGCAGATCGGAGAGGCATTTTTCTTCTCCAAAGGTATGCCGCTCTACAAGCGAGAGTGAGGGAGAGAGAAATCTAGGGAGAGTGAGAGAAATCAAGAGCGAGAGTGAAAGAGTGAGGGAGAGAGGAATTGAGCGAGAGAGAGATCCAGGGAGAGGGATGCCGCTCTTCTTCAATCCAAAGGCACGCCGCTTTTCTTCAAACCAAAGGCACGCCGCTCAAGCGAGAGTGAGAGAGATCCAGGGAGAGGGAAAGAGTGAGGGTGAGAGAAATCGAGAGATCGAGAAATAGAGATCTAAGTGCAGAAGCTCGTCCTCAACATCTCCGTCGGCAAGAGCAGAGATCGTCTCACCAAGGCCTCCAAGGTATGTATACTAAGTCTATCTCTCACTTACCCCCTAAACCCCATTGCACATCTTTTCCTCCCAAACCCCCATCGTTTTTCACTGATTTTTATTTGTAGGTGTTGGAGTTGTTGAGTGGACAAACCCTAGTTTTCTCCAAAGGTATGTATCTAACAAACAAAAAGGGTTTCTCTCTTTTATGTTTTTTGTTCATTTTGATTTTACATTGATTTGGTTGATGGGGTTTTTTACCCTTTGATTTTTTTTTTTTTTTAACAATTTTTTTTTCAGAATTGGGTGTAATGAGAAGATTTCTTGCTATGTCACCATCGAGGTGACAAGTGGATGCAACTTCTTGAGAGTGGATTGAAGGTGAAGGAGTACTACCTGTTGAGGAGGAACTTCAGTAAGACTGGATGCTTTGGTTGAAATTGGTTATCTTTTTGAATATTTCGTGGTAACTGATGGTTGTGTATAATATTTAGGTTTCTTTGGTGTCAATGGTATGCACATTTGGAAAGGGGCGGATGTCAGCCATGCTTAGGCTTTTGGGTAATGGAAATTACCCTGAACTAAGTACAGGTATTGTTAGCTACAACATTAGAATGCCGTAAAATTTAATGTTTTGATATGGATGTGATGTGAATCTAATATGCTATTGTCTGCTTAGATACTTTTAAATTTCAATCTTTCCTTTCCAATATTATTGGTCAGATTCATGACTAAAGGCCCTTTTTTTGTGTGTGTGCGTGTCTGAAAACTTTTGCAAAATGTAGATGATGTTGGTTTTTAGACACATCCAATATTATACTCACAGTTAGAGGAGTTGAAAGACTCCATCTGTTTACACCTGCAGGATCAAGTAAGCCTCTCTAACTAAATTAATATGTAGTGAATGCATGTTTGCATGTATCCCTACCTTAGTGATCCTGATTGGGTTTAGCTCATTTGTTGAAGCTAACATGTATCCCTACCTTAGTGATCCTGATTGGGTTTAGCTCATTTGTTGAAGCTAACAGGCAAAGGGAAATAATGTTTTCAAATCAAAACATGGTGCATGATCCTATGACTATTGCTCTATTTGCAAAAACTAATCTATATGTTCAACCACCTTATTGTGAAAGCTACATCAAAAGAAGATGTTCATGAACTAATCAATCAAGTTCCATTTAAACTTTTGAAATTGAGGTTCCGTTTTGACTTGTCCACTTGGCAGCTTTGTCTAGGATTTTTTTTTTCGGGGAATGCTTTATTTCCAACAGAAATTTTGTAGTAGTGGTCATGGTCAATTAAGTTGTCAAGGCTTGTGTACTTAATAGCAGTTTATACATCATATGTAACATTCATGTTTTGATGATGTTAGAATTGCCTCATTCTTTTTTTGAAACCAATTTAAAGTGTTCTAGAGTTTTGAGTTGATCCGTGACAAGTTGAGAGAGACAAACACAAGATTTGAGAGGTTAAAGATAATATTTTTCTCTCTTGTGTTTCTCCATCGAGTTATTGTGGCACTCTTGAATACCTTAAAGGCTGTCATTAAAGGGCCGAGTGGTTGATTAGAAGATGAAAATTGTTAGTTTCAGTTACCTTCTGTGATGATGGTTGATAAATTTTTCCCTAATCTCTCTCTTGTTGTTGTTGTGGTTTGTCACATAACATGATACATCTGATGCAAATATGTTATCTTCAAATATTAATTTAATGTTTAGATAACATTCATAACCTATCATGTATTCATTTTACTCCCCTTAGATACTTTGGGGCCTATTCTTCTATATCTCATGATTTTCGGACTTACTGGCTTGATAAAAATAAATTTTTTTTTACTGTCTCGGTTCAGTGTGCAGCACTTTCTACTCTCCTTCTCGTGATTGCACTCAATTTGGCTATTGGTCTTCTCCCTAACATAGACAGTTCAGCCCATATTGGAGGATTCTTGTCAGGTTTTCTCCTTGGATTTATTCTTTTGATTCGCCCTTAGTTTGGATATGTTAGCTGCAAATACATTCCTACAGGATATGAGTTGAAATATGTTAAACCCAAGCACAAATGCTATCAATATTTGTTATGGGTTGTAGCTTTTGTCATCTTGATTGTGTATTTTGTTTATCATCTCCTTTTGTTTCTAAGCTCATGTATGCTACTATGCTAGCCCAAAAACCCGGACTTGATGCCAACTACTATAGTAAAAGAAATCCATTGAAACTACTTAAGTAAGAGTGAGATAACAATTTGATTCTGGGTTGCATTTGCAGATCAATCTTGTTTTTCAGCACCTCTACATTCTGAAAATCCTTAACAAATTATTTATTTTGATGATATAGATATATTTATTTTGTATTTCTGTAACAAAAAAAACATGGGATCACTTAAATCAAATGCCTTCAATGAATCTAATAGATGAAACAAAATTCTTTATGAGAAGAGTGCCTGTAAATGGCTCTTCAGGTGGTATAAAGTCAATCCAGGAATCCCCATCACTCTCATTATATTCTTTGTTGTTGCTTCTACCAGAATTAAAAATTAAAATCAATTCATAGATTATACATAGAGTAATGATAGGTATAATTTAATAGCTTGACAAAATAACTAATCAAGTAACTTACTGTCTGCACCTCCAAGCTGAGCGACGGCTTCGATAAATCTTTGATGAAGCACTGGAGTCCATTTTAGCCTGGGCTTTGCATCTGTAGACAGAACCAAATCCATATCTGGGTTTTTCATTCTCTGCAGAACCATTTCAATTTAGTGCATAAATAAAATTTACAAAGTGCTCATAAGACATGAAAAACGATTTCAATGTTTACTCTTACTTATATATATAATTGTGTGACAGCTTTAATTGTATATATATTTGGGGTGGTTGTCTTGTCCACAAGCTACCACTCAAATTTGAAACCAGATTTGGGATGTGTTGAAGAATATATACAACAATGAGCTGTGGGTTTTTTTTGTTTTCAATCCATCTCCTCTTCTGCTTGGTATATTGAAGATATTTAGATTTTACTAAAATTGTCTGGCTGCAGTAAGTTTTAATTTATTCATATGGAATCTCTTCTTTGCAAATGTCAGTCTCTGTATCTCTCAATTGCCTGTGTACACATTTATCTTATCATGCTTATTTAGGTTTATTATTTGTAACTATTTTGTAGCCTCAAACTCTAGCTTTGTGATACATTTGTTAAAATATGATACATATATGTTAAAGGATATATGCAGTTGTGCCTTTTTGTTTGTTGAAGTCATTCATAGCCTTTGGTTCTTTACATACATTAAGATGCAGAGCGAGACATGGTACCTGTTCATGCCCTTTGTTTCAGTGTTGATAATGTGAATTATTCTGCCCTTGTCTTTCCTTTGTTTCAGGATGTGAAGTCATGAAGTGTACATTAGATTTTAAAATAAATCTCTGCTCTTGGACAATTTTCAAAGCATTGTTCTTTTTAACTATAACTCATGGTTTTATCTCTATAGAATGTTATTTAATAAGGACCAACCAATTTGATATTTATTAATATCAGACAGCTTTCAAGCTATAATATGATTTGTTACTTGAGATATATAAGGTGGAGTGGACTTGTTGATGACATTGTTTGTTATATATGAAATGGATAGAATAGTATATTTCATCTCTGGCTAGAGCACTGATATATTGCCATGGAAAACATGTCATACACAGAGACATAAAGCCAGAGAATCTTTTGATTGGTGCTCAGGTGCTAATATGAGATTTAAGCTTTATTCCTTTGCATTGGATTGATTAATTTCTCTTTAATATCTAACTTTGTAAGTGTTCCTCTTTTGGTTAGGGTGAGCTGAAAATTGCAGATTTTGGCTAGTCTATGCTCACATTTAACCGCAAGAGGACAATGTGTGGTACATTGGATTACCTTCCTCCAGAGATGGGTAAGTTGTTAAGCTTGACAAAGTAACATTGAAGAGCTTACATTTTAAGCATCAACTTGGTTACTCTTCCTTATTAGGTATTAGGATGCATGATTTCCTCACAGTGCGTTCTTCAAATTTTCTTAGTATTGGTAGTGTGGGATCAGTCCTGAACTTAGTATTAGGTCTTAGGATGCATGATTTCCTCACTTGCAAGTTATGCATCTTTTACTTGTTAAAGATGAATGATGAAGTTGAATCTTTGCTTGGATGTGCTAGAGCAAGTGCCTAGTATAAAGTACTATTTTTATAGCATGCTTCAGGTTTGCTCGCTTCACCAATGAGAAGTGAACATGCTTTTCTCATATCTGAATTGTACCATCAGCTATACCAGTAATTGAATTGCCCTGCTGATATAGGTTCTTAATGTAATAATTTCTATTTCTTTATAACAACTGAAGTGTTGCCAGTGTTATTATAGGTTTCTTTATAATTGAAGCGTCTTCTTTATGAAAATCACCTGGATGGGGTTGAAATTCTTGATGTAATTCCACTAGGCATTATTTCTCATTGTTCATGAATGGAAACTTATTTGATAGCTATTCTGAGTTCCAAACTTCAGCCAGTTTCTAAATGCAGATTACTCTGTTTTCTCCATTAAGTATTTATTCCATTTTCTCATCTCTCAAGATGTTGTGTCAGGTTGATGAGGACCATCATCTCTATTACGCCCATATAATCGTATGGTGAGTTTACTTTAATCACAGTCTTCATGTATATCTGTTATCTTTTGGGTTTAATAAGAATTAGGAAAAATAAGTTGTTGGGTAATTGGGTTAGGTGATGCTGACGATAAGCCTGGAATGCATTCCAACTTGTATTTCCATTATATCTTCTATCAAATGAACTAAACTAGAAAACTAAGAAATTGAAGATACCCTTGCACTTTTTTTTAATAGGGTTTTCATCATAATGCATGTAGATTTACATATATCTCAATGATTGTGTTGTGTATTTCGATAGAAAAATGGTATTTGATTAGACAAAAATTGGTGCATTTCTTCTGCAGGTCCTAAAAATGTACTTCTATGCCTGATATCACAAAATGCAAATCTATGGGGCGCTATGGTCAGCTATACAATAACTTCAGCTATCAGCATGAGGTATGTGATTTACATAATCGAGTACGGTTTTCATTGATTTTGGACGATAAGGACATGGTCAACTGGAGACCCAAAACCCTAAATAAATGTGGTTTCAAGTGGTTTGCCAGAGCATCCGTTCCAATAGTCCACTGCAAGACCCCGAAATGCGAAATAGAAAAACTAGGTCTGAAGGCCTTCAACCCTCAAAAACCAGGAAAATGAGCGAAAACTTTCGAGCTGATGGACCTTGTCTCACATTGACACTGACCTTTGTTTTTGTTTTTTTTTTGGTGGGAAACAGGGCAATAGTGCAAACAAATTGTCTCCACAAACATGGCCACAAAGACTGTAATGGATCTGAAAAATCATTCATGATCATGTTTGGAGCAATCAGTGCATTGTTGTCTCAAATTCCAAACATGGAGAAGATAACTTGGCTTTCAGTTGTGGCTGCAGTCATGTCCTTTTGTTACTCCATTATTAGTCTTGGACTCTGTTTGGCAAAATGGATTTCTCATGGTGAGCTCAAAGGGACTCTAATTGGAGTCATGAATGTCTCCTCAACTACTAAAATATGGAGAGTGTTTCAAGCCCTGGGCAACATTGCATTTGCATTCACATATGCCGAAGTTTTGATTGAAATACAGGTAAACCGTCGGCTTCAGGTTTTTTCTATTTACACTCATCAGCATCCCAAGTTTGAAAGAAGTTGATACAGGTTGGGGCGTAAGTTAAATTTACACATGAAAAGCTAAATTTTATAGGGGTTGGGGCGTAAGTTACCTAGTTCTTAGAACCTTTTCTTCTGGTTTTAGTATTTAGGTACCTAACAATGTAACATGCATGGGTCTAAAGAGAAATAAAAATTGCAGTACATGTATATACCCAATGTTGAAGAACAAGTCAAAGAGAAAAAAAAGAGTATACTTGTTGGGTTGTGTCAAATAACAATAGGGCATGCAGCATTCAATTTGATAAGGGATCAGTTCACACATTTTATTCTAAAACACATAACTGGCAGACAACCAAATCAGCTTTCATGCTTTTTTGGTGTGGAAGTGCAAGGCCCCTACTCATGTTTGATGCAGATATTAACTGTATTACATGATAGATCAACTTTGAGAGTTTCATCAACTTAGAAAATCAATTTTTTGGGTGTGGAAGTGCATGCCTCCTATTTTGTTATTGTTATCATCCATTTAGTTTACTTAATTTCAGAGTTTCATCAACTTTGAGATTAAAATTTGTTAGCCGAATATCGACATAATTCCTATTAAAAATCAAGATTTTTACTTTGTTGACGTGTATCCCTGTCCCTTTTCATTTATATAATATGTGCATGCATTTTACTGCAGCTACCACGTTGCTGAGAAGAAAATCCTTTCCACCCACGGGTATACGGATGGCTTAAAGTTAGAACAATTCATCTTTGATACATTTACATATTCTCCCCTGCACTCACGGATTTGGACAATTCTACATCATTCTTTGGTGTTTATGATGGCCATGGAGGTAAGCATGCTTATATGGTACTTCTCTCATATCTTTTGTGATTGTGGACTTGCGGATTAAAACAACTCTTAGAGTGGGACTTCATAGATACAACTTTTGTGAGTGTCAGAGTGACAAACTCTGAATATGAACTGTCAGCAAAAAATTCTCTTAATGCATGCTTGCGAGGTTTATTCCTCATTTCCTTGAAATGCAGCAAAAATGCATTCATTCTTTAATGGAGCTTTTGGTGTCTTAGCAGTTTATGTGATTGTATAGGATCTTTACCTGTTTGCCATGGTGTTCTGTTTATTTGCATAGAAATATTAATGATGATCATGCATACATTTAGAAGAGAAATAGAGAAAATAAGAGTCACAAATGCAGGAAACCATGTTAGAATCCATGGAAAACATATAGAATTTGATTAGAATTTAGTCCTATACTACATAAATGGGTTCATTGGATCTGAGCAATAATAGACCCTGGATCTGAGCAATAAAAATTGCAGTACATGATCCTACCAATGGATGAATACTAATGCACCATTTGGGTTCATTTGGCCCATTTTTAATGATTATTGTTTTTAGACTAGACATTTCAGAGATTTGTTAGGGTGTATTTGTATGATTCACTCTAATGCACCAAGGCAGATTGCATATCAAACTCATTGCATGCTTTCTAGAAGTCGTAAATCACATTGATCTATTTCTTGCATTGTGTTGTATATGTAGGCTGCCCTTATACTTGCAATAAAGTGTTTTGCAACATAAAAAACCAGGAAGCAAAATATGTGCAAAACAGGCAGCAATTATGCAGAGTACTCTGTAAAAACAGAGCACTCTGCCACAATCCAGAGACATCGTGCAATGCATCGAAATGTGCAGCCCTGAATTCACTGTTTCAGCAGAGTTTCAGGCCTGATCGCTGCTACCACAGTCTCGCAGAGATCGCCAAAACGAGGCAAGGAAACTAGCAGAGAGCGCACCTAAAAACTGGAACAGAGAGCAGATTGCATACTCTGTCCCAGTTCCAGCAACCGTCCAGTTCCAGCGCCGTTCCAGCCATTGCAGAGCATGCCACCTGCAGTCCCCATTCCCTCGCATTAAATCCAACCCCGAACGATACAAGCCTAGATTTACAAGATCATTTATCATCCGTGCGTCTTAAATATGCATTAATGTGAAATGGTGTACAAATCAGTGATGTTGCAGATGAGTAACTTTTCTTTATGTTGGTTGAAGTTTGTAGAAGTTCTATTCTTGAATTTATTTTCTTTCCTTTTCCTGATGAATTCTGGTCAAATGTCATAGGTCAAATGTCATAGAAGTTCACCAAATTGAAGAGACTACTGCTTTGGGGAAGGGAAAGAGAAACCGTAAGCAGGTATGTTCTCACATTTTCTGTCATTAGAAGTCGTAAGTAGGTTCTGAGGTCTTTTCTTAACCACCTTTACAGTGTCAATTTGACTTGATATCTTGCTCAAGAATGTTGGATTTCTTGTGATTGAAATTTAAGTATAGTTTTTAACAGTCATGGACAAAAACTGAAGTTTTTAATTAAAACTGCTTGATTGCAAAAATTATGTTTTAGAAAGGTTAATTGCAAATATCTGTCTGGATTGATGCAGTTCAAGTATGAACTGTCAGAGAAAACAGGAAAAGCTAGAGAACAAGAGATAGAGAGGAAGCTGTAATAGCTAACTCAAGTAATTAGAATTGTACTTAAAACTGCTTCCCATAGAAATGCCAATACAACATACTTATAGTATAGATAATAAATGCAAACATTAAAACTAACATCAAGTTCCTATTATGTTTATACTTTGTGTTGCTTGCTTCGAGCCTTTTTCTCACTTGCGAATGTAAGTCCTTGATGTGATCAGCCATATCATCAGCGTCTCCACTGAATCTGTTAGTGATTGGCAGAGGAAGTAAATCAAATGGACCGTTTGGAACCAGCCCATACACAATCTCGAAGGGACATTTTCCTGTGGATCAAATGGCCTGGTTTGCTGTGCACTGCTGTGTTGCGGTCAGTCTGCCGCGGCTTGACTTGCTGTGAGGCTGTGGACGTTTGAATGTATGCGGGGTGCTGTCTAGTGACGGTATGCGGCCTGCTGAGATGATGCTGCGAAAGCGCGACTGCGACACGGTTATGCTGCTGTTGCTGCGCTGCATTGCTGCTGCTGCTGAGGCGCTGCGTTGCTGCTGTTGCTGCTGTGCTGCAGTGCTGTTGCTGCTGTGTTTGCTGCTGCTGGGACGCGTTTGCTGCTGTATGTAGCAGCGTTTGGTTGGAGCGTGTGTATGCTGGCTTTGCATGAGATGGTTGTTGTAAGTGGAGATCCTGAGGAAACCATTGAAAAGATGTCAATGCTACTGAAAAAGTTCAAAGATTTTATGCAGATTGAGAATCCGAGCTTATGTGCTTCTGCGAGTGATCCAATGGGCAAAACCATCGCTTAATTTTCAGTTTGTTATCCCAAGTACCATAATTGTAATACATTATCTTATTAATTACATTATTTTTATTATTTGATAGATTTTGTGACTCGATGTAATACCGTTTATTAATTAATTAATTACATTACTTTGCCTCCATTCATGAAAATGTTTAACTTTGGCACATTTTTATTTTTATTTTTATTTTCTAGACATAAAACTTATGAGATGTAATAAAAAGTCATTTGATAGTTAAAAAAAAAAAATTAGAAAAAATAAAAAAATAAAAAAAAATTTCTATGTATACTTACCATAGCGTTTTAAAAACGCTATGGTAGAGTCTACCATAGCGGTTTTAGAGTCTACTATAGCGTTTTTAAAACGCTATGGCAGAGGCTACCATAGCGGTTTTGAAACGCTATAAAATCCCCTGGGTCTATTATAGCTCTGGCTGTCATAGCGGTTTTTAAACGCTATTGATCACAATTTTTCTTGTAGTGATTCTCTTTATGATATGAATGAAATAGAGATTTGATCTAATCAGTTTGTCTATGCTCATTTAGTTTATTTTAACATTGTTAGGTTTGTCAACTTTCTTACCATGTCATTTGTGTTGGTAATGAACAATTCCATCAACTCTTTATTTTCAACATTGTCCTTTTGTTTATGGCACCCTTGCACTCCTCCGCACATAAGTTTATGTATCTTGTGCTCTAGTATTGACACTTTTGTCGCTATCACTCTCATCTTCTAACACCAATTTCTTCGACCCTTTTCCATATTTTTGGCTCTCTAACACCTTTTGGCGTTTGGGATTAACAACCTTATGGTTTTTCTTACCCTTTTCCTACAATACAAAACACATATTGAAGATAAGTTGTCAACGAAAGTTGTTATATATGATCTCAGTTTCATATTTATTTCTCTATGTTCTTAGAGAGAATTGAGATTCAAGAAAGTGTTACTCGTAAATGACTTTGTGTTTGCTATTTATAAATGCAGGATGAGCCAACTACTCGCAAATGAGTGAGACACGTAGTAGGTCAGAAGCCATTGATGGTTGTAACCTCTTGTTGATGGTTGTAACTTCTCGTAGATGGTTGTAACTTTCCATCTAGAGTGACCACTCCTACAGGTTTGTTTGCTAAGCTATGCATGGGGGTTGGCGCCGAATATTATTCCTCTGCTGAGAAAAAAGTGTTCTGCCGAGTTGCATTAGACACAAACCTGGACTTTCTGTACTTGTATCCAATTTGGGATGTATATCTTTAGTGGATAATTTCCATACTTCTTGGTAACGACTCAGATTTTGGGTATTCTTATCCTGTAGGGTTAAGAATTATTTTTGGCTCCCAGAAAGGATTGTGAGATTGTTTTGGATATGTTCGTAGCGTTGGTTGAACTATATGCAAAATGTTGTGAAGTTAGTGATGCTTTGAGGGTGTTTGAAGAATTTCATCAACCCGATGTTGTTCTATGGACATCAATTGTTACTAGTTATCAGGGAAATGGAAACGCCAAGGAGGCATTGTCTATCTTCTCCCGGATGATGATGGTAGATGGTATGAATCCTGATGTCATTACACTAGTTAGCATGGTTTATGTTTTTGCGTAGTTGGGTAGTTTAGAGGTGGGAATATGTGTTCATGGTTTTATGGTTATGAGGGTATTGGATGTTAACTTATTGGTTAATTTATTATTGAATTTATATTCAAATACGGGTTTTATCAATAAGGCGAGAAATTAGTTTGGGATAATGTGTGTAAAAGATGTCATTTCTTGGAATTCTATGATGGCTTGATGCTCAAAATGATAAGGTTGTTGATGCATTGAGTTTGTATAGTTAGATGGTTGACATAGGTATTGAACCCAATTCAATCACTGTTGTGGGAGCCAAAATAATCCTTAGGTCAGCAGGATAAGAAAACCCAAAAATTTGGGTCGTTCCCAAGAAGCCAGCCCAAATTAGATAAAAGTAGGGGTGGGCATTTAGGACCGAACCGACAACCGGACCGATCGGGTCGGTTCGGATCGGTTATAATTAATTAAAAAAATTTCGGTTGTAAAAGCCCGGCCCGGCCCAAAGTTTCTGGTCCGGGCCTCGGTTTCCATTTATGAAACCCGTCGGTTAACCGGCCCGGCCCATTTTCAATAGCTAACTTAAAATAGAAACCCATCGACCGCCTCCTCCCTCTCACTCTCACAGCGAAGTCCCTCCCTCCCTCCCTCACCTCTCCCTCTCCTCTCCTTCTCACAGCTTCCTCTCCCTCTCACAGCGAAGTCCCTACGCGAAGCATCGACCATCGACCGCGAAGCATCGACCGCCGCCTCCCTCTCCTCTCCCTCTCACAGCGAATCAACGACTCGACCGCCTCCCTCTCCTCTCCCTCTCAGCTCACAGCGAAGCATCGACCGCTCCTCTCCCTCTCACAGCGACGCGAAGCATCCCTCAGAGAGCATCCAGCGAAGCATCCCTCTCACAGGCGAAACATCCAGCGAAACGAAGCATCCCTCTCACAGGCGAAGCATCCCTCTCACAGCGAAGATCGACCGCTCCTCTCCCTCTTACAGCGAAGCATCTCAGATCTGATCTTGATATCTGATCTGATCTCATATCTGATCTGATTTCAGATCTTGATCTCAGATCTAGATCTTGATCAGATCTGGTCTCAGATCTGATCTTTATCAGATCTGATCTCTGATCTGATCTCAGATCTTGATCAGATCTGATCTTTGATCATATCAGATCTGATTACGATGAATGAATGTTTTTTTGTAAATTTTTTTTTTAATTTGTTCTATTGTTTTTTTTATGTAATTTTTGTATTGTATTTTTTTTTATTGTACGATGATCTGTATTTTTTTTGTAATTTATTGTACGATGATCAGTATATATATATATTTTTTTACTGTAGATATTTTTTTCTTTCAGAACCGAAACCGGCCCGTAATTCGGTTAATCAGGACCTCGGTTATCCGGTCAACTCGTTCAGGTTTCGGTTCTCATAAGCACGGGCCCGAATTTTTCGGGCCGGTTTTCGGTTTTTAATTTTTGGGCCGGTTACCCGTACTTGCCCAGCCCTAGATACAAGTACCAAAAACCCAAATCTGGGACAATGCAACTCGGCAGAACACTATTTTTTCAGCAGAAGAATAGTGTTCAGTGCCGACCACCATGCTCAGCTGAGCACACAAGCCTGCAATAGAGGCCTCTCTAAATGGAAAGTTATAACCATCAATGGGAAGTTACAACCGTCTAAGGAAGTTACAACCATCTCGAGAAGTTACAACAGTTGACGGAAGTTACAACTACCTAAAAGAAGTTACAACAGCCCAGCAGGATAAGAAAGCCCAAAAATTTGGGTCGTTACCAAGAAACCAGCCCAAATCAGATACAAGTACAAAAAACCCAAATTTGGGCCAATGCAACTGATCATAACACTATTTTTTCAACAGAGTAATAGTGTTCGGTGCCGCCCACCATGCTCAGCTGAGCACACAAGTCTACAATAAAGGTCTATCTAAACGGGAAGTTACAACCATTGATGGAAGTTACAACTAACTAAGAAAAGTTACAACTGCCTGTAAGTAGACGACTCACTCATCTGCTATGTGTCTCACTCATTTGCCACATGCCACATTCATCTGCTAGCAATTGACTCGTGCTGCCTCTATAAATAGCTAAACACAAAGTCATCTGGAAGTAACTCTTATTTTATTAAAAATTCTCTTTTAAAACACAGAGAAATAAATATTTTCCTTAAGACATTTTTCTAGCTTTGGCATTGGAGTCCTCGTGGCAGACGCCACACCGGTGTCAAGAATTAATCTCTAGCTTATGCAGATTGCTTCGTGTGATCAGCACGTGATCCGGTGAAAATTTGCA
Source organism: Berberis vulgaris (assembly GCA_963556465.1). NCBI lineage: Eukaryota > Viridiplantae > Streptophyta > Magnoliopsida > Ranunculales > Berberidaceae > Berberis > Berberis vulgaris. The sequence goes on along the minus strand of OY747127.1, from coordinate 63,021,341 downwards.
TCTACAAATTGGTGCTTTCAATGAGAGCTTGAATCAAACTCATTGCAAACTCTATTTTTTTGATTAAAAAAAATAACTTTCATTCATTCAATTTAAATTTTCTTTTAGAAACACTTGTTATTTTTGAAGTTTTTTTTCAATACATTGGTGGGAACTCGAAATCAAAAAAGCAAAAACAATGTTGCACAGTTCTCTACCCGTATAGGGCCGCCATCGCTGCCACGGATTCAGCCGCCATTAGCCGGACAACCATTGGTAGTAGATCTGCCACCACCGGTAGACCATCATGTGTAACTTTCTGCCCAACAGCCAAGCCCAATGGAAATGAAACAACAAGAAAATCTTGCACGTCATATTGCCAATTTAACTAAAATATTAGAAGACTAAACTCGGGTGTAGAGCGATTAGTGAGTGAACAGTCAAGGCGAAAGACACTCGTCACCTGCCAGCAGATCATGTGCATGGGAGCAGAAGTAGTCATGAACTGAGGGGAAGTAATCCATTTGGAAGTATTCATTCAAGATTAGGGCCACGAGCAAATGTGCAGTCTAGGCTCGGGCCTCAAACAAGATTTTTTTCAAGGTTGGACTCCCAAGCAACTGTACACTCAAGGCTGAGGTTGCAGATGATGTCGGATATGAGTGGTCGGCACAGAAGACAGAATCTCGATGGGTGTGAACAACGCAGAGGACCAAATCTGGATCATTATGTTATATTGTCCTAAAATTATCATATCGTTGAGTGGCATTAACTGCCCTACCATGCAGCCAATCGGTAGGATGCACCTCGACCACTGGGAGCTAATGATGTTGCACGAATTATCAATAAGCAATTGAGGAACTCGCGAGTCATGAAAAATCTAAATGATGCTCTATGCAGAGAGATGACATTGGTAAACACTTCACCCTTTTACAAATGACATTGAAAATGATCCTCCATAGGCAAAGTTTTTTAAAAGCATTTCCAAAGTGTATCACTCTGCACAAAAATGATGACCCACTTATGTGCAAAATATTTGCTATGACTTTACAAGGAGTGGCCCAAGATTTGTTCCACACTTTGACCCCCGATCGATCAACTACTTTGGGGAATTTTCCCTTGTTTTCACAAAGAAGTATTATTCATATCGAACCATCAAAAAGCATGCTAACCACTTCTTCAACATGAAGAAAAATTCAAATGAATTGCTTCGAAACTTCATCAAAAGATTCAATGCAAAAGGAGCGAGCACAAATGGGTGTGATGACCAAATTGCATCCTTAGCTTTCAAGATGGGTATGCTTACATATCACCGATTGTATAGCAAATTGACCATGAAATACCGAAATGTTTACCATTTCAAAAGGCTATGCATTGAGAGATGACTTAAAAAATAGTGCGTAGGCACCAGATGTACCCGAGAAAAATAGTTAACCTGCACGAACGAATATAGATTAAAAGGAGGATAAAAAGAACAAGGGTGACAATCGTAGAACATGATCCCCAACAAAAGACTCCTCAGCCAGTAAAACATACATAGAGTCCAACTATCCAACCAATCAAACTCTCCAGTGCAGAAAAATATGTTGATTGTGGCAATCGACCATTTCACAAAGTGGATTGTAGCTGAGGCCTCCTAGATTTTTAGAAGAAAAAAAAAGATGCAATGTATTTTATATCTTCAACAAGAGACTTCTCATCTGGTAGAACATACACAGAGTTATCGGTTCCAGTCAATCAAATTCTCCACGGGATGAAGAACCTACCTCGGCTGAATAGACCGCCACCAATGAAGGGAGATCCTGCAAAAACGATCTGAACAAATATTTACATATACCCTAGTAGAGGATATGTTATTTTTCTTTTCAGCAGAGAACACACCTTATTCAGATTAAATAGTGAAATACGAGAATTGTTTCTACATGTCCTTCAGCAGAAGATTTAGAAATACAAACATTTATATAAACCTCAGTAGAGTCTGACACTCTCCGTGAGTGGGTAATTCAATGCATGGAAGCATCTTACTCAAGACTACTTAAATCCATCCAAGTTTAGTCAATTTGTCAGTAGACCACACAAGCAAAATGCCTCAGTACAGGATCATGCCTCAGTAGAGAATCATACCTCAGTAGATGATGCCACTCTCTATGAATGGGTAATTCAATGCATAGATGCAACTTACTCCAGACAACTTTAAATCCGTTTAAGTTTAGTCAAGTGATCAGCAGACCACACAAGTAAAATGCCTCAGTAGAGGACCACACCTTAGTAGAGGATGGCACTATTCGTTAGCGGGTAATTCAATTAATCTGTCACTGAGCATATAAGCATTTTACTCAGGACTACTTAAATCCATTTAAGTTTTATTAAGTGGTCAACAAATCACACAATATTTCCATGCACTTTCCAAGATAAACAGATTTTAATCCATGATTAATTTTTAAATCCTCAAGTTATGCTTAAATTTCAACTTAGCATATTGGAAACTCATGAAGAAGGCCAATCAAGCTTTTATTCCCTCAATGTAAACTTAAAAGCAATTAGCTCGATGAAAAGTTGAATGAAATACAACATTACTTCAACATAAGTTCGATGAAAAGTGCAGTTTCAAATTTAGCAATTAGCTCAGCCCTCATCAGAGAAGAGTTGGGGGCACAACTTCTTCTCTCATGCTTGTCATAAACTCATGGAATGGGTGATAAAGGCAAGCCAATACGACTTGATCTACCGATCGAGGACAACTATAAAGGCTCAAGTCTTAGCAGAATTCGCTTCCTCTTCAACCGGGGAAACAAAATCAATCAGCAAGATCAGGAGCATTCTACTTCTACTTTTGGCAGGATTCCTCAGTGAAAATAATCTCCTCTGCTTTTAAATAAGAAATAAAAGAAAAATGGTCAACTCAAAAGCAAAGGAGATGAGGGGCATTTGTAGGAGCCAAAAATAATCCTTAGCCTAGCAGGATAAGAAAGCCTAAAAATTTGGGTCGTTCTCAAGAAGCCAGCCCAAATTGGATACAAGTACAAAAAGCCCAAATCTAGGCTCAACGCAACTCGACAGATCACTATTTTTTCAGCTGATGAATAGTGTTTGGTTCCGGCCATCATACTCAGCTAAGCACACGAGCTTGCAAAAGAGGTATCTCTAAACAGGAAGTTATAACCATCAACGAGAAGTTACATCCGTCTAAGGAAGTTACAACCATCTAGGGAAGTTACAACCGTTGACGAAAGTTACAACTACCTAAGAGAAGTTACAACCGCCTACAAGTAGATGACTCAATCATCTACCACGTGCAACATTCATCTGCCAACAGTTGACTCGTTCTGCCTCTATAAATAGCCAAACACAAAGCCATCTGGAGGTAAATATTTATTTTTATTCAGAATTCTCTCTTAAAACACAGAAATAAATACTTTCCCAAAAACATTTTTCTAACTTTGGCAGTGGAGTCCCCATGGCAGACACCACGCCGGTGTCAAGATTTAATCTTCATCTTATGCAGATTGCTCTACGTGATCAGATCGTGATCCGGTGGACATTTGCATCCACAACTGTGGTTATTGCTTTACAGGCATGCGCTACAGTAGGCAATATAGAAAAAGGTGGGAGGATTCAAAACCTCTCTAAGATAAAAGGTTTTGAATTAAATGTATTACTTTCTACTGTACTAGTTGATATGTACATGAAGTCTTCATGCCTTGAGGATGTTGTTGATCTCTCGAAAGAATGCCTAAGAAAGATGTTATTTCTTGGGCTGTTGTTATAAGTGGCTATACTCATAACCGGTCAGCAGACAAGTTGTTGGGGGTCTTTCGTAGTATCTGGAAGATGATACTCATCCTGATGCTATCACAATGGTGAAGATTCTCTTTGCTTGTTCACATCAAGGGGCACTTCAACTAGCTCTTTGTTTGTTGAGTAGCGGCTTTCAGGATAAACTCTTTGTGGGGGTTGCTGATAGTTTTGTATTCAAAATGTGGTAGTTTAGATAACCCAATTAGTGTGTTCATGGGGTTTAGTGAAAAAATGTTGTTGTTTGGAGTTCAATGATTGTTGTTATGTAATCAATGGCTATGGTGGGGAAGTCGTTAAGACGTTCAATCAAATGATTGAGACATTGATGACAAAACCAAATAGTGTCACCTTCTTTTCTATCTTGTCTGCATGTATTCATAAGGTTTGGTCCATGAGGGAATCAAAATTTTCATAGAATGGTACATGAATACCACATTGAGCTTAATACCGAGCATTACAGTATCATGGTCGAGTTTCCTGGCCGCACTAGACAATTGGAGGAGGTCGTGGAATTGATCAATCAAATGCCAATGCCACTAGGGCCACAAGTTTTGGTGGCCTTGCTTGGTGCTTGCAGGATTCATCAGAATGTCAGTTTGGGAGAGATCGTAGTAAAAAAACTCTTACAGCTAGACCCAAAGCATATTGGCTATTACACATTGTTATCAAATATTTACGCATCCCCCCAAACCAAAACCTTCTGATTTTAGGGATAACAGAGCTAGGCGATTCTGGGGGTAATACTATCCAATATTTCATGATATTTCCTTTCCCTTAGATCATCGTGTGAAACGATCTGGACCCCTGGTTTAGGTCGATCGTTTGCTATCCATAGCGGCTCTCTCATCTGGCCATGGTTATTTCCCTCCGATTGGGAATGGTGGTCCTTCGGTTGAGGTTCCCAAGCAGTTGCAAGCCTTGGGAATTGTAAAAGCTACTTTCGATTACAGAGAACTGTTGGAAGGAGCATGTTTTAAGAAAGAAGGGAATCCAACCATGTTTCTGACAACCTCGAATGCAATTCATCTTTAAACTATCTCGAGAAATGTACTATTGTTCTAAAGTTACCTATCGACCATCTCTTGAAGCTATCAGAGAAACTATTCATAAATCTTGGGAGGTGAATGGTGAGTTTACGATTGGATAAGTTGATCCTAGGCAAGTCATTGTGTCATTTCAAAAAGAAGCAGAAGTTAAAAAAAAAACCTTATCTAGAGATGCTTATCTGATTCGGGGGGGGGGGGGGGGGGGTGGGGTGAGGTTTAAAGCTTTCAGATGGCATCAAGGTTTCAGTCTTAAGGCGAATTCGATTTGGGTACCGCTATGGGTGGATCTTCCTAATCTACCGCTTCAATTTTTTATCCGATTTTCCTCAAGGAGGTAGGTGATTCTCTTGGCATTTTCTTAGGCTTAGATGAAATCACTCAATGTTATAGCAAACCCAAGACTGCTCGTATATGCATGGAGACGAATCTCCCCGTGCCTTTCCCACCCAAAATCTAGGTAGATATCTCGGGTAACAATGGTTTCTGGCAAAATATAATATTTCCTGGTTTCAAATATTGTAACTATTGTTCTATGATTGGTCATCATGAGTTGTATTGCAGAAAACTTTTAGCCAGGAAAAAACGCAGGATACTAACAATTATTTGAAGGAAACTAAACCTAAAAAGGTGAGACTAAACAAGTTGACAAACCAGTTGAGAAAAAGAGAAAACAAGAATCCTAGAGGTTGGACCTAGTGGAGCCAAGAATTCCAAAGGAGAAGTTATTCCTAGTGAGAATCATGAGAGATGAGAAGCTAGTGGGCGTTTAGATCCTGGTCTAGATACAAATAAGCTTCTGATTCAAAATTCATCCAATGCTCTTGCTGAGGATGTGGTGGTGGAAGAAAAATCAGTGGAACAAATTGAAAATCAAGATGGGAAGGAGGATACACCTGATTTTAGCAGGCAAGGGAGATGTAAATTGAGCACAACGTCAGGCAGAAAAGGGACATGTACATGCTCTCTTGATTGGCTCTGAAACTGCTAGAATCCAGGTAGATCTCAAAGGTGTTGGATAGGAAAGTAGTGATATTTATATGGCCATTAAAAAATGTGAAAAGGGGACCCTGAAAGTGTGTGTCCGCTAGTAAATCATTCAGAACAAGTTAGTGACATTATGGCTATAATTCATGTACCTTTCGAGGAAAGTCAACGTAGTTCAGGTAGGTTTTCACTCAACTCCAAATAGGGGGATCAACAGCTTAAACTGAAAATACAAAGAATTGAAGTCAGGTAGAAACAATGCCTTTGGGAATTGGTGGGCAGCCTGCTGATTATAGTACTTAGGCCCCTTTGATTAAAAAGATGAGCTTAGAAGAGGATACTGAGAAGGCAACGTTGATGATGTTGGATTCTCAGTCTGACCAAGAGGAAAACAGTGGTAGCTCCAATAAACAATTAATTGAAACTGGTTACTCTTCAGGTGATGTCAAAAATAAGAGAAGTATACAGGCTAAGAAAAGTAGTATCCTTTTGGGGGAAGGTGAAGTACGAGAAGTAACCCGGCTGTTATTAATGATTGACAATATTATATTTTGGAATGCGCGAGAAGTAGGAAACAAAGCTACCCAAAGCAGATTGAAAAAATTAGTACATGATTACTGATGCAGTCATTTTTTGATCCCTGCTTTGACCTTGAACTGCTGACCTGCACAAGGAACGCATATGAGCCACGAACCACCGTAGTGGTGGGCGATGGCACTCCGATGCTAAAGTTAGACAGGGATTTGAGGAAGGTGTAATGTTGAAAATATGGAATTTGTAGCGTCCCTTGGCTTACCAACCTCATGTCTTATTTATAGTGCAAGAATCCTAGTTCGACTAGGCAATCGATAGCGTAGTTTAGGAACGAGATCTTCGTGGAGATCATTCTCTAATTACGAGTTGTGCTGTAGAAGGGAATTTCTCAGTTAGCTTTGTGTTCCTAGATACGCGAGAGATAGTTTCCAATCTCAGAATAATCCGTAAAAGAAAGTTTCCCTGTGTGATATGTACTTTGATATGCTTCCTAGTTGGAAGCGGAGAACTGTTGTAATTGCTTGTCTAAAGCTGGTCCTCGAGATACTTGCCTTAATAGGGCTTATGGGTATTGAGGATAGTTGTGAGTCGCATGGGCTTAGCAAGCTATAAGAGTTCGGGTCCGTTTGGCGGACTGCATTGGGCGGGCTTAGAACCACTTGGGCCGCATCAATGTTGGGCTGACGTTGGGGTCCGTAATTCTTCGAGATCATCATGACACGTGTATGGCTTAAGGTTGTGACCGTTTTGGTGTATCATTAGCTACTCCCCCCGAGTTAGTGGGCCATCACATTGGTTCGCTAAGTCATCTCTTGAAAAGATATGTTGCTCATGATTATTGAGTCCGAAACATTGCTTGAGCCGCGCGCTGCATTTACTGAAAGTGCATCGATTCAGCGTAAAGGAGGCAAGAACCTAATCCCTATTTAGGTCATCCGTTGTGCGGAGACTAACTCTTTTATTTTTTTTTTCTTTTAAAGATATTGCCCCATTCATCTTCTGATTGAAAAGATTGTTCATCTTCTTCATGGCTCAACAAAATCTTCTTGATGACGCAACCTTGGCCAGGGGCCTTGACTTTTTAGAAGACAGGTTGCTTTCTAAATCTGTACGAAGTTTGGGGTCTCTGAGGACCTTATGTTGTCTGTTCTAAAGGGCGACCGGACGCTAATGTTGCCACCGGCGAGGTTCATCTGCTTGCATCGTGGGATGCTCCAAACTGAAGTACTCTTTCCCGTTCTGGATGTGATTTGGGAATTCTTGGACTCCTAGGGATTCCCTTGGCTCAGTTGGGGCCTAATGGATACAGGATGATTATTCTCATTCTGATTAGGGGGAAGGAAGCTGGTGTCCTCATGACTTAATGAGTGATTCAGTTGCTGACTTCTCCTCGGTTGAAGAGTAACGATGTCTGTAAAATGACATCGCTGGCTTGCTTTGTGAATCTGCTAGATGACTTCAAGTTCTGGCAGAACTATTGCTTCTTGGCCCTTACGGATTCAAAGTACTTCCAGTTCAAGGGTCATCCGCTCAAGCAGGAAATCAAGCCACTTCGTAAGTTCGTATTTTCTTCTGATTTCGTTGCGCTTGGTTGCATGCTAATTGTTGTTTGTGTTTCTTCGCAGGACGATTTCCTACTACTCCTCTTACCCAGAGGAGCAAAACACTATGGAAACATTCTGCGGCTTGTCAACTAAGAACGTGGTGGAATATGTGTTCCCAACTTCACTCGCAGTAGGCTATGGGACAACTGGCATGTGCCTCCTACTCTTTACTAATTGTCGCGAGTTAAGTCTGAAAATGGGGCCCCTTCTAAGAAAAGGAAGGTCGTTGGGGACAAAGCTCATGTTTTGTCTGACACGGAGGAGCTATCTGAGATGCTTGCCTCCTTTGTGAGTTCGAAGAGGTCCCACATTAGAACTAGGTTGTCTTCGAAACGACTAGCTCCAGTAAGTGAAAACATGAATCTGATCGGCCCGTCAAGGCAAAGACCAACGTATCTGGCTGGGAGAAAGACAACCTACAATTTGCAGGGGTTGAAGACGTGTCAAATCTCAGTGTTGCGCGGGCGGAAGCTTTGAGCGAGCAGTTGATGAGGGTGGCAATGGCGGCTTTTGCTGGTGCCGATTCGCACGAGACCATTCCGATAAAAGATTCCTGTGAAGATCTACCTGAGGTTCTGGAATCTGATCTTCCCATTGGTGTGTTGTCTGATAGTGGTCGTGGTTTCATAGGCCAAGTTTCTCGTAGTCCGTATTGTTCACCGTCTCGTTCCAGGCAGCCTCTCAAGGTGTTGGAGGGTATGTTGGATAACTCGCTTCCTCCCCTTCATCCCCTTCCTCCAAATCCTGTTAACTCGTCTCGCATTAAACGGTCGATTGTTCGTGACAAAGAAAAGGTTGCGGAGGAGAGTCGGGGAACGGTGGCGACTGTGAAGGGTGGTGCTGGTGTAATTCCTAATTTGGGAGAGCTTCATCCTGCGTGGATAAGCTTGTTTGCCACAAACTTAGTGAGGATGAGCACTCAGGTTTGGCACCAGGAGGTTGACTTGGGGTATGCTTTGAGGAAGCATATAAGCAAGCGTCATAGCTGGCTGATGGATTACGCTCCAAAACCCGAGAAGGATACGCTTGAAGGGCGTAAGGATAAGGATTTAAAGTAGCTTATGCTGGGTATGTCTCACTTGAGCCAGGTGGTTGTTGCTGGGACAGAAGTCGAGGTAGCTCGTGAGAGGGTGTACACCATGGAGCGTGTCTTCTCGCACATGCAAGCGATGTATTCTAACGCACTTTATGAAATTGAGCTATTGAATAAGCAGGCTGAGGAGAAGATGCGGAGCAGTCAACCATGGTTGATGAACTCAGTGCCGTAAAGAGCAGTTTAGGTACAGAGCAGTCTTAGGTTGATGTACTAACTAGCAAGTTGGAGCTATTGGAGTGTGAACTTGCTGATGCGAAGGCGCGTGAGGAAGAACTTTTACAATAACAAGGCAAGTGCAAGTTCCATTGGGATTTACATGACAGACTGGAGCTGCTAGCGATGATGAAGAAGGAGCATCCAGAATGGGATCTTGGTCGTTAAGAAGATGTCGTATGTAGACTTGTCCGTTGCCTTTGCATCATCGGACGAAGAGGGCGGTTCGGACCCTGATGCTCAGGCCGTGGCGCATATGGACGCGACACCAGCTCCTTCCTCCGTTAAGCCTAGCTCTTCTATTTCTGTACCCTCTCCCGATGATGAGTAAACTTTGTATACTTGTACCCATTTTGCTTCGATTGTTAATGAAAACAATTTTATCTAAGTACGTTCTGTATCTATTTTGTGTTCGTTATCCCTATTGTGTGTTTTCGATTTCTCCTTGTCCTCTTATTTTGGTATAGGCTGGTTGGATCAATAGGAAGTTGAGTGGTATGTCTGCAGTCAAAAGCTTGACCATTTGCGTTGCGGGTGACTCAAAGTCACTGTTGCATAGTCTTGTCCAATAGTGGGCATGTCGCGGACAATTTAGTCGTGGGTTGCGTTACCCGGGCTGTATCTCGTCCTTAAAGTAAGTTGTTGGGGGCTTATTTGGCTTGTCTGATTTGTCAGCTGCAGCTGCCGTTATAAGCGAGTTGTGATAGCCGAGTGTACACGTCAAAGCGTTTGTACCGAGTCAGGCGTCATAAGCTCGGGTTGGCATTCTATGTAGCACATGTCTGCGCGTTGGATGGATGATTTATGTGTCGGCGTGAGTGGCCTTTGCTGATAATATATCTTTGCGGTCGTTGTTTCGAAAAAGAGCGGTGATCGCGTGGCGAGCTACTTAGGGCTCCAACCTTCCGAACCATTTATGTCCGAACAGAGTGGACTACAGGTTCAGGGAGTAAGGATTTGGCGGCCATGCTAAAAAGCAGTGGTCAAGTGGCGAGCCATCGACATCAGTCAAGGGCTGACTAGTCTCCCACCTTTCAAACCATCTACCCGCGTAGTGAGGACTACAAGTTTGAGACGAAAGGGTTCAGTGACCAGGCTGAAAAGCAGTGGCCCCGTGGCAAGCCGTCAAAATTAGTTCGGGACTGACTAGGCTCCCACCTTCCAAATCATCTATACTCGTATGTATCCAGCTACAAATTTGGGGGTTTTCGGCGGCCATGCTGAAGAGCAGTGGTCCCGTGGCAAGCCATCGGAATCAGTTCGGGACTGACTAGGCTCCCACCTTTTAAACTATCTACACCCGCGCAGTGGGGGCTACAAGTTTAGGGTTGGTAATTCGGTGGCCAGGCTAAAAAGCAGTGGTCCCGCGGCGAGCCGTCTGAATCAGTTTGGGACTTACTAGGCTTCCGCCTTCCAAACCATGCTATAGATCTGAGCTTTGATCAGAAGCTTTCATTGCCAGTCGTCACGAGCTAAGCTTACCTAATCGGGTTCGGCGACCATTGACTGTGAATAAGGCAATGATCCCTGGCTAGTGTTCGTCACAATTGTGATAGCGCTGATTAAACTCCCACTTTCTAAACCATTGGTATCCGCACTAGACGGACTAGGTGTCGGGATGAACCAGAAGCCATCGTCATCAGCCTCGGCTGACTTAGCTTACCTGGTTGGAAAGAGGTTTTCCTGCTTGAGGGCGTGCGAACCTATGTCCGTGAGCGTAGTGCACTGTGCGGACAAAATTATCGTAAATCAGCTGGTGATCCACAAGTATGATCTGATTGTAAGAATTGAGTAGGACTTTTAGTGCTCATGTCAGGCATGTGGTAGAATATTGTTTGAATAGTGGGTCGAGCCCATGGGTCTATAGAGGGAAAGCTAGTATTTCTTGCACAAATTACGCCTCGCATACGGCATAGATCGCATGGTAGCTCGTGTACGGTGTAGATTGCGAGACGGTTGAGTATCGGCCACTCTCCCTTAATTGACGGCAGAGTATCGTCTCTTCGTTTCCCATATGGTATTCACTGCTGATAGTTAATGTCGAAGAGCCCGTTTGGTGAACCATCATGTTTATATAATGGTGTTCCTCAATCATTGTAGGCACTATCTTTTGCAGGGCATATCTTTTGTAATGTTCTTTCTTGAAAGAATGTTTTGGGATTTCCAAAGGCTGAAGGGAGATCTCCATCATTGAAGTCTTCGAATGTTCTAACTTTTGTATCGATCGGGCATGATGATAATCGCTGTTATGCGTGGTCACCTATCCTGGGTGGGCACGTAGTTGATTTGCTGAGATCTCGTAATTTCTTTTCATGTTGCAGAGAAGAAGTACGGATTTTCTTCCAAGGGAAGAGTTTGTCGTTTATGCGCTAGTGCCTTGCCGCCGTTCTATAACGTTTAATCTCAGAGATAAAACCAGCGCCCAACTCCGGAGTGCTTGCCTCCACCACTTCTCGATTAACCCCGTTGTTTCGCTTTGCGCTGGAATTCAAGATCTCAATACGGAGAGGAGTGTGACATGGTCCACTGGATTGGGCCATTGACTTCTAGACTCCCTTTTCATCCCTGTAGTCGGAAGGTGCACTCTACTAGTGCCAACCTGATACTTGTCCGAATTTCACCCGGTCTACCGGATCAAGTGTGTGAGTTGGCCATATTTGGTTGTGGCTTGTCGCAGGGCCCCCGATTGCTTATTATGTACCACCGCAGACCATATTTGAGGGTTGCGTCCGCCGGAGCTGTGCTGTTGTTTGCTGATAGCGTGCTTTAGGGAGTTTGCATTGCCTAGTTTTGGTACCTATGCTCTATTTAGGTAGTCGAACTGTTTAAGTGAGTCCTTACTCCATGTAGAATCGGATGCTTGTAGTATGTAGTCTTTTGTATCCGCCTCTGGGTGCATAATGTTACATTTTTCCAATAATCAATAGAGTGTGTTTGCGTAATTATTTTTTGAATGTTTGCAAATCATATATGTTTTTAAGAACTAAAACTCTACATTGACTGTGGAAAGGAAAATAAACAACTGAAATAGACTAACTGTTGGCAGAGAGAAATTGATCCTGGCCCTGAAGTTAATTCGTATGGCTCTTGTGGATTGTTGGTGCTTTCAATGGATTGTAAGACTTCGCTGATGTCAAAGAGGCTACTGAAGAGTAAGCCTTGTCGGGGAGTTAATCTCCGCGATGAGGGAATGTTAGGGGATTGTACTCCCGCTTACCTTGATCTCACCGTTCTATTAGGTCGAAGAGCAGATTGCTCCTGTACCGTTTGACTGTCCCATTTCTCTGAAGCAAGCCACCATTGCTGGAGTCTTGTGTGAGTGGAGTGATGCATTTGCAGTCACTAAGCCTGGCTTTGGTTCAGATTGCACTGTGGGATCTGATTGGATCAGGAAACAATTTATTTGCTTTAGTGCAGCACAATTGTCGCCTCGTGCCGTAGGTTGGTTTCCACGTATTGTTCCTTTAGAGTGGTTAGCCGTGTACTTAACGCACTAGTGAAGGGTGGAGACTACTGCTTCCATCTAGTGGAGCCATGGTCTTCCCAAGATAAGGTTGTAGGTAGACGGTGCGTCTACTACCATGAAGTCCAGAAACAAGACTTTTCTCAGTTGCGGTTTTCCTGCCACTATTGCTAACCTTATCTTTCCGATCGGGAAGCACTTCTTTCCGTTGAATCCAATCAGCGGGTAGTCTAAAAACGTCAGGTTCTCCTCCTTGAAGTCCATATCGCGGAATGCGTAGAATGGGACGTTGAGCGAGCTCCCTGTGTCCACCAGGGTTCTTTTAACTTTCCACCTTACAATGGAGACCGAGATGACTAGGGTGTCATTGTGCGGCGCTCGGACTCCTTCGAGGTCCTTGTCTGTAAAGGTCAAGGTGGGAATGAGGCTCTAAACCCTCGAGTAGCAAATGTGTCTGTCCTCGTCTGTGGGTTGTGTCTGCATCCCCAATAGAGTCTGTTTACGAGATCTGTGCGATTGTTTTTCATTTGGTCTGACTCCATGAAAGAAATAGATTATGCCCGGAGTCTCCTTCTCTATTTCTTTGACTGATTCCCCCCGGTCTCTGGATCGTTCTGGTCATTTTTCAGAGTTCAGAAATTCTTTAGCTTGCCCCTGCGGATCCAGTACTCAATCTCATACCTCAGACTCTTGCAGTTGTTGGTATCATGGCCATCCTCCTTGTGGTACGAGCAGTACTTGTTGTTGTCACGCTTGGAGGGGTCTCCGCGCTGCTTTGGGGGCTACTTCAGATCTTCCCAATTTTCATGGAATTCAGTATGTCTAATAGGCTGGAATTGAGGGGTGTCACGACTCTAGATCCGACGTAGTTTGATGTTTTCTCTGGCTTGGCCCGACCAGGGTCTGACCTAGTGTCATTGCACTTCCTCTTGCTTTTTCCTTCATCCTAGCGTCTATTTCCCTCCTTCCTGTCCTTAAGAGTGGAGGGCTTCTTCTCATTTTAAGTTTCCCTTTTAACGGTCCTCAACTCCTCTAAAGTAATGTACTTATGGGCGCTCTTGAGGAGCTTCGTCATGTCTAAAGGGGGTTCCAAGGAGAGGTCTTCGTAGAGCTTTCCTTTTTTTATACCCGCAGTGAAAGCCATCACGGCTGTGTCATCGCTGCAACTGTCAATGAGGGTCATCTCGTCGTTGAAGCGCATGACATATTCTATGAGCGTCTCATGGGATCTCTATTTCAGAGTGAGTATGTATTGTGGACCTTTTCGAAAAACGTTGACTTTTGATGAAACGCGTCAGGAACTCCTTCGCCAACGTTTTGAAGGAGTCGATCGACTTCAGTGGGAGGCTTTGGAATCACATTAGTGTTGTCTTCTTCAGGCTAGTGGGAAACTTTCCATAGAGGTCTTACGAGTATTGGGCTTGATCGCATGACGTGTGAGCTTACTGGCTCATTGCAACTCGAACGTGATTATCTGGATTCTGCTAATGGTAGGCTTGTTGCTGTTTAGTCATTCAATTGGGCTTGATTCATTCTATTATCGAGATTATCATGACATGTGTACAGTGTTGATCAGAGGACGGTTTGGTGTATCATCAAAACCTATGCAATCTTACCCACATTCGGTTTACCCCTTGTTAGTTATTACACCAAGTGAATTTGGGGCCCTCAAACCTAACATCAGAACGACCACATTCCGAGATGCCACTCAGAAAATTTGCAGTAGCCGAATTAGAAGGATCTCTTCCTCCCAACTTTTCAGTCCCATTGAAAATAACATTAAAGTCTCCACCAATCAGCCAGGGGTTAGACAAACCCATCCCAAATTGTTCAATTTCCTCCCAGAGAGAACAATATTCAGATATGGATCATTTGGCATAAACAAAAGATATAAAAATATTTAGATTAACTGAAAGCATAGTCACCTGACAATGTATAATTTGATCAGTTTCACCCAAGATAGTAACTTGCACCTCATTTGACCAGAATAACCAGATTTTCCCTCCCGCTGACTCATTAGAATAAAAACTGGCAACAGGGTCTTACCTTCAACTTCCATGTATCTACTAGAATCAATCATCGGTTCTGCTATTGCCAACAATTTCACATTGTACATGATGATACACCAATGCAGTCCGCCAAACAGATTTGAACTCTTACATCTTGCTAAGCTCACGCGTCTCACAACTATCCTCAATACCCGTAAGCTCTGTTAAGGCAAGTATCTCGAGGATCAGCTTCGGACAAGCAATTACAGCAGCTATGCGCTTCCAACTAGGAAGCAAATACCAGAGTACATATCATACAAGGAAACTTCCTCTTACGGATTACTCTGAGATAGGGAACTATCTCCCACGTATCTATGAGCATAAGGCTAACAGGGAAATTCTCTTCTACAAAATGACTCCTAATTAGAAAAGGATCTCCACGAAGATCTCCTTTCCAAACTACGCCATCGATGGCTTGGTTAATCCAAAACTCTTGCACTATAAATAAGACATGAAGTTGGTAAGCTAAGGGACGCTACAAATTTCCTGTTTATAGCATTACACCTTCCTTAGATCACTGTCTGACTTTAGCATAGGAGTGCCATCAGCCACCACAACAGTGGTATGTGGCTCACATGCGTTCCTTGTGCAGGTCAGCAGGTCAATGTCAAAGCAGGGAGCGGAAAACGACTGAATCAGTTTAGCACCGTCCGTGGGGACGATAAAGTTCCTAACCTTGCACTAGCATCATCTCCCTTCGAAATACAGAGAGATGGTGACCACTAGATCACGCAACAAAAGATAGCAAGGGGACACGACAAACGCTCAGACCGGCGCTATACCGCCGCTCTCTATAGTGCCAGTTATGCACGGGCAACTGACTCACACCCCTGCGCCAGCAACAGCAATGACGGACCCCAGGATAGATATGTTGTCATCTCAAATACAACAAATCGCCAAAACGGTGGAGGCTCTTGCAAGACAAAGCCCTCCACCCGCTAATGGAGATTAGGAGCAGCACATGCCTTCATTTCCGGAGGATGACAGAGAGCAAAGATAAGAGAGTTAAGCCTCTACTAGTTCTCACTGGTCTAGAGGAGGTGGCGCAGTTAACGCGCAGTCGACTGCCAGGGCGGAGAGGCTCAGCCCTAAGAACCCCCTTTGCAGAGCAGAGGGGCACACGACCCAAATGTTCTTTACCGTATTTCAATCCCACCTTTCGTGGATCGTATTATGAATGAGGCCCTTCCAAAGAAGTTCACGCCTTCGAAGCTCGACTTCTACGACGGGACCACCGACCCATTTGACCATTTGCGCCATTACCATCGTGTAATGGCCCTCAAGGAAGGATCTGAATTGATGATGTATCTGAGAGATTTACCCAAGACAAGTAGGTCAGCAACACATTGGATCCGATTAGGAAACATATATTCGAGTATAAGTCAGACAAGGAAACTTTCTTGTATGGACAACACTCAGTAAAAGAAACCTCTTCCGCAAAACTAGGAGCACGAGTCATATAGGGAACTATCCCACATGGACAACTCCCAAATAGGAAAGGATCTCCACAACAAGATCACTTTCCCTAAACAACACCACCAAAGGCCCAGCCGAACAAGGACTCCTTCACTATAAAAGAGATATAAGGTCGATGAATTAGAGGTACGCAATATAACCCGGCTTACAGTTTTAAGCCTCTCCTAAGCCTTACCTGACTTAGGCATTGGAGTGTCATTGATTACCACACGGTGGTCCTTGGCTCTCATTTGCTACCTGTGCAAGTCTAGGTAAGCAGCGAGGAAGGAGAACAAAAATCGACTGCATCAGTTTGGCACTGTCCGCAGGAACGACAAAGTTCCTAAAAAAGAATAGTAGTTCTACCTTTTCCAGAGAATCAACTAGATGGTGACAACAAGGTCCCTCGATAATAGAGACGCAGTAAAAACTTCAAACACTCAAAACGGCAGAGCACTGCCTCAACCACAGGAGGAACCTTTGCAAACCCCCTTACCGGCTGCCGCCGCTATGGAACCAAGGGTGAATCTACTATCAACTCATATACTGCAGATCTTGCAAACAGTAAAGATGCTCAAATCCATGAAGCAGAAGCTGGATGAGACTTTAAAAGCATACTTCACGCACTTCAATGATGAGTTGACTCTCGTCAGCGTTTGTAATGATGCAACAGTCATCGCGGCATTCACTGATGGCTTGAGAAATGATAAGTTCTATAACTTCCTAACTTTTAACCCTCCGAAAAATATGGCGGACCTGGTAAAGAATGCACAGAAGTACATCGTCCTAGACAAGGAACTTAAGAAAAAAGGCGAAATCTTATAAGAAATCCTCTGTCCCCAGGGACAAAGAAGAGGAAAAAAACAGGGAACACTATGCATTCTGTACGGAGTAAACTTGGAAACTGAGCGCTCCAACTGGTCTTGAAAAGGGTTGCTCTGCAAATTACGGACCAAATAACCCTATGAGGACCAACAGATGCAATGCGTTCACTCCCAGGAACTGATTCTGCCCTTACCTTCATGGACTGAGACCTCCAAGGCGTCCGAACTCCGCACAATGACGCCCTTGTGATATCGATGTCCATAGCAAATTGGGAGGTAAGAAGGTCTTTAGTAGATACTGGAAGCAGTGCGAACGTGTTATTCCTAAACACATTTTGCAACGTGCAGTTAAGGGAAGAAAACTTAGGCACCTCGACACATCCCCTAGTTGGACTTAGTGAGGAACAACACTTCCCGGTAGGGAGGATCAAATTAACAGTAGTGGTAGGAGAGCCACGGCTCCAAAAATTAATCCTCCAAGAGTTCGTGGTGGTGGATGCACCAACCACCTACAATATCATCCTCGGGAAGCCCTGGCTTTACCAGATGGAGGTGGCGGTCTCCATTTTACACCAGTGCGTTAAGTACCCTGCTAATCAGACAGTGAGCGCCATTAGAGGAAATCAGCCAGCCAACACTAGAATGGCCCGATAGCCATCTACTGCAGATCAGGACCACGACTGGGATGCCACAAAGCTCGAATCCAGAGTTGAGCGAGGACTTTCCCAACCTGGACAAGGAGGCCCTATCAGTCCGAGAAGGAAACCCAACGTCAGTCAACCCAAAAAAAGCCTGGGACCATGTATCTGGACAACCCTAGTAACAGCAGAGCCATCCAAATAGGTTCCCACCCGAGCAAGGAATTGACAGAACATCTGGTAACACTGCTGCGACAGAACCATGATGTCTTTGCCTGGACAATGAAGGACATGGTGGGAATAAATCCCTCCATAATCACCCATTGGTGACTATAGAAACAGCACGGAAACCGGTCAAACAGAAAAAAAAAAAAAAAAAAAAAAAAAAAAAAAAAAAAAAAAAAAAAAAACTTTTGGCCCCCGAAAGGAACCAGGTTATAAGCGATTAAGTACAGAGGCTGCTAAACGCCGACATGATCAATGAAGCATGGTACCCAGACTGGCTGGGAAACACCATCCTGGTAAAAATAAAAATGGAAGGTGGAGAGTCTGCGTAGATTATACTAACTTAAACAAAGCATGCCCGAACGACAGCTTTCTGCTTCCTCGCATCGACCAAATTATAGAAGCTACTTCTGGACACAGCCTCCTAAGCTTCATGGACGCCTACTCCGGATATAACCAGATACATATGCATCCCTCGGATCAGGAGAAAATGTCCTTCATAACCGAGAGAGGGATATATTGCTAGCAGTGATGCCATTCGGCCCAAGAACATACCAGCGGCTAGTAAACCGGATGTTCGACAACCAATTGGAAGGAACATGGAGGTCTACATAAACGACATGCTGGTCAAGAGCCTTCATAGCCTAGATCACATATCCGACCTTGCCGAAGCCTTCGACAAACTTTGCAAGTATCAGATGACGCTCAATCCACAGAAATGCACGTTTAGAATCGAATCAGGCAAGTTCCTCAGTTACATAGTAAATAAAAAAGGAATAGAAGTAGACCCGAAGTAGATCCAAGATTATCTCGACATGAAGTCTCTGACCTCCATCAGGGAAGTTTAGAGCCTGACCGGGAGGGTGGCAGCACTTAACAGGTTTATATCCAAGTCATCAGAGAAGTGCCTCCCTTTCTTCAAGACACTCAGAGAGAGTAAGGCCTTCAACTAGGACGAAGAGTGCGAATAGGCCTTCCAGGACCTAAAGTCTTATATGGAAAGTACCAAGCTACTCTCAAAACTAACCCCAGGAGAGACACTTTATTTATATCTAGCCGTCTCGGATCAAGCCGTCAGTTCAGCTCTTGTACAGAATGATAAAGAAGTACAGAGACCAGTATACTACGCCAACAAAACTTTCATGGAAGCCGAAGTAAACTATCCGAATCTAGCGAAGTTAGCTTTGGCATTAGCCATATCTTCCAGGAAGCTAATGCCCTACTTCCAGGCCCATTTTATTACAGTTTTGACCAAACACCTGTTTCGCATGGTGCTACACAAGCCAAAATTATCTAGCAGAATGGTTAAACGGTCAGTAGAATTGGGACAGTTTGACATCAACTACGCACCCAGAACAGCCATAAAAGCCTAAGCATTAGCAGATTTCATCGTCGAGTTTACTGATGGTAAGGAAAATGAGCCAAACAGCTCAGAGCTGACACCAGACGACCCAGGCTGGATCCTATGCTGCGATGGTCAGCCACGCAAAAGGAAGTGGTGTTGGCATTACACTCCACTCTCCAAGCATCTTCGTCTTGGAAAAAGAGTCAGATTTGGTTTCCCAGCCTCGAACAAAAGGAATCGAGGAACTGTGCTAACCGCTTATAGCGGCTCACGTCTGGTAGTAAACCAGGTTATAGGGGTCTTTAACAGTAAAGACCCGAGGATGATAGCCTACCAAGAAAAGGTCATCAATGCAGCAGGCCAATTCAAAAGATTTGAACTTCTGCAATGTCCTTGAGACAACAACAAGATAGCCAACGCACTGGCCAGACAAGCCTCAACCACTGCAAAAACGCCAATGGACTTATTGAATTCCAATAACAATCATGTTTGGAAGAAAATGAGGTCAACGACCTTTATGCAGTCGAAGTAAATTCAAGCTGGATAAATCCAATCATTGAGTTCATCAAAGATGGGTCCCTCCCAGCCAAAAAATCAGAACCCAAAAAGCTGAAAAATAATGCAGCGTGATACACCCTTCTGAACAACAAACTCTACAGAAGATCAGCCACGGGCTCCCTGCTTAGATGCTTAGCCTCTTTAGAAGCAAACCAAGTCCTTCGAGAGATCCATGATGGCATCTATGGGAATCACCCGGGTGGTAGGACCCTAGCCTATAAGGCCCAGACTCTGGGATACTACTGGCCGCAAATGGGGCAAGATGCAAAAGACATCGTTTGCAAATGAGATAAGTGCCAAAGGTTGACGTCGTATACTCACATGCCCATTCATCCTATGACTCCAATGACCAATCCATGACCATTTGCTCAGTAAGGAATGGACATTGTTGGACCGCTCCTGACCTCAACAAATAAGAAGTTTCTCTTTGTAGCAGTTGATTGCTTTACTAAATGGATCGAAGTTGAGCCTTTATCTAAGATAGGACAGGAACAAATTGAGAAATTCATATGGACATCCATCATCTGCAAATTTGGTATCCCAAGGACATTAATCAGTGATTACGGAACCCAATTTGAAGGTAGCAAGGTCAAGAAACTATGCAAAGACCTCGACATCAGCCACCATTTCTCTTGGTCAGGGCATCCGCGGGCTAACGACCAGATGGAGGTCACCAATAGAACCATCTTTGAGGCACTCAAAAGGAAGCTCGACGTGGCAAAAGGGAAACGGGTCTCAACTCTGCCAGGAATACTCTGGGTGTATCGGATCACAAAAGAACACCCACCAGATAAACACCCTTCGGCCTAGCATACAGGTCAAAAATGATGGTCCCAGTGGAACTCAAAATACCAACTTTTCGGGCAGAGGAATTCAGATCGGAAAATAATGATGAAGCTCTGCACATCAGTTTAGATCTCATCAGGGAAAGGAAAAATCAGGCCGCTACTAGAATAGCCACCTACCAACAAAAGATGGCTCAGTACTACAACAAGAAAGTCAAGCTACGAGAATTCAAAGTCGGAGACTAGGTACTTAGAAAGATTCAGCAAAGCTCTAAGGAACACTCTAAGGCTTCAATGTTTCCGCGAAGAGCTTCCCTTTTCTTCATGTTGTCGGGCTTATTGGTCTGTTCTTTAGTCTGAAGATGCCTTAGTTTTTAGATGCCAGATTGTATGTGTATATGAAATTCTAATTGTGCCCTTCGTAGTATGGCCCCAAAAGGCAAAAGGAAGGAACAACTAACTCACTATTCCGAACAGTCTTTACTCCCAACCCCCAAAGCAAAGGGGGAATAACTAAGACGACACACAAGTTGTTACGCCATTGTTTGTTTGGGAGCAGGAAAATTGAACTCGAATTGGGAAGGGCCATATAAAGTGACCGGGGTCAACTAGCTAGGGATGTAATGGTTATAAGATATGGACATGCGGCCATGGAATATAGAACACCTTACAAAGTATTATCAATAAATGATATTTGTTTCTACCAGTCTTCTACCTAACTCCCATACGCAAGTTAGGACGACCACAATCAGACTTGCACCTTTTAGATACAGGTCAAGATGGCCACAGTCAGACTTCATAAACAAGTCAGGACGACCACAGTCAGACTTGATACACAAGTGAGGACAGCCATAGTCAAACTTTATACACAAGTCAGGACGACCACAGTCAGACTTCATACACAAATCAGGACGGCCATAGTCAGACTTGATACACAAGTCAGGATGGCCACAATTGCACTTGCACCCTTCATACACAAGTTAGGACGACCACAGTCAGACTTGTACTCTTCAAACACAAGTCAGGACAGCCACAGTCAGACTTGCACCTTTCAGATACAAGTCAGGATGGCCAAAGTGAGGCTTGCACCCTTCAGATACAAGTCAAGACGCCCACAATCAGACATGATACACAAGTCAGGACGACCATAGTCGAACTTGCACTCTTCAGATATAAGTCAGATTGCCACAGTTAGGCTTGCATTGTTTACACATAAGACGAGACCTCCAAGTCAGACTTATTGAAAGGGCCAGGATGGCCATAGTCAGATTCTAACTTATTGCTCGGAGCCTAGTTTGGATAGAACGGGCGACGACCACCTAGAAAGTGGCAGCTTAGTCAATGCTCATGCAGACCGATGAAGACATCTCGTCAGAAATCATGGTCTTTCCACAAACCATGATCATCGGACATTATCGCTCAAACACCACGCCTGCAAATGCTAGACGATAATACAATCAACACTTGTATTACCTGGTGTATGCTCGATGGGTCGTCTACTCTCAAGAGCAACGTCTGAAAAAAATCAATGACGGACGAAAGATCAAGGCCGAAGCCATGGCCCAACACTTAAGAAAGTCAAAAGAGGTCAACAAAAAATAAGTGAAAATTTTCAAGTTCAAGCATGCGAGCAACAAACCGACGCCTAGCACATAACACAATCTAGTTACAAAGAATACATGTACAAAAGATACTTGTTCAATACTCTTATTCAAAATTTACAGCTATTTGAGAGAGCTAGTTTCGGAGACCGAAGAGCCACTTACATCATAATGGACTGCGGGAAGTAAAAGAGCATTATCTAAAGCCAATCTTGAGTTGCCAGAAAGGGAAGCAGGATCGAAAACTTTTGCATTGTCAATCTTCCAAAATCATCCTTTCGATATCGATCAAAATCGAGTTCCAAATGAGGATTCTCATCCTCAATTAGTTCAAGCACTCCAGCCTACCACGGGCAATATCATAATACCCCTGAAGTTTCACGATGGGCTTTGGGCCCCATTAACTCGGCCTCCGCTTCCGATAGTCTTTGATAAAGTGCAGCCATATGAGACTCCTTCTCCACCAGCCGCTCTTTCAGCAAGTTTAGCTCCACCAGAGCATCCGCGGCCCGACCCTCAACCTCCTGAACTCAGCGTCGCCCGCTGGCCAGATCAAATTCAAACTCCAAGCGTAAAAGCAGCCAACTCAGACTCGTGAAATTGCGCCTTACCCACCAACCCCTTGAGTTGCTCACTTAAGAGGCCCAACCTATAGAGAGTGTCCGAGTACGACTTGCAAAACTCTAAAATAAGGCTCCTCCACAGCATGTACTACACTACGAGCATCAGGATTAGATCACCTTTAGCAAATGAGAACAAGGAACCTTTGGGAGGAGCCAACTCAACAGACTTCTCAGAATAAATATTGGCCCGGTGCTCGGCATTAGGCTCTAGGGGCGGGAAAAAAGATCTAATCCTCAAAGTAGCAGGCTCAACAAACTACTTCGCAGCCGCCACTTCCTGCTCCAACAGGATCAACTTAGAAGAAGAACTAGCCTTATCGACAGCCCGCCTCTTCCTGAGACGGTCGATAAGCAGCATGGTGGCCTCCAACTTAGCCCGCTTCGAAGGGCTCGGTATTGTGAACCTCCTCTTCCTAGAGTGGCCACTACTAGTCTCAATCGGGGACAACCTAGGCACTACAGGACCTACATGGAAGTGCCTTAACAATCCACTCCGCACGACATTGTCTGCGGCCATGACCTTCTCAACAGCAACCAAGGAAAGCTCATTAAACGCTCTCCTCACAGATTCTTCCTCCTTAGTATGAATTGGAGCCACAAATTTGCCTGCACAGAATAGCGAGACAACATGTCAACTTCTACGAAAGCACATGGAAAAAAAGGAGAAACATTGCACTCACCAAGATCGAATTTGAAGTTCCTGACAAGAAGTCGCCCATCCACCTTGAAGTACGAGGAATTAGAAGAAGCCAAAAAATAATTTTTTTGCCAAGACTCAAAGTCAACAGACAAGGAGCCCAAAAACTTTGGAGTACTCAGCCAACAGATTCCATGGGCATTAAGATGGGGAGAAGTCAGCAAATGCAGCATTTGCGGAGTCAACAGATGACCAGCAAGCTTGGCCTTGACAAGGACAACAATCAAAATCCTAAACTCGTCAGGTGCCATTTAAGCAGGAGGAATACGAATGTGCACAAAAAAATGCCAAATATCCTCCAAAACTGAAAAAGCAAAGCTCGACTTGGAACAAGCCTTTGTGCAAGGCAACGAACCCTTGTGGAGGCGTCAACCGATTGTGAGTCACACTCAATGGGACAAGCTGTAAATCTTTAGGAACCCATATTCCTCACGAAGCTTATCCAGATCGGACCCCTTCTATTCCCGGTAAGTTCGACATTCCGCCATGAAGAAAATTTTTATACTTTTAGAAAAGCAAAGAAAGATTTGCAACCAAGAACACGGAAAAAAAAGGATGTAGAAGAGATGCAAAGTAAAGAGATTACCTCTCACAAAAGTGGTGGCTTATATATAAGCACCACGCAGTCATGCCCTCTCTTCCTATTGAATGTTCATGAGCTCATTTAATGATGTGCGTCGCTCGAGACAACATTTCGGGTTTAATTATCACAACTTTATAGAGTTTATCAAAGCAATTCAGTGGACCAATTAGATGGCAACTCGGAGGGAGCTGTTGATGAAACAACCATACACGTGTCATTCTAATCTCGTTAACAGAACGAAATAGGCCCAATTGCACACCCAAACAGCAGCAAGCCCACCATTGGCAAAATCCAGATAGTCAGGTCCAAGTTGCAATGAGCCAGCAAGCCCACACGTCACACGGTCAAACCCAATACTCGTAAGACCTCTAAGGCAAGTAACTGAGAGATCTACCCAAGACGGGCAAGCCAACAACACATTGGATCTGACTAGGGAACATATATTCGAGTATAAGTCGGACAAGGAAACTTCCTTGCATGGGAAACACTCAGTAAGGGAAACCTCTCCCGCAGATCTAAGAGCACAAGTCATATAGGAAAACCATCCCACATGGACAGCTTCCAATCAGGAAAGGATCTCCACAACAAGATCGTTTTCCTTAAACAACACCACCAAAAGCCCAGCCGAATAAGGACTCTTTCACTATAAAAAGGACATGCGGTCGATGAACTAGAGGTATGCAATATAACCCAATTTACAGTTTTAAGCCTCTCCTAAGCCTTATCTAACTTAAGCATCGGAGTGCCATTGGCCACCACACGGTGGTCCTTGGCTCACGTTGCTACCTATGCAGGTTTAGTTAAGCAGCGAGGAATGAGAGCAGAAATCGACTACATATGTTTCTTGCGAATGCGGAATGGATAGCTACAAAACCAAACACCAGGATTGAACATCTTCACATAACCTGCTCAGATCATACCCCTCTCTTGGTGTCCTTGCCTACAGTCTCCCAAGCAGGTATGACCTCTTTTAGATTTCAAATAATGTGGACTACTCATGAAAATTTCCAGTATTTTGTCGATACTCAGTGATAGGAAGACTGTATTTTCGTTAGAGCTATGGATAGAATTGATTTTAAATTAAAAATCTAAGGAGGAAGCTGAAAAGATGGAATAAAGACGTCTTTAGTAACATCTTCAGTAAATTGAGAAGTTTGGAAGATGAGATCAACCAATGGGAATGTGCATTGTTGAATAATTGGGATGTAAATGCTAGTGTGAATCTGAATAGATGTCAGGCAGAATATAAGTTAGCTCTGGCTATGGAGAAAATTTATTGGAAACAGAAACCAAGATAATGGGAAATCAAATAAGGGGATGCTTGTACAATATTCTTTTTTGCTTCGGTTAAAGCCAAACAGAAAAAGAGAAGTATTTCTAAAATTATTGGATTAGACGGTAACTTGGTTACGAATCAAAAGGAAATGAGGCAAATAAATTTTACAGTCATCTTTTATCAATGGAGGGTTTCAGGAAGATCAAGATCTTCTAAATTGCATCGCTCAGTTGGTTAAATGTGAATATTGTGACTACTTATTGGCAGGGCCTACTATGGAAAAGTTTAAGTCTTTTATTTTCAGTATTCCTAGTAACAGTGCTCCGAGTCTTGACGGGTTTACCTTTGAATTCTTTCAGTCCTGCTGGCACATTGTTTGTATTGACATTTGGGAAGCGGCGAAGGAATTTTTTAGTTGCCAGACGATCCCTGGGTCTTTCAAATCTAATTTTCTAGCCCTCATACCTAAGACAGAGGAACCAGCTTCTTTTGCTAAATTTTGCCATATCAGTCTTTGCAACATGGTCTATAAGGTGTTTAGTAAAATCTTATGTTCGAGATTGGCTTCTCTTCTGCATGATATTGTCTCCCATGAGCAAGGGTCATTCGTGAAGGGGAGATTGATCACGAAAAATATTGGGATGGCACAAGAATTGATGCAATCAATAGGGAAAAAACGGTGGGACATAATATTATTTTCAAGTTAGACATGGAAAAGGCATATGAAAAATTAGAATGGGGTTACATTCTCCGGTTCAGAAAAAGATTTGGTTTTGATAACAGGATGTGCTTATTAATTTCAAACTGTATTTCTAGCTGTGGCTTTTTAGTGCTCATGTAGGGCAGATATGAAGGGTATTTTTGTGCTTCTCGTAGTCTTCGCCAAGGTGATCCTTTATCTTCTTTATTATTTGTTCTGGCAGCTGAAATTCTAAGTAGAGGCCTTACAAAAGATTTTTATAATGATGATATGGGTTTTTACTATACCCCCAGAGCGTGTGCCCTTATTACACACTTACTCTACGCAGATGATTATCTTATTTTTCTGAATGGGAAGAAAAAATTTGTGCTTGGTTTTCTTAAATTTCTTAAAAGGTATTGTATTGCCTCTAGGGAAAAATGAATACTGAAAAGAGTTCATTCATGATTGATGCAAAGGATCTGAGTGAAAGAATTATTTTGCTGAAACAGTGGATTGGATTTCGCCCCAACTGTCTAAATTCAAATATTTAGGGGTCCCGATTTATCAAGGGAATTGCAGAATAAATTTATTTGTCGAGCTTACAAACAAAATTCAGATGAAGGTACAGGGGTGGAAGGCTCGCCTTCTTTTTGCTAGTGGGAAGTTGGTTCTAATTCGGCATGTCCTTTGCTCTATGCCGGTTTATACCATGGCTGTGACTTGCATTCCGGTGAACGTATTGGAGAATATATAGAAAATTATTTCAGATTTCTTTAGGGGGACTATGAAGAAAGACAAAATCGAAAATGGGTTTCTTGGAAACGTCTCAGTTTGCCTATGGAAGAAAGAGGTTTGGGGGTTCGTGAGTTGCATTGTGTGATAACGGCGTTCCGAATTAAGACCTTATGGAATCTAATTTACACAAACTCTCTCTAGGTAGTATTCATGCGCAGGAAATATTTAAAAGGAGTTTTGGTAAGCCATCAGAAGAGCAAAACTAGTATGTCCCATTTTATTAAAGAGCTTCTGGAATACCGTCAAATTTTATCTCAATACCTCACTTGGAAAATCGGTATAAGAAATGTGAGTTTCTTTAATGAGCAGTAGGCGCTTTCAGAAGTGTTTGACCGTATGGGGCGGGCAGCTGACGAAAACCTATGGTCATCTCTTAGATCTTTGAACATATAAGATTTGTCTCTTTAGGCCCTACTATCCAGAATGGGGCACAATTGTTGTTTCGGAATAAATTACAGGGAATTCCTTATTAGCCTAACGTCAAGGTATGAACTTTAACGAATGATGGAAATTGCAGTATTAAATCAGTTGTGGAAATGCTTAAAAATAGGGGGAGCCTGACCGGTTCTGAAAGCGACTGTGGCATCCAATGATTCTGACCAAGATCTCAGTGTTTGAATGGAAAGTGATTAGGCGATCCGTGCCAATGGATGGGGAACTCAGAAGCATTGTCTTCAGTTTGGCGTCTAAGTGTAGTTGTTGTTCTTGTCCGAGCTTTGAATCAATAAAGCATCTATTTATTGAGGGAGAACTGGCAGCCAAGGTATGGTCTCACTTTGAAATAATTTTTTGAGATCCATTCTCTCAGGCCAGTGGAAGTTGACACTATTATGATAGTTCGGTTTAGCAAGGCGAATAAATCTTCTCAGGCTAGCCTCCTCTTCGACCTTACACCTTTTTTTATTATATGGGAGTTCTGGCTCCAAAAAAAAAAAACCTTTATGAAAGGAAGTCGGTTTCTTCTAATCTTGTTATCATTAAAGTTTACTAGTGGATTTGTTTGGTGTCAAAAAATTTTGTTCCAAAAAAGAAAAATGAAAACACTTGGATTCTTTGCAGATTGGGTTTGCAACTAGCCCTAGTTTTTTCCCCTCTGCCTTTGGTGGTTTTTTGGGTCTTCCCTACTGTTGGCTGGTATGCCCTAAATGTTGATGGATCCTCGATGAATAATAAGGCAGTTGGGGGCAGTGTTCTAAAAAATGACCAAGGCGGCCAACTAGGCGCTGGGCATTAGGAAACGCCTAGATTAATGACTGGGCGGGGTCTGGGCGGTCTAGTAGGGGTATCGGCGGTCTGGGCAGGATCTGGGTTGTCTGGGCGAGTTTTGTTTTTTGAATAAGGTTATTGTGTTCTTATTTTATTTTTCTTTCCCCTTTTTTGGAAATAAACAATTTAATGTTGCAGTTAAACTAGGATTGTGTGACTAGTCCAAACAAGGAAGGATATCCTATTTGTATTAGAGTAGGATTTAAATTCCTTATTGGCATAGGTTTCCTATCTCGTTTCAAATTGGGATACTATGTAATTGCTACCTCTATATATAGAGGCTCATATCAATGAATAAGATAGTTCTCTGTTTTCCCCTACTCTTGTTTTGCTTTCTTTTTTACTTTCAACACGTTATCAGCACGAGCCCTAATGCTAGCAGCTATTGAGAAAAAATCTCCATGCGAACGCCATTCGCCGTTAGCACCATTCGCCATTAGCACCGTCTGCCACAAACACCTTCCCTACTCTTGTAAGGTAAGTTTCTCTGGTTTCCAGTAACTGAATTCAGCAATAGTTTTCACTAATATACTCTTTAGTTCCAACTTTGAGATTTTATTTTGATTCAAAACAGTCGGTTGTTGGCTCCATGCGAATACAGGGTGTGCTTGTTCAAAATAATCCCCTGAGTTGGTGTGACATTCAACTTGAGTTGGAACTCAAAGTAATTACAAAAGACATGCTAACATGTGTTTCGATGTTTACTACATAAACTAAGTTACACATTTTATAACACAACTTAATGAGATAATTATACACTCAAATTGTTCCAAAACAAACTTCTGAGGCTATGTAAATAAGGGACAAAACCCCATAATTAGATGATCAAGAACCCCACTCAGAACTAGACTGTAAATGGATCGGATCTAGATCATATTGAAATTAGGATGTGATCCATTGAATGGTCTACCTAGAACCCACTGTGTAAACTAATAAGAAGCAAAAGGGTTGTGCTTATTCAAGCACCTTGACAGAAGTCCACCATAGCTACATATGTCCATATCATTGTATAATGTCCTGAAATAGGATAGAGTATCACATAACACGAAAATAAATTTTACATTATTTCTAGTATGGGAAACATAAGAAAACACTCATTATTTGCATGCTTAAACCCACTTATCATTTCGATGTTGTATGCCCCTTCACCTTGCTATAAAGTTGATCAATCTGATCTTGAAAGTCGGTACACAAATAAGAGACTTGATTTACCAAGGAAGTGTTTTAGGTACGTGTCATTAAGGAACTTTGCGTTCTGTATGTGGTCGGTTTGTATAGCATCGATACTATATTTTTGTATAACATCTTATGCTTAGTAGGACTAACTGTTCATGCACATTTTGTACATCAAGCCCTTATGTTGTTGTATATTCTTGAAACTTGAAAAAATTGTCTTGTAACTTTCGTCAAATCATGAGACTCTGCTACTCTCATTGTTATGGATTTCCAACCATATTGTGGTCCTTGCTACTCTCAATCTCACCAGTGAAATACTGAGATTCTACTAAAAAAAATGGTGATGCATTCAGTCTGTAAATAATTTTAGTCGAGTTTGTCTTTTGGATCTTGGCCAAGTTTACACTGCAGGTAATTTTTTGACTAGCCGGAGTTTGACTTTTAAGTGACATGGAGTTCATTGATCCAGTCAACAATCATGCATTTATTAGTGTTATCAACAGTGATTATGGATTATCTTTGTTTCATATATTAAACAATCATGCAGTAAATAATTTGTATAGAAAACCAGATTCAATACGCTGATCCCTGATTCAAGTACAAAAAAAATTTGGTATGAAAAACACCCTCTTGTTGTGTCTCTTACACTGATTGCATCACTGTACTATATATGTTAAGATGTTGTGTATTAATTTATAGCTTTTGTGAATTAATTTAAATTCCAGTCTCTCTCAATTAGCTTTCTACTCCATTCCCTCTAAGTTGGACTATGGAAGTTCGCACCAAGTCGAACAGTGGGGGTTTGCATTCGCTCCAAACTATGGCAGTTCGTGAAGCTTGAACTATGGTATACGCTCCGAACTATGGCAGTTCGTGTAGCATTGAACGATGACCGTTCACGACCATTGTTTGAAACTTCGATTTCATTCTAATCTAGTTCCATGGATATCTGTTTCTTGGAAGCATTGGCTCAGAAACGCATCGTGAAAATGGGCATGAATATCTTTGCATTACCTCTAATGATTGCGGGTGAAAGTGCATCTTAGAGAAGTTATCGTGTCTTTCGAGTGGGATTTACGCCACGACTATTCGAGCTATTGAATCCAATAATGTTATAAGAGAGGATCTCTTGGATTCAGACACGTATTGGCTTTGGCATGACAGATTAGGACATCTCGGTCTTGATTTGATGATCTGTATCCTCAAAACTTCTCACGGACATCCATTCTTTCAAGCTACCCGAAGCACTAAAAGGAATCCGCTTCGGTTGACCAACGCTGTTCCACAGACCGCCGCACCAAGGGGTGCAGCCGCCACCGTCGTCGCACCACAGGGTGTCGCCGCCATTACTGCTGCACCAAGGAGTGCCGCCATGCACGCAGCTCGCTCGTTCTGCAAAGCCTGTTCATTGAGAAGATTAGGACTGAGATCGTCCTATGCAAAAATTTCTAAAGAGTCCATCCCATTTTTACAGCGAACTCAAGGGGATATTTGTGGACCTATCCAACCAACTTGCGGACCATTTAGATATTTTATGGTGTTGGTTGATGCATCGACACGTTGGTCACATGTCACGCTACTATCCACCCGAAATGCTGCATATCCTAAACTCTTAGCCCAGATTATTCGGCTAAGGGCTCACCACCCGGATTACCCTATTAAGTCAATTTGACTCAATAATGCCGGAGAGTTTACATCGAAAACATTTGATGATTATTGCATGTCCATTGGGATTGATGTTGAACATCCGGTTCTCCATGTTCACACCCAAAAAGGTCTCGCGGAAGCCACCATCAAGAGATTACAAATGGTCGCTCGGACATTGGTTATACGCACCAACCTGCCTATATCCGCATGGGGCTATGCAATTTTGCACGCAACAATGTTACTTCGTTTGAGGCCGGTTGCCACCCAACCATTCTATGTGTCACAGCTGGTGACTGGGTACGAACCGGATATTTCGTACTTACGCATTTTTGGGTGCGCGGTTTATGTGCCAATTGCGCCGCCACAATGTACCAAAATGGGCCTCAACGAAGGATGGGTATATATGTGGGATATGATACACCATCAATTATCCGCTACTTGGAACCCTTGACAGGCGATCTCTTTACCGCACGATTTGCGGATTGTCACTTTGACGAGACGGTCTTCCAGTCATTAGGGGGAGAGAAGAACGTTAAAGTTAACAGGAACGACAGGAATTGTCGTGGTTTGTCCCCACTTTGTCTCATCTTGATCCCCGAACCACACAGTCCGAGAGTGAAGTGCGGTGAATTCTCGATCTTCAGAGCATAGCAAATAAGTTGCCAAACGCTTTCACCGATATCGCTAAAGTGACGAGATCACATATACCTGTTGCAAACGTTCCTGCAAGGATTGACATCCCCACCACAGGATGTAGCGCCGCCTCAGGAGATGTCGGGCACGGCGCCGCCGCCCGTGATGGAAACGGTGCGCGTGGTACCCTGGCGGCTAACCAGTCATCTGATCCCGCGAGGAAGCGCGGTAGACCACTGTGTTCGATGGATTCTCGTCCTAGGAAGAGGACGCAGACGGCACAAACCAATTCATTTGACATCGCTATCTCGATCGAACCATCCCATGAGAATATCCCGGACTATGGATATGTCCGAGAGGAGTCATCATTAGGGGACGCCTCAACGTCGGTACCTACTCCCGAGAATAGAGAAATCTTGGTCAATTATGCATGCATAGATGGGACATGAAATCGAAACGAAATCATCATCGATGATGTATTTGCATACTCGATTGCGCACGAAATCATAGCTTGCAATGATATCGAACCCCACTCTGTTGAAGAGTGTCAACGTAGAGCTAACTGGCCAAAATGGAAAGATACGATCCAGGCTGAATTGGATTCCCTAACGAAACGGAAGGTGTTTTGGCCGGTACTGCCAACCCCTCCAAGTGTAAAACCCGTCGGATTTAAATGAGTATTTGTTAGGAAGCGTAATGAGAAAAACGAGATTGTGAGATATAAGGCTCGTCTCGTGGCGCAAGGTTTTTCTCAACAACCTGGATCAATTACGAGGAGGCGTATTCTCCCGTAATGGACGTAATAACGTTCCGCTACCTTGTCAGTTTGGTAGTTTCTAAAAAAATTGAATATGCAGCTTATGGATGTGGTTACAGCATATCTCTGGGGATCTAGATACAGAGATATAGATGAAAGTCCCGGATGGACTTCGTTTGCCCGAATCAAGTAGCTCTAAACCACGAAGCACGTTTTCTATCAGATTGAAACGTTCACTTTACGGATTGAAACAATCTGGACAGATTTGGTATAACAAAATAAGTGAATACTTGATCGGAAGGGGATACATAAACAATGAGTTATGCCCATGCGTGTTCATTAAGAGAACAAGTTTCGGGTTTGCTATTGTTGTGGTTTGTGTCAATGACATGAATTTGATTGGAACTCTAGAGGAGTTAAAGGAAACCGCTGAGCACCTGAAGTCTGAATTCGAGATGAAGGATCTTGGGAAAACACGGTTTTGCCGCGGATTGGAGATCGAGCACCGTGTCGATGGGATTATGATTCACCAATCAGGCTATATTCAGAAATTGTTAAGGCGCTTTAGTGAGGATAAAGCTAAGCCTTGTAGCACTCCCATGATCGTCCAGAGTCTGGATCCGAATAAAGATCCATTCCGTCCCAAGGAATAGGACGAGGCATTACCAGAGGCAGAGGTGCCCTACCTAAGTGCAATAGGCGCATTATTGTACTTAGCGCAATGTACGAGACCGGACATCTCATTCGCTGTGAACTTGTTAGCTCGATTTAGTTCTACGTCGACACGCGGCCATTGGACTGGCATTAAAGACATATTTCGATACCTAAGAGGTACGATTGATATGGGCTTGTTTTATCCCTTCAGAGAGAGATCAAAATCGGACGTTGATCTTCACGAAATGGGAAAATTCCCAAAAACTGACGGCAGAGCCACATCTCCCATCGCTGGCCGTCGATTGTCAAGCCACCGTCAACGTCGACAAACGTGTTGTCGCTCGCTTTGATCAGACTCCAAGTGATGTCTTGACAGGTTTTGCTGATGTTGGGTATCTCTCTGACCCACACAAAGGACGTTCCCAAACGGGTTATGTCTTTACCATGGGGAATACAGCAATATCATGGAGGTCGACAAAGTAGACTCTTGTTGCTACTTCTTCGAATCATGCAGATATTATTGCTCTTCACGAAACAGTTCATGAATGTGTATGGTTGAGATCCATGATTAGGCATATTCGAAGTACTTGTGGTTTGAAGTCAACCACAGATGAACCTACGTGAATTTACGAGGACAATGTCGCTTGCATTGAACAAATGAAGCTAGGTTACATCAAAGGCAACAATACTAAGCATATATCGCTGAAGTTTTTCTATAATCAGCAGCAACAAATGCTCCTGAAGATTGAAGTTAAAGAGGTTAGATCTGATGACAATGTGGCAGATCTTTTCACGAAAGCTTTACCGAAAGCAACTTTCGAGAAACATGTACATAGTATCGGACTACGTAAATTGTCTGATCCCCCTTGATTGTTGGTATCAGGGAGGATACGTTGGCATCAGGGGGAGATTTGATGCGCAACGAAGATTTTCTCGAAACATTTACTTCATCTTCAAGGAAAGGACGCGTTGTACTCTTTTTCCTTCGACCAAGGTTGTTTTTTCCCACTGGGTTTTTGTTACTTGGCAAGGTTTTAACGAGGCAACATGGCATGCGTCGTCGACGTAACGTAACGTCGCGTTTGGACGTCACAAGGGGGAGTGTTGCAGTTAAACTAGGATTGTGTGACTAGTCCAAACAAGGAAGGATATCCTATTTGTATCAGAGTAGGATTTGGATTCCTTATTGGCATAGGTTTCCTATATCGTTTCAAATTGGGATACTATGTAATTGCTACCTCTATATATAGAGGCTCATATCAATGAATAAGATAGTTCTATGTTTTCCCCTACTCTTGTTTTGCTTACTTTTTTACTTTCAACATTTAATTGTTTTTTATTCAATATATGTCTAAATGTAGCAAATGATGATTACTTAATGAAATTCTCAAAGGATCTACCGTACCAATTTTAGTAATGTAGATTGAGATCATTCATGCAATTTGAAGAAAAATAAATAGTAAGTTTGAATATTTGTCCACAAATTCAACTTTGTATAAAGTACCCATCATAACCAACTTCAGTCATTTGAGTTTTAATAAATTTTGCTCATGATTGTTAATTTTTCATGTTTTTAAATTTTGCATATGTATCTTGGCATTAAATTAGATGTAATTGATAAGGTATTATGCTTAACTTTTGTAAATTATTAAAATTATAATACAAAACCTAAAACTTCCTAGGCCCTTGAACGCTAGGCACTTGCTCGTCGCCCGTCCACCGCCTAGCTCTTTTTAGAACACTGATTGGGGGTATGGTTATCAAAGAGATTCAGATGGTGACATTGTTGTGGCAAAGTAAAGTTTTTTTGGGACTGATTCTAACAATAAAGCAGAATCGAATGCTCTTATGGAGGTCTTAAAATTGTGTAGAAAACATGATGTGAGAAATTGTTATTCAGACTAATTCAAAACTGGTGACTCAATGGTTTTTTTGTGAAATAAAAATCCCATGGTCACTAGAAAATATTAGGCGAGAAATTAGAGCATTGAGCACAACAATGACTTGTAGTTGTATCCATGTCTTCAGGGAAACAAACGGTGTGGCGGATGCATTGGCAAACTTAAGACAAGTAGAAGAGGTGTCGAGGACATTTCAGTGGATTTCTCTCCCTAAAACACCACGACCGTTATCTTTGTTGGATAAAGGGAGAATGCCCTATATCAGAAGGAGATGACGGTGATGGTTATGCGGCATTTTATTCTGACAGTGGATGATAATTTGGGCCGAGAAGATGATATTTTGTTGGCTGTTGAAGAGGTTGGATATGGTGACAGGAAAGGAATGAAACAGAGCTCTTTGTGGCTCTGTTTTGGCTTTAAAACTTTTTTGTTTTGGATTGTCTGGCTGGGAGCTAGATTTGATTTGTTGAGTTTACTTTGGTTAATGGTCGTGATACAAAGAAGCAGGAGGTCAAAGTCTTTTAGGAAGCAGGTTTCTGGGCTGGTACCTGTGTTGCCTGGGTATGAGAAGGGACGAGCAGGTCTGGTTATTTCAGCTGATCACAATGCAATTTCAGACCCTGTACAGCTTGGGACGTGCTTGTCATTGGTCCCTGCTTTTGGATCAGCAGTTTAGTAGTTTTTCTGTGTACGTGGTGTTTTCTTGCAGTGGATACTCTGTTCTCAGCAGCATGCATTCTATGCAGCAGCAGTTATTTGGTTTCAGCAGGTTTGGGAGGTTCTTTGCAGTGGATACTATGTTTTCAGCACCAATTGCAGGTTTCACAGGGGATAGGAGCTGAAGATTTCAGGTGCAAAGATTACAGGTTCATGCAGTTTTCTGAGTTTATAAGGTCTGTTTTTTAATGTTAGTTTATCTAGGTAGTTTTAGATCTCAATGCTTTGTTCTAAGTTATTTATTTCATATGTTTCAGGTAACGTCCGCATCTACCCCCAACAAGTGTAAAATTCTTTTTGATCAAGTAATAAATGTCTGGCATTTTGATCAAGTAATAAATGTCGAACATCCCATAGTTGCCCCTCCTTCCCGGAGATACATTTTTTTAACAAAAAAATAAAAGAAAATCAAATATTTACACTGAGAATGGGAAATGGGTTGAAGCAGCAAAAGTGAAAACTCTGATAAAGGAGAAAGGGTGGAATAGGAAGCCTGGTCACAGTTCCATTGTGTGTAAACTTTCTTAGTTGCTGAGAGACCACAACCATAATCTGAGGGGATGTATATAATGTGTTGAGAAAATGAGAGTGTGCAACGGATGTTAATTTTCTGCCACAGGTCTCAGTGTAGTTAGATGCTACACCAATTTGGTGTAGTGTTTCTCTAGTAATTTCGTGTTTATGATGTAGTGTTTCTGCCAATTTGGTGTAGTGTTTCTCATTTTTCTCTAGTAATCTGTCATGTACTAGAGAAATTACTACACCAAATAGTTTGATTCTCTGAACTGTAATATGAAATTGTTAGACTGTAGTGTTTCTCTAGTAATTTCGTGTTGTTTTGGGGCCTATCTTTCCATTTGAGCAATTGGATCACTACACCAAATTGGCATATTTGTAACAACTTAAAAAACAGTAACACTTTTGAGCTATTACAATCCACCAAACAATTTCAAATCAAAACTAAATTTAGTCAACAAAATGAAAAATAACTACATAAAAAATGATACAATAAATTAGATCACCATGAATAGCATTACTTGTAAGCCCATACTATTTGTGGTGAAACAATTATTGAATCACTTTGTTTGTGAAATTGTGTAAAATTTCTTTGTGGATTGTTATAGCTCAAAAGTGTTACTATTTTTTGGATTACAAAGGATTTGATGGGGTCATGTACATGACAGATCGATGATCCGCTTGTACATAATTAGTTAAGCAAATCAAATCCTTTGTAATCTAACTAATTATGATCCGCTTGTACATGACAGATCGATGATGTGGTCAATGAGAAAAGTGGAAGATCCAATGAAACATACCTGCATTGAGATTTAACATAGGAAGCATGTTACCTTCACTGAAGGTATCATCAAGATACAGCTAATCAATGGAGTCTCATCTGGAGTAGGACTGATGTAGTTGATAAATTGTAAATTTCTGATAACATTCAACCAAAATGTGCAAAATTACTGTGTTCAACTGTGAAACAGGACGTGGGTTTTGTCAAGAATACAAGTTAATAACAATGTCAAGAACACAATTGAAAGAGTATTCTTATATTGAATGTTATTTCTTTAAGCTTACATTGAATCCTATTTATACACAAAGAATACAATCAAAGAGTATACAATTAAGGATGAAAATAAGGAGGAAGAATAATGAGGAAATAAGGAGGATTCTAGGGAAAGAAATATGAGAACAGAATCCATAAATATAGAAACAGAATCTCATAATTCTAACACTCCCCCTCAAGTTGGAGCATGGATATCGCACATGCCTAACTTGTCTAAAGAGTCGTCAAACGCCTTGCTAGCTACAGCTTTAGTAAGGACATCAGATAGTTGATTTTCAGACTTTACAAATGGAAAGATAATAATTCGCGCTTCAAGTTTCTCTTTGATGAAGTGTCTGTCAACCTCTACGTGCTTTGTCCGATCATGTTGAACTGGATTATGAGCAATCTCAATAGTTGATGTATTATCACAATATAGATTGAATGCATTTTTGGCGTTAACATCTAAATCCCTCAACAAGTTTCTCAACCAAAGTAACTCACATACCCCAAAAGCCATTACTCTATACTCAGCTTCTGCGCTAGATCTTGCTACTACCGGTTACTTTTTACTTCTCCAAGTCACAAGGTTTCCCCCCTACAAATGTGAAGTACCCTGAAGTAGATCTTCTATTGTATGTTGAACCTACCCAATCTGCATCAGTATAGCCTTCTACCTTCAGGTGATTATGTTTGGTGAATAGTAATTCCTTACCCAGAGCAGACTTTAAACACCTCAATATGTGTTTCACAGCATCCATGTGAGGTTTACGAGGATCATGCATAAATTGACTCACTACACAAACCGCATAAGCAATATCTGGCCTGGTATGAGACAAATAAATTAATTTCCCCACAAGCCGCTGGTACTTCCCTTTATCAGTAGAAAGTGCATCCAAACAATGAGATAGTTGTGATTTTGCTCAATAGGAGTATCAACAGGCTTACATCCAAATATCCATGTTTCAGTTAATAGATCAATAATGTATTTCCGTTGAGATAAGAAAAAACAATGTTTCGAATTAGCTACTTCAATCCCAAGAAAGTATTTCAAGTCACCGAGTTGCTTCATCTCGAATTATGAGGCCAAGTGTTATTGTAAACTATTAATCTCATCATGATCTTCACCTATCATCAACATAAATAATTAAAGCAGTAATTTTACCCTTCCTATTCTTTAAGAACAAAGTATGATAAGAGTTGTTTTATTTATAGCTGAAATTCTTCATTGACTTGGTAAATTTACCAAACCAAGCTCTTGGAGATTGCTTCAACACATTCAAAGCCTTACTGAGTTTACAAACCATCATTGTATCTGAGTACTTCGCTATACCCTGAGAAGGATCCATATACACTTCTTCAGCAAAATCTCCATGCAAGAAAGCATTTTTTACATCAAACTGCAAAAGTGGCCAATCTCGATTGACTGCCAATGACAAAAGCACTCTCACCGTATTAAGTTTGGCAACTGGTGCAAAAGTCTTTTGATAATCAACCCCATAAGACTGTGTATACCCTTTTGCAACTAATCGAGCCTTGTATCTGTCAACAGTTCCATCTGTTTTGTGCTTGATAACAAATACCCATCCACATCCTACATTTTTTTTTCCTTTAGGTAAAGGCACAAGTTCCCAAGTAACATTTCTTTCAAGTGCTTCCATTGCTTCTACCATAGCTTTGGTCCATCTAGTATCTGCTAAAGCTTCCTGCATTTTACTAGGAATAGAGACAGATGATAATTGCAGTACATAAAACAAATATGACTTGGACAACTTTTGGGTATACACATGATTACTATTGCGATATCTAAGTTTGGTTTTAGGATCAAGTTCATATCTAATAGGTTGTATGCCACGGTTAGAAAGGGGTGGAAGGTGATATTGGGACGATTGAGACTCAAGATCAATATTATCATCAACAAGAATGGGATTAGAAAGTAACTCTAATGGATTTTCAAGAGAAGATGGACTCAGTGGTTCTAGTGAAGTGTTAGGAGATGATGTACTATCATGGAGTGGATTTGCTTTAGCAATTGTAGGTGTCAAGATGTCTTCGGCCACCAAAGGATGGATTTCGGGAGAACCTTTGGTTGTTTGGTTATTGGGAAAATCCGGATTCAAAGGGAAAAATATCCATGATAAAGTACTCCATCTCAATTCTCCCCCTGAAGTGATGAATCAGTAGTCGGTGATGTGTAAAGACAACATCCATGGAAAGATAAAAGTTTCTCGAAGAAGGATGATAACACCGATAGCCTTTTTGATTCATTCCATAACCAAAAAATGCGCACTTCAAGGCTCAAGAATCAAGCTTAGTACGTTGATGTTGATGTAAGTGAAAATAAACTACACACCCAAAAACCCGAGGAACTAGAAGAACAAATGGGGGAAGAGTACAGTGATGAAAGAGCATCCAACAGTCTTCTAAAATTCAGGGCACTAGAAGGTGTGCGATTTATCAAGTAGAGACACCCATTAATAGAGATGGGACATGACCGCCAATTAATAGAGACCGAGTGACTTCCAATAAATGCCTATTTTTCCGTTCTGCGATACCATTTTGTTGAGGATAGGAAGGGCAGGTTGTTTGATGAATAACACCTATCGAATGCATGAACTCCGTCAATTTTTGTTTGAAATATTCACTTCCATTATCAGAACGAAAGACTTTTATTGGAATACCAAATTGTGTAACCATCATTTGATAAAAAAAAAGACGAAACACAGTGCAAACATCACTCTTTTGTTTCAATTGGTAAACCCATGTCATCCTAGTACAATCATCCACAAATGTAACAAACCACTTCATCCCATTATGAGTAGAAAGTGGTGTCGGACCCCAAACATCTGAATGTACTAATGAAAAAGGAAGAGCTACTTTTTTATCACTCAAATGAAAAACAGTATGGTGGCTCTTTGCCATGACACAAGTTTCACAAATAAAATCTGAAACACTACACACACTAAATAAATATGGAAACAATCTCCTAAGATAACTAAATGAGGGATGTCTTAGTCTTCTATGCCATAACCAAATTTTTTTTTTCTTGTCAACCAAGTTTACATTTACCAAGTGAGCTTGCCCTTCTCTGTTAGATCGTTGGAACCCATCCTCTAGATAGTACAATTCGTCACTTTGTTTACCACTGTCAATCTTCTCCTTGGTATGAATGTTTTGAAAAATACAATGAGTAGGAAAAAATAGATCAACACAATTATGAGACTTGATTAACTGATTAATTAATAGAGAGAATGTTGCAATTTGAGAGGGAACAAACAAGACATCTTTGATAGTTAATGTAGGAGATAAATGGATTGTACCAACTCCAACAATTGGAGATGATACACCATTGGCATTATTAATGGTAGTTTTGTAACACTTATAAGATAAAAAAAAAAAAAAAAAAACTAAACCTATAGCGATCACAAGTCATATGATCTGTTGAACCAGAGTCAATTATCCAATCACTATTTCTAGTAAAATATGAAAGCTTACTAGCAGGGTTAGACATACCTGACTTGGCATCAAATCTGGTAGTTGTGGTTAGATTCCCTTTTGGATTAGAGTCATACACCTTGAACACAAGTTAAGAACAATTTCAAGAACACAATTGAAAGAGTATTCTTATAT
Source organism: Berberis vulgaris (assembly GCA_963556465.1). Taxonomy (NCBI): domain Eukaryota; kingdom Viridiplantae; phylum Streptophyta; class Magnoliopsida; order Ranunculales; family Berberidaceae; genus Berberis; species Berberis vulgaris. The sequence continues at coordinate 62,980,559 of OY747127.1, read as the reverse complement.
TGAATGTTATTTCTTCAAGCTTACATTGAATTATATTTATATACAAAGAATACAATCAAGGATAATACAATTAAGGAGGAAAATAATGAGGAAAATAAGGAGGAAGAATAATGAGGAAATAAAGAGGATTCTAGGGAATGAAAAGAGGGAAAGAAATATGAAAACAAAATCCATAAATAGGGAAACAGAATCCCATACAGCTAATCAATGGAGTCTCGTCTGGAGTAGGATTGATGTAGTTGATAAATTGTGAATTTCTGAGAACATTCAACCAAAATGAGCAAAATTATTGTGTTCAACTGTGACCATTTAGTTATGTATGGGTCAATTGGTTTATAATGTGAAAACATAGAGGGTTTTCTAACCATCAAAAGATTTGATTTTTTAGAAAATACTATATTATTGTCTCTAATGCAAAAATCTTTTTAGGTTTAAAGTTGTCAAAATCAACAAAAAAATTTAAAGTTTCTCCCACTTCTCTCATGTTCCTCACTACCCCCATACCTTCCAAAATAAGGATGCTCTTAAACTTACCCATTTCTATTTTCATCTGAACAAGTATTTCAATATTTGAATTTTTATCTCATAAAAAAACAAAATAATTAAGCAACAGAGAAACAAGGACACGCCCCAACATGGAAAAAGGAAAAAAAAAATGGCAGCTAAAACTAGGTTTACTTGTTGAGCAATAAATGTCCCAATTGTGAAGGGTTGTTGGGGGGCCCTCTTCATGACAATCCAAGCTATGGCACATTGAAGGACGATAATTTTTATCATGCTACTAATGCTTGATCATCATATTTCTTCCCATCTAAGGTATGGTTGTTTATTTCTTTCCACTCAGCCCAGTGCCCAATTTGTCCCAAATCCACTTGCCATGTTTTGGAATTCCATTATCCTATTGACAGAACCATAGACTAAGATCATCTCATGGTTGCACAAAACACCCAAATATCTCTATATATGGATACCAAAATTCTCTCGGTTCAATCACAATAGAGCAACATGTGGGGGATTGATTCAAGGTCTTTCTCACAAAGTGCACATCTTTTTGTAATGAGGATTTTTTTTTTTTGGCCAAATTACCAATAATTAGCACAAGGTCGTCAATTATATTCCATAGAAAAAAGTTTTGTCTTGGTCTTTTCTCCAGAAGATTGAACTCTGAAAGTTGAAGTTTGATTGTTGTATTTAACCAAGATGTTTGATAGTAAAATAACTAGTTTTGTTGACTAACTGGAAATTGGGTATCGAGGATTCAAACTTCGTTTTAAACAAAAAGGTTGTATTCGATTTTGTATAGGAAATTAGTCCCACATGGAAAGTAAGAAGTGATAGTAACGCAAGTATTGACTTTCAACACTTATTAAACTATAAAATAGCATTGGGCTTCTTACTTGAAATCGACCTTGGATCTCCTTTGATTAAAAACCTTTTTGCACTTCATAATTTCATTTACTTAGCATGGTTGTGTCTGATCAACACACCATTTCTAATTCAATGGATACAACTACTTTGTTCTTGATATGTTGAAGAGAAAAACATCTTCTTCAATAAAATAATTTTTTACATTGTTATTCATTCCTGCCTTCAGATATGAAAAAGAATACATTCAGTAAATTTGCCAAAACCATGTGCTAGGGTGTTCGTCATAGATAATTGAATTTTGGTAGTCAGATGCTTAACGAACTACCACACTGAGTAGGGGCGAAATCTTTCTCATTACGACAATTAAGGCATTTTTCAATAAAAAAAAATCCTTGACAAAAATCAAAATTTTGTGAAAAAAACTTTTAACAAAGAAAAAATTCGTTGTTGGGTTCGTGGCGACATCCCCGTAGCTAAATTTTTTTACCAAGGAATTACATTTTTTTGTTGGTAAAATGGTTGATAAGTCAAGGAAACATGGTGTTGGTAATACTGACAACTATCAAGGAAATTTGTTGGTAAAAATCAAATATTTTTACCAACAAAATGTTTTGTTGCAAAAAAATTTTATTTACCTATGATTTTTTTCTTGAAAAATCTTAGAATCACTAAGGAAAATTGTTGTGGGAAAATGTAACTATCATTATCATAGAACTTTTTCGTTGGTAAAATGCATGTATATCAACAAAACTTGTAATAGGTACCATTAACAGTTACCAAGGAAAATATTTTCAATGTAATACCATCTATATATTAAAACGATTCATCATTCCCGGCTCTTATAACACTTATAAGACCTCCCAAACTCTAAGGATACCACACACCACTCTTGGTGGTAAGACCCCACTATGAAAATCTGAGTTCGAACTCCTGACCTACAGTAAAATCTATTGCAATCTTTATCAGTTGAACTATTTGAATAATTGTGTTGTGTGAAACAACTTTATAGCTTATTAAATCAAATTACTCTTCTTTTGCAATAAAAACAAAATCATTGCTATATATATAATAGGGACCAATAGATAATATTTCGTCACTATATATTAGGACTAAATATTTTAACGACTATAAGTTTATGTGAAATATTTACGACTTTTAGCAATGAAAATAAATCCACAATAACACCATTATAATTTTCAACGAAATACTAATAGCATTTTATTGTTAGATATGTTATTGAAATTGGTTATATCCCCAATAAAATAGAATTAAATTATTGTAATTAAGAAAACGAGCCTTAAAAAGAAAAGATTTCATGGAAAATTTTATCAATCTATAGCAATGAAAAATTGTTAAAGAAATAATATTTTATTGTTAAAGAAATGCTATATTCAATTTTTCAGATGACTTAATATTATTGCTACTAATAAAAAATTTCAACGAAATAATATTTTGACACTATAAATAAGTTTGGAGCTTTAAATGTAACTAAATTTTGTGGAAAAAAATTTCATTATAAGTAACCAAATAAATCATTATCTCATTCTTCTCTTTTCCCAATAGATCATTCTTCTACTAAACCTGAATAAAAAATAAATAAATAAATAAATAATTTGTAAAAAGTATCATAATTTTTTTTTTCTATCCGAAAGCATGGGTGTTGGTTGATAGTTGTCTATCATCACTCAAGCTTATTTCAAAAATCCAATTGAGTGTTTTCAAAAGAGACTTTTTGCCTCGCATGTAACGCGTATGACTCTTAAGCATAGGTAATTAATAGTCTATTTTTTATCTTTATAAAAGAATTTAATTTAGTACAATTACTAGTTAGAACTTAAAGCCCCCAATCAAACAACATTACTATAGTCAAGGCTTTTATCAACCAAATTTTCTTCCTTTGAAAAAAAAAATACACTTTAAAGTGGAAAAAACCTGTACCAACAAAAAATTTGTCCCTGGAGTCCTTGAATTATCCTTGTAAAATATTTTTGCAACGAAATAAAAATTATTGCTAATAAATAAATTTTTGTCATATAGTTCAACAATTTTCAAAGAAACGATAATGAATCAATGAGCTTAATTAAAAATATACATTTTTATGGAAATGATTATTGGTTCTTAAAAGAAAAAAAAATTGTTACCAATAAGGTTGTAATTACTATTTCCTTGTTGTAGAGATGTTATTCAAATAGATATTTTTTTTAAAAAAAACTTTTTGTTGCCAAGGACATAGCAATTCTGCTAGCCTCTATCTGCAATTAAAGAGATAACAATTCTGATTGCCTTTATCTGTAATTTCAAATCAACGAGTCTATTTATTTATATATAAACCATTACACATGATAATATATCTCTCTATGGTTATAGAGGATGAATGAATCAAAGAAAACCCATGTGGTGCAACACAATTTTGGATATCTCAAAATGCTCTTATACAATTGGATAATCTACAACTTGGCCCCTATAAACTTATGCACACACATGTTGAGTTTGACATACCAAATGTGTTAAAATTGTTGTATTTAAGATAAGCATGACCAAATCTATCCTAATATGATTATGAAGTAATATAAATATAACCAAAATCACTCTATAACTAGTCATTAATTAATTAATCGTCTCTCTCATTTTATTCATTTTGTATTCTCTCATTCTTTTATACAAATCTTTGTACCTCTCCTTTGCATATAAACAAAAGCTTATTTATAGGGAACTAACAACACGCAATCACTTGACACCTAATAACACTATGGGCTTTGTCACGACCCGATTTTCAAGAAAACAAGTATCCTTATATCCGTGTAGGATTATCCGTTTCCCCAAAATTCAGGTCGTGAAAAATTCAATAACAAAATAACATTTAGCAATAACAACTTAGACATAATTTAGAAAATTGAAGCAAACAAAACAAAAATAAAATTCTAACCAGAAAACTCTTTGACGAGGTTCGCCCTACTAAAGAAACTCCAATAGCATTAAGCTAATCGACTACATTCCCAAAGGAATGTACCCAAGAAGCAAAAACTCACTTGGGTCAGCAATTAAGCTGGTATAAACAATCTCCACCTCTAGTAAATAAAATAAGTACATTTTATAAATAAGGGTATTTTGGTGTTTTGCCCCCATTAGTATATGTCTAATTGAGTTTGGCACTCATTTCGAAAACTAATTTAGTCTTACCCCCAAATTGTAACAGTCAACCACATTGACCACCCTTGACTTGTTTAACTCTTTCAAAATACAAAATTACCCTTCACATGAGACAACATGTGCAATGCACATGCCATGTCTAAAACATATCTAAATTTCATCTAAGGGCCATGATTATTTTTTTACATCTCAATGTTATCAAATGGTATTAAAAATACAAAAAAATGAGTTTGAAGAAATGAGTTCAATCTAATCAACCCCACTGTGTAAACATCTCAAATCAATCTCTTTTATTGATGATTCAAACCCAAAACCAAATCAAACTCAATGTTCCCCTTGATCAGGAAATCCAAGACTCTTCTTCCCCATATTACTAATTCTTGAATCCATGATTAGAAACCAAATTATAACCAACCCAAAAGAGAAATTGATTTGTAACCAAATTATAACCAACCCATGATCAAAAACCTTGGTTTTGGGTTTGAATCATCAACAAGAGATATTGATTTGTGATGTTTACACAGTAGGGTTGATTAGATTGAATCATCAATAAGATCTCTTCTTCATTCTCGTCTATTTCTCCATCAAACACAAATGTTTTCTTCAAATTACATTTTGAGTTTGTTAAAATTTTGTTTCTAATCACGGGTTCAAGAATTAGTAACGTGGGGAAGAAGAAATCTTGGATTTCTAGATCAAGGGGAACATTGGGTTTGATTTGGTTTTGGATTTGAATAATCAATAAGAGATATTGATTTGTGATGTTTACACAGTGGGGTTGATTAGATTGAACTCATTTCTTCAAAACCACTTTTTTTGTATTTTTATGACCATTTGATAACATACAGATGCGCCAAAATAATCATGGCCCTTAGAAGAAATTTATATATGTTTTAGACGTGACATGTGCATTGCACATGTTGTTCATGTGAAGGGTAATTTTGTATTTTGAAAGAGTTAGACAAGTCAAGGGTGGTCAACGTAGTTGACTGTTACAATTTGGGGGTTAGACTGAATTAGTTTTCTAATGAGTGTCAAACTCATTTAAACATAAATTAATGGGGGCCAAACTCCAAAAACTCTATAAATAACATACACAATAAATGACACTTCCAAGAGATGTAGTTCCTCAAAGAGGCAAATGTGTCATTCTAATGATAAAATATTTATTTACTTGTACTTACACTATAGATGTTAACTATGGCAAGTCAGACTTGCAGAAATATTAGTGACTTCCATCCTGCAAAGAATTGTTAGAAACACAAATATATAATTTTACAAAAAATCAGTATTCCTCAATTAATATGGATGTATTCGTACATTATTTGACTTAAGCATATTATTCATTTTTATTTGAACTGATCACTTAGACGATACCACATTCGCACCACCTTCGTGCCGAACATATATGCACATATGCCTCTCTCATATAAAGGAGAACTTTTCCGTCATCTATGTCTAAGTGGGGACACATCACATACGGACATGCATCATCGGATACTCCTAACTATATGAGTAACAAAAAGCCACTCTTGGGCTATCAATATGCATAAGTCACGTCACATTTTTTTACGGATAAATATCAAACCTATTTTAGGCATTTCAAAACCACCCCCTTTCCGCAAGACCCAACCCGAAGATAATTTATTTTCTCTATAAGAAAGGGGTGCCCTATACTGCAAAACCCAGCCCGAAGGTAATTTAGTTTCTTTATAGGGGAGGGAAAAACATAAACAATAAGAGATGTGTAGTTCTAAGTTATACAATTTCAGATGATTAAATTTTCAGGAATCAAAGTTTTCAATATCATGTACTTTGATATTTCAAAATTCTTTCACAATGACGTTTTGTCATTTATAAATAAACCCCACATTCTTTTGGGAAAACTAAACAATTTCATGGATAAATTCTCTAGCCAAACAAAACACTTTTATATCATAAATTTCAGATTGTTTCAATCCAACCCATTATGTGCATTCATTCAGTAGTCGCAGTAAAACAATGGCCACACACTCACATCCTATAATAGCACAACTAAAATATTAACCAATAAATTAGGATGACATAACAAAACAATAGATTATGATGCAATTAGTATTTTTAAAAAAGGACAGTGATATGCAATGAAATCCACATACAAAAGATAATAAAAACAGAACTCACCCAAACACATGCACAACTAAAAGTCCAACAGAAGTGAGCATAAGGTCAAACGACATATTTAAAGCTAATGAATCACTAAACCAACATATCACTAAACTACCATTGAAACATATCAAAATGCTATCAAATAGAGCTTAATCACAACATGCCTTTGAACTAACTTTCTGAATAATCAAAATTAGAGCTAAGCCTACACCCTCAATTAAGTTACCAAAAAGAAAACACAGCAACACAATCAAAACCAAAGCAAAGATAAAAAAAAAAAAAAAAAAAAAAAAAACCATCACATAAAATCAAAATTAAACAAAACCCATTGCTCAGAAAGACACTCATATAAAGAATGAAAATTCTCACAAATTGCAGATCTAATCAACTAACCCAACATCCTTAAAGTCACATTTCTTACAAATTTTAGATCTAATAAACAAATCCAAAATTCGTAATTTCATACAAAAAAAATATAAATATATATCTAGGAGAATGAAGAAAACTCACGAAATACATTTTTTTTCAAAAATTCTGGATTTCTAAACATCCAATCACTGGCTGTTTTTTGTGCATCGGGAAACATCTAAACATTGGATGAACTCCAAACCAACGGTAAGATTTTCGTTTGTGTCTTGATCCACTGCAAAACTTAATACTGCGCAAAGATGTTTTGTATTACGAGATTTAAATAAAAATTTGATTTTGGGTTTCTCTTTTAACTCAACCAATTTCCACAAAAATATAATAAAAAACTTCCATCTAATTTATATACGTATTAAACTCTAATTCATAATTTAATTTAAAAAATTAAAAGAGAAAGAAGAAAAACTCACCATTTAATCACGTAACAAATTCCCCAAAGTCGTATTGCTCCAAAAACTCGACATGTCGAATTCATAATTACGATGAATCCTTTAATCCAACCACTCCAAACATGAACACGAAGAAAAACCCAAACACGCACACATGTGCACGTACACGGGTCAAACACGTCCTCTTCTCTGCCCCTTTTCTTTATCTCTCTCTTTCAGACTTTCCCCTTTCTTCTCTTCAACTTCTATTTCCTGTTCCTTTCTCCCCTTTATTTTGTCTCTCTTTTCTTTCACTTCCTCCATTTGTTTAGCAAACGAACAAAAACATAATATAAAAAAAGGGTTCCTTTCTTTCACTTTTTGACACCATCATATCTCTTCTTTGACGCCACCGTCATTTTTTTACCTGCTGAAGGACACCACCAATAAAACATGTTCCTCTCTTCTCTTTTTTCAAGAACAACAACAACCTAACATAGAGCAATAGCAACAACAGTGGCAAAGTTGCCGATCACCGCCAGTCGCCCTCACCGACCTTATTTCTCTTATTTTTATCGTCCTTTCATCTCTCACCCTGATCTCACAACTAAGGGGTGAGGGAGAAGGCTATCAATGGGATAAGGCAGGGAGAGGACGACCAGCCGGGGGGCAAAGGTGGTCGGCAAGGCAACACCACTACTCGTGTTCTTGTTCTCTGGAGAATAAATAAAAAATTGGACCGAGGGTTGAGCTTCCTTGAAGATTGATAGGTGTATGCCCCATTTTCTCGCCTAATTTCTTCTTTTCCTTTTCCTTTTTTCTCCCCCTTTATTTTTCTCTCACTCCAACCTCTGTGAGAACGGGTTCATCCTCGCATAAGCTGGAGCTAGAGCAAAGGAAAAAAGAGAAAAAAAATAATAAATAAGGGGAGGGGCAATGGTGGGGGGCAAGCAGAAATGATGGTGGGGTGGGGTGTTCGGTAGCAGTAACTTGTCCTTGAAGAGGCTAGATCCAGAGCGAAAGAGAAAATAGGAAAAAAAAAAAAAAAAAAAAAAAAAAAGGGGTGGGGGGGAGGGGGTTGTTGTTGTTATTGCAGCCTATTATTGATGAGAAGAAAAAAAGGGGCATGCGAGCAGCAACGGCAGTGTGGCAAGGTGGGAGAGAAGCGATGGTGGCGGGGCAACGACAACAACGTCGAAGACGGTAAAAGAGAAACGACTGTTGTTGTTATACTGAGGAAAAACCTTTGAGAGTGGGAGAGGAGAAGACAGAAAATAATTGAGAATTTTGAATTTAATGTTTATATCGGTGGTGTCAAAAAATAGGTGGTGGTGTCAAAGTGGAGAGAAATGGTGGTGTAAAAAAGTCAGAGCCTTTTTATAGTGCCAAAACTTGAAGGTTTCTCTGGCCATCAAGAATTTTGCTTCCATAAAATACTTGATTGCTTCTAATTCAAAAAATATTTTTAAGGATAAAGTTGTCCAAATCTACACTATGTTCGAAGTTTCTCCAGTTCCTTTATCATGTTCCCCGCTACCTCAAAACATTTCCATAAACTCTCCAAATTTTCATGACACTTTACAACTTGCCCACAATCTTTTTATATCCAAAGAATCATTTCAACATATTTTAAATTATTATTCAACAAATGTTTTTGAAAAGAAAAAGGTAAATAATTTGTAATATGTTAGAAAATACGAAAATAAATTGTATAATATGATCCTAACATCCCATGTTATAATTTGAATGCTAATAGCAATCAAATTTGTTAAAAAATCCCGCGCTGGTAATAACCATGCCTAATATAAAAAAAAAAATGCAAACAAACCATAAGACAAATACATTCAAAGATAAGAAAATAACAAACTCTTACTCGCTTGAATGACAGTGTAAAAAAGAAAAATGACAACATAGTTCAGTTTTTTTTTTTTTTCAATTGCATTTCATGGTCTAATTTAGTACATTTCCATTAAATTTTATTTAAAATCTCACGTACATAATAACCCGCCATACAGGATTTGCATATGGAGAATGCAAATATATGTATGCTACAATACTAGCTATAGTAGGCATTTGGTAAGTGCATTTCGCCTCTACCATCACCAATAATAGATTTCTTGAAAATCTGACAAGATTTCTACACATTAACACTTGGGACTATTTTCATCACACCAACATTTGGATTCACCCAAAAAACTAAAAAAATGAAATGTATTTGAGGGAGTGAGAAAGAAAACCAATTATGAAGAATCGAGAGAGAAAGTTGTTGTAAAGAGTGAGAGCCCACAAAAGAGATCTTGGGAAGAAAAAAGAGAGAGGCTACATGGCGAGGAAATGAGTGAGGGGAGTGAGATGGAGGGAGGGGAGCCATTCCCTCCACCTCACTCCCCTCGCTGGTTTCCTCGCTCATTTCCTCGACATTTAGAATTCCTCAAGAAAAAATATTCATGTTTTTTGCAAATTAGGAGGGGGGCGATAAGTTGTTGGGAGAGAGACACGTTTAGCGTCCTTTAAAGCAACTAAAAACTAAGTGGGTTCTAAACAGACACCCAAAATTTGTTTTGGAACTTTTTGGTACAGTTCTTAAATAAAATAGAGGCAATGGCATAAAAGAACACATTTGAGTTTTAACTGTTAGTTTAGGACCACACAATTTTCATTTAATTAAAAGCCACCTCACCTCCCTCGCTCGTTTCCTCGCTCATTTCCTCGCCATTTAGAATTTTCCATTAAAAAGACCACACGTGTTTCCTATCTCTCTGGTGTTCCCTATCGACAACTACTCTTTGCAAACATAAGCTTATCCTCTCGATTATGTATGTATAAATGCCATTTTTCTCACTGTTTCTCTTTGTACGCGAAACTCTTAATTTTGGTAATAATGCACATTTATTCTCAACTAAGAAAATCAAAGCTCGAATCCCATTAAATCAACAGTTCGTTTTAAGAAGAATTTTTTTTAATAATCTTAAGAGAGTCGAGACTAATTGATTGAAAGGATAATTACTTCTATTCTAAAATTGTTAAGGCATTAGATGAAATAATTAGTTGTTAGAATCTTAGAATCTACTTAAGAAAGTGGATGAATTGGTAAAGATTTTCGCTTTATGTCTTGACAACAACAAATAGTAGGATGATAAGGAAAGAGTTTTGAGTAGTTCTTTATTTAGTTTAAACTAACCGTTTAGCTTTACATAATGCCTCATCGATTATCTCACTCAAGGATTTATTGCCGATTCCATACACTTGCAATAGAGCTGGCAAAATGGCCTGAAGTTGATCCTGATCCAACCCTTAAAATTTGTCACTAGCTCAGTAAAATCTTGGCTCGGCATAAATAAGGGTTGGGCTAGCCTGACCCTATTTTACCCTAATAATGATTTGGGCTTAGCTTTTAAATCTGAAGCAACCCAACCCAAAATAGCCATTTTTTACTTTTTTTATTATTATTTGTAATTATCCATTTCAAATGAATATTTTTTAACTACTCATCTAAAACATATATAAAGAAAAAATAATGTGAGAGTGTAAGACTAAATGATATCATATAAAAAAGAATAAGGGAAATCAGCAACACTATAAAATGGAAAGAAAATGAATTTTAAAAAGAACCTGAAATCTTGCAAGGGATAATTATAAAATCTTGTATTTTTGTCAAATGTTGAGTGTTATATGCATAAGGCATTATAAATTATTTGTGTACATGAGTAAACGTTAAAGTTCCCCAAAAATGTACTTAAAAACTTTGTTTATCACTTAATGTTTAATTTTGCAAAATTCAGTGATTTTCTAATTAACTGGTGTTTCATAATGTGTTAGGAACCAGTCTTTATCTGGAATTCCCCGCATTGCAAGCTGCGAACAGGAATTTTTCTGGAAAAAAAATTTCTATTTGCGGTGAACAATGCGGGAATCTTGAGATAACCCGCATTGTGCACTGCAAACATAACTAAAACTTGCAAAAAAAATTCTGAAACTCAGAATTTTTTTCACTTTGTGCTATTTTTTTTAAGCTTAGTTTTCTAAAGTTTTTGCGCATTGTTGCATCAAACCTAAACTCGAACCATACAAGTATTTCGAACTAATCATTTATGTGAATTCCATACAAGTCACATTGTCGCATCAAACTAGATTTTTCAAAATTTTATCTGCAATTTGTTCTGATATTATTTTCTGATTTAGCATAGTCGCATAAAACTAATCATTTTTCTAATGTCGCATTTTCGCATCATACATAAACAAAAACTCAAACTAATATGAGTGAAATTTCATATAATATATTACCAAAATTTTGAAACATACAAGTCTTCCCTTAAAAAAACGGTGACTTTTTTTATCAAAAGAATGGTTCGACTTCTTCACATTTTTTGCCATCTACATTTGCCATTTACATTTGCCGTTTACATTTTTTCATCACAATAATGGTTAGCAAAATACGATATGTGCATCATTCCAATATGGTCACCACCTCGTTCGACTTCACATTCTTCTTATTTTTCTCATTGAAGTTCCTCAACATTGTCGCACAAATACCGAGCTGGATATCAAAACTAATCTTCAATGAGATTGCCTCAGTAAACCTGCGACACGGCCAGGTTGGTACTATAAGAGGCAATGGTGGGTTCAGTTGCATATGAAAGACGATATAGTGACTGCTCTGAGCCAAGTGTCCCATGAAACAAACGCGTCCTAAGTCAAAATGTGGTGTCGGGTAAACATAGGGAAAACATGTCGTGTTTTGGTTCCTATAACAAACAAAGACGCACTGATAACGGTTCGCTGCCAACTCTAACGTATCGGGGTCCATAAAACAACTTTCCTTGTCTATCCGCACCTGACCTTCTGGAATTACCAAAAAGTCCTTCACAACTTTTACCCCTGCCTCGTGCCACATTGCAAGTCACAACTCTTCATTACTCTCAACCTCCATAAGTAGCTATTTTCGTACCTGTTTCCACTGTTTTCATCGTCATAATGAAGAAATTTGGCTATGCATTGAAAGCCACAGTTTCTGTTGCATGGAACGTTCTCAATGTCATAAATATAATCATGTATCCATGACGGAATCTGCCTCATCAATCTATTGTTATGAATTTTCAGCTTCTCCTTTTTTATTGACAACTTCTTACTTTTGTCTTTCATTTCTTCTTGTGTCATGGCGTATTTGTGTCCCGAGGGATCCCTTTTTGTGGACCTCTCGTGCTTAACCAACTTCTTCTTTTTCGGTTTCCCCTTTTCAGCCAAAAGTGCTAATGGTTCAATCACGACACTATCACCCGGGGAGCTCAGCTCTATAAGCTTCCTCTTCATAACCAACTTCTGATTATGACTTGACTCATTGAACCTATTCATAAGGGCATCAACCACTGGGTCTATAATCACATCGCCACTTTCACGAATAGGTGTTGTGCCAAGTTGAAGCCAATACTTGTCTACGGTGCGTACTGAAATTTGTCCTGTGGGAGTTATATAACCTGTAAGTTCATGAGCGCAAGGTAATCCATGAGTCGTTCAAAGCACATAACCACACTTGACAGGGTCAACCCCCACACTTTCACACCTCCAAAATTTTGAATTTATCAAATCAATAGTTCGGTACGCCACCGACCCATGAAGTAAGGCAAATAATGTAAAGTTATGTTCAGTCTTCAGCTTCGTCAAACTATGCTGAAATGACGACTCTATCTCAACCAGTTGGACTTCGATCATATCATGCATCTTTTTCCAGACATTAAGGAATGTTCCTTGGGAATTTTCCAACGAGTGCTTCAACTTCGAGTGTGCACCTTCAACTCGACCCGTTGTGTGTTGCCCAAAATGCATAAATTTATCCGTCCATACACTAGCAAAATACTCCTTATGGGGATACCAAACTGTCTTGAAATATTCCAAACACTTTGGGTATTTTTTCCATCTTTTATCAAACTCAATTATGGCCTTATTCAATTTATCTTCTGAACTTGATATATACAATTCAGAAAACGAATCTATAAAGTCAGCCCACCGGCCATTGTCCTCAAAGTGCCTCTTACAGTTTTTCTCGATATTTGTATTGATGTGCCATGTGCACAATAATTTCCTTGCGTTGGGAAAAACTCGCTCAATAGCCTTGATCAAACTCAGTTCTCTATCAGTCACAAACACGCTTGTCAAGTTGTCTGGCTCAAAAATTCGTACAAGTTTTTCCAATGCCCAAGCATATGACTCTTCCTTCTTAGAACACATAAAACAAAATGCAACATTGAAGGTCTTTCCGGTCGACGTCACACCAACAATCTCAAACAACGGCAACCTATAGTGATTCGTTTTATTCGTGCAATCCATAAGCATTACTTGTGGAAAACACTTTCCCAACTGAATAGATTTAGGATGCGCCCAAAAAAGGTTGGTGACTCTATTCCCCTGATCAACACAATGTCACTCTATGTACTTGTGCGAGCTCAATAACTCTATAGTATGTTGCAAAGCCATCCTGCCTATTTGTTCGAATACCTTTAGCCAACACAATACATTGTAAATATGCTTCAAAGTCAAGATATTATTCGGATACCTCTCTTTCAGCCGAGACAAGATGTTGTGAGGGCTCACACCGGACTTCGCCATATTCTGCACATAAATCATCTCCTCTACGTTCAATTTTCCAACAAACGAATGATCATCAAATGACTCTAATCGAGATTATTGTGGGTCCCACATGTCACTTGCAACCTCCAACGGTCATTCTCCAGTGGGATCCCTCTCAACTCAAATTTGCACCCACACTACTTTGTACTGCTTGATCGAACAAAATTCTTTAACCTATTGAGTTTCCCTCTCCTTTCACAACCAAAATGGACCCTTCCCTTCCTTCTTTGATTAGCCGATTCTGATTTAGTGATAGCAACAACTGTGTTATTATCCCTACCGATGCCTTGGACCCAAGCTATCAATGCATACCTTGGTGAGAATACCTATAAAAAAAAATCAAAAACTTGTTAATAACAACATATTTATAACAATGGAAAATGGTGAAAATGAAAATAGGTCAAAACTTACATACCTCGCCCGTAACAAATAGCTTACTATCATCGACTACTAGTATCAATGATATTTCTTCATTGTTATTGCCACCACTTCTATCAACATTCTACATAATGATTCAATTTATAATTAGTTTCATGTATTAATTAAAGTTTTAATTTACTTAACAAGAAAATGGCGGTTACCTCTAAATGGTTCGTTTCTGGGCTCTCAACATCGTTAAAAAACATCTTCATATCTATTACATCCATTAGAAATGCCTATGTATCAATCAATTATTTTGAAAAAATTATAAAAATAAAATAAAATTACATGCAAATTAGATGATTTTTTTTTTTTGCATATTACCTCCATTGAAAATGATTATCCTTGCTCTTTCAATTGATCATCTTTTTCACCCTCATGTTCACCCTTAAAATCTTCATTCTAACATCATCAACTTCACTAAACCCTTTCATTTTTAACTAATAAAATGAACTAAATTCTTCCAAGTGAAATGTAGTGGAATGCAACCAAGGAGGGATAGACAGGGAAGAGGATGAGGAGGAGGACGGCGAGGAGACAAAGGGTTTTTGTTGTTTCCCTTTGTGATTTTGGGGTTTTTGCAAAGAGGAAGAGATATGAAAGAGGAGGACGACGAACCTTGCGAGATAGTTAAGTTTGATCACCAAGTTTGGGACGACACACAATAAAGAGAGAGATAAAGGGAGGGAGGGGACCGTTTTGCATTTTTTTGAAAGGTTTTTTGCGTTTTTTTGTTTGGTTTTTTGGTTTCTTTTAAGGTTCTTACCATATTTAATGGTGGTGTGAGAAAGTAAAAAAAAAAAAAACACAAACATTAGTGGTGTAGGAGAGAGGATATGGTGGTGTGAAGTAGTCGCTGCCATTCCTATATTTTTGCATCTCCATGTGTCTACTGTCTTCTTTCCCACAAAATTTTACACAACCAGAGCAATTTTTTGAACCCATCTCTTAACACCTTTAGCCATCACTAAACCTGCACTTTGAAAGCGTGTAGTTTTGTATAATTTTACGCAATGGAGGATGCCTGCACTTGTTGATTCTCATCCCACTCACTTAGTCGATAAATTGAGCAATTGATGTAGCCTTGTTAACTTGAAAGAGTGGCAGAGTCAAAACAATAATTGATATTTGATTTGTATAAGAATGCATAGCTTCAGTAAATAAAATACCAGAATCCATTTAGGAAAAATCCTTACCAAGTGTACTGGCATGGATTAGAATGGAAACATTTTGCTCCTGTTCTGATTGTCAAAAGTTTATTTTGTTAAACTAATATGTAGTTTGATGGAGATAAAACTGTATAGCATCCCCACGTGTATACTAACTTGAAGCTTGAGGCACGTATATTTGCTATCATTTTTCAGAAATTTATAATTCTGGGGAGAAGGGAAAGATGGAGAGAAATGTATGTAATTTTGACAGCATCTGCCGCTTTCTTTCCTCATAAGCTTTTATTATTATTATTATTATTATTATTATTATTATTATTATTATTTATTTATTTTGTCTTCACTCTTTCTTCTCTTTTATTTCTTCCCTATATGATCATCCCATCAGTGTAGAATAACAATGGACATGAATCTGGACAAGCCAAGAGTAGACAGATGGAATGATGGTGGACCAACACAACCATCAATAATTAACAGATAGGCGCATCACTTTATAGAAATGGTTCCACTAACAACACGCAAAATATAAAAACAGAAATGTGATTACGCATTTCCAAGGCCTCATGCCACAGAGAAGTCAAAACGAATCAACAAAGTTAAACAAGGCATTCCTACACAAAATTGCCTCGTTTAACTGTAGAGATTGAAACCACAAAGTACCCATTTCACATTTTCTGTGAAAATGAATGCTGCAAGATTCGAACAGTACAGCAAATTAAACCTACATGTTTAATATTCCAGTGTGTTTACAGTTGTGAAGAGAAATACACATGAAGCATCCTATGAACAAGACTTAAAACATTCGGGAAATCATAATCTCACTACATGGAGGAGAAAAATAATCATTCTTTTCATGTTTACAGAACAAATTTTTCTGTTACTTTTAACTCAAATTGCTATCAAAAACCTTAAAAAAGAAAACTCAAAAATTTGTATGCCCACAAAATTACCTTTAGAGGTCAAAGAGTGAAGTTCATTTACCACTCCAGAGGATAAGCGCTATATACTGGACCTTTACCATGCAAAACAAGTTCCCACGACTTTTCCACAATCATTAAATGCAGCTCCTATGTACTGAAGAACCTGCAAATGTGAATACATAGTGTTTAGGTTTACATAACTAATATAACCATGGGAGGTAACCATGGTTTTCAAAAAACGTGAATCATAAGTGTATCGAAAACCTTATATATAATATAAGCAAGGAAGCACGAACTCTTCAGAAAACTTGTCGTATCCGTATCTAACACGTATCCGACACCTATACTTGCTCGTCGGCACCTTACATGGTCAATGTAGTTAACATGTCGAACACACCTCCGATACACCCAGAACTTGGTCAGGAAAGTCAATACTTGACAACTGACTTTGTTTTTCTTTTTTTCTTTTTTTTACGTTTAGATGTGTGCAAATAATCACTTAATTTCATGTTGTTGATTCATCCGAAGTGAATTACTCTTTCAATTGCGACTCAAGATATAGGGCAAAGAGCCACTAAAGCATAGAGATAGTCTATGTTTTTTTCTTAATCTTTGCTTCTTCTCTCCTCTATTATATTTTTTCTACTTTTTTTTTTCTTGCAACAGAGTGTCATCTCCTTCTCCGCCTTTGCACCTCTTCTTCTCTACGCTTTTTCTACTTGCAACAAAGATGAAGAAACTATAGGAAGACACTTTATTAGATTATTGCTTATGTTTATATGACATTAAAAAAAAAAGTAGTATGTCGTGTTGACGTGTCTCCAAGTCCTAGTTTTTGAAAAAAAATCGAGTCGGCATGTTGTGTCCGCACAACGCGCATGTCCGTATCCATGCATCCTTGTATACAAGTATATAAAAGGCATAAATAAGACTTATTCAAGTAAGGAATCCCAAAAATTCTTTCATTGATATATAACTAGTGTAACACTTTATACTTATATGGTTGTTGACTTTTTTCTCCCCTGCCGTTGGCACTAGAATGAATTAGTAACATAAAAATACCTTAAGAATGTGAAAAAAATCCACAAATAGGAAAAAAAAGATTTTTTTTTCTTTCTCCAACATGGTTTTTGTTGTCGAAAGCACTTCCTAAGAGCATCGCCAAGGCGCCTTCCTCAATACCTCACAGCTCCCCCCGCCCCCGATCCTGATAGCATAGGGTCCATGAAGTAGCACCATCCTTGACACTTCAAATTCCAATTCCTTCCTTCAGGTAGGAGCATAAAATCTAGGGAACTGAACTGAGAAAGGAACCTCCCCAATTTAAACATTGTGCCCAAAACTTGAGTTTATCTCCCTTCCCCAAAGAAACATTCACCCTATCGAAGCCTTGTAATTCGAAATTCTTTTCCACAAACTAGTAACACAAAGAAACCTCCACCCTATCAAAGCATTGTAAATTTGAAGTTCTGTGGGACTGCTAATAGCGTAAGAACTGGAAGGATGCTTGGTTCAGTTTTTGGTTTATCCCAAACTAAAAAAAAAAAATCCTCCATGGGAGTTTAGTTATCCCACACCCACAAGTCTGGCTCTTGTTTCCGATTTCCAGCAAACTAACTAAATCTACTAAATTGGGAAGCTCCATTTCATTCTAATTTCTCATTGGGTCAAGCCTTCAGGCCGTTTGGTTCCCATATATACTATGCACTGATTTACAAACCCAATTGTTGAGTAAAAACTGGAAAACATTGGAAAATGCATGCTTTAAAGAATGATCAGCTAACCGTCTGTCTTCACAGAATTGTATTCGATCCCCCTTGTTGACTACATATGCTATGTGTTCGTTTTAAGTTCATGATAATTTACCAAAGTGTGCATCTGTACGGAGTCTCTATTGGCTTGGTGAACCAATTGCTTGTTTTCGTACTTCTCAGCCACTAATACCCTCCAAAGTGTTTTCTTCTTGCCCAAATCTCCAAAGCCATTTTTCTTGCTTTTTTAAGGGTAAGATGGGATCAGGGCCTACCCTTATTATAAAGCCAATTTGTTTTTCTAGTAAAAAGCTTGGTTGAATGCCTTCAATCTCCTTATACCCAAAACCCCTGTTTACTTTGGCTTGCATACCACATCCCACTTCTTCACCAATCCAAGGGACCTGGAACTTTGGGGTTCAACAATCAAGTGAGCTGGGAAACATATGGATTCATTGAACCTATATGTCATTTATTCTTTGATTGTGATCCCTTTGGTCCTCAGTGTTGGGTAATTTCAGGATCTATTTGGTATTCAGAATCTCCCCTCAAGAAGCCAAAAGTAGGCTTCTTCTCTCAGATGAGCTTTTGTGGTATTCTTCCTTCTATTTGGCAATGACCTTTTTTTTCGTATCAGCAAAGCAAAAAGTTTCATCGTATTGAAAGAAAGCTAGCACTAGACCAAAAAGTATACATCAAGTAATTCCATTCAGCACTATATCAAACATATAAGAGAAGTGGGAGTCTTTAAAATGCCCCACGTCTAACCCCACACCCACAAAGTAACCTTAATATCTATCCACAAAATATTACACCTTTAGAGACATTCCTAAAATTTGTATTGTTTCTATCCAAATAATGCAGGCAAAAGCATGTAAAATCCTCTCCCACACCCATTTCCCCAAGAACTTAAAAGGTAGAATGACAAACAAAATCATATAAATACCACATAAGCACAATTTCAAATGTTGGATTCTGAAAAAAAATTCTACATGATTAATTAATTACCTCAGTGCTTAATTTGGACATGAGGGCCATCTTCAACTAATAATGCCTTTGTTTTTGTTGTTGACGTTTCACATGATAATGAATTTGTCTCACTAGATTGGCATGTTATTGGCACATCCATATGCTCAACATCAACCATTCTTGCTTCTGGATTTTTAGGCTCTGTGTTTCCGGTAGAAGCAGCTGCTTCATTATTAATGCATGTTGACTTTACGTCAGATGAAGACCCAAACGTAGCAGTCTCAGCCAGAACTTCAGCATCAGGAGGACTCCTGAGACTGGGTGTTGGAAAACTCTCTCTTCCACTGTGGTCACTGCTAGAAGTGTTGGATCCAGTTAGCCAAGTAAACTTCAAGGAATGGCCTTGCCAGTTTTTACCATTTAAAAATGCCTTCTCAGCAGAACCGCGTGTTGTGAAAGTGACCCGAGCAGAAGCGCTTTTCTGTGGCTCTGATGATTTAGTACCAGCATTGGCTTCACTATCTTCTAGCTCAACTACTGAGAGGTCACCAAACGCGGAGAAGTGCTCCCTTAAGACACCAACCTAATCAATATATGAAAAATCAATACACGAAACAAGAATACTAAAGTAACCAATGATTGAAAAAAAAAATTGAATGAGTACAAAAAAATTATCACCATGACACATTCCCCTAGCGAATCATAATTGACTAAAACATAATATCAGAACATAAAGGTGTAATAAGCCCTTCATGTAAACCCTACCTCCATCACACAAAAATAATAATTTCAATAACTAATAATCAGTTCAGACTTATGTTTTCAGAAGGGGTTATCTTTTCTAGAACAATTTTATAAGCAAATTAGACACATCTTAGGTTTATGTTTCTCTTATTATTATCATGGCAATAGCCAGGAATCCTGGGGTTTATTGAAGAGAAACTAACATTTGCCAAGTACGTATACTACACATATAAAAGAGAATAAAGAAAATATTCTTACATTTGCCAAATCAGCTGGTAACGGGAGAATTCTAAATGTGGAAGGACGGTTATCCAATTTGAATCTGTTTGCCACAAAAGGAACCCCCAATTGTACTGATGAACGAGTTTGATGCTTCAAACTCATAGGTGGCTGTAGCACCACGGTGGAGTTTGTTTTAGAATTGGGAGATTCGATGTTCTCCCCAGAATGAGTTTTATCCAATGTTTTCTCAGCTCCTGGTCGGTGCCCAGCAGTAACAGGATTCATGGGCTTGGGCATCCCAGGTATTTGCCTCTTAACTGTGTGTGCTGCAATTACTTCACCCTTCACCGTAATCGCCTGCACAAAGCCACAAAATAAGCATTGTATGGTTGACTACCTGTATCCTGGATAATCCATTTCTTCTAGTGTCACTTAAAAAAAAAAAAAAAAAAAAAACGGAAATAGAAAGGTATACACAAAAAACTATAATGTATTGATCGTAGAATATTCTCAATGGACTCCACATTCAGCATGCTAACAATAAGTGTGAAAAGAATCCTACCCTTACTTGAGCAATGAAAAAACAATGTGGCAATGAGACTGGATGAAAACAAGCAAGCAAACACCAACCAAATTATGATGCAAATATCAAGAAAAGAATGTTAAAATGTGAAAGAACAAAAAAAATAAAAGTGTCATCTCCCTCATCATCAAATTTCTGTTTTAATGTTTGAGTTGAACGACAATACACCCCATCAATATGTATGTAGGTGAGGCTATAGCTTCCTAGGATCTGTAGCTGGATTCCAATATAGCTCATTTAGACATTCACACAAGCATATTTCCAAACTAACAACCATTTCATTAAATCACAGACTTTTGAACAGTGATTAGCATTGTAGTCTAGAGAAAATAAGTAAAATATGGAAATTGCCTCACTTGTTTCTCAAGCTTATCCAACTGGCGACGAAAGTCATTTCGTTTCTGATCGAGCAATTCCTGCTTTAAACGTAGTTCCTCTTTCAGAAGCTCCAAATTTTCAAGCTTCTTTTGGGATGGAGGTGTGACCTTTGGGCCATTCATCACCACAGGCCTTGGCTGAGCAGTGAGAACAGGAATTTCAGAAGATGGTGCAGCAGTAACTTTTAAAAGTATGGCTGAGAGATTTTCTTTCCCTCCACTGCCAGTAGATGCTTGAGCTGGAACAGAAGTAGAAACACTAGGTGCTGCAGTGGAAGTGTCACCTGTCCTTATACTGTTATCAGGAATGCTGTCCCTGTTTGCCCACCAAAGCTTGATGAAGCGGTTACCCATCACAGCATCAGGTGCCTTGAGAGCAGCCTCTGCTTCTTCACTTTTAGAAAACTGGACAAAAGCTCTTTCACTATTTTGTGGTATATAGATGTCAATAACCTTGCCAAATCTTCGAAAATGTGAAAAAAGTGCCTCCTTTTTGTTATTTTTCTGGGGAATACAATTAACAAATAGAGTACGTAAAGCTTTCTGTGATGTTCTACCACTATTGCATGCTGGATGAATTCGCAGCCTTGGAACAGCAGCAGAACTCACCACTTTGTCACCACCATCCTCAGAAACAATCTGTTTCCTTTGATGAGTAGTACCTGGAATGGTCAATAATGACTCATCTTGTTCTTTGGTTTCATTTTCATTGTTTCCCATAGAAGTTGCATCACTATCAATTTTTGCTGTCATATCCAATCTATTTCTAGGGTTCCCAATCCGCTCCCAAACAGATGAAGTTATACTTTGTGAACCAACAGTGGAGGCAATACTTCTTCCAGGATGTTCACTTTCAACACCATCCGATAACCTGAAACTGTGGTGGCCAGAAGGATCAGCATTCCATAATGGTTCAGCGTCATCAACCTGAGGTGAAGATAGTCCCATGAGTGCACTCGATGTTTCAGGATGGTCATTATTCCACAATGGCTGATCAGGATCATATAAATCAGCTTCACCAGAAGCAGCAGACGTGGATAGTTCTCGATTTAAGCCTAGACCATCATTAGTCGCCCCAGGCTTACTGCTCTTAGCATGCAAAATTTTGTTGTTCGTCATCAGGCTTGAAGGACCACTAGTCGACGACAAAGTTCCTGATCCAGCAGGTGTCCCCAGTAGGTGTGCACTTGAGAGCGATACAGGAAGATTGAATTGCGAGAGACTCTGTGTAAAACAATCTATTAGTTATGGAACTATAGCATACTAGTAATCAAGCAAATGTTAGTCCATATATTGGCGGTGAATTATAAGTTGTGAATCATGTCATGACCTCTCTGTGCACTTATGGACACAAAGCTACAAGCCTGTTGACAACAGTTCATCAACTAAATGTACTGAAAAAACAAGGACTATCCATTTTCAAAGACATTGCAGTTTTTGGCACATCATGCTTCATGGCATAAGATGTAACTAGGATTCCCCGTTTGTATACAGGGAGGTCAATTCTGACACTTATAGCAGGGCCCTACGCCTATGTATGTTTCTCAAAAATTTTAAGCATTAAGCCCATTCTGATTTATCCAATTCGATGTACATATCACTGAATGGTTTCGTTGGCTAATTGGCTGGACCCTGGTCAACAAACACATTTTTAGATGTACATACAAAACGTAGGAATCCAGCCTTCAGTTCTTATGTTAACTCATTTTATGCTTCCTAACTTCTCCTAGTACGGAATGTCCAAATCACAACACCAAGTTCCATACCAAAAACTGTGTGGATACATCTGCATGTCAAACAACAGGCAAATTGCAACACAAAAGAGCTGCACAATGCAGCCGCCAGATTATTCATGCCAGTGAGGAAATGACCCGTTTGTTATCATTTGAAGCAACTCTTGGATAAGTACCTGATACGGCATGTTGAATAGGGATCAAGTCCAGAAGAAAGAATGACGATCAAGTAAACATGTCTAAGATGAATCCTGAACAGATATGCTTAATGATGGTTGCAAGACACTAATGGATCCCCACAAGACGAATAGACTCAAAATCTATAATATCGATACAACTGTCTGATCATTAGGATTTAAACACCTTCGACTACCCCATTACTGAGACCTGGGAATTTGAATTGTGCTAAGGAATATGCTCACGAGCATAGATTATCAGTAAGCTGGTTAAACCACAACAGGATATATATATATATATATATATATAATTCAAATACCTGAACATCTTCAACAACAATTCTGTTTACACCATGCTCCATTGGGCACATATCTCCTCTTAGGCAAAATCCACGCTCCTCAAAATCTCTACAGCGCTGACGGGGTATAGCAATATTAAATGGTTGATTCATTGACGCTTGCAAACCAAGCGGATGGAGTGCATCCAGACCCCCACTAGGCATCCCTGGAATTAACCCAAGCGATTGCATGCCCCTACCTGCAAAGAGGGTGGGTCCCTGTGGAGCCATCTGTGATGAAAAATCATACGTGTCAACAGAGCTGAACGTCGAATCACTTTGGCTCCATGGAATAGAACCCCGTCCTCTCCCTCTACCTGTTGGAATGCGACCTAGTGTAGACATATCAAAATGTGAACCAGGGTCACCGCGGAATGCTTGATTTGTTCTGGTCCTCAGACCCATATCATAAGGCCGGAGAGATGGTCCCAAACCAGGTCGCTTTCGTTGCTCCAAGAAAGAAGGATTGTACTCTTTCCGGTTTTCACTTGGTTGAGGATCATTCGCCAAGAATGTATGCCCATTTTCGAAAGGTCTGTTACGCTTTCTGCTTGGCCTCCTCAATTGCTGTCCTTGCACATCTTTATCAGAAGAGTGAGATCGGTTATCTCGTCTTCGATGCTTATGATTGCGATCATCATCATCATCGTCCGTGACTTCTTTCTCCTCCTGGTCAGTTGGACAACCAGAAGGAGAAAATTCCTCTGTATTCATAGCTGACCTTTTCAGTCCGATTTCTAGTGGGTCTTCTCTAATGCGAGATGCAGATGGTTCAAGTTGCTGAATAGCATCTGAACTCCTAGCAGGTGCCACAAATGAACTGTCTTCCAAGGCCTGGAATAATTTCGTGATGAAAGATTGTGTACCTACAAGATCAAAAAAAATTTAAGTAAACACTGGAAATGGAGAGACTGTAGTAAATGAAAAATATACAACTTTTTTTATGATGTTATCTATCTTACAGAAGAAACACAAATGGGGATTGGGGAAAACAATAACTAAGCAATACAAAATTCGGGGCAAATTATCCAAATTGACTGCATGTACTGAAGATAAACAAAATGGTCCAGCATTAAAAGTAAAATATAATTACTTTTGCTAAAAATAAGTAAAGAATTGTTGACATTCACAATAAATACAGAAAATTGAGGCAATTAACAAAGAGTAGTGATTGTGCTTGTTAACTGATTATTGTCCATATGAGTTCAGCAATATCATTACTAATTATCAGAGTAATTGTACATATTCATAAAAAGATATCATTGGTATTCGTATTTACTCGGTTTGTTTCTTCAATGCAATTGTCTTTTATAGATATCCTAAGGATGCTTTCAAACTTGCGGCAAAAAACAAACTCAAAAGTTTTCTTGGTAGATAATATATTACTAGGTTTGTAGGGGTAACAACACAGATTGTTTGAATGTTTAGTTTCTAGAAAAAAGGGGGTGGGGAAAAAATTCATGTAAATTGTTTTTAGATTGACTGATAAGCAACTATATGATCCCCAGCTAAAATTGGTGAGGTTCACCAATTATATGAAATGGTTTCGAAGAGTACACATCATCTTCTTGTTTATTGTAATTGGGTACGCAGATTGTGGATGAACTCCTTGGCCATGTTTAAATTCTGGCTTTCTTAGAGGATTTGCTAAGATGCTGGAAAGTTATCATTTAATCAAAAGGGAAGGAGTGTATAAGAAATTTTTTTGAAACAAGAAGAAACTGTTTGTACCAGATCTGAATTTTTCAAATTTGGGTCAGGGCTCAAAACCAGAATGGCCAATCCGTAATTATATGGGCCTGTCTAGGGCCATATGTTTTCTGTTCTTTTTAATAACCACATTTATCTCAAACCTAAAGCCGAAGATGACATGGTGCCAATTAGTTATAGGTTTTGAATTTAGGATAAGGTAGTTAGTCAATAAAAAAAAATTGATCGAGTGGTTACAAGAACTACTAACTACCTTATCCTAAATTCAAAACCTATAACTAATTTTCCATTGTACAAAAGGAAAAGACAATTTTCAATTCAAGTTAGCATGTTGTCTTTTTCAACAATTCTAGCCAGCCATGTTTGTTCGCCTTTATTGGGCTTTTTTTTACATTTTTACCCCTTCTATAGATTGTGTGGTTGTGTTTAAAGAGACGGGGCAAAAAGTGTAATAACATGGCTGGCTAGACTTGCTCTTCATTTATTTTAGTTCATTTCAACAATTTTAATTCCTACAATATTTGCTTTTCAATTCTCTTAATTTTCTGCAAATATTTTTTTACTAGTAAAACATTATAGTATATTGTATTTAATTACAAGAAAAAATGAGAGGCAGCAATGGAAAAAAAAAGATCATTGGCCTCTCCAAAGGTATACATCGTGTGTTAATGCACCATGCCGACTCAATTGATCACACAAGAAGAAAACTGGAAAGCAGCATACGATCCAAATTTTCTACAACTTACATTCCTGCTATTTATATGCAATTTATATTCTTATGCATTTCACTTCATTTCAGAACTCATTACTTGATCTAAGAGTCAGAATCTATTTGAGATTCCGCTTCACGAATCAAAGGCATGCCTGCCTAAGCATTTTTTATATTTTTGTATTAGTGACAATTACATTCAAACAACTTTTTGGAACATTAAATATTTTTTTTGCAACCATTGCTAAGTTTTTCACCAAGTTGTCCTTGCCAAGGAATGTGATTTCTCGAAATATTTCCTATTTTGAAGTTACCGAAATCTCTTTCGAAATCTGAAATATGTCAAAAAATTTCAGAAAAAAGAAATAAATATTTTAATCTCTATATATTTTAACATGATATAATGCTATTTTAGTATCAAAAGTTTATTATATGAATGATTCTTATATAATATGTAGTCTATATGACACTATGAGTCGTGTGAGACTTTTTTATATAGTATTTAAGAGTTAAAAATGTATAACTTATATTGTCAAATTCGAAATCACAACCGAAATTTTTACGTTTTTTCTATACAAAACAAAATATTTCACGAAATATTCCTTAAAATCAGGGGACCGAAATTAAGTCGAAAAACGAAGACAACCAAATGATAATTTAATATAAGCGAGATTGCTCAAGATATTTCACATGTGCCATTAACCTTAAGGTCTTTAGCTAAGAAAAAACAACTCTCAGCAAAGTTGCAACAAACCTCTCTTTCACTCCAAATCCCATCCCCAAGTACAAAATTTTCAATCTAAAACAACCAAATGATAATTTAATGCAATTATTGCCCCTTTTTCTTTTCTTTCTTTTGTTTTTCTTTCCTCTCATTTTCAATAAAAGGTTCAATAAATTTGCAACAAAATGGAGTTTTTTTAACTTTAGAAAAGTCGTAAGTTGTTGATGTATAACTTTTCAACATATAATCTAAGTTTATAATAGTTATTTGATTTATAACTTTTGATTTGACTAAATCACTAATGATAAGCTTATGAGAACTACTTACATTTCCCATTGGATTTTCTAAATTAACTGGTTGTAACTTTATTTCAAGTTTTGGATGTAAACTATGGATTATTGTATATCATTTTGTCACCAAGTATATATATATAGTGTTTGTCTTTATTTGTATATTCATTTATAAAAGGCTTACACATCAAGACTTGATACTTATTCCTCACGCCATTCCATTGGAGAATCTTCGTCATGCCTCCACGTTTAAAATCTTTGGACTCTATTAACCCTATACAGTTAAAACGACGTTATAACGCCGATATAATTCTGATATAACGCTTAACGGGGGTGAGCTGTTACGTTATGACATTATCACGTTACGGTATCACAGCTCCGATATAACGACGTTATATGGCCGTTATTTAGAAAACATTTTTTCAATAACTCCGTTTTAAAGTTTTGTTCTAATACATAAAAAATAAATAAATAATTTTTAAACAAATACCCCTTTCGCTCTCAATCGAACCAAAACCTTAAGACTCATAGGAAAAAACCAGAGCTTAATGTCACCAATCGACAGAAAACGAGAGAAGGGAAGAAGACGAAGAGTCAATCGCACTCTTTGTTGCGATCTCACTTTCATACGAAGGGAATGTGTTTTTTATTAATGCTTTTTCGTTTTTGAAATTAATATTATGAACATTATTACTTTTTTGACTCTATAATACATTAATATTTTGTGGGGGTATTAAAAATATATTTAAAAAACTATTCCGTTATATCCCGATATATTCAGTTATAACCTATAACGCTCTTAGACTGTTATGGATCCGTTATCCGTTTTAACTACAGAGTATTAACCTCATGTGCTACCCTAGCCATCACTAGATTAGGTAACATCAATAATAATTATTAAGTTACACATTTAACCAAAATTGTGTCCCCTCGGATCTCTTAAGTCAATAACAAAAACAATAAGCCAATAACAAAGAAAGGAACATCAATTTCAAAAAACCTATGGGGCTTGAAAGGATGGTATGTATCATATGCGTGAAACTGACTTTTCGATCAAGAAATCATCTAACCTTCACAAAATGGAAAGTGATTCCAATGAAAGCATATTCAAATAGAAATTGTGAAGACTGTAGAATTGTTTTAGCTATTCCATGTCTATTTGTAAAATTTTAAAATCACAAACTACACTCACATATCCTTGCATGGATTTGATGTTCTTATTTGTTAAGCTCTTATTGGTTAAGGTTATTTGTTTAGGTTTATTAAGAGGCAGAATAATCAAATAATATAGATTTAACACGACATTTTTATAAAAAGAAAACAATTAGCCAACATTTTAAGTTTCAACTCACACCTTCAACATTTACCAATAGTTATCAAAGCATGTATCTATCATACATAGGAAAAATAATTTTAAAATACGCATATCGTTATAGGATATGGTGCAAACAAAGGGTGTGTTTGCTTCCATTTCTCAGGAAAAGGGAAAGGGAGAGGAAGGAAAGAGGAAGAGACAATGACTAACATGCATTTTGTGATAATCACTTCCTCTTGGTTCGTTATAATATTGTGGAAAATATTTTCTTAGGAATGGGGGCTAAGAAAATATGTTCTAAAAATAGTCATCTTCAACCTCAAGATTGAGAATCTTTCCCCACTTCCTCTCATATTTCTTCTTTCTTTTTGAAAATTTACTATGACAAATTTTCCTTGAAATCAAAACACCCTAAATATATTTATATAAATAGTACATAAATATATATATATATATATATAAATAGTACATATATATATAAACATATATAAGAAATAAATAAGCTTTTTTTACTGATAAAACAAAGAGCAATTATATTAATAACACAAAACAAGTGAGAAACTTGCAAAAAAACAAAAGTACAAAATCCAATGTTTTTTAATGTGTGCGGCGCAAGGCGTTCCAATGGGCAAACGTGTAAGGTGTGAGCCTACATATACATTATTAGATTTAAGAAAAAATGAAGATAATTCATAAAGTTTATTTATCTTTTTATCAGTAAAAACTTGGATTGTATTAACAAATGGGGAAACCTTTGGAAGGGCATGGAACCATACCCAAAGGTTACAAAGTATACAATGTATTTAAACATGAACAGACTACCCACAAAGCTATTTTTTTGGTTAAAGGTGAATTATAACACCCCGGTCATACATACAAGAAGAGAGAGACATCCCTAAATATACCCCAGGTAACAACCCACAGCCAAAGGGTGATTTTAATGTCTGTCTGCAGGAATCAGTTGGTCTGGAAGCATTCCTAAAAACTCTATTGTTCCTCTCCCTCCAAATGATCCAAGAAGGTTGCACCCCACAACCAAAGGGTGATTTTAATGTCTGTCCGCACTCCACAGGGAATCAGTTGGTTTGGAAGCATTCTTAAAAAATCTATTGTTCCCCTCCTTCCAAATAATCCAAGAGAAGTATGGAGCATCTAATCCCAGAGCCAAACACCATTGTGATTAAGTTGGAGTTGACCAAATTTGGTGGAGGACCAAAGCTATACCAATTGTAGGAAAGAGGAAGGGGTTGGGGGTTGTGACCCTGAATTCAGAGAAAACATTACCCCAAATCTGCTGAGTAGAAGGGTCGGAAAGGACGAGGTGATCAATGGAATCTGAGACTTGGTTACAAAGGACACAGTGGTTGGGGGTGGTGAGGCCTCTAGTGTTGGAAGTTTTCAACAGTTAAGATTCTACCATGCAACATTGTCGAGAGCAAGGAGGGAGGAACTTGACTGAGACAAATGAAACTGTGCAGCTTGTTGACCTTGGGATCATTAGGTGAGAAAGTCATCTCAGGGCCAATATTTGTATAGCAGTCTTTCACAGCTTCACCAAAACCCCAAATCCAAGTATCTTGCCCCCCATCTAGGTGAACTTCTTAGAGAAAAGGAGAAGTTAACTAGGTGGGGAATCAAGTGAAGATTACAGGTCTCAGTGCCATTATCCATGGTACAGAATTGGCTGATAGTACCCTGCTTGAGAGTGAGAGATTGAAGATGTTGGGGACGGGGTTCCTTGAGAGGTTGTCCAGTATATTTATGATTCCATAACTGATTTCTCTCTCCATTGTGGACCTCATAAGTGCTTGCATTCTCAATGAAACTCTTGAAGTTCATGATGCCTTTCCAAAGGGAGCAGCCACGGGTTGCATTGTGAGGATTAGCAAACCAATCAAAGGGAGTAGCACCATATTTGTGAGCAATAATCAGTCCCCAAAGAGAGTTTGACTCGGCTCCAAACCTCCAAATCCATTTGACAAGCAGGGCCTTGTTGAATTCCTTGATTCTCCTTATTCTTAGCCCTCCAAGAGATTTGGGTTGGCAGACATTTCCAGTGAAGGAGGTGGCATTTCTTGGAGAGTGAAGATATCCCCAAAGAAAGTTGCACATGATCCTTTATTCTGACTGCAATAGAGTTGGGGACTACAACATAGAGATAGCATGTGAATGGGGATACTAGAAATTGTACAGTTTGTACTCTTGAAGAGAGCGCCCAGCCAGCTTGGCTATATATTTCTTCTTCAAAATAGACAATTTGTTCTCAATTCTTTCCACCGTTTCATCCCAAACCTTGATGTGTTTTATTTAGCACCAAGGGGGAGGCCCAAGGTATAACTCATAATATTACAAATAAAAGTGAAAAACTTTTGCACACATTGGTGATTATCCGTGATAAAGCGCACAAAAGGCATGAAGGAGGCGTCTAAGCGTGAGGCGTCAGCCTTTGATGTATTTAATCCTTGGAGTTTCAAGGTGTAAGCCTCCCGCATTTTTTAAAATATTGCAAAAATCAGATTTAATCATGAAATATGAAACAATTGAAAACTAAATCACCAAACAATAATTTGTCCAAGGCCTCCAATTAACTCTCCATGACCATGACAAGTCCTTGATTTTCATTGCAATTGTTGGATATCGAACTCCTGCCCTTCAAAAAATCCTTGCATTTCACTCTCCACAAATCATCACCACTACTGCAATTAGCAGCCTCTCCCACGACCCACAACCAGATTCCATTACTAGATAAAGTGTTAATCCTTCTACTGCTTTGCCTACACTTACTTAGGTGACTAGCACACTCATGACTCATCCACCAGAGATGCCCATGATGAATAAATGGCCAATGCATTCGCTCAGTTCACGATAATAAACCCTCTCCAATCCAAATCTATCCTAAGAACACGCTCGTGTGCTAGTGTCATATCAGAAAATTAGCCCTCTCCTCTCTAAATAAGATTATTAGCAAATAAGTCCTGAAAAAGATTTTATTTGGTATCTGACTTTTGTAACACATACATGCCCAAAAGTTATCGTTCAATACAAGAAAAATTACTAAATACTTGTCACTTCACAAAAATTCAAACTATTTATGAAATTATAAACTATCAACTATCAAAGTGTAAGAAACAGTGTCATTAACCAATAAGGAATTAATAAGGATAGGAGGTATAAATAAATAAAAAATAAAAAATGAAAAAAATAAACTAAAAAAAAATGAGCTCAATTCTACAGTACGCAGGCTTTATCATGCAATACGTGTCGACTTCTTGTCCAATATAGTGTAGAAGCAATACACCTTACCGCTACCTACCTTGAAGTGGTTGATATGAGATATGTTGTGACATGTATCTTACATGTCCGATACCAATAACTATAAACCTATGTGGGACTTTACAGCTCAATGCCATGGTCACAGATTTTACTACAGCAAATATGAACTGTACAACAATGCTAAGAACTGGAAATTTAGAACTTGCAAAAGCTCAAGGAAAACATACCCTGACCCAGAAACTCAAGCAACTTCTCTGCACAAAGCTTTTCCAACTCCTTGATAGGTTTGTCCTTCTTCAGTAGAGCTGCTACATATTCTGCAAGAATCACAGGGTCAGCCTCCGTCCTGCAAAAGACAAAGATCCATCACATATTTTTCTGTAACATCAGGTTGAATAAAAGAACGCTTTATTTGCAAAAGATAGAACTGCATGATGTTGTACTGTCCCAACAAATAACTGAAGTAAATATGAAACTAATTTCTCTCATATAGCAGGAAGACAAATTATGAAGCTAATTGGTTAGAACAATACATACCAAAAAGTCAAACATCGGAAAACTTAAAGATTTTCCTAATTGATAAGAAGTATCTGAAGTCCATCAATTGATGGAATAGGCAATACCGAAAGAACAACAGATTATAGATTAGAAGACTTTTGAAAGAGATTTTGAAAGAGAAAGAAGTGTTGTGCTAATCAAAAGTCATGTTAACAGTTCTTTCTAAATGAAAAATCCAATCTCCCACCAGTGGCCTAGAAACAAACACCACATCACAACATTAGTTTACTGAAGAAAAAAAACATTTTTTTGCCAGCTAATTGCACCCATCTTCTAGTTATTTGGGTCTTTATTATTGCCATGGATCTCCATAAGGCTCTCGATGCCATGAATTGTGTTTTCATATCAAGTTCTCAGGAGGATTTGAGTCCGCCTCTTCATCATTTTTTACAACACCCTCATATAAACGTCACTTGTCAAAGTTAGCCAGATAACCTAATGGGTTCAACAGAAGCTTACAAACCACAATCATAACCAAAACTTACAAAGCTTCATAAATTCAATTAATTACTAATCTGATTACATTGGCCAATGGCTTTATTTATAAATGACTTAATCTTGCTAAGCAAGTTTCCTAAACAAAATAGAAATCCTGACTCCTACTTGAATTGAATTCCTAATTCTAAGTCCAAAAGCAAATGTCTTAATTCTAATTCTTATTGGTCATGTACTCCTAGTTGGGCCTTAACATGGACTTGCCTAATAATAATAACAATAATACTAAATAAATATCAATATACTATACAACCCAATATTACATCATTCCCCCCCCCCCCCTCGCTTCGAAAAGCTCGTCCTCGAGCTTTGAGGATGATATCTCTGAAAAGTGCACGAGTAAAATACAAACTCGAACTTTTATTTGATAATTGTTACTACCATAAATCAAATCAAAATGTTGCTTCCAAAAACAATATCCCACGTGAACTTGCGGCTCAAAGGACATCCATTTCACAATTTCAATATGGTGTGCAAATTTTACTCAAAATTCTCCATAAACTGTCCCAAATCGAATCACAAAATCTATCTCATGGTGGTACATTTCCTGTCCTATGGTGTTGAATCGTCTGAATACCAAAATCTGAATATTCATAAGCATGTGGTGGTACAAAGTCTTGTCTGCAATTGTAAATAACAGTAGAATCATTTGAATACAATGGTGGTGGTACTAACAGATTGCTAGGGTGTAAATAACCCTTACAAAATTGGAGAATTCCATCTTCACACTGAAGTTCGTCATCTTTCTTCTTGATTTTTCTTCATTGCAAATAGCAAATCTTGTTTCCAAGAGTTGGGGAAATGGGTTATCAATTATCATCCTTGTTTGTGACAGTTCTTGCGAATTTTTTCGATCTTCGGATTTTCTTTTACATGAAAACCTGCAAAAATTTTGTGATGTGTTTCAGCCTCATAATGAATGACTTGTGGATAACCGTATATTCTTTGTACACATCAAATACGAGTGGTTTCTTCCAATCAACGGTAGTAGGGATCATCTTTTCTACTTCAGACAAATCTTAAAATATCTCATCTCTTTCTCCAGTCTTATGACGTGACTTTTCGTGGATAGCTTCAGGCTCTTGACTAAACCAAGACAGTAATTAACTACTCTGAGATGTCCGCAAGGGTTTTCTCAATGTGCTACATCCTTGCGTTGATTATCCTAGTTCCCTTACGCAACATCTTTCTCCAAGATTTTACTGCTTTGATACCAAATTGATGGGTTCAGCAGAAGCTTACAAACCAAACATAACCAAAACTTGAAAACAAAGTTTCATAAATTCAATTAATTCTCAAAATTCAACAAAAACTAAAATGATTATATTGGCCAATGGCCTTATTTATAATTGATATAATCTTGCTAAGCAACTATTTTTCTAAGCAAAATAGAAATCCTAACTCCTACTTGAATTGAGTTCCTACCTCTAATTGCAAAAGTCTTAATTCTAATTCCTATTGGACTTGTACTCCTAGTTGGGCCTACAATTATTATTATTATTATTATTATTATTATTATTATTATTATTATTATTATTATTATTATTATTATTATTATTATTATTATTATTATTATTATTATTATTATTAATTAATAATAATAATACTAATACTAATATACAACCCAATATTACATCATAACCCAAAGGAAGATTTGCTTGAGACTACCACCTATCATGCCAAAACTTGATTTTATGGAAATTTGGGCCATGCATGGGTTGGGCCTGCCAAACCAAACTTGTTGGCATCCCCAACCTTGAAAAAAAAAGTTCTGATATGCAATATGTTTTTGAAATTATGGTAACAGGTCCGCAAAAAATTTTCCACATAAAGGATTTTAGAAATAAAAACAATGGAGGTAATATTGTGTTTGCACCCTAGTTAAACCCATAAAATCCACCATTAAGACGTCCCAAGATCTTATGCGGAATTTTTCAAAGTCTGTTCATCCAACCATGGAGATTTCTTATTAGTATTTACGACTGCCCCTAGTCCAAAATATTTCCCAGATGTGAGAATTTAAGAACAGGGCAATGAAGGTATTATTGAGACCGTATTATCAAAAAGGTTGATCAAAACAATTTCACACCTATAAAAACTAACCCGGAAGATAGCGCAGAATCTTATCCATCTGGTTCACAGATATTTATCCTCCTCACCTCCATTGCTTTGTTTTGATAGCAGATACAACTTGAACCTCATAAAATAGGCTTTAATATGTCCTCGTCTGGTACAAAAATGGCTTCAAACTCCACATGGCAAACACAGGGCCAGGGCCAAGAAACTTAGTTCTCATTACCTTTTGACAAAATAGGAAAGACATTGGTCACTTCCGTTCACATTTGTTATCTATCAGGCCTACTGTCGCGAATGCAATTCCTCAAAGGTATTGAAATTTCATATACGTGTTTTGTGAGATCTTTATCTCTGCACCAGTAGCTTACTTTCAAAACTTTTCTTTGGACTTGTAAGGATATACATATGGAAGTGCGTCTGTGCACCAATAATATGTCAGACACGGACAGCTTATGTTAGCTGAGTAATTGATGAAAATGGTATGCGTACCAAATGACTATAAACTTGTGTTGCCTAAACTATTTTCTTTGAACATTACAGCTTTATAGTCCACCCACCAACAAATGTGACTTAATTACAAATTCAATCAAAACACTTGAAACTAATTGAAATCAGAGTTTGTTAAGCGATGATAAAGCAACCCATCTAAATGGATTGAACAAAAGAAAAAGAATTAAAAGGACTTATCAATTAGCACCTTAATGAATGGAAAGGTTTTTATAAAAACCAAGGCATTTGAGTAGCTGCCCAAAACAAACATTCAGCTACACACACTAGAAGTAATAAGCTAAGGGTTGGTTTTGAGTTTTGAAACCGAAAAAACCTTTACACAAAAGGGTATATAAATATTAGAGCAGAAGCCTAAAAATTGAAGGAGGAAAGAAAGAGCAAAGATGACTTACAAGGGTTGGAGATTCTTCACAAGGTATGTGGTTAAGGAGGAGTCTTCGAATTTCATTTCTTCTTCAACCAAACATAATAAGTATCGTCGTCGTCTGGGAAGACAAAGAAGAAAGAAGCCCTAAAGCGACATTAACATCAATGGAGGAGGAGACCAAGTTGAACAGAACAACTACTCTGTGTAATTGATTAATAATAATGGAAGATCATGAGTGAGAATAAGAGAGAGTAAGACTTTGTGTAAAAAATCAAATGTTATGTTTGTTGCTAGGCTTTTTCTTCAACCACGTCTCGTCTCGTCTAGTCTAGTCTCGTCTCCGATGATGAACAAGAGGAGGGGACCGACCTAATAATTGGATTTTTATTTTTTTAGGAGGGTTTTGGGGGAAACAAAGCAACCAAAAGGAGAAAGAACATCTCTAGGCAATATCTACGGCAGGGGCTAACTGGATTTGTATATGTAACACCCAATTTCACCCCTCCATTTTCTTTTGCTCATCCAGAAATTTTCTTATTCACATTCCCATTACCCCGACAAATTTTCAATGAATTTAAGAGAAAAACATGTTAATAGATTTTATTTTACCTAACATACTATTTAGGAAATTTTAACAAACATAGAATATGTAATGGAACCACCGATAACAAAACTCCCAATGATATAAAAGTTGGAATTTTCTTCAAACACAGACAAAATATTTCACTAATCAAATATCATAAACAAAGGTTTGGATAATAGGTGTCAAATGTTAAAACATATATTTTTTATTCTAACAATTAATTTGTCTTAGAGGCTAAATATTGACTTCTTAAAATCGTGTAACAACTTTATCGAACTAATTATTATGCATGTGAATCGTTAGTATAGTGGATGGAAGATCATATTGGGCTTAAAGCAATGCCTGTGAGCCTGATTAAGTAATAAATGCAATATGAACCTTCTAAACCATTGCATTCTTCTTGTCAATGTTTTTCCATGTAAATGTTAAGTATTTGATATATACACCATAAGAGTATTTATTTATTTGTTAATCCTATTATGGATTCCTACGATTGCCTTGACTTGCTCTATGACATTTAGAATGAGTGGTGAATTGGCTTAGTTCGAATTTTAATCATACATGGATTTTTAATGCATGTTATTTGTATCTTTTAGAACAAATTGTTAGTATGAGGAGCTTTGTGTACTATTAATTACTATTTTAATCATCCATCGAGGCGTGTGAAATGAAAAAGGCCCCAATTGCGTGTGAGCATGTATGTGTTGTTGTGAAATGATCACTTCAAATATATTCTCAAAGGGTGTGTTCAGCATAACCCCAATAGGAATCTGACTTCTTAGATTTAAAAAAAAAAAAAAAAAAAAAAAAAACATGAGCTCCAATGCCTCGATTAAGATTTAGCTTTTTACTGTGCATTCAATATGATGAAATTGCAAAGAAGTTTGAAGTGCATCAAAAGATAAATTGCAAATGATTGAAGTGTAAATCATATAAAATGGTACATTCACAAGTTTATAGTTTTTGGATAGTGTCATAGACGCTGGCTATTGAAAACTTGTAGCATGAGTCAAGAGCCAATAAAATG
The DNA here is from genome assembly GCA_963556465.1 of Berberis vulgaris. Taxonomy (NCBI): domain Eukaryota; kingdom Viridiplantae; phylum Streptophyta; class Magnoliopsida; order Ranunculales; family Berberidaceae; genus Berberis; species Berberis vulgaris. The sequence continues at coordinate 62,943,436 of OY747127.1, read as the reverse complement.
GAATATTATAAATCATATAACAGAAACTACACTTTATAACACCAACTAGCCAATAAATTGACATATCAATGGCACCGTCTTTTTCCCTCTCCCGCATGGCCATTGTTAGTTGCCTAGTGTTAACTAGGGTTAACCAAGTTTAAAGGTAGTTTTGTTAAATACAAATCTTAATATCACATTAACTAGGGTGTAAAGTCTAATTGGTCCCTACATTGAGGGCCTAAACCCTAAAAATCTTTGTTGGACAAAACATTAATGTATGTTGAATGAAGAATGACCTGCAACCTCAAATTTTTGTAAGTTTGGTGATAATTGCATTTGGAGTAAATTTTAATAACACGACATGGTTAAAAAGATTGAATAGCATGGAATGGTTAAAGCTATACCTAGGTATGGAACATAACTTTATGTCCTATTGAGTTGCTTCAAATACAATTAGTGATAGATCAGTTTTCGTTCTCCTTGACCTTAACCTACACAAAAAACAAACGTGAGACCGCTGTGGTGGTCGATGACACTCCGATGCTAAAGTCAGACAAGACGAGAGAAATGTGTATTGCTTGAAATTAGGATTTTATACCGTACCTTAGTTTCTCAACCTTATTTTCTGTTTATCATGCAATAATCATTGTTCTGGTATGTTTTTGGTAGCGTGGTTTAAGGAAAGATATATGTTAAATATCCTTTCATTGTTGAGAGTTGTTCGTGCATGAGAGTTTTCATGCACGACTTATACTCTGATATTTGCTTTCTAGCAGGAGATAATGTGTTACTAGCATATATGTCTTAGGTCAAACTCCTAGATACTTGCTTATTTGGTCTTACAAGTACCGGGTTTGACCATTTGACTTGTAAGCTTAATAGGGCCTTGCTGATTGGGTCCAACTTCCAGATACTCACCTCAATGTGCTTGGAGTAATATGGGCTTTATTTCCTAGCCTTTGGGTGTACGGTGCGGATTATTGGACGATTCGATGTATCATCAATTAATTTTACATTTTAATAACTTTTAACATAAAATTTAGGGACGCATTGAGATTATGGGTGCTCACAATTAGGGGTGGGCATCCCATCCCGCGATCCCGTTCCCGTCCCAATCCCGTCCCATCCCTTCCCGATTTTTCCGGGTCTTAATGGGATTGAATAATTTCATCCCGATTCCGTCCCATCCCGATCTAGAATGGGATGGGATGGGATGGAGATTTTCAATCCCGCCAATCCCGTCCCGTCCCGAACTAATTTATTAATATTAATTATTAACATTTTTATTTAATTATTTATTTTAAAATTGTGGATGCCCATACAAATATACTAATGTATATAACATTAATTTTAACTTTATAAAAATGTTAACATTAATTGTGGAGCAATAGGGCCTTACAACTGAAACTCAAATAAAGCTTTGGACCAGAGCTCTGCCACAATGGCGCAGCCCAGAAGCAAATGGTCAATAATCTTCTCGGGCTGATCACAGAGCACACAATGGTTTGGGATTAAAAAGCCCATCTTGACGATGTTGTCTGCTGTGAGCACCCTACCATGAAGAACAGTCCACAAGAGAAATCTATGTTGACCAAATGAACTTGATGATGTTGTCTACTGTGAGCACCCTACCATGAAGAACAGTCCACAATAGAAATCTCTATTGACCAAATGAAAGAATGTAAGTTATTGAATCATTGAGCAAGGGGAGGAGTGATCCTAGGAGCCAAATCGTGATATAGTCCACAAGAGAAATCTCTGATGACCAAATGGAAGAATGTAAGTTATTGAATCTTTGATCAAGGTGGGGGGGAGTGATCCTAGGAGCCAATTCTTGATACCATTCTTTTACTGAGAAGTTAGAGCCCTTGTCATTCTAAAACCATCTATCTTGGCCTTCACCTAGCTAAATTGAGTTTGTGGCAGCTAGCAAGTTGGACATTTGATTGATTTCCTAGTCATCATTTGGGTTTCTCCTCAGCTGGAAACTTCCTTGAGTATGTTCCAGAATTCTCTAAATTTACCTTTCTTGTTAAGACACAGAGATATCAGGAAACGGGTCTTTCTTGTATATAACATTTTTATTTAAAATTTTTATTTAATTATTTATTTGGCAAATGTTGCTTCAAATTTTTTGGATGTTGCTTCAAATTTTTTGGATGCCGCTGATCCCGTCCCGTCCCGATCCCATTTGGGATGGGACGAGGTCGAGATGGGTTTTTCCCATCCCGTCCCGTCCTGATCCCGTATGAACGGGATGGGATAGGGATGGGTATATCTCGTCCCATCCCGTCCCGTGCCCACCCCTACTCACAATAAATAATGATAATTTATTTTATTGTTAATATTATAATATTTTCTAAGACAAATACTAGTTTGGATTTAAGATAACCTAAAGATATGTTTATTGATCACATACAACTGGCAAAACCACTGTTAATGCTTTTAGTTTCAAGTGATATGAGTGGATAAGAGATGTGTTTACAAGTAAGGATTGTGATTTCGTTTTTCCAGTTAATTTGATACCCTAATTTTAAGAAATATTTCGTTTTGTGTAGAAAAGACGTAAAAATTTCAGTTGTGATTTCGAATTTAAGAATACAAATTATACATTTTAGACTCTTAAATACTACATAAAAGTCTCACACGACTCGTAGTGTCATACAGACTATGTGATACCCTTGTGTGGGCAGACCCAAGGGGAAGGGTGCGGGAAAGGCCAGTGATGGCGAAGCCCAATAGGCCCGTGAATCTCAAGAGGGGTTGGGCGAGCTACCAAAGGGAGATTATAGTCCCACATCGCCTAGGTGAGGGAAGGGGATTTGTTATATATGTACGAGGTTGGATCTACAAAGTACCACGCGTTTTAAAGTCGTGCGGGCCTTGGGCCTAAAGCGGACAATATAGTACTCTGTGAATCAGGTCGTGACAGACTACGTATTACATAAGAATCACTCGCATAACAAACTTTTCATACTAAAATAACAGTTTTTAGAATTTTTTTGACATAATTTGGATTTCGAATGAGATTTCAATAAATAGGAAATATTTCGTGAAATTTCGACATATTTCAAGAAATCACATTCCTTGTTCACAAGTGACTTGTGACTTTTACATGTATGTTTAAAATGGAAAAATAACACCTTTTAAGTAGCACTGACGATTTGGAGGCTAATAGTTAAGTGGCATTTTTGAAATAATTAGAAACCGTTTTGCAATTGGAATTGAAATTCTAAATAAGTTTTTGAATGAGTTGTTGTGTTTCGCATCTAAATAAGATGCTAATAAGGGGTAAAAGTAAAACATATTAAGTATATGAAGTCAAATTATTGGTGAAGATAATATGGATCACTAAAGTCATTGCTTAGAATTAGTAACCATGTGGATAAAAAAAAATTATTCTTAGGAGGATCCACATGAGCATGCAATGGACACACCATATAACAATTGAGTACTAGTTTCTTAAAGTTAGAAAGTTAGATTGCATTATCTTTTAGATAGTTATTCACAAAGTTTTAGCTAATCTAATGAAGTTCCTCCATTACAATTTTTTTTAACTCAAAATTGCATGTTTGAGAATTGCTTACATTTTGGTCAGGGGAGACGACCGCGAGACTGGGGAATGGGAAAAAACACACAAAATCAGGAAGGCCAAAATAATAGGAAAAAAAATGGTCATATGAGATGTATTGAAAGGCAAAAATTTTGGTTTGTTTTAAAATAGGAACAAAAGCCGCTTTAATATCAATTGTGTGTTTTGGGCTTGCCCAATAGATGCTCTAAGCAGCGAGGAAGTATCAAAGTGACAAAGGAAGTATCAATGTTAAAGTTTCAATATCAATTATGTGTTTTGAACTTGGCAATGGAGATTCTCTAAGCAGTGCGGAAGCATCTAACAGCTAATGCTGGATACAGACAAGCAGAAACGAGAAATGAGAAATGAGAAATGAGCATTGTATAACAAACATTCAAAGCAAGTTCTATACACATATTTCATTCTAGTATCTGAAAATTCACAGTATAACTACAAAGAAACATATTGCAACTTCAAAGGCTATGTTCTAGGCAATTATTGCGAATAACAACCCAAAATAACCTCATCTCACACGTGCAGGAGGCCCAAGCAATGGGTTCTCCTATCAAAGAAACTTGTTTCAGAAGGAAAAAATGAAGGCTAGTACACATTATTACTGTCCAAACCAGCCCTTTGGAGGCTGCTGAACTTCTCCATCATTCATTAGTTTATCCAGCACCACATTCAGGTCAACCGATTGGCCATTCTCTGTCAATTTTTTCACTGTAGCCCTCACCTGCTCCCTTGAGAACCCCATGGTCGACACCTTATCAACCACATCATCAATTGGGACCCTGTTTCCAGTTTCGCCAGAATTTTGTCCACCCCCAACACTAGTTGCAGTTGGCAATGCCTGTGGAAGTATCTGAGCAGTTGGAAGGCGTGGATAGCCACTTCCTCCACCACTTGGTGCCGAAGGAGATGAGGAATATTGAGGTGGTTTTACTGTTGAGTTGCTGTAATGCTTAGGTGATCCAGTATATGGGTAGGAGTCACTAAAATTGGGTCCAGATGATGGGCCATAACCTGGAGAAAACCCCGAATTAGGTCTGCTCACTTGGGGCTCATACATGGGTGGTGCTGGTTGAGCATAGAACTGTTGGGAGGAAGCACCCCCACTAGGTGGCTGAGATACTGAGGGCGACTGGCGGATGCCAGGAGGGTAGTTCTGTGTTGGCATGTAAGGGATTTCATCAGGATGATGGTTTGCTGGGGGTTGGAGTTGAGGAGCACGATTAACGGGACCAATGGCTTGATGCTGTGGAGGTTGGGATGACTGAGAATACTGTGGAAGTTGAGGGGTGGATTGATAATGTTGAGGTTGTGGCGGAGGATGCATCTGGAGCTGCTGAGCAGGGGGTGGCTGCTGAGAAGGTGGCTGATATTGTTGATGGGTAGCCTCTGGGAACTGACTGGGTGGTGGGAAGTAAGACTCCCGCTGCGAGGTTGGGGGGATCTGATGCTGTGGTAGTTGGGTAGAAAGCTGAAGTGGGGGAGGGTTTTGATGGATAGAAGGTGGTGGAGCATTAGGTGGGGAGAGAGCAGGAACTTGTTGAGGTGGCTGTGGAAGAGCAACCTGTGGTTGAAGCGGCTGAGTAGATTGTGGCAAGGGAGAAGCTGCTGGCTGTACAGAATCTGAATAACTGCTGATGTTTTGGTTCTGGTCTCCCTTAGAGGTTTGCAGCTTTGCAAGATGCAGCTGAGCTTCAGCAATTTCTTGTTTATCTCGCACAACTTGCACTCCAGTTTGGACCTATAACAAATTGGCAACAATAGGTGAAGATCACGTTATTTTGTAGATTGAACCCCTTTAAAAATGACATTAATTTTGTTGATGGCTTATTTATGTAAGTAGCTTTAAACTATGGGATGTAACTGCCGCCCCCCCCCAAAATAAAAATAAATAAATTATATATATATATGTATAAAACCAAAGAACACGGTATTTGCCAAAAACACACCGAAAAGCTTGTGGATCAATCTATTACAAGCCTTTGAACCATTTACCCCAATGTTATACCATAAGATGGGCGACTACGTTCCAGTATACAAGAAGTGTTTGTCTCGCTTCAACTGGCATCTTCAAGGTCAACGATCTATCATATTTTCCAATAGATCAGATAATAAACTTCTTTGATTATGTAAAATCATTGCAAAGAGTTTGCAGGATGGAAACCAATCTCTATCGTTGTGACCATAGACCAAGAAGTCTTGGTTAACAGTCTTCCAATTACGGGCTCTAGAGTAGATACCAAAAGATGCAAAGAGACTTTCTGATCACAATATAAGAAAAGTTCCGCAAAAATAGCCTCTATTCAGAAACAATTTAGAAGGGAAGTCATACCTCTCTTAAAATATTCTCGAGCTGCCTCATTTTTCCATCATTGCTTCCCTGGTTGTTTTCAACAGATAGCTTCAGATCATCTACCAAGTTCTCAAGGTTGCGCGTTCTACTCTCCATCTGAGATAATCGTGCACTGACACCATCCAAGGCATGAAGCAGATTATCAGCATGTTTCTTCATTGTTTGATCAATCTCGGACAACATCACTTCATCATACGCATTAGCATCTCTAGCTTGGGTAAATCTTGAAGATCCATTGGGATCTACATTGACATAATTCTATACAGAAATCATATAAACAGATCAGGATTTAAGCCAGCACACTAAAACATCTCCAATTAATATGAACAAGGAGTTCATTCTAAATTACATGTAAAACAATTTCAACTATCTATATCCATTTACAAATAAACTCAGCTAACAAATCACAGTAGGCAGGGATTCAATATAGTAAAATTTAAGACTAGCTACTTGCTAAAATGAACAGGTCATAGGTAGAGTGATGTTCTTTTCTAAGATAAAACAATAAAATATTTATTGATGAAAGAAGGATTCAACGAGCTCGTGTTTTCCGACTCTGAAAAGTTTTCAGGCTAACCAACCATAGCCATAGCAAACTGTGTGCCTATTACACACAGCTTGATGCCAACGAGTCCGATCAGTGTTTCTTGTATTTATGACGTTACTTCATGCCCCAAGATTTGGATTACAGTCGAAGATATTTTGAATATGTACGACTAGACCAGATCTGACATAGAGTAGGATGGGTATCTCTATCACACATTGCGACATACCAGATCTGACATAGAGTAGGATGGGTATCTCTATCACACATTGCGACATACGATGTGCAATGTGCAATGTGCAATGTGCAATGTGCAATGCAAGTATAACACTTGACCATCGGACCTTGGGAAACTGCAACTGGTTACTCCAATTCAAATTTTTAAACGTTCCAACTTTTTTCTAATGGAGGTTAGCTAGTCTAGTTTCCTTGCAACTTGTTAAAAATTAATAAATAAAATCAAAAACTACATAAACACAATTGAAATAAAAAACTAAATTGCAAATGGTTTCTTAACTCAATAGGAAAGACATTTATCACTTCTTTTTTTTTTTTTTTTTTTTTTAATTTTACTTTTTTAAGTGTAATAAGAGTAAATATGATAGAATTAAAATTATTATTAATATTAGGAATAGGAGAATTTTAGTAATATTAGAAAATTCTATTATTCCTATGATAGGGATTTCATATTTGTTTCCTATTAAGTTTAGAGTTTGTTTTAGAAGTTAGGCTAGCTATAAAGGTTGTCCATTGTTAGTTGGTTGATTGAATAAAAGTTATTTCGTTATTAGTTTATTTGGTTTATCGTTATTTTCGTTTAAAGCACTCCGTTTATTTTATTGCAATTTCGTTTAATTTCTAGTCCGGATCTAAGTATCAAAACCAAACGATTCTCATTGCTTGGTTCAATTTGAAAAAAAAAATTCTTATGAAGATGATAAAATATTCCAGCAGTTAACGAAGATATTATTACAAGAGATGTAGAAGGCGAAGACAATATTATAGGAGATGCAGAACTTGGAACTAAGGATGGAGAAGAGGATCGATATAATCTGGGGCAAGGCCATAGGATTGACCCAACCAGCACCACCGTCACCGACAACGCTACAAGAGCCCACACAGAGCACTGTCAGCAGCAGCACTACCAAAGGGGCCCACAGACAAAACCCTCCTCCCTCATCTTCCCCATTTCATGTCACCACCACTATTGACCACAACCCCGCCACTACCACTGCGAACAACCTCTATCGAAACCTTCCTCACTTCCTCAGCGATACCAATCGATGCTTCCAATGGATCGATGGACCCTTTTGCTACTTCCCACCAATCGTTGCTCCTTCGTCGTCCACCATTCAGCATCGACCCCAACCTCCAACGCCAACCAACCAACCTTTGATCGCACCCTGCCAGCCTCTAATATGAATCAATCGACCGGATACCTCTCCGGCGTCCTTTCCCAACCTACGAAACCCCACATCCCTGCTCTTGCGATTGCATATAGCAGATCGAAGCACTCCCTCTGCTTCTTCATATCTTTTTTCTCTTGTTGGCATGAACTCGAAACAAAGAGAGGATGAAGCAAAGAATATTTTTTCAAACTCGTCCCTGTCGAAAATTTTCACTTCTGTCCCTATTGACAATATTTTAATTCAGCCCCTAGGCCCTTTTGGTTATTTACACCCCCACCAATTTTCCATACAACCACCATCTATTGTTTCCACCAGCAGACAACAGACAATTTTTGACACTGCAATATTCATTTTTGGATCAAATTTGGGACAATTTCGTAGCTCATTTTGGCGACAAGTTTGCGCGAAATATCCAATTCATGAATTGGGTTTCCTTTGCGCCAGAGGTTCATTTCAAACATCATTTTTTGACGCGCATTATTGATTTGATTGTTCATGCTACCAGTAAATACCAAGGAAAAGTTTGAGGTCGACTTCTACTAGGACACTTCACCGAGTGCTCTCTCTGTTACTATATGACTTCCTGGACTTCAAGCTCAGGGGCGAGCTTCTTCAACCCGGGGAGGTTGATCGAATTAGTATATTTATTAATATTAGAATAGGAATATTATAGTAATATTAGACAATTCTATTATTCTTGTCATAGGGATTCCAATTAGGGTTCTCATATTTGTTTCCTATTAGGTTTAGATTTTATTTTAGAAGTTAAATTAGCTATAAATAAGGTATAGGTTGTCAATTGTTAGTTGGTTGATTGAATAAAAATTATTTTGTTATTAGTTTATTTGGTTTATCGTTAATTTTGTTATTTCTGTTTATTGCACTTCGTTTATTTTCATTGAAGTTTTGTTTATTTTCTAGCCCGTATCTATCAAAACACAAGTTCATGAACCTTACCAATATGTGACAAGTCAAAATTATCACAAGGGAAAGGAATTGGGTATCGCACACAAAAGGATATCACCTTGCAAATTAAAAAAGTTATCAGAAAAGGAAGTATTTCACTCGCAAATGAAACCAATTTCAATACTATTCCTAAATTATTCTACCAGTCAGTTTCACTTTCTAATAGTTCCAACAAAATGGTACCAGAATTGGCATATTAGCTTCGTCCTTGCGGGTATTCGAGTAAACATGACAATCCTAATCAAACCCAAAGACATGAATAATTCCACACAAAAAAGATTAGGCTATAGACCATGAATTTAGGGTCCAAATCCAATAAGGTCCAACCCGATTAGGATTTCTAATAGAATTGTCAATCATTAATACTCCAGTACAATCAGACACAAATCATTTTAGGCATTAAAAATATGAAAAGAATCCGGGTTTCGATTGAGAGTGGTGTAATCAAGGCATTGAGCAAGGTCAAAGGAGGCTCCCTCATCACTTAAGTGAAGCAAGCTGGAAGCGAACAAGTCTAATTTTTTCCACTTTTAATCTGTAATACATTTTGCCATAGCTTTTCAATAGTAAAATCAGGTTATATTTAATGAATTCAAGGAAATAAAATAACTAGTGCTGAAAATTCAAGAAAACCTTAAATAAAACAAATAAAGAGGAAGACTCTCATCAAAGTTTTCAATTCAGCAATCAACCACCTACCGACAATGTCATTCAACCACCTACAAACAATGTCATCCAGGTCTTATTTATAACTAAATAGTTAAAACAACATTATAACGCCGATATAATGCTTAACGGGGGGTGAGCCGTAACGTTACTATCACAACTCCGATATAACGGCATTATATGGCCGTTATCGAGATAACATTTTTTCAATAACTTCGTTTAACGATTTGTTCTAATACATTAAAAAAATACTCATTTCATTCTCGATCAAACTAGAACCTAGACTCATAGGAAAGGACCTGAGCTCACCGCTAATAGACAGATAATCAGACCTCGCCGTTTGACAAAGAACGAGAAAAGAAGAGGGGAAGAAGTCGAAGAGTCGATCACACTCTCTGTTGCGATCTCACTCTCATACGAAGGAAAGGTGTTTTTTTTTTTGAATTTAATGTTATAAACATGATTTACTTTTTTGACTCTATGATACATTAATACTTTTTAGGGGTATTAAAAATATATTTAGAAAAATGTTCTGTTATATACCATTATACCCCCGATATATCCCGTTATAACCATTAACGCTCTTGGGCCGTTATGGGTCCGTTATCCGTTTTAACTGCATAGCTTACCTTGCATATTAAACAACCTAGCCCTAGATCTATTAGAGCTCTAATCCTCATATTTGATTATGAGCTTACTTAGGCCCAACCCAACTAAACAAATAAATATAAACAAAAACACTAATCCTATTTTCCATCAATAGTAGAGATAACTACACACATATTTGATATATAATCATATATAGAATGCAAATAAAGCAAAGCGCTCACTCACCACTTCGCTTTTAATTTTAAGCAAGTAAAGCGAACCACTTTAACCACACAAGTAGTTTTTATCGAATTGGGTCAATTTTGATAAGATTAGATTAGGTTCCTCTTTAAACATAGATTTGTGTTACTTAGTTTTACAAGTGCTTTCATTATTGGGGAAAGATGTTTTGGCACAATTTTTAGATAACAAGATGACCCCATGTAGAACATATTTTTGTTATTTTAAGAAAGAGGTAAAAAAAAAATCTACAATTATTAAGAAAAAATGATGGAATACACAAGATACTACCGTCCACTAAAGCGAGATTAGTGCGTGAATAGCAAAGTGTCCCAATTAGCCCAATAGATTCAAAAGCTTTGAAACCTAACCCCCCAGTGCCAACGCCCAATGCGACACGAGGATCAAAACACTCCATATATACCTTGCACTCTTCTAGCGTCTCGTCTTCGACGATTATTTGATTTCGCCCTTTCTAAAGGAACCAACACACTGCATTGGGGATAAGCTTCCACACGAGTCTCCCAACAATATTGTGTAAAGAACATCCCCTCCACGCCCACCAAACTTCCAAAATTGAGCAAAACATGACCCACACTAACCCAAACCTAGCCACAAAAAAGTTTTATAGAGTAAAAGCAAGATGACAATGCAATAATAAATGAGAGGTTGTCTCCTCCGCAAGGTTGCACCAAGCACATTCCGTCAATGTCCATACTCTAGCAAGCAATGAGAGCACCTCTAGTAGGAAGCCAGTTCTATACATTTTGCCCTATCAAGAAACAAACCCTAGGGAAATGAGCTTCATCCACATAAAAGCAGATGGGAATTATATATAATGAAATTAACTTTAAAATTTGTGTGATGAATATCTCTGCAAGTTGGATGGGTGATACCCGAGCTCGGTCGGGCAAAACTAAATTGGAGTTAGGGTGTTTCTACCTTGGATAATGAGCAATAGCCAAAATAGACCTGATTGCTCATGGGCAAGATCAATGTAGGTAAAAAGTTTTTAGGGGCGGGAGGCAAAAAGGCGCTGAGCTACGCCCTTATGTTCATGAAGAGCTAATTAAGCGCACTTTTTTAGGTTAATCGTTGGGCGCAAGGTGCTAAAACAAGCGTGCCTTTTGCACATGCCTATTTATGCATATGTTAGACACTTCTTTTAATATTTTTCTAATGAAATCCAAACCCTAATAAGGGCACTATCAAGCTCCAAAAGGCCCCCAACCCCTAGCCGTTTGTTTTCTGCTTGTGTTGCGTTGAGGAGAAATGGAGAAGAGACTCATGCTCATAACCACAACTACAACGAGAAGATTCCAACTTAGAAATTAAAATATGAAGAGGAAGAAGACGAAATGGAAGTTGAAGTAAATGAAATGGAACAAGAAGAAGATAGTGATAACCTTGAGTTGGAGGAAGTTGAAGCAACATTTGATGATGAGTATGAATGAGATTTGAGAAGTTGGAATATGGAGGCTTGGGATAATGAAACTTGTTTCAAGTTTTGATATGTTTGTTATTTGTTGGCTTGTTGCAATTGCAAGAATGTTTGGTTTTTGTTTTTTTTTTAATGATGTATTTGACATTTAGTTTGGAATTTTGGTGCAAGTTTTATAGTTGACAATGCTAGTTTTTTATCTTGAAATTTTATTGATTTCTCTTATATGAATTTACATGCAAGATATAAACTTTATAGTGAATATATCATTTATATCTATTTTCAAGTGTTTTAATTGGCATGCGCCTAAAGTATGTTGGCACAACAAGGGTGTTGAACCCTTGTGCCCTGACTACACTGGGCAAGATTCGGATGGGACCTTGGGAATAGTTTCTCAGCTCTTCCATAAAAATTGAAATATATAAAAATTCCCATTGCCAAAAAAAAGAAATCTCAATAGTTAGAAATATATCTAATACTTTTGATACAAAAACTACCCAACTTTTATTTATCATGGACACTGAAAGTAGGAGGAGAGTTAAGTAATAGATGAGGATGTCAAAAAGCACACTTTCTGATAAGAGTTGATGTGTTATCTACCTTACTTGGGCATGATTTGGCTTTTGACAAAGTTAACTTAGGCTCAAGAGCCTCCACTCACAGGTTCCAACTTCTAAAACTCTGAAATACTCGATTTAGGCTCCCAACAAAAAGCCAAGATAAAGAGATGGAAAGACTGATTTCACACCCCCAAGTCCCCAAGATACACACCAATATCCCCATCTCCCACACACTGCATGTAAGAACTTTTAGCACAGTTAATCTTCAAGCCATGAACATGCAATCTCTTGCAAAATTTTAGCTCATGGAATCCAGCTGAGAGCGCTTTGCAAGTTGTAGAAAACTAACATGAATTCTAGTACCATTACACAGCTTCTCTTAGCTAAAACTGCATGGCATGATGTAGCTTCTCATAGCTAAAACTGCAATTACCGAGGAAAGATGATAATATGAGAAGTACACACTTTTCTGCTTTCTTGGAGATGTAAAAGCTATCGTAAAAAATTTTCATTCTTCTAATGAATCAGGTGGTTTGGAGACATGTCGTATGCAATTTTGGCAAACATTTACAATGTTTGCTGGGGTGAACCTTATTGACAAGTTAACAAGAAATCCTTCATTTGGCCAAGATGACTACTTAGAAATTAGGGTCTTGCCCTTTTCACACAATGCGCGATGAGCATAACAAGAATATCTTACATCTTCCGGTACCAAAACCTAAAATCTAAGACCTGTAGGTTTGCAGAGAAGAAGGGATTGATTTTTATAGCAAGAAGGGTAAACAACGTTGGATGCTACCTATTACAATGAGTCAGAAGCAATTTTCACAAATGATCCAAGGTGGAAGATGATAGAAAATTAGATGATGATCTTCATGTGCGGATAACTTGTCTTATGAGTTGAACAAAACAATCTAATTATTATGTTCGGGTAATTAATGCTTGGTGTGTGAGGGTTTTGGATGTTAAGTGCAAATGGGGGAGGTGGACATGTAAGACGTTGGCGTTAAGAAAGGGTTGGTGTAGATGATAATTTGTGATGTGAATGGTGAATGATGAAGCAAAGGAGTGTGAGGTCGTCCGTACAGTGGGAGGAGCGAGGTTTAACCACAGGTATGAATATGTGCACAAGAAATAGAAGTGGAGTGAGAATGGATTACATGAGAAACAAAAAGAGAGATTTGTATTTGTGTTGAAGGGACCCAAAGGGGAGAGAAATAATCCTGCAATCCACCTTCATCCATTCATCTAGTATATCCATCCAGTCTTTGTTGCTTAGCCTTAACTGTGAAAATTGACTCTTAACTATAATTATCCCCGGTGACGAGTCTACAAATTCATTCTAGTAAGCTATGCATCTACCTATACATCTTAAAATCTCGATTTCACAGTTCAAAAATAATTCAAATATCCAAAAAGAAAACCTAATAAAAATTTTTTAAAGCATTTCAATGGAGAATTGGTGAGACTTACTCTAGAAGATGAGGAGGAGTTGGGTTTAGAATCGGCGGAATTCCAAACCCTAGTTCCAGCGGCTTCGAGATTGTGAGATTGCGAAGCAGCAGCGGCAAGAGGTCGAATCGGCTGGAAATCGTAATTGGGAAGAATTTCTTCTTTGAATTCCTTCTTCTCTCTAGCTCCAATTCCTCCCTCTTGAGGTTGAGTTTGAGATTGAGGAGGAGGATTGAGAAGATCGTACAGATCGTTGTTGTCGTTGTTGTTTTGAGATCTGGAAAGATCCATGATCTGCTTGTCCATGAACTGAGACGAATTCATTATTGAGGAGAGGAGGATCAACTTAGCAACTTGTTCTTCGTTTAGTGATAATGGATTCCAGCTCTGCAAATACCAACAGATTTCAGTATCTTCGCAGAAATGAGAGAGAGAGAGAGAGTCTATTCTGATTTTTTATTTGGCTTTAGATTGCTTTAAAACTTCAAAATCGGGTTGAGGAAAAAGAATTTCGGAGCGAAAGATAGATATCCTAGGGCTGGTAATCGGTTCAAACGGTTCGAAATTATGCTAAAATCGAAATTGAATCGAACTTACGTTTGGTTTTCAATCCGGTTCAGCTTGATTTTCCAATTTTCAAATATAAAAACAAAAACTGAACCAAACCGTGTGATTCGGTTTGATTTTTATTCGGTTTTTCATAATAAGTTGTTCACTTTGTTTTCAGTTATTCATGATTTCATTGTGGGATAAAAAAATAGTATATGAGAATTAAAAAGGAGAATGAGAGTAAAAGAAAGAGGAATAGTGGTGGAAATTAAAAATGAGAAAGAAAAATGGTGGGTGAGAATTGATTTAATAAGAGAGATGAATTAAAAAAGAGAAAGGGAGATAGAAAAATAGAATTAAATTAAAAATGAGATGTATGCTATGAGTAAATGCGTTGAAAATTGGAATGGGTGAGAAGAGGAAGAGGGAGAATTGAATTAAATAAACAAGAGAATGTAGGAATTTAATTAAAAATGAGATGTATGGCTATGGGTAGGATGCATTGGAAATTGGAATGGGTGGGAAATGAGAATTAAAATTAGAAAAAAAAAACTCACTTCGGTTCGGTTTGGTTACCAAAATTGCATTCGGTTCGGTTCGATTTTCTACTATTTAGTTTCGGTTTTGCTTTCGGTTCGGTTTGTTTCGATTTGATTTGATCAATTCGGCCGGTTTTTGAAAACCAATTAACACCCCTACAATCAGCAAAACGTTGATCGACTTTCGCCCAAAGGGGCTGGGAATTGCAACATATCTCCAACGCTTATACAAATCAAGTCACTTATACTCATTAGCCCCTAACGCATGCTATGTATAAGCACGATTGCTTTAGAGACACTACGAGTCGACTAGAAAGTGCACTCACTTTTTGAAAATTGTTTTGTTTGAAACAAAAAACAATCTGACCAACCATTCCAAGAACAAATCACCATCATGTTAGTTTGACTTCACTTTAGTTTAAACAAAAAGAAAAACACTTCAAAGATTGAGTTGCCAAAGATGAAGTTCAAAGCCTATGAAACTAAGCTAAAATCCCTAGAGTAGAGTATGAATTTTTTTTTAGCTCAACTATAGGTTTCAAGACTTGAGATCAAATGAGTTGATTGGAAATAGTTTTGAAAACAATATCAAAGTCAAGCTTTGAGAAAATGAGATTTGAGCAAGGATGATTTTGAAAACTCCAAATAATAATAAATTATGCAAGTTGTGAAATCCATATAAATAATCAGCTGGCACAATTAAAATAATTATCTAACATGCAAGTAAAGTAAATAGAGTCAAGATGAGAAGAAAACAAACCACAACTATCTCACATACTCAATTGCTCTTCTTTTTCTTTTTGACTCTATTTTTTGTGGCTCAGTTTTAATTTTTTTTTCTTGAATGCGACGTAGAGTAAAAGATAGGAAGAAAAAAATGTTAGATTGTTTAGATTTTTAAGCGTCAAGTAGTTGCAACAATGGAGAAGCGAGAAGGATAAATAAGGGTAAATTAGGAAAGGAAATGTTGTAACTAACAAGAAAATATTCATTAAGGTCTTCATTAATGTTCCAGGTACAAATGGCAAGCAACTAGATGGGTCTAAAAAATTGGCCTTTGTAGCCCGACCCCATCAAAGTTTTGCTCTATTGAGGAACAATGTGATCGTCATTGCACGATAATGATGATTTTGCCCCTCAACAATCACCATATTTACATATATTTCCATCTTACCCAAGTCTGGGACCTCACTTTCCAGTGGCCTCTCCTTTTGGTCTGCCTTGACGGTTCACTTTCAAGTTCCGCCTTTTTTTATCCGATGAAAATTTTATAATAAACACGTCGAGACTCAGATTCCTATAATTAGGGGTGGGCATCCCATCTCGATCCCGTCCCAGTCTCATCCTTCCCATCTCATTCCGATTTTTTTGGGTCCTTTTGGGATTGATCAAATCCATCCTGATCTCGTCCCGTCCCGATCTAGAGTGGGATGGGATCGGGATGGAGATTTTCAATCTCACTCATCCCAAACTTATTTATTTAATATTAATTATTATTATTATTATTTTTAATCAAACTACTCTTCTAAATGAAAGTTTAGGATGCGTTGAAATTAAATCAAAACAGCTATTGTTTAAAAACTCACTTGTTTGATTTGATACTCCTTATTTAGATAGAAACCTTAGTTTGAATATTTTAGGTCAATAAAATAAAACCATGAAAATATATGTTTTTTTACATTTTAGATTGGTTAAAGGACAATTATTATTGTATCACATAGATCATGCTTAACATACAAAATTGTAAGTCAGTGGACCATAAATTTTTATATGATATTTAATATTATTATGATGAAAATTATATCTACATAAATTAGGCATTATTGGCGTGTGAGCAATGTGAGATGAATTTTTTTGTTATTCTTCATTGGAGAACTATTTAGTACATGTTCATCCCGTCTCGTCATGTCCCAAACCCATTTGGGATAGGACGAGGTCGGGATGAGGTCAATCGCGTCCCAATTCCAAACGAATGGGATGGGATAGAGATAAGGTACATCCCATTCTGTGCCCACCCCTACTCATAATGACATGAATCCTCCGCTCCTCATACTTTTTTTACCCAATCTAAATTAATATAATGAGACAGAAAAGGTGGGATGAATAGTAATTGCGTCTTCAACTCTAACATTTGGAATTTCCATTTTACCCTTCCAATTTCTTGGTATTTACAAACAAAATCAATAGGTAGATGAATAGTGACAATGGGTGTTTATGTATTTTAAATGAAAAACAAAGTTACATTTTATTATAATTTTGCCCTCCACTTTCATATTTTTTACAATCAAACAACCATTATCAAACATTGATTAATTATACCTGATGATGCATAAAAATGGTCACACCCCTGAGTCGTACATGTGTCGTGATAATCTCGAGGAAATACAGACCTCAGCAACAGCCCAACACTGAACATGCCCAAATGGTTCTAAGCCCGCTCAATTCAGTCCATCAGGTGGACCTGGACTCTCACAACATGCTAGGCTCACAAGTCTCACAGCTGTTTTCAATACCCGTAAGCCCTCCTTAGGCAAGCATCTAGAGGATCTGCTTCCGACGGGCAACTACAGCTGTTATTTGCTCCCAACTAGGAAGCAAACACCAGAGTATCATCCACACAGGGAAACTCTCTTTTACATAATCTTTTTGGATTGAGAACTATCTCTCGTGTATCTAAGAGCGCAAAACTAATAGGGAACTTCCTACATCACGACTCCTAATTAGATAGGGATCTCCACGAAGATCTCCTCCCTAATCTATGCCTACGATGGCCAGGTTAAACCAGAACTCCTTGCACTATAAATAAGACATGAGGTTGGTAAGCTAAGGTACGCTACAAATTCCCTGTTACAATATTACACCTTCCTCAGAGCCCTCTCTGACTTTAGCATCGGAGTGCCATCGGCCATCACAATGGTGGTTCGTGGCTCACGTGTGCTACTTGTGTAGGTCAACAAGAACCAGATCGGAACAGTGAGCGAAAAATGACTGAATTAGTTTGGCGCCATCTATGGGGACGACATAGCTTGTAACTTTACACTAAGAATCATCTTCTTTCAAAACACAGAGGAATGGTGACCACCAGGTCACGTAACAATGAAGAACCAGGGGACACGTCGAACATTTCGGTCGTCACAATACCGCCTCCTTCAGCAGCTCATATCTTGCACGCGCAGCCAACTCACGCTCCTGTACCAAGGACAGTAGGACAGATCCTAGAATCGATACGCTGGTATCCCAAATACAACAGATCGCCAAAGCGGTGGAGGCTATCAAGTGACAGAATCCACCACCCACCGACGAAGACCATGAGCAGCACAGACCTCCACCTCTGGTAAACGATAGGGAACAAGCACAGGAAAGCCAAGCACCCGCCAGTTCCTATTGGACTAAAGGAGGCTGGGCGGCTAACACCGAGTTCAATGCCAGGGCAGAAAGGCTAGGCCTTAGGAACCCCCTCTGCAGAGGGGCGCACGACCCGGGCGTACTGTATCGCCACTCCGTCCCGCCATTTGTGGATCGAATCATGAACGAGGCCCTACCGAGGAAGTTCACTCCTCCGAAGCTCGACTCCAACAATGGAACCACCAATCCCTTCGGTCACCTGCGCCATTACCAACACGTAATGGCCCTTAAAGAGGGATCCGAATCCGTAATGTGCATGACATTTCCCACTAGTTTGAAAAGCTCAGCATTGACGTGGTTCCACAGCCTTCCGCCGAAGTCCATCGACTCCTTCAAAATGCTGGCGAAGGAATTCCTAACCATTTCGTCGGAAGCTGATAGGAGCATAATTAGGCTATTTTTAGTACCGTATTTCTATATATATTTTTGTTTATTACTTGTTAATTATGGTACTAATTGCAATTTTCGTGTTTGTGTAGGTTTGCAATTACAAAATTCCAAAATATAAGCTAAGTGAAGCAAATTGGCAATTTAGAAATATTGATTGCAAAAGGAAACCACGCAAAGAAGGAAATCGAGAAGAAAACAATTATAAAAGGGACGATACCTTGCTTTGGAGAAACCACCCATCCATAGCCTCCTCACACTTGCAACCACAGCCGCAACCTCTTGTTCCTCGCAAACTCATTTACAACCTCCCCATCCTCGCGACATCAGCTACACCACCACCAACATCCATCTCTTCCACTGTTCATCGCAATCACACAACCCTAAACCCAATCGAGACCCATCGACCTCCACAACCATCACCGCTAGTAGCCCAACACCGCCCCTCAATCTCGTTGTTTCTCTCCATTAGAATTCCTCATCGCAACCTAGCCAACACAACAGTCCATCACCGTCATCCCATCTATGTCTCTGATCGCAACCACACCATAGAACTCCGTATTGATCATTCAACCTCTGCTTCATTTTCCTTCTTTGTCACCGCTAATTGAACGCTCAATCAACGCTGCCCACATCACCATCATCTTTCCACTTCACTCTCCCTTCTCCCTCACTGATCACCGCGATCGCACCAGTCAGCGCTCCCTCCATTTCTCTCCCGATCTGATTTCGTTTTTGCACATAGCATAGATTGTGAAAAGGAAAAGAAAAAGATATCAGAAGAGATTTTTATCTCTTTCTTTGTGCTATCCGCATCCCTGAATTCCACTTAGCACCACCACAGATCAGGCGACGACATCGTTTTATTTCCTTCACCCTATCTTTTTCTTATTTAGTTTGATATTTAATTATGTATTGCTATCTGAACATGATTAATATGTCTAGCTAAATTTCTCTTAGCTAGGGGTGGATTCGAAGGCCCAAACATGTGTTTTATGAATTAATTAAATTTAATCTTTGTTACTGATTAGTGATTGTGTTTTCCTTAACTGCTTTATAAAGAACTTTTCTTTGTATGTTTGTTAAGGTGGCCAACTTAGTAAGCATGCTAGGATCTGGGGCTAGAGTATAAGAGAGTTTCACCTAATCGTTATAATTTTGTACTCACAAGTAGTAAATACCAAGGAACGTTGGTAAGGTTAAGTAAAAACCTAAGTAAAAACAAGATGTTGATCATACTTGTAATTGCCTAGTCAGTGTTCATATTTTCCACAAAACTTAATAATCTTGGATTGTTTATCTAACTTATGATTCCTGATTAGATAGCATGATAAGAATAGTTTGAAAGCACCGCTGAGTTTAATTTAACAAACTTGGGAAAATAATAAAATTAATGCAGTGTTGATCAAGGTTAATCTTGAACAATGTCTTTCACAAGTTAACAAGTGATTATTGAAGATTGATTTATGAGCATATGTTTGGTGTGTGGAGATAAACCCTTAGCTAATTTCTCATCTTTTCCATCCCTTTAGTTTTATTATCTTTACAGTTATTTTCATAGTTTATCTTAGAAATTTCAATCCCCCAATATTTATTTAATTGGGTTGTTAGTTGTCTCTTAGTTATCTTTAGTGCTAGCTAGCAAGCCCTCAAATCCTCGATCCAGAACGATCCCTAATTATTTTATACTACAATCACAAAGCAGGGTATTAAGTTGTGTACTACTAAAATAGCGCATCAATTTTTGGCGCCATTGTTGGGGATTAGTAAAATTGTTATACTTCATTAGTTTTTATTTATTTATTTTTCTTTTTATTGATTTGTTTTTCTTTCTTTCTTTATCTCGGGTACTAGTTCATGTGCCATAGGAGATACAACGATACCTTATTAGAGTATGATTCGGAGCTTGAGAAAACATTTAGAAGACGAATGAGAGAAACAAAAGAGTCACAAACGTTTAGCTCTGAATCTTAATCAGAAGAGCTTGACATGGCAGATAACAGATCTATTAAAGAACTTTCGACATCCACCTTGGATAATGTCGGTCCCTTGTGCATTCAGTATCCAACAGCAGTGCAGGGTAAGACAGAGTCATTCGAGCTGAAATCCAGCCTACTTCATCATATTTTGAAGTATCATGGTCTTTCTATGGAGGATCCAAATAAACATTTAAAGGAATTTGAAGTTGTATGCTCCAGTATGACGCCAATAATTGTGGATGAGAATATCCTGAAGTTGAGAGCATTTCCCTTTCTCTGACTGATAGGGCTAAGGATTGACTTTATGAACTACCTTCCGGAACAGTATACTCTCGGGATAGCATGAAAAAGGTGTTTTTAGAGAAAATTTTCCCAACTTCCAAAATTATCTTGTTGAGGAAAAAAATCAGTGGTATGCAGCAAGGTGCAGGAGAATCATATCCAACTTACTATGAGTGTTTCAAAACTCTCATAGCATCATCTTCGCATCATCAGATGAAGGAGGAGCTCCTGATTCAATACTTTTATGAGAGATTGCTTCCTCTTGAGCGACAAATGTTAGATGCATCGGCAGGAAGAGCTTTGGTTGATAAAACTCCAATAGCAGCAAATACTTTGATTGTAAACCGAGCTTTAAACGCCCAATAGTATGAAGGAATTGGAGAGCCTTCATGCCAAGTCAATGAGGTAAGTACTAATTCCAGTTCGGAAGCTCAAATGACTAATTTTACTTCACTTATGACTCAGGCTCTGGGAAGCCGAATGTGTTAGGAGTTGCACAAGTTATTGGCGTATGCACTAAGCCAGGACATCCATCTGATCAATGTCCTCAACTGATTGAGAATGACGGTTGGGAGAATGTCAATGCAGTAGGTTTTCAGGGGCAAAATCACTATAGAAATAACCCTTATTCAAACTACAATGAAGGCTGGAGAACTCATCCCAGCTTTGGATGGAGAAATTCAAAACAACCTCAACAACAAGTTTCGAATTGGCCACCCCCTGATTTTTTCCAAAGGACTCCTGAACCACCTCAGCACAACTTAGGTATGCGCCTAAATTATGATGAGATTTTGAAATCGTTAACTTTTTCTTAGCAGAACCAATCAAAAGATATTGCAGATTTGAAGCTACTAATGGGACAGATAGTTGAATTTATTGGTTTGAAACCGCAAAAGCAATTATACTTAGGAGTGGTAGGCAAATTGATAATGAACCAATAGTCCTCAAACTTAGCCGAAATGTGGTAGCTAAGTTACAGAAGGATGATCCAGCCATCGTTGAGACACCAGAGCTCCAAGGTAAGAAGGTGAGTGTTCTAAATTCAGTTTATGCTAATCTTTCTCCACCTTTTGTGCCTTTTCTAGGTAGGTTTGCCAAATCTAAGAAAAATGAACAAGATAAAGGAAATCTTAGAAACCTTCCGAAAAGTTTAGGTCAATATTCCACTTTTTGATGCTATTAAGCAAGTGCCTAAGCATGCAAAATTTTTAAATGAGCTTTGCACAACAAAGAGACAACTTCGAGACGGAGAGGTAGTTAAGGTGAGTGAGAATGTTTTCGCAGTTCTTCAAAGGAAATTGCCGCCGAAGTGTAAGGATCCGGGTAGTTTGACTATCCCTTGTGTTATCGATAATACTAAAATTGAAAATGCCATGCTAGACTTAGGTGCTTCAATTAATGTTATGTCGTATTCTATTTATCGATCTATGAATCTCGGGAAGCTAAAAAAGGATGGTGTTATTATTCAATTGGCTGACCGTTTTAATGCATATCCTTGAGGTTTGTTGGAAGATGTGTTGGTGTAGGTTAACCATATGATATTTCCAACATATTTTTATGTGCTTGAGATGGAAAATTCGGAATTTTTAGCACCTTTGCCTCTTCTTTTACGGCGCCCCTTCATGAAAACTGCAAAGAAAAATATTGATGTGCATGTGGGAAACTGACCATGAAATTTGATGGTGATGTGATTGGCTTCAACATCTTTGAAGCCATGAGATATCCTACTAAAAATCATTCTTGTTTTTCTTTTAATGTGAATGATAATTTGACCCAAAAATTGTTAGACGTCAGAAACAAGGATGAACTTGAGACCACCATCACTACTGCTGTTGGATATGAGAGCATTAGAGTTCCCTATGACACAAAGAAGCAGAATAAATTACAATTGAATGAGCTCGAAAAGATTCAGGATGAGGCCTATGATAGTAAAAGCAATTATAAGGAAAATACCATAGTTTTTAATGATCAGATGATCCATGGAAATACTTTTGTCGTTGGAAAGAAAGTCTTGATTTTCTAATCGTGTCTTAGAACTAGTAAGTTACGTTCTGAATGAGTTGGTCATTTTATTATTACTAATGTTTTTCCCCATGGTGCTATACAGATTAAGAGTGTCACATCCGGTAAGGAGTTTAAGGTGAAACATCATCGACTTAAGCCCTATTATGAGTCATTTGTGGAGCATGACGTGGAGGACGTATCACTTCATGAGGATTAATTGGAGATGCCGTCAGGCTACACGGCGTTAAAACAAACGCTTCTTGGGAGGCAACCCATTCAAATTTGCTTTCTCTATCCATTTATTTTCTTTTCGTTATTTTTGTTTGCTAGTTGTTTGTTTTCATCTTTTAAATCTTTTATTGCATGTGCTATAATCTATTAACATTGAGGACAATGTTAAGTTTAAGTATGGGGGAACAACTTTGTTTTCGTTTTGAATTTTTTTTTTTAATAAAAAGTGGCAGTCCATTAAAAAATAAAAAGAGTGTTGGTTTTTGTTTTCTAAGCAGACTATGCTACAACTAAATTCACACACCCCCAACAGGCGAAACTTTTTTTCAAACCATGCAAGCTTAGTCAGCCAAAGCTGATGACGACAGCTTTTGGTTCAACCTGACACCTAGTCTGCTTAGCGTGGGCATCGATAGTTTAGGAAGTGGGAGTCTAATTAGCGCTATCATGCCTGGTAACAACAACTCGCCATGGATCATTGTCCCCTCTTTTGCGGCCAATGATCGTCGAACCTAATTAGGTAAGCCTAGCTGGTGACGACTAGCAACGAAAGCTTTTGATCAAAATCTAGACTTGTAGCCCCTACTGCGAGGGTGTAGATAGTTTGGAAGGTGGGAGTCTAGTCAGTCCCAAACTGATCCCGATGGCTCGCCACAGAACCACTACTTTTTAGCGTGGCCGCCAAATCACCAAACTTGGACTTCTAGCCCGCGCTGCGAGTGTGTAGATAGTCTAGAAGGTGGGAACCTATTCAGCCAAGACCTGATTTTGACGGTTTGCCACGGGACCATTGCTCTTCAGCGTGGCCCCCGAACCCTCCCAAATTTGTAGCTTGGTCCACTCAGGTGTAGATAATTTGGATGGTGGGAGTCTAGTCAGTCCCGAACTGATTTCGATGGCTTGCCACTGGACCACTGCTCTTCAGCCTGGTCGCCAAACCTCTCTCGAATTCATAACCACCACCGCACGGGGAAGGTGTTGATGGTTCGAAAGGTGGAAGCCTAGTCAACTCTGAACTGATTTTGACGGCTTGCTACTGGACCATTGCTCTTCAGCCTGGTCGCCAAACTTTTACTCCTCCAATCCGTAGACCACTTTGCTTGGTCATACATGATTTGGAAGGTGGGAGCCTAGTCAGCCCGAAACTGATTCCGACGGCTTGCCACAAGACCACTGCTCTTCAGCTTGGTTGCCAAACTTTTACTCCCCGAATCCATAGCCCACTTTGCTTGGTCATACATGATTCGAAAGGTGGGAGCCTAGTCAGTCCCGCATTGATCCAAACGGCTTGCCATGAGACTAATGCTTTTCAGCTTGGTCGCCAAACATGAATCTAGCCGAATCAGTGTCTTCACGCTCAAACGGACTGACATCCTAATATTCGCGAAGGCCATTCGCGCCGATACAAAGATCGTAAGGCCAATGCCTAAATAAAAGCTATTTAGGATGCCAACCTGAACTTACGGTGCCTGACTCGGCACGAACGCTTTGACACATGCGCTCAGCCATTGCAACTTGCTTTTAGTAGCAACTGCGACCGACCGATCGGACAAATAGGATAAGCCTCAAGAAACTTACCTTGGGAACAAGACACAACACGGGCAATTCCCAGCTAAACTATGCGCAACATGCCCACTATCGAATATGGCTACGCAACAACGACCTCGAGTCGTTCACAATACAAAGCGGTCAAGCTTTCTATTGCAGACAAACTAGTCAAGCGTCCTATTGACTCAACCATCCTAAGCACGACGACAAGACAAAAGAAAACAACATACAATAAAGACAACAAGCACATTACTGATAAAACTATTTTCATTAACGGTCAAAACTAAAAAGAGTGCAATCACACCAAGGTCACTCCCTATTAGGAGAAGGTACAGAAACAGAAGAACTAAGCCTAGTGGAAGATGGAGCAGGGATAGCATCCACTCGCGCCACGGTCTGCGTATCAGGGCCAACATTGTCTTCCTCATCCGACGATGCAAAGGCAACAGACAAATCAACATATGACATCTTCTTATATCGGCCAAGATCCAATTCCGGATGCTCTTCCTTCATCAGTGCCAACAACTCCAACCAACCATGTACAACCCAACGAAACTCACACTTGCCTTGCTCCTGAAGAAACTCTTCCCCTCACACATTCACATCAACAAGTTCGCGTTCCAGTAGCTCCAACTTGCCAGTCAGCGTGTCAACCTGAGACTGCTCCGTGTCCAGACTATTTTTCCCAGCACTAAGCTCATCCCACCCTAGTTCAAGCTGGTCCTCAGCCATTCTCACCTCATGGGCATAGAACTCCACATCAGATACCAACCGTTGCTTACCTGCTTCCTTCGAAGCACTCTTTTCAGCAAAAGACTGCAGCTCAGAACACGCCTTAGCCACTCATCTTTACCAAGTCAAGTGCAAACAGGTTTATTCATGCATCTGGGTGACGCCTTCCCTGATCGGGAACTACGCCAGCGCCTCCCTTCACGGTTGCCACAGTCCTCAAACTCTCCTCCATGATCTTTCCTTTGTCAAGAATAGTCGACCCATTATTGCGAGACGGCTCAATGAGATCCGAACAGAGAGGAGGGAGCGAATTATCTAAATGAACCCTCCAACACTTCCAATTGTGGCCTAGAACGAGACGGTGATCAATGCATATTACAAGAGACAAGACCGGTACCGCGGCCACCTTCAGGCGAATCAACAGTAGGGCGATCAAATTCTACCACCTCAGGCGAATCTTCACCGGAACATCCAACAACAATGATCCCACGCGAATCAACACCAGCAAAAACTGCCATTGTGACCCACACCAGACGGTCATTCAGAGCCTTGACCTGTCCATGACTCCTGCCAATTGCAGGTAATCTTTTTTCAAGACGAAAATGTCAGTCTTCGCCTCAATAGGCCCAACAGACTCACACTCCTTTCTCACTGGAGTGACTCATGCCGAAGATGACCCAACTCTAATACGCGCCCTTTTCCTCACGAAGGAAGCAAACGTCTCAGACGGCTCCTCCACATCGGACAAAACATGAACTTTGGCCTCACCAGCCTTCCTCTTCCTAGAAGGGGCTCCAACTTAATGCGTGACTCACGATACAGAGTGGGGGCAACGTGCAAGTTGTCCCACAGCCCACTACGGATGAAGTTGGAAACTCTTATGACATTGACCGCCTTCTTTTGCGACATGACACGGATCGTCTCCATACTGTTTTGCTTTTCTAAGGTGAGAGAAGTGGTAGGAAACCTTCTTGCAAGGGAACACAAGTAATGAGCAGTCGGCTCGTTACCAAGCATATCAAAATTGCGAGAAAGGGATTGAACTTACGGAACGGTCTGAACTGTCGCTCGAGCGGATGACCCCTACATTGGAAATACTTCGAATTCGCAGGAGTCAAGAAGCAGTACTTCTGCCAGAACTTGAAATCATCAGGCAGTTTACCGAAGAACTTTGACGACTTTATTTTACAGACAACATTGCTCTTTAGCCGAAAGGGAGGTCCACATGTGGATCACCCGCGGAGTCACGCTAACACAACCTCCTTGGCACTGAGTAGAATCATGAGGATGATCCTATATCCATTAGGCCCCAACTGAGCCTGAAGAATCCCTAGAGATCCAAGAACTCCCAAATCACATTCAGTACCGGAAAATGCACTCTAGTTTGGAGCATCTCGCGATGTAAACAAATTAAACCGGCAGGAGGTGACACAGGTGTTTGGTCGCCCGTTAGGAGATACAATAGCAGGTCCTCAGGAACCCCAAACTTCGTATGGATTTCAGCAAGACAGAACTCAGACAACAACCTTTCTCCAAAAAATTCCAGGGCCTCAGCCAAAACAACATCATCAAGAAGGTTTTCTTGAGCCATGAAGAAGGCGAACGATCTTTTTAGAACAATATCTTTGAAAGTGAACAAAGTAGATGAATCAGACTCTGCACTGCAGATGACCTAAATAAAGGATTATTTCCCTTTTTTTTTTGTCGAACCGACGCACGTGCCTTTAATGTGGCGTGCGGTTCAAACAACGATTCAAGCTCAATCATCACGAGCGGCGCATCCCTTCAAGAGATGACTTAGCGAACCGATGTGACGACCCACTAACTCGGGGGGAGTAGCTGATGATACATAAAAATAGTCACACCCCTGAACCGTACACGTGTCGTAATAATCTCAAGGAAATATGAACCCCAGCATCAGCCCAACACTGAACATGCCCTAGTGGTTCTAAGCCCGCTCAATTTAGTCCACTAGGCGAACCAACTCTCACAGGACGCTAAGCCCACATGTCTTACATCTGTCCTCAATACCTGTAAGCCCTCCTTAGGCAAATATCTCGAGGATCTGTTTCGAACGGGCATCTACAACTACTCTTTGCTCCCAACTAGGAAACAAACACGGAGTATCTTCCACACAAGGAAACCCCCTTCTACGGAGTGCTCTTGGATTGGGAACTTTCTCCGGCGTATCTAGGAGCGCGGAGCTAACAGGGAGTTTCCCTCTTACAATACGACTCGTAATTAGATAGGGATCTCTATGAAGATCTCCTCCCTAATCTACGCCTACGATAGCCTGGTTAAACCAGGACTACTTGCATTATAAATATGACACGAGGTTGGTAATTTAACGTATGCTACAAATTTCTTGTTACAACATTACACATTCCTTAGAGCCCTGCCTGACTTTAGCATCGGAGTGCCATCGGCCACCACAACGGTGGTCCGTGGCTCACGTGTTCTACTTGTGCTGGTCAACAGGTCAGCAGGAACCAGGTCAGAGCAGAGAGAAAAAAATGACTCCATCAATACCTATGCCCCTAATATAATTGATGTGAAACCCCAAATTATCTCTAAACTATAAATAGACCCTTACATCTAACTTTTGTTTCTATTTTGTCTTCCACATTTCATATTTTTTACAATCAAAACCAGTCTATCTCAAACATTAATTAATTATACCTAAACCCCCAATATAGTTTATTTGAAACCTTCTAATAATCTATAAATTATAAATAGGCTCTTACATCTAAATTTTGGATTCACTTTGCCTTCCATATTTCATACTTTTTACAATAAAAACCAACCCTCTCTCAAACATTGATTAATTATATCTAAGCCCCACATAATTTATTTGAACCCTCCAATTATCTATATACTACAAATACGTTGTTACATCTAACTTTTAGATTTCTCATTTTGCCCTCCACATTTCATACTTTTTACAATCAAAATTGACCATTCTCAAACATTAGTTAATTATATCTAAGCCCCGTGATGCATACATTTTCTGCTCCCTACTTTGACATTGACATGTAAAACTGCTGACCTGCACAAGGAACACACGTTAGCCATGGACCACCATTGTGGTGGCCGATGACATTTCGATGCTAAAGTCAGACAGGAATATGAGAAAGGTGTAATGCTGTAAATAGGGAATTTGTAGTGTATTTTAGCTTACCAACCTCATGTCTTATTTATAGTACAAGAGTCTTGGTTCGACCAGACCATCGACGACATAGTTTAGGGAAGAAGATTTGCGTGGAGATCCTTCTCTATATAGGAGTCGTGTTGTGGAGGGAAGTTTCCCTATTAGCCATGTGCTCCTAGATACACCGAAGATAGTTCCCATTCCGAGAGTGGTAGAAGTCCCCTGATGTGACATATACTCTGAAATATGCTTCCTAGTTGGAAGCAAATAGCAGTTGTAGTTGCCCGTCCGAAGTTGATCCTCGAGATACTTGCCTTTAGCAGGGTTATGGTTATTGAGGATAGATGTGAGACACATGGGCCTAGCAGGCTGTAAGAATTTGGGTCCGTTTGGCGGACTACATTGGGCAGGTTTAGAATTGCACGGGCCGGATTAGTGTCGAGCTGACGCCAGGGCCTATATTTTCCTTGAAATCATCATGACACGTGTACGATATAGATTTGGGACTGTTTCGGTGTATCATCAGCTACTCCCCCCGAGTGAGTGGGGCATTTAGTCGGTTTACTGACTCTTTAAAAAACAACTATACCGTCGTGATGATTGAGCCCGAAGTGTTGTCTCGAGCAGTGCACAACATTTATGAGTACACGACTGCTCAAAGAGAAAATCTACGATTTGTCTTCTCTATAAATATTCGCTGCTTTAAGGAAAACTTTTCCAGTTCTTATCTCTGTAATTTCTTCAAACGATCTGTTGTTGTGAAGTTCGATTTATCCCTTTTAACAATGGCATGCAATGTTAAACTTTCTTCTAAGGATCTACTATCCTTCACTTGCCTCAAGCTCTTCAGGGATAGTCTTATCAATGAAACTGAATTGATCAAGTTTCGAAGTATGTTTGTATTCCTGAGGATTTGGAAATCGTTCCCGCATTTGGAGACATGGCTCCGACCACACTCCCTCATGGGTATATAAGTTTGCACCGGAGCATGTTAAAGTCAGGGTTCTGATTCCCAGTGTCGCATGATGTCTGGCACTTCTTTCTCACTCTTCGCATTTCTCCCGCTCAAATGGTTCCGAGCGGGTTCGAAGTTCTTATTGCAATTCTCCCAAGGGCTCATGAAGCCGACCTTTATTTGACTTCGACGGTAATCCATCATATGACCACCGCTCGGTTGGATGCTAGGGGCCTTTGCGTTCTGATTTGCGCTGTTTGCTTACGTTTAGTGGCAAATGACACCGAGCCATGGGAAGGGTATTTGTTCATGGCTTCGGTGAACTCTTCATACTTCAAGCTTGGGAGTCGTAGGATCCCAAGATACTTCCAGTTTGACCTTCGTAAGTTTCTTAGTCACTGGCTTATTTTTTTGATCCTAGACGTGATGCTAGTTTGATGTCATTTTCTTTTTTAGGGAAGTCCACAGTTCTGACTCTCACTGAGGAGGAGAGATGAATAAAGAGGGAGTTCATCAACCTCCCACTGACGCCCGTCGAGGAGCTCATAATGCCAGAAAATGTTGTGTGTAGCGGGCTGCTACGGTGTTTTCATGACGTTTTTGCTGCACCAAGTTCTCCGGCCGAAGTGGTTATTAGTTGTCGTTCGAGGAAGAGAAGCCTAGCTATGCCTGGCTCGACCAGAGTAGCAGAGTTGGAGGCGAGTATGCCTCCTATTGTTGTTTCGAAAAGGAGGTTGAGTTCTGATCTTGCGGCCTCTGCCCATGGGCCGTCGTGTTTCGTTCAGGCGGCAGCTTCATAGGGTCGTCGTCTTTTGCTTGATGCTGCTATTCCCCTCGTTGACTTAGAGGGAGAGAACATTGGCCATCATATTGACGTTTCACGTTGTCATGAGTCTGATGTAGACATTGGTGCCCTTGAGTCACACAGTTCTGTTACGCTACATCCTGAAGCTCGCAGGAGAGTCCTTGTACTGGAGACGACCTTCGCGGACCTGCGGGAGTCGTATTCGGATGCTCCTTACTGAGTGGATTCCCTGATTGGCCAGTTGCAAATCGTTGGTGCCGCCATCAACTTGGGGGCTTTCAAAGTCGTTATTTTTGCCTCTGAAGCGGAGTTTGCTGGCATAAGATCCCAACTATGGTTGGCCAAATCGGATTTGGCATCAACCTGCTCTGAACTGGGACGAACTCGTGCCGAGTTGGAGCCAAGATGATGAAAGGGGGCGGGCAGAGATAGAATGGGACGTCGAATGACGTCAGCTAGAGTCTGAAGTCGAGGAGGGGCTTTGCCACGTTCGCGAGGCGGAGCGCTTATTGTCAGAGGAGCGTTCGCACTATTTCGTCTTGTGAATGGGGTGGATTTTGACATGTCGGGATGGAGACCACTGATATTGTCGGAGGTTATTCGGGGTAGATTGCAGTTTTTGAAGCTTATTAGAGAAGAACACCCCGATGATGAGGCCACTGATCTCGTCAAAGGTTATAGGAGGGCTGCTTTAGGACCCATTTCTCAAGGGGAAGGTTCTGGCTCTGCAGGACAAGCTGCTGAGGAGGCGATTTCTCCTTAAAATAGTTGTAACGTCCTTCTCGGGACAGAAAAACACTTTTTTCTCTTAATGAAAGTATTGTTTTGTCCGTTATTGTTGAGTTCTTTAGACGCTTTATAGATCGTAGAATCTGTACTATTGGGTAGAATGCCTGTTTTTGTCAGTCGAGGTGTATCGTAACTGACCATTTTTTGCTGCTATTCTTAATTGGTGTGCCATTTTGGTCTGCAAATTGATTGCTTAGCGGGTCGTCGTTGTCGCGCGTATGAATGTTGATGAGACATTGGTGTCGTCGATCATCGCAATTCGTGCACGGCGGACTAGCTATTGAGCACCTGAAGTTGTTGTCATCAAATGTGGACTGATCGAGCTCACCTAGTAAATTCGGCGATCATTGTCTGTTGGATAGCAACGGTCCCTTAGCGAGTCATCGTCATCAAGCGTGTGAGCGATGACTAGACTCTCACTTCCTCGACCGTTGTGGTCCGCACATAACAGGCTAGGCGTTGGGCGCCAAAAGCCATCGCCATTAGTCGCGAACAGACTAGGCTTACCTGGTTAGTTTGGCGATCATTGTTTGTTGGATAGCAATGATCCCTTGATGAGTCGTCGTTATTAGGCATGTGAGCACTGATTAGACTCCCACTTCCTCGACCGTTGTTGCCCGCATGCAGCGAACTAGGCTTTGGGCACCAGAAGCTGTCATCATCAGTCGCGAATTGATTAGGCATATCTTGTAAGTTCGGCAATCATTGTCTGTTGGAGAGCAATGATCTCTTGGCGAGTCATCATCATCACGTGTGTGATGCTGACTAAACTTCCACTTTCTCAGCCGTTGTTGCTCGCGCGCAGTGGACTTGGCTTTGGGCACCAAAAGCCGTTGTCATCAGTCGCGAACTGACTAGGCTTACTTGGTAAGTTCGGCGATCATTGTCTGTTGGAGAGCAATGATCCCTTGGCGAGTCATCATCATCAGGCGTGTGAGCACTGACTAGACTCCCACTTCCTTGGCCGTTATTGCCCGCGCGCAACGGACTAGACTTTGGGCACCATAAGCCATCGTCATCAGTCGCGAACTGATTAGGCTTACCTGGTAAGCTCGACAATCATTGTCTGTTGGAGAGCAATGATCCCTTGGTGAGTCGTCGTCATCAAGCGTGTGAGAGCTGACTAGAATCCCACTTCCTCAGCCATTGTTACCCGCATGCAGCGGATTAGGCTTTGGAACTGACATTCGAGTTTGGTCGCAACGGTGATGATCGGCTGTCATAACGGACAACAGTGGAAGTTATAGTAAAAGCAAATATTTTTATTGATAATATTTTTTGAGATGTTCTACATTCTATGGTCGTTTTAGCCTGTCGCCGTCTACATCTTCTAGCCAGTACGTCCCCGACCTATTGACTTTAGTTATTCTATAGGGTCCTTCCCAGTTTGGGTTTAGCTTTCCCACGCCAGCTTCTTTGGTGTTTTGTTGGGTCTTCCTGAGTACCCAGTCTCCCACCATGAATTCGAGTGGCTTGACTTTTTGTTGTCGTATTGTGCCATTCATTGCTGGTAGGCAGCTATCTTGGCAGAGGCTTGATCCCGATTTCCATCGAGGAGGTCTAGCCCAACGCGCAAGGCTTCGTCGATACAATCTGGTCTAAACTCTTCCGTTCGGAAGGTTGGCACATCGAGTTCTACTAGAACCATAGCTTCTGACCCGTATGCCAGGGCAAAGGTGTCTCTCTGGTAAGTATTTTTTTAGTTGTCTGATACTCCCAAACTATCTCTGGTAGCTCTGAAACCCATTTTCCTTTGACCGCATCAAGCTTCCTTTTGATCTTATCCAGGATTGTTCGGTTGGTAACCTCCGCTTTGCCGTTGGCTTGGGGGGGGGGGGGGGGAGGCTCTGGCGAGAGAAATGGTATTAATATTCAAAATTTTGCACATTTTTTTAAACTTGATACCTTCCAACTAAGTTTCGTTGTAGCTGACCAATACTTTGGGGATGCCAAATCTACAGAGAATGGGTCCATATGATTTTTTCTATCTGAACCTGCCCTATTTTGGATAGGGGCTCAGCTTCGACCCACTTGGTGAAGTACTCGACAACCACATGAAGGAATATTTTATCGGCTGATGTTGGGAGCAGTCCGACGATAACCATTCCCTATTGTGCGAATGGCCACAGACTAGTA
The DNA here is from genome assembly GCA_963556465.1 of Berberis vulgaris. NCBI lineage: Eukaryota > Viridiplantae > Streptophyta > Magnoliopsida > Ranunculales > Berberidaceae > Berberis > Berberis vulgaris. The sequence continues at coordinate 62,910,160 of OY747127.1, read as the reverse complement.
ATCGGAGTGAGATGATAGGCAGACATATGTGTATATGGCGCGAACCTCGGACACTTGTCGCATTTGCGAACAATATCTTTGGCGTCTTGCTAAGCTTTGTGGGTGAGGGTTCTCCCGCCCAGATGATTTACGCATATATTGTTGTGGATCCTTTCTAGGACCTGATTTGCCTCAGAAGGTGACAGACATCGGAGCAACGACCTTGTCTCAGATCTCATGCATAACTTGTCGTTTAGTAGAGTGTACCCCACTGCTTAATTTTTTAGTCTTTTGGCTTCGACCTTTTCAGTCGGTAGGGCTCTGGTTGCGATGTATTCGAGTATTAGAATCATTCAATTTGGTTGCTTGTTTGTAGCGCAAACATCTTTAGGCTCTTATTCGTCGAGCCTTGACTGCTCTTGGTATTCAAGGAGGCCGCTGGAGATTTCGTCAGAGGCTGAGGCTTCTCTGGCTAGCGCGTCGGCTCTTTTGTTGTCGTATCGAGGGCACTGTATGAGCTCGCACCTCTTCAACTCGCCCATCATGCCAAGTACCTTGTCAGGGTAGGCTATCATGCGGGGTCCTTACTGTTGAAATTTCTTTTGACCACTACTAGTCTTGAGTCGTTGTATGCCGTTAGGTGATTTGTCCTGACCCCCAAGCCTAGCTTCAGGTTGGACGGGAGGGCTTCGTATTCGGCTTCGTTGTTTGAAGCAGGGAAGCCGAATCTGATGGATTTTTTGAGGGTAAAGCGGATGGGGGAGCAGAGTGTGATCCCGGCTCCGCTTGCTTTCCTTGTTGATGATTTGTCACAACGCAAGGCCCAATCCTGGGTGCTCGAGTCTGAGGTTTGGTGATCTGTCTTTGGTTCTTCTCCACCGTTGAACTCAGCAATGAAGTATGCTAGCGCATGGGCTTTGATGGCGGTTCTTGAAGCATAGCTATGTCAAACTGTCCGAGCTCTACCGAAAATTTCACCATTCTGCCGGATAACTCTGGTTTATGTAGTACTAAGTGAAGCGGATGCTTGGCCAGAACCATTATAGAGTGGGCTTGAAAATATGGCCTCAGTTTCCTAAAAGATACGACCACTGCCAGAGCTAACTTTTCTAGGTTTGGGTAGCGTGCCTCTGCTTTTATGAAGGTTTTGCTGGAGTAATACATTGGTCTTTGGGTCCCCCGATCTTCTCGTATGAGGATTGAGTTAACAACGTGCTTGGAAACAGACAAGTACAAGTAGAGTGTTTCCCTAGTCGCTGGTTTTAAGAGTAGTTCTGGACTTCCCATGTATGTTTTTAAGGCTTGTTCGCACTCCTCGTTCCATGAGAACCCTTTACTTTCCCTTAGTATTTTAACGAAAGGAATGCACTTGTCAGATGATTTTGATATAAACCTGTTTAGTGCTGCTACCCTCCCAGTAAGGCTTTGAACCTCTTTGATGCTGGCGGGGGCTTTCATGTCGAGAAGGGCTTGAATCTGCTTTGGGTTAGCCTCGATCCCTCTCTTGTTGACTATATAGCCTAAGAATTTTCCAGACTCAACTCCTAACGTGCACTTTTGTAGGTTAAGCTTCATCTGGTATTTCCTGAGTTGGTTGAGCATTTCAGTCGGGGCTGCGGAGGCTCTTGACTAGCATATCATCGATGTAGACCTCCATGTTCCTGCTGATCTGTTCCTTAAACATCTGGTTTACCAGTCATTGATAGGTAGCACATGCGTTCTTTAAGCCGAACGACATCACCCTATAACAATATATCCATCTTTCAGTTACGAAGGATGTCTTTTCTTGATCCGGTGGGTGCATCAATATTTGATTGTAGCCTGAGTAGGTGTTCATGAAGCTTAGTAAGCTATGTCCGGACGTGGCGTCCACGATCTGATCAATGCAGAGGAGTGGGAAGTTGTCATTAGGGCAGGCTTTGTTTAGGTCTGTGTAGTCTACACACAACCTCCATTTCCCGTTCTTCTTTCTTACAAGAATGGAGTTCACCAGCCAGTCTGGGTATCGCGCTTCCATAATCATGTCCGCATTAAGTAAACGCTAAACTTCTTCGTTTATGATTGCGTTCCTCTCGGGTGCCACATGCCTCTTCTTCCGCTGTATGATTTTTTCGTGGGGTCTACCTCTAGGCGATGGGTGATTATTGATGAGTCGATTCCCATCATGTCTCCGCCAAGTCTTTGCTCAAGTGGGAACCTATCTGGACAACTCTGCTATTGAGAATGCTATTGAGGTAGACCGTGATGGTTTCTTCCTCCGATTAGCGTGCATTGGGCCTGCCTCGAGGGTTTACTAGAGCCTCGTCGTCTGGGATAGGTTCCTTTTCCCCTGCCGCTTGGGTGGGGTAGAGAGTCACCTTAGTCGCGGGGCCAGCCGACAACTGATAATCACTTAGTGTTAATGCTGTCATGTACTGGCATTCCCTGGCTACTGCTTGGTTACCTCTTAGTTTCCCGACCACTTGGTTTGTCGGATACTTGATGCACTAGTGTAGAGTGGAGACTGTCGCTCCCATTTGGTGTATCCAGGGTCTCCTTAGGACCGCATTATATGTCGAAGGTGCGTCGATCACTATGAGCTCTTGAAACAAAGTTTTTCGAGTTGGCTTCTCCCACGCTACTACCGTCAGTCGTATCTTCCCCAAAGGGAAGCACTTTTCGCCGTTGAAATCGATCATCGAACGGTTATCAGGGGTCAATGCTTTCTCATCTAGTTGCATGCTGTGGAACGTGCGAAAAAACATGACGTTCAATGAGCTCCTAATGTCCACCAAGGATCTCTTTACTTTCCAGCTTGCCAGAGAGATCGTTACTACCAGAGCATCATTGTGTGGGAGTTGTACGCCCTGAAAGTCTTCTTCCGTAAACACTAAAAGCACGGAGTGGTCATGTTTCTGAGCATGCGAAACTAGCTGTTCACCGCGCATTGCTTGGATCCTCATACCTCGGAGGGCATTTTCCCTTGACTTATTAGATAGTTCGGACTCGAAATGAGCTCCGTGAAGCACGCATATCTTATTGACTGATTTATCTCTGGGCCCGGCTTTGGTCCTAGTTACTTGCTCTTCTTCTAGGGCAATGTAGCTTTTCGCCTCCCTTGCCAAGTCTTCCATATTGGCTGGTGTGTCTAGGATTAGAAAGTTATAGAACTTATCGTTCCCCATACTGTTGATGAAGGCCGAGACGTCCGTTTTGTTGTTGCACACGTTGACGGCGATTAGATCACTGCTGAAGTGAGTTAGATACGCTTTCAGTGTCTCGTCAGGCTTTTGTTTCATCGAACTGAGCCTCTTCATCGTTAACAAAACTCGACGTATAAAAGGTGATATTGGATCCGATTTAGGATCAGTCAGCGCTACTGCTGTTTCGGAAGCGTTAGCTTGATGCATGTGCGTTATTTGTGTTGTCGAGAGCGGTGAAGTAGCGCCAGGCTGAGCGTCTATTGTTCTCCTTGTTCTCCATTGTTGTATGATTAGGTGGCCACCATCTCGTAGTATTTTGAAGAGAGATGATGCTAATGAAAGGTTAGGAACTTTGTCGTTATCCACGAACGGTGCCAAACTGATGCTGTCGTTTTCCGCTCCCTGCTTTAACGTGACCTGCAAACCTACTGACTTGCACAAGGAACACACGTGAGTCATGGACCACTGTTGTGATGGCTGATGACACTTCGATGCTAAAGTCAGATAGGGATCTAAAGAAGGTGTAAAGCTATAAACATGGAATTTGTAGCGTACCTTAGCTTACCAACCTTATGTCTTATTTATAATGCATGAGTCCTGGTTCGACTAGGCCATCGACAACGTAGTTTAGGGAAGAAGATCTGCGTGGAGATCCTTCTCTAATTAGGAGTCATGCTGTGGAGGGAAGTTTTTCCTGTTAGCCATCTGCTCCTAGATACGCGGGAGATAGTTCTCATTCCGAGAGTGGTCTATAGGTAGAAGTCTCCTTATGTAACATATACTTTGGAATCTGTTTCGTAGTTGGAAGCAAATAGTTGTTGTAGTTGCTCGTCCGAAACTGATCCTCGAGACCTGCCTATAGCTGGGCTTACGGGTATTGAGGATAGCTGTAAGACACGTGGGCCTAGCAGGCTGTAAGAATTCGAGTCCGTTTGGCGGACTACATTAGTGTCGGGCTGACGCTAGGGCCTATTTTTCCTGGAGATCATCATGACACGAGTACGACGTAGATTTGGGATCGTTTGGTGTACCATCATCCCCAATACAAATTGTAAATAGGCCCTTACAATAGCATAAATAGTTTTTATGATTATTTCGCTTAGAAATGTTTATTTAGATCTTCTAAAATTTTAATTTTTTACTTATTATTGAATTTTTAGAATAAAAAAATATTGAATATACGCCACGTAGAGTGCGTCCACCCCCTAATCAATGCTAAAATTCCTCTTATATTAAGTACATGCCATATTATTCTATTTCGACTAGAATGAAACCTTTTTTTAATACCTACTTATTTTTCATAAGAAAAAACAAAACAAAAAGCCATGTCATGCCCCACTTCACTTTAGCTCTTAAAAATGTTACCAACCACAAATTATCGTAATTGCCAATGATTTTTTCATTAATTAGTTTTTTCAAAAACATATTAAAAAAACATTAACATATAAAATTTAAATGCAAGGGTAATATTCATTCGCACACGTAGTGTGCATCCACCACACTAGTACCATTTAAACATTTGAATGAAACAAAAGTATTGACCATATTTTCTAGTCATGGCCAAGGTTGATTATGCAATTCCAAGCAGAGAATCGTGGAATCTGTTGTGTCTACAATCGTGAAGAGCGATTAAGGCACAGGTGTCAAGGCCAGTTCTTGTAAGAGGTTTGAATGTTATCCCAATTTCTCAGTGTTTCTTAAGGATCCAAATGTCCTTGAAACACTGACTCTCAATATTCAAACCTCTGGTTTCGACATGTTACCAGGATCTGAGCCTTTTGCTCTTATTTACAAAATTACCTACAAAGCGATGAAGACTCAATTGAGTCCAAAAGCTTTGATGGAGTCTGAAAAAAAGGATACACAATCCTATTTCAGGCTAACAAGGACAAAACCAGTGTTATTGTTCCAAAGACAATTAACTGGAATCAAGTTACTCTTTTAGTAACTTGGCAGGTTCAATCGACCCCTAAAAGGCCTCCTCCTAGTTTGCTTAGTCAATTTTTTACTCTTGAAGATGAAACTGTTGAATTTTTTACTCTTGAAGATGGAACTGTTGAATTACAGCCTCTAGATTTCCAATCAGGACGTAGATCTGAATCTCTTTTCAGAACTGCTCCTACCCAAATCCCTAGAACACCTCCTCCGGAGGATCTTCCTCATCTTGATCTGGCAAATTTAAGGAATCATCCTTATCATCCCCAGATCCCGCAACCCATCTAACCAACCATCAAAACATCCTTCTGATAGATCTCCAACTCAATCTGAGATGGCAGATCCTGCACAATTAAATACTTTAACCACTGAATTTGTTTTAAATAAACAAAAAGTTATAGATGAATTTTCTATGGATTACAATTCAGACAAAAGTACAACATTTTATTCTCAAACTACTTCTGATCAAAGGATTAGTTTAGGTAAAATGTTTTATCAATTTTGTGAGGATATCAAAGATCATATGCCATTTTTAGAATGGTATGAATCCATTTATCTCTCACAATTGAATGTTGTCAAAAATGCTTCTAAACCATGGCATCTGAAAAACAACTCTATTGTTGAATCAGTCTTGCCTCCTTTAGAAGAAATTCATATACAAACTCAAGGATAAACCATCACTGCCTCTCCTTTCAAAAATCCAATTCTATTTCTGAATCCACGTGAATCTCGAAAGTTATTGAGCAAAATAATTATACCAATATTTTGCTTAATGAAATTGGCCAACAATTGACTTCTCTTCCTGTTCCATAAAAGAATTGTTTTACAAATAAAAAAAAACAAACCAATTACTTTTTTTCAACCTTATACAATAGAACATGATGCCCTTTCTTCTCTTCCACACATTATGGAAGAGATTAATCGAAGACTTGCAGCTTTGAATATTGAATCTGCACCTGTCTTTAACAAGGTTTCATCTTCAAAGAGACAAATTAACACTCTGTCTCATATTGGTTCTGATTCTTCTGACCATGAACCATACATTATGTCTGAATTAGATAAACTTCAAAGATTTGAAGCAAATCCAATGCGTTCATTTAGAACTCAAACCAATACAAATCCTATGCCTACAACAAAAAATTATTATCCTCGGCGTACTTACCCTGATATGTTGTATGAAGAAAAATATTTACAAACATACGGTTCATTTTCTACTGGCAACATTTATGAATGGAATATAGATGGATTATCAGAAGAAAATATTATCGAACTAACGCAAAATATGGTAATGATGGCTGCTGCTCATCGCAGTGAAGGCAAATCAGATCATAGTATTGCAAGGGTAATTATAGATGGCTTTGCAGGTCAATTAAAAGGTTGGTGGGATAATTACATTACTCCCATTGAACAACAAAGCATTTTTCAATCTATAAAAATTGATTTCAATGGACACCCTATCAAAACTGAAAATGGTGAAAACATTCCTGATATAGTCAGTACTTTGATTTTCGTTATTCTTAAGCATTTTATAGGTGATCCCTCAAAATTCCATGATAAATCTCGCGATCTCGTTATGATTATTAGATGCAAATCTCTTCGTCATTTCAAATTTTACAAGGATATATTCTTAAAGAAAGTTATGCATCAAAATGAAGCTAACAATCCTTTTTGGAAAAGGAAATTTCTTTCAGGATTACCTCCTGTTTTCGCTGATATTGTAAGAGAAAAATTACAATCTGAATACAATGGCGATATTCCTTTTGAACGACTAATGTTTGGAGACTTAATTGCTAAGATCAATGAGGTTGCTTTGCAACTCTGCAATGATATCCGTCTCAAATCCCAACTTAAAAGACAAAACATCTCTGGTTCTAATGAATTTGGATTATTTTGTCAACAGTATGACTATGAGCTCTTAGCAAGACATTTCCCTAAAACCTCCAAACAAAAGTATCAGACTCATCCTTCCTGACACTTTAAGTCCAAAAAGAATTATGGCCCAAAACAAATAAAACAGTACAATAACTATTACAAAAAGCCCACTCGACACGGCACGCACAAGCCCACCCATTTTTCAAAACACAAAGGCCCTATTGTTCAAAAACCCATTTGTTTCAAATGTGGAAAACCGGGTGTCATTATGCAAAAAATTGTAGAACAGCCCAAAGAATTCATGAGTTAGACGCTGATGAAAACATTAAGCAAATGTTCACTACAATTTTACTCAATTGTGAGTATGAATCTAACCCATCTGATGATGACCTTCAGGTCTATCAAATGCGTTACGATTCCAATTCTTCTGACCATGAAGAATCTGATCATGATCATTGTGCTAAAGCTTGCACATGCAATGCTTTAAACACTATCAATATGCTCTCAAAAACAAAAAAATCAAGTATTCTTTTTTATTTTGTTGAGCGAATTGATGATCCCAAACTCAAAACCGAGTATTTGACTCATATAAAAAATACAATTACTCACAAACCGGTTCCGGAAATTATGAACCCTTTTTACAATCATAAAGAAATTATCAATAGATTCAGAACTCCTTCTTAGTATTCTGTTTCTATTCCAGATTTACAATCGAAAGTAAATATCATGAAAAAAGAAATTGCACAGCTTAAGCAAGGCCAAACTTGGCTTACACAACAGCTGTTGAACCAACAGGTTCAAAATGCAATCGCTATTCCTGATATTCCTTCTTCTTCAAATCAAGAGGTTCAACCAACAATTGAACCAGCTTTTCTCAATGAATTGAATACAATCACCTATCACAAATGGTATATTAATGTGACTCTTATTATTAATAAGAATTTCACAATAAATACCTTTGCTCTTGTGGATCCCGGTGCTGATTTAAATTGTATTGCAAAAGGAGTTATTCCTTCTCAGTATTATGAGAAAACGACTCAACAACTATTTACTACTAATAGTAAATTAAATGTTGAGTACAAACTTGTTGGTGCTCATATTTGCCAAGAAAAAATTTGTATACAACAGGATTTTCTGTTAGTTAAGGATATGTCTCAAAAGATGATTTTGGGAACACCATTCCTAACTACTCTCTATCATTTTGATGTTATGAGTGAAGGTATTTCTACCAATATTCTTGGTAATAAGATTATCTTCAAATTCTTGTGCAAATAAAAAACTGCTGAAATCAATTCCCTTAAATTAGACAAATGTTTTATCAATTTTATTTATCAAAAAAGATAACATTTACATTTTCTCAAAAATGAGATTGCTTATCGCAGAGTCGATGATCAGCTCAAAGACACACAAACACAATCCAAAATTGTTCAATTTAAAGAACAATTAACCTCAGAACTTTGTTCTGATCTTCCTAATGCATTCTGGAATCGCAATCGCCATGTGGTTCGTTTACCATAGGATCCTTCTTTTAATGAATCCAAGATTCCTACAAAAGCTCGTCCTATTCAAATGAACTCCGAATTAATGGAATTTTGCAAATCTGAAATCCAGAGTTTGCTTTCCAAGAACTTAATTCGTCATTCCAAATCCCCTTGGAGTTGTGCAACCTTTTATGTCAGAAAAGCTGCTGAACTTGAAAGAGGTTCCCCCCGTCTTGTCATCAATTACAAGCCTCTCAACAAAGTTTTACAATGGATTAGGTATCCAATACCTAATAGGAGAGACCTCATTAAGAGATTACACTCAACACGTGTTTTCTCTAAATTTGATCTCAAATCGGGATTTTGGCAAATTCAAATCCATCATGATCATGATCATTACAAGACTGCTTTCAATGTTCCTTTCGGCCATTATGAATGGAATGTTATGCCTTTTGGCCTCAAGAATGCACCCAGTGAGTTTCAAAATATCATGAATGATATTTTTACTCTTTTTTCTCATTTCTTAATCGTGTATATCAATGATATACTGATATTCTCTTCCTCATTAGACGACCATTGGAAACACTTGTATCAATTTTCCAAAATTATCAAAGAAAATGGTTTGGTTCTTTCTTCTACAAAAATTGACATTTTTCAAACAAATGTTCGATTTTTAGGTCACAAAATTCATTTTGGGATGATCACTCCAATCTCTAGAGCCATAGAGTTTGCTGATAAATTCCCTAATGAGATCAAAGATAAAAATCAATTACAAAGGTTTTTAGGATCTTTAAATTATATTGCTGACTTTTACAAAAATCTTAGAGTTTTACTTAAGCCCTTGTATGCAAGACTTAAGTCTAACCCTAGCCCATGGACTGAAGCCCATTCCCAAATTGTTAGACAAGTTAGAGCCCAAGTTAAAAGCCTTCCTTGTCTAGGGATCTCAAGTCTTGAAGCCTTCAAGATTGTAGAAACAGATGCGTCTAACCTAGGGTATGGGGGTATCCTTAAACATCGTCTTCCTGAATCTACACAAATACAATTGGTCCGATACCATTTTGGTATTTGGAATTCTGCCCAAATCAATTATTCAACTGTCAAAAAGGAAGTTTTATCAATTGTTTTGTGCATCATGAAATTTCAAGATGATTTGTTTAATCAAAAGTTTTTACTACGTGTTGATTGCAAATCTGCCAAAGAAATTTTAACCAAAGATGTTTTAAATCTTGTTTCCAAACAGATTTTCGCCAGATGGCAAAAGTCATGATGACTTAAAACACAATGATGCTTGTAGGGTCAGATTCATGCATGTGGCGAAAAGATGCCAAAACAATCATATTCATTGAGAGGAACTGTAGGAGCTTCATTAAAGGGGCAAACAAGTTTGTTAATTGTACCCGTATCTGCCTTTCACTGATAAGGCATTCGCAGGAATAAATTTTAAACATTTTACAAATTTTTGGATAAGATAAAAATAAAATAAAAATTGGGCTCTTAAATTTGATAAAGTTTGGCCCTATTTATTGGTAAAAGTTGGGCCCTAATCAATCGCCTCATTTACTTATCCAATGCCCTGAAGAGAGTCCAAATTATTCACATTCACATTGTAGACTTTGACCGCACTATTTGTTTAAATCTTAACAGTAGTTAGGTTTTCTCACTGCATCTACTTTTTTAACTAAAATTCAAAATCGTTGTAGCATGAACAATGTATGTGCTTGCACAAATTCGTTAGAATTTCAGATTCCTCAGATACGCTCACCAAAAATACAGAAACCCCAAGCCATCCTCGAATTATAACATATATCCAAGGTTTCCTCTTCTTCCCTACAAACCCTTTCTCACACACTCTCTGTAATATCTCCATCTTTCTTATCCACAGGGTTTTGACTCAAGTTTTTTCCCATTTGTTTCTCCAAACGCCTTCGTCTGCATCTCCGTCTTCTTCACGGGTTACTACCTCCCTCTCCTTCTACTAGCTTTTTTCTTCTCACGTTGTAAACACAGTGATACATATCTTCTCCCCTCGATTGTCTTTGTTTGAAGAAGCTCCCCAAGGTAGATGTTCTCCTTCACTTCTATGATGTTAGGTTTTATGGAGTTTACTTTTAGTTCAATGGGATTTTTGTTTTTCATTTTAGGGTTTTTGAAGCTTTGGTTCAATTGGGGATTTATCAATTTAATGGGGTTCTGGAATTTGTCCAGGTCTAATGTTCTTCTGTATTGCGTTTTAATTACAAAATTTTTGAGTTTTTTTTGGGATTAGGTATATAAATTTATTATTGGTAATAGGACTGAAATTGAGTTTTTAGTGGGCAATATCACCACTCCACAAATCCTCATTTATAGCATGCCAAAAACGCTATAACTGGATATGATATCATTATGACACGCTTGACAGCCAACACTATTAAAAGTCTTGCTCTATAATAACATTTGTGACACGCTATTGTCAATTCTTTCATAACGTTTAGAAATTATTGTTATATAGTTTTTTTTTATATTGTTGTAACTCCTTTCATAGCGTTTTAAAAAAATGTTGTTACATAGTTTTTCATAATATTTTTAGAATTCTATTAAATTAATTACTCATGACACTTTAAAAATGTTAATAAAAGTCTTCGCCACTTGCTTTTAGCTATGTTGGTATCATTTGCAATGTTTTACTTGTTATTAAAAGTGCAACAGTAAATAGAATCCAACCATGTAAGAAATTGTTTTTCTTGATAAATCATACCAGTTCAATACATGGTGGAAACATAAATACAACATCAAACAAAATAAGTCTCATTAGTTCTTACATAACATGTAAACATAGTATGAAAATGTCATTTTTGCAAAATAAATAGAATCCTCATTCCCGTCACTTTCTTCTCCATATCCTCATCTTTTTCATCATCACTTGCCATATAAACGTAAAGGTATATCAAAACTGTTGCAAGACAAAAACACCACATGCAATATATATTCACAAGGCTATATTCAAAGCTATAGCCAATGGAAAATCATAAAACAACAAAGCTAGTTTCTAGTGTAGTATGAACAACTACTCATTTGCATAAACATTTATATACACAACCTGCCATTCAATCATTCGTTTGAACATGTCAGGATCCAAAATAGACATGAAACTTGTCCTAAAACTCATTCAAATTCACTTTCTATGGGGTGAAGCGTACTTGGTTAGCGGACATTTCACAACAGCAATCCAACAACTTTCCCCCAAAAAAAAACCAGCAATCCAACAGCTTGTCAAAGTATGTATTATGTAAACCTCATTGGCACAAAGCCAACTTGATTTTATAGATATGAATTGGATGAAAGCCACTGTAAACCCTGATGAATGAAGTAATAAAGCAACCTTAACAATGCTAAATGCACCTGAACAAACTCCAACTGATCTCATTTGGAACTAGCTAGCCCACCCTTGCACCTTACTAATAATAAGGATACAAGTAATATTGATAAACTAGACGATTGTCACTACAAAAAAAGGCCTTTAGGGACGTAGTCAAAATTGTTGCTATAAACAACATTTCGCCGCCATAAATATTGGGCGACAAAATATTTGTCGCGCAAAGGTTGTCGCCACAACTATGTCTCGCAAGCGTTTGTGCGACGAAAATAAATCTTCGTCGCTACAAAGTTCGTTTGAGCGATGGCAACAAAGATCGTTGCGAAAGGGTGCGTCGCGTAATACTGTTTTGCGCGACGCTCATGGTTCTTCGTGCAAAATATACTTACGCGATTAACCATTTCGTCGCACTAAACTTTGTCGGCATAACTCAATCGTGTCAAACCCTTTCGTCGCGTTAGACTTTGTCGGCTTAACTCAATGGTGACGAACCTTTCATCGAGCAAGATTTTCTTTACGCGACAACAATATTCATCACTCTAATGTTCTCAAACAGGTTCCATCGATCCAGACACGCTTGATCTATTCTTATGCGACAACAATTTTTGTCGCTTAAAGTTCTGTTTAATAATTTTGAAATCTTTTAATTCAAATATTTATTTTAATTAAATTTGAAATATTTATTATTTGAATCGTCTCACGCATAGAAAGGTTTTGCTAATTTAGTTAAATACTATTAACTTTACAAATAATAATGTAAAATCGTAATGTATCCATTCGAAATTAAATTTTTTAAACTGTATTGTATCAGTTACAAATTAAAAAAACACACTAGCATATTTTTTAGGGATGTGGTGGCTGATGATGGTTTGTCGACAGTAGCGGGAGGCTCGACAAATTAATCCCCGACTGCTGCAAAGCCCCTAATAACATACTCCACCTAGTTTTCTCTTGTGCTTGTCGTTACCCCTCCCGGGCCTCCCTATCCGCCTCACGCGCTTTGGCAGCATTTAACTTATTATGTAATTCCTCCACTTTCGACTGTAATGATGAAACGGTTCCAACTGACCGCTGCGAAGCTGAAGATGAGGTGTTGACCTCACGAACTTTAGCTTTTCCCATCCCCCGAACAATCTTTCCGGGTTTTGGACCTAGCGATTCCAATGTCTCCGTCAAAATATGTAATCCTGCATCAGGATCGTCCATTGTGAGCTGTTCTAACGGAGTTCCCGGAGGATGCTGCGAGGCCACTCGCTCCATGTAGGCATCCCGCCTCTCCACCATCGTTTCCTTGATTAAAAAAATTATTAAAAATTAATAACTTTTAAAACAACAGAAGTGACAACATGCAAAAAATGCAAAGAATAAAACTTACATGCAACTTCACAGCCACCTCATTGCCAGGTAGTGCATAAACATCCTTGAACATGAAGATTTCTGGGAATTTTGAACCCTCCTACAAAACATTGTTAAAATAATAAACCAACTAATATAAACATTTAATTGAATGTATTGACTAAAAATAAAATAATGAAATGAAACATATGAGTTCACTTACTAGACGTCGTTCCTACACCCTGTAAGAGAAGGGCAATGAACCAGAATGATGTAGAATTTTCTTTTGACGTCGGTTCGCCTTGTTCACCTCAAATATTTTCTGTATAATTATTCAAAAAATATATTAAACATATGCATTATTACATATATATAAATAAATATGTTTATTTTAATTAAATAAAAATGTTAATGCTTACCAGAAATGTGGGAGTTCGAAAATGATCGCACAATCACACCCACTCATCAGACCTATGCTCCAATTCGATTGGGGGTTGTGCCTTAGCACTATCCACATCAGAAAACGTTTGGAAGTATCGGTGGAAATCATGCTTCCAATTCCCGTATCGATCCACGCACGTACCGGTGATATATTCATGAATGTTTGGATCATTCATGTCAAACTCAAAGTTAACCTGAAATTTTAAATAATATTTATTAGAGAATATTAAGGCCCAAAGAGATAAGTTATACCAAATCATGTAAAACTACAAGCATAAACATGCAAAACCTTCAAAACTTTCTGCATTATAAAGATTTTAATTATTAAAGGTTGAGATGAATGGCTAAAACTTACTGTGAGCGCGTCCAACACCTCGGCTTGCGTCTTGGGCTTGACCTCACTCCAAGATGAGGATGTCATCGGGCAATGGTTGCGAATGATTGCACCGATGTCATGCACCAACAAGCTATTAATCTTCGCCGATTGCGAGCGACAATGACTACGGGAATGCGTGTGTTAGTGGTTTGTGTGATCCTTTGGGATTTTAGTTGTCTATAGGGCCCCCTTATTTTCTTTGCTGTTGTAAAAAAAAAATCAATTTGCCGAATATGATGAGGAAAACTTAAGTTTATTACCTCTAGGGAGCTCTCCATCTCCTTGGGGGGAGGGGTTTACATCCCCGATCATGGTTACAGTCTCGAGTGCAATCTCAGGAGCCACTGATCAACGGTTTGTTTGTCTGGCGCTTCGTCGAGTGAGAACTTGAGGAACTAATCCAGATGATGAAGATTGATCAACCATTGGAACATTTGATCCATGTGCTGGTGGAGAACTGATAGAAGCAACCCTTGTAGCGGGAGCATTAATGGCGAAATGAGCTACGTTGGGCGGAGGAGCGGCGACCGAACTACTATCAGCAACAATTACGGGCCTACGTTTTCTTGATATCAAAGAAGCCATCTGAACCAAAATAATAAAAACACAACACAACAATTACAAAGTAACATGAAGACAAAGTAAATAGATGCAATAAGTGGAAGATCGTATAAAACAATACATTAACTATACAATGTATAATGAAGGAGAAAACTTGAATTTCATAAGGTTCGGGAAGAAAACTGGATAAATGGGGAAGAAGAACAAAAAAAATTTGAATTTCAACAGCAAATGTAGAGGAGATATATGAAGAAATTCAAGGAAGAATATAACATGACATGGCATGTTCATTCTCAACTCAATAAGCCAAAAAATCGGTTGGAACTAGTAAATGGTTCAAACATAGATTCAATTTAGTATAGATTGTTTAAAAAAATCATAATTTCTCACACTCCTTTAGCCTCTCCCAGAAAGCCAAAACAAATACTGAAGGCAAGCAAATACTGAAGGCAAACAAATACTGCAGGGCAAGCAAATACTGCAGGCCAAGCAAATACTGAAGGCAAGAGTTTTGGGAAGGTTTCAACCAGAGTTTAAGAGTTCAACAACAGTCTGCAACAACTTCTCTTGGTTGGAAAAAAGAAGATAAACTTGTACCTTAAAAAAAACCAATCTGAACTTAAAGCCTTTCTTCAATGGCTGCGAGTTCCTTGTATAATTAATGACACCATTCAAAATCAGAAATACAACTTACAATAATCACTTTAGCAAAAACTGAAATCATATAGCAATCAGAGGTACTACTTGAACAAAGATTTTTGCAATCAAAACCACCAGCAAAGATAATTTAGCAATAATTGAAATCATATAGCAATCAGAGGTACTACTTCCTCGTCAGATTACAACTAAGAAGTATGGTGTTGGCAAGAAGGGACTTTTGAAAGCTTGTATCTCAAGAGAATATTTACTGATGAAAAGGAACTCGTTCGTCTACATTTTCAAGATGACAGAAGTGAGTAGCAAATCGCTCTCAAACACTGTTATCAAATTCCACATCTCTACTAACTATGCCTAAATTTCTTTATTGTTTTAGCTTATACTCATGGCATTCATCACGATGACTCTGTTCCTAAGAACTAAGATGCACCGCAATAACACAACTGAGGGTGGAATTTTTATGGGAGCACTATTTTTCAGTCTTGTGATGATTATGTTTAATGGGTTCTCGGAGCTTGCAATGACTATTGCAAAGCTGCCTGTCTTTTACAAGCAAAGGGATCTCTTATTCTATCCCGCATGGGCATATTCACTCCCCACATGGATTCTAAAGATTCCCATAACATTTATCGAAGTCGGTGTTTGGGCGTTCCTTACTTACTATGTCATTGGGTTTGATCCAAATGTTGAGAGGTAAAAACTCAAATTACATAAACTGTAAAGCATGTGTCCATTGTGTTTCAAGAGTTAAGACTTGTCTCTTTTGTATGTTCAACCAATAACTGATCAAGTTGTTTTCTTGCAGACTGTTTAGACAATACCTTATGCTCCTACTTATAAACCAGGTTGCTTCGGGACTGTTCAGATTCATTGCAGCCTTAGGAAGGAACATGATTGTTGCAAACACCTTTGGGTCATTCGCATTGCTCGTGCTTATGGTTTTGGGTGGATTTATTCTATCAATGGGTAAGTCATCCTACTGTCATGTTTCTATGCCCTATTGGACACTCTAATAGGTAACTAAATTTTCTATATTTACTACAGACGAGGTGAAGAAGTGGTGGATATGGGGATACTGGATATCACCTCTGATGTATGGAATGAATGGCTTAGCAGTAAATGAGTTCCTGGGGGACAATTGGAAGCATGTAAACTCTTAAATTGGAAAACAAAGTATTTGAAAAAAAAATAAATGAATAAAAGAAAGGAATAATGAACAAAGTTTCGAATTTACTTCTTTGTTGTAGGTCGTAGGCAATCGTGCAGAACCACTAGGAGTGACGGTTATTGCTATATGATTTCAGTTATACTATTTGAGTTGATTATGAGTCTGGGACTGAAATCAGATTTGAAATCGAGCTCAATTCAATAAAACTTATACTATTTGACAAAAGTAACCAATTTTAAATGAAAATATCTGCAAATGAAAATTCTAAGTGAACTATTTCAGTATTCAACTCATAATCAACTCAAAATGTTCAGTCCCAGACTCATAATCAACTCAAAATGTTCAGTCCATTAATACCTATTTCAGTCCATTAATAACTCATAATTCAATCTGAACTATTTCAGTATTTAAGAGGCTACATACAATGTTCAGTCCCAGACTCATAATCAACTCAAACATTAGCTAAGCTAAACTCTTACGTTAGCAAAAAAAAATCCCTATTATCAGTTATACAAATGAAACCAACTAGCTGAAACTTAGAAAAGTTTACTACCCACCTACCAATACCATTCATGAAAGGAAAATACTTCCATGAAACTTGAACGAACTCCTGCTTGATGCCAAAAGATTCGGCAAAAGAAAAGATAGCAACTTATAGGATTTAATGAAAGTCCCCACAAACTATATTCCTAAACTTTGATTTTCGAATACAAAGTGTAACGCGAAAAACACAAAGCTTTAGTACTGTTTAATACCACTTAGAGAACACACTAGAAAAAATTGTATACAACTGCTGAGTTTCAGATAATGCATTATACTGAAAGTGAAAGATGTCTTCCAGATAAAACAACAACCCCCACATAGACAAAAAAAATTAGAATAACATAATCAAGATTTTTGCATGGATCACCACTTTCAATGGGATATGAACACGGTGTGGAACAATTAGCTTCACAACATGAACCACATGTTGATCAATGCTTTTTTGCTTCATGGCACGCAGGCTATTCAAATATATTTCTAGTACATTGACATGACTTTGAAAATCTTGAAAACCATCATGACTGAAAGCAAAACAAATACCTAAAATTTTTATGAAAAATTAATAAGCATGTTACCTAGGATCATCAAATAAAACCCATTGCAACCCAACCTTCTACAGAACTAAGAGCAAAACCTGAGCCATTGGGATAACAAAGCACACATCTAGTTTGGTACTTCAATAAAGACTCTCTCTACTGCTCGGGTCTTGACATATACCTTAGGTCATAGACATTTACATGTCTTCCTGCAGTGGCTACAACCATTCGATGTCCAACGAGGGAAAGTGAATAAACTCGCTCAGGTTGTGGGTATGTCCCAATAAGAGTGTGCTCCTTTCCATTTTTGCCTCTTGGATCCCAACCTTTCAGTGTTTTGTCCCAACTCCCATAAATCACTTGCCATGATGCATAAGAATACTCGACATTCTAGAGGAAATTAACACTTTTAATTCCAGAAATAAAAAGCTCCATTATAGAGGAAATTAACACTTTTTGAGAACTCGTTAAGACAAATAGTCAAATACCCATCAAAGTATACTAAAAAAAAAAACCCATGGCACAAGATTTGAGCAATTCATGATGAAAAAAAAGCCATCAATATAACACCATAACATGATCAATTCCTAGAAAACATGATCAATGGCAGACCAAGAAAGAACATAGTAGTGAATGCAGGTAAAAAAAAACAACAAAGAAATCTTCTTGTTATTAACATAGAAATCAAACAGCAGAGCATCATGTTGAATCCAAGACAATAAATATAGAAAAAAATGGAGATCGAGAGGGATTTGATTGATGAGTTACCTGAGTTAGTGCTAGTCGCTCACTCACGTAAATGACCCAATTGCACAGCAGCAGAGCCACAATCGCACAGCAGCAGACCCAATCGCACAACAGACCCAATCGCACAGCAGCAGACCCACAATCGCACAACAGCAGACCCAATCGCACAGCAGCAGACTTAATCGCACAACAATCGCACAACAGCAACCCCCTTATTGCGTTTCCTCTTCTCTTCTTGCCTTTTCTTCTTCTTTCTACTCTTTGATCATGAAAGCCTCCATGAACTTTTGTTCTTTTCTCTTCTTCTCTGCCAACTACCTTCAACAAGAGAGGAAATGAGATCTCTTCTTCTCTGCCAACGAAACAATCTAACAAAATGGCTTTGATTGGGCTAGCAATGGAAAAACGATTCTAATTAAAAGGGCCGGTTTTGCGCGACGAACCGTTCGTCGCCATATATCAAAGAATTCGTCGCCCTAGTTTTTAAAATTTCACACCATTTTGTTTTGCTATAGTTTTCAAAATTTAACGCCAGTTTTTTGCGTTAGTTTTCAAAAATTCGTCGCCATAAATCACTGAATTCGTCGCGCTAGCTTTCAAATTTTCGTGCCGATTTTCAAAATTGCCGCCAGAAGCATGCACCATGATTTTTAAGGGGGGGGGGAGCATTTTGTGCAACGAAATATTCTAATTTCGTCGCGCAAAAATCAAATTTGCTTATTTTAGGAGGAAAATTTTATATCATTATTTAATTAATTAATTATTTGAACTTCGACATTCATTTAACAAATTTATGGTAAAAAATTCATAGTACATTAACAAATTTAATTAAATGAACTAACAAAATACATAATATTATTAACATTTTGTAAACGATCTAACAAATTATAATCCTTCAAATGTATTTAATCTGAATCAGTAGAGTAATCATTTTTGACTTCTTCTTCAAGTTCATCTGACATGGTTGCCTCAGATTCTCCAAAAACTCCATCTTTTGCAGGTGATACCTCAACATCATATTCGCCATCAATCGGAGGAAGTTCGACAAATAACTCAAATGGCTGTTCAATAATGGGAATGCTTGAAGATGAATTCTCTTGATCAGCGGCCTCGTCATCACTGTGGTCATCAGAAGCTTTTTCAGGAATGTCCCATATACTTCTGTGTTGGATCGTCTGGACTACTTTCCATCCACCACCGGCTTTAGAATCATCTAGATAAAAAGTTTGTTTTGCCATAGTTGCCAAAATAAAAGGATCATTCTCGTACTAAAGTGTGTTCGTGTTCACACTTACTAGACCATATTCTCGTTTAATACTCCCGGCTTTATGTGGGTTTGTATCAAACCAACGACACTTGAATAAAATCACCTGGCAACGGTCTTTGTACAGTAATTGAATTACAGATGTCAGTTTACCATAGAAATCAACATCGGCGGTGTCGCCGTCCCCAGGTACTGATGCGCCGCTATTTTGAGTGCTCAAATTGTTATCTCGCTCGATAACCAGGAACTTAACACCATTAACATAACAACCCAAAAATGTTTCAGATCGAATAGGACCTCTCGCCAGTTTTGATAATTCATCATCGTAAAGATGCGGATTTACTTCCTTAAATAGTAACATCTATTAAAATATATATATATTCAGAATATGTTGAATACCAATTATAAAAAAAAAATTAATGCAATATTATCAAATTTTCTTATAGTTATCAACTTACGTGTTTGCGAAACCATTCAGGAAACAATTGACGGTGCTTCTCGACCCGTAAATGTGTAGGATACTTACGCCTAATTAGTTCTTCATGCTCCTCCAAAAATGGCAAGGCCTCATCACAATTGTTGAGTATGAACCAATGTGCAACTTTCATGTCGTTATCGCTAAACTGATCATTTGTTGGTGGCTCGCCAAACGGTCGTACGAGTTGCGCAAAAACAGAAAGTCTCTCACTTCTAGTACCACCGTCATTATTTCGTTGAGTTCGGTTGAAGGACGTCTCAACATTATGGAGATACATTGCACAATAAGTAAGTGATTCATTTGCAATATATGCCTCCACTATGGATCCTTCGGGTCTTGCCCTGTTCCGTACGTACCTTTTGTATGTGCCTAGTATTCTGCAAAATATAAAAGATGTCAGACTCGTTATAATAAATGAAGAATAGTTAGAAAACAAGCATATGAGTTACCTTTCTATTGGGTACATCCACCGATAATTGACCGACCCACCAAGTTTGCCTCACCCGGTAAATGTATCATCAAGTGAATCATGCAAGTAAAAAATGTCGGCGGAAATATCTGTTCGAATTTGCATAAGATGTTAATAATATCGTCTTGCAACCTTTCTATATCCGATTTGCGTAGAGACTTTGCACATAGCTTCTGGAAGAATCTCGACAATTCTGTAATAGGGCCAACAACACCCGATGAAGTCGAACCAAATTCTCGTTGCTCCCCATGATAAATCCACCTCGTATAATTCTGAATCATCCCATACCTCGCCAAATGATATCGAACCATATTGAATGTCTGCCACAAACAATTGTTACAACATTGACACGGACACTTGATATGATTCGTCGTACTAGTGACATGTGCCCTTGGAAACTCAATGAAGCTCTCGATCTCATTTAAATATTCATCACAGCATTTGTCTTGATTTTGTATCCACTGTCTTTCCATTACGCATGTTTTCAGTTTATAAACAAAACATGAGAATTCAAGAGAGTTAACGACACTAATGCGATTAGGTTTCAATGTGGAAAATTTTCGGTAGCATCTCAATTACAATTCTTCAAGTGGACGATGTAGATATTATTAATTAATAAATATCTAGTATGCACTTGAAAAACAATGTGAGACACTCCCAAAAATCCACATGATAGCAACCTAATTTCATGAAATTGCAAAAAAAAAAAAAAATTAGCAATTTCCTCATCGTTCTCCAAGTGAAAGAGATAGACGATTGGAGGTGTGGCCGGCGCCAGCGACGCAAAGAGAGGACGAAGCCTAATCAAGTGCTGGAAGCTTGGAGTATATAGTGAGAGAAATCAATCGAGCAGAGAAAAAGAATAAAATGAAAGAAGAAAATAGTGAAAACGCAGATCTGATTATTCTAATTTGTGGAGAAGATGAACAGGTCAGAGCTTGTGCGACGACACCATTCGTCGCCCTGGGATGTTTTAGGCGATGAACCTGCTCGCTTTAAGCGACGATGCTTTGTTGTGAATACTTTATGCGACGAAGGTTTCTAGTTCGTCGCGTAAGATATATTTAGGCGACGACAAAGTTTGTCGCCCTAGGATGTTCAAGTTGGTTGTTCAAAGTGGCCGACACATAGCCATAGGTATTTTAGGGCAACAAAATATTTGGGTTTAAGTGACAATACTTTGTCGCATATTATTTATGCGACGAAGGCTTCCTGTTCGTCGCGTAAGATATATTTAGGCGACGAAACAGTTTGTCGCCCGAGGATGTTCAAGTTGGTCGTTCAAAGTAGTCGACACGTAGCCCTAGGTATTTTAGGGTGACAAAATATTTGGTTTTAAGCGACGACACGTTGTCGCATATTAGGTATGCGACGAAGGCTTTAACTTCGTCGCGAAAGAGGTTTTTACGCGATGAAACAGTTCGTCGCGTTAAATAGTTAGCTATTTTTTGTAATAGCGTGACGATATTAAATATGTCGTCGTGCCAAGATAATTTTGAGCGACAAAACTTCCCTCGTCGCGCTACGAGTCGTCGCGAAAGGGGATTTTTTTAGTAGTGTGTGGCAATTCATACTTTAATATATTCATCAAATTAAGGAGGGTAATGTGGGAAGTTGTAAGTACCATTGAGAGAACAAAGGTTTTTGAGAATTTTCCTTTCTCGGTCGGGTGTATATTTCCATTTCTCTTCTTAATGACATTGAACTTTTGTTATAAGCCAATAGATTAGATGATTTCATGTTATGTTTTACACACTTCAAATCAGGTAAGCCTCACATTTCATTCTTGATTATTATAATAAAGAATCTTAAGGCATATGACATCAACAGATGATTCCAAACCAAGCTCATCCGTATGCATCGACGTTATCTTAAAAAGCAGAAGTAAATTTATTTACTCTAAAATATGTAGGTGGAGATTCTTTTGTATCAAGACCTGAAGTACGGCTCCAACTTGCTTTGCTGTCAAAAGCAACCCGCTGCAATGCATACTGGATTTGCAAAAATCAGGGCAACTTTTGTAAATATGAAATATTCAAATTGAACACCAATGTGGCCTGTTTATGAGGATTTGGATAATTTTAGTAGGAATGAACTTCTCAATTAGAGCATCAAAGTAAAACAACTTGAGACTAAATACCCGTTTTGTTGCAAAAAACATGGCTCCACCCCTCGATCACAAGAAACTTTCTTATCACATCAATGCTAAGCATGTTTAGAGTCTGATAGACATATTTCTCCTTTCTCACCTAAACAATTTCATTGACACAAAAAAATAATGACTGTGCATGAAATAATATTCTAAAATACAAAAAGTTTAGATGTAATTTGAATAACAAATGCTTCTAACAAAATGGGGAGGAAAAAAAAGATTTGCTAAAGAGAATATATCGAGTGTCTATATTGAACACTTACCAAAAGGTTCCATTGCTCAAACTGATTGTCGATAGTCTTCAACAAACTGTAGCGGTGATTTAGTCCAACATCTTTGGTAGTTTTCAGCTCTAAAAGTCTTTTGCAAACCTGCAATTGAATTCGGGCACTAGCTAAGATCATATCCAACATGATATCCAATGTTAATTATCCTCGTCAAAGAAAAGTATCACATTCTTCATTTGGCTTGTAATATCAAACACACTGTTAAACAACTTTAAGTGACCTCTAAAAGGTGGAACACACTAATCCACTAGTATAATGCAAAAATGTTAAACCCACATGCTGACGCAGAATACTGGACCCACACAATGTGCTAGTAACAGTTCTTGCTGCATCGATGCTCGAGGAAGCAAAAGCAGAAAGAAAGTATAAGTCATAAAAACAAACCCATACATATGCAGAGATTGAAATAACATACCTTTGTGTGTCATCTGTGCCTGTTTTCCAATCTCATCTGTATATGGATAACATTTTGCTCCAAAAGCTTTGTATATCTTTGAAATTTTGTTCTTTTCTCTTTCTCCGTACTAGAAAACAACAAATACATTTTTCTCAAACTGTAAGTTGCTAGTCATTAATGCAAAATCAAATAGCAAAAAAAAAATAATGTAGAGTGGAAAATGTATTTTTACATTAACAATTAGAATATGAAATCTCAAAAAATATACACTCTAATGGAATTAACAATACATCTATTATTCATCCTAGCACTTCAAGGAACATGGAACAGCAAAGATAAGGGATGGGGAGACAAAACACAAGCACAAGAATATATTAGAATAGAGCTTTGCTAGCTGTCGAGGGGAGGAGCGAGGAAACGAGCGAGGGAAATGAGGTGGAGGGGGTGGAAACCGTCCACCCCCCTCGAGATGTGCGCATGAAAAGTCAATGCTCACATCTCGAGGGGGGTGGACGGTTTCCACCCCCTCCACCTCATTTCCCTCGCTGGTTTCCTCGCTCAAATCCTCGACATTTAGAATTTCTGATTAGAATATAGCTATGAAATGATGACACCGAGTCAACCAAGGTGTCAGTCACGTTGACTAAAAAACCTTATACCGGGACATGCCTGAACATTATTGTATTATTTGTTTTCTTAACTATAAACTATTATACTAGACACATTTTAACTTGTAGATCAATATTATTACATATGTATCACTAACTTCCCATATGAATATTTATAAATTTATAAATCATATGAACCCTTTAAATATGTATACAATAGTGATGATTTAAATAACGAGTGTTTGGGTGTCGGAGTGTCCACTACATGATGTCAGCCACAAAATTTCTTTTGAAAATCAAGTCTCCTTGTTTCATAGGAGCTGAGCAACCCAAATATGTATCTTTTACCACATTGAACAATCGACCCTTTTACATATCTATGGCCACGCTGAACTAGGCAGGGTTTGTGGACAGTGAATAGGATTTAAACTGAAATCAGGGCCAAGCAAAGAAAAAGTTACCACTACTCAATATTAATAGTGGTCATTTAGGATCATTAATAAATTAATACCTACAACCTATAATAGTCAGTTTAAATTGTAACATCCCATGATCACGTTGACACCTGCCCAATAAGAGACAAGAGAAATACCCAAAAACAAAGAAAACAACTTGAAGACGATTAGATTCATTCCAGGAAATCTGATATAAATCCTATTAACACCATATCAGTTAATAACTTAACAAAATTGATTCCATGTAATCTGACCTGCAATCCAACTTGAATTTTAACATTTTTCTCTATTGATTTTTCATTTTCTTTAGATATATTTCCAGTGGAAGCTTTCAATTTGGCTTAGGATTTCTATTTGAACCTATAAACTCCCCTTTTATTTATTTATTTAATTATTCAATTGTCAATGAAATTATTAGATTTTATTTAATTTATTCTTGATTGGTTCATATTGAAATTTATCAACTAATCCATCAAACATCAAATCAGAAGAGGTTGTTTGTTTCTTATTACTACATACAGAACAATGTGGAAACATCAAATTCAATGCCACTAACGTGAGTAACTTTTGCACGGGGGTAAAAAAAAAGGACCTTCTCCACTGACATCGCATTGATAGGATCTGTGACCACAAATTGTTGGAACCGGGGGCTCTAGCTACTGCTCAAAGATCTGGGCCGTCGGATTTGATGGATGGTTCAGATATGTGGATTCGAATTGTTTTTATTTTACATTTTTTAGAAAAGTCCTCCCTCTCCACCTTGACTTCACTCAGAATTTCTTCAAACACCTTGCAACAAAGCAAAACCATTTCAACTTCAATGTATGCATTTGGAAACCTATTTTGCAGCCATAGAAGAGCGTTTCTTAGCTACTGATGTTGAATTCATTTGCATGAGAAATGAGCTTCATTCAAGAATAAAGGAGCTTGTTCAACAACTTGAATCTCTAGATAGGTGTTTCAGGGAACTCCATTTGAAGCATCTTGATTTATTAACCACACTTAATGGCCGCCTTTCTACTACTGCCGAGAGGATTACTCTTTTGGACCGTCTTGTTACATTGAGGTCGGAGTTAGAAGCTACTACTGCCGAGAGGATTGCTCTTTTGGACAAAAACCATTTTATGTTATCTGAACTTGAGAACTACAAGGCCAAAGAAGCTATTGTGGCAAAAAGAAGTGTTCAGGACAAACATCGATATGAGCTTGAAATGGAAAGATTGAAGCATATGTTACTGAGTTCTGAAGAAGCAATTTATAATATGAGGTCCTCAATGTCTTGAAACACACATACCCTAGCTTATTTCTTAGTGACCATTTAATTAAACAAAGTATAAAACACACAGGCCCATGATGGAGGTGAAATTCCCATTCCCATCAGACAACAACAACACCTTATCCCCAATCTTCAAGTCGTCCTTCCATGCTTTCATCACAAACGCATCATTGACCGAAATGCAAGCGATGGTGTCGACGCCCTTAGCCTTCATCTCCTTGGACTTCTCGACAAAGCTAGGGAGGTGTTTTTGCGAGCATGTGGGGGTGAAGGCGCCGGGGATGGCGAAAAGAATGGCTTTCTTTCCCTTGGTAAGATTGGAGATGGTGAGGGTTTTGACCTCGTTGTCGGCGTCGAGGTATGAGAGGGTGGATTCCGGGAGCTTGTCGCCGACTGAGATGGTGGCGGAGATAGTGGGGGTGGTGGAGAAGGAGACATGGTTAATGATGTTGGTGCCGTCGCCATTGGTGGTGAGTGTGAGAGAGAGTTGACGAGGAGATAAAACTTTGAAATAAACCCTTTTCACATCCATCAATCTGAGCCATCCATCAGATCCGACGTCACAAAATATTATCCTCTCAAATGCCATTGACTTATCTCTGGCTACAAGAACACTGACATACCCCAACTTAACTTGCTTTAAGGGATTCGTCAACATTTCCTAAATTACAATCATTTGAAACCTTTATTAAAATGCAAAATATAATTACATAAAACAAAAAAGAAAAGAAAACAAGGAAAAACTATACCAGCTCCATCAATAGTGGAGTGTTGATGGATTCTTCACCAACTTGACGTACTTCGATTTCTCTCTGTTGAGCAGTCGCATCACTATGAGCTGAGTGAAAAAAACTCGCCAACTTGAAATGGAGTTTAAAGGAGATCATTTAACTTTGCATGACCACTGTCACAATTTCCAAAGATCATGAAATATTTCTTATGAAATTGATATATTCTATTCTACGTGAATACTAGTTGAAACTAGTACAAGTGAATAATTAAAAGACATCTCATTAGATTAAGCATGTCCAGAAAACCATTTACCAAAAGCAATTCTATTATGTCAGAAGACTTTTGCTAGATGTGGTTGCGCGTGCTTTGAACCAGACTTCCTTGAAGCCAAGTTCAAAAGGAGTGAAAATTGAAAATCTATTTGTAAACTGGTGATTTTATTTTTTGATTTCTAATCTCTCCTTGCACATCCTTTGTATATTTTAAAGTTTGATCCCTTGAATTAAATGTTATCCCTTTCTCAAGAAAATAATACCAATGATAAATAAAATAAATACGCTACAACACAATTGGCTTTTAATAGCATTTGAGCATAGCGTTTTTGATATTTATGCTATGATAAGTGTAGTTTTAATCACAATGCATTATTAAAACGCTATTGAATAAGGGGGGGGGGGGGGGGGGGGGATCGAAAACCGCTCAAATCTTTTCACCAAAAGCAAAAACAGAACGCGCGCCTCTCACTCCCTCCTTCCCTCTCACTCATGTTGTTGCCCTCTCTCCCACTCTATCCATCTCTCAGACTTCTTCTCTACTCTCTCCATTTTCTCTAGCTTTTCCTCTCTATTTATGTGCTTCTTTCATTTCTCAATTGATTTGGAGTTAGGGTTATTGAAGGTCCCAATTTTTATCTGCAACTACAAACATTCTAAAGTATTTATTGTTATCTGGCTTCTAATTTCCTCTTTTGAAACGGGAATTCGAAGGTTTTGCTTTCAAATTTTGAGACTACAAGTTCATTTTGGCAGAAGTGACTCTGCATTTGCGTTGAGCTTCAGAGAATTGAAGGTTTGCATAAAAAAAACTCTATTCTGTTCATTTTTTCAATGCAATTGTTCAAAAAATTTGTTTTTTTTTTCTCTCTCTCTCTCACTCTATAGGTAGGGACTAGAGAGGAAGGAGGAAGTGTAGAACCTAATCCTCACACAACACACCATACCACACCAGCTGCTTCTACAACCTCTTGGTATCTTCCCTCTCTCCATTTCTATCTTCCTCTCTGTTTTGTTTATTTTTTCTTCATGACTTTGTGTTTATGGTTCCTTATCTATTTAACGTAAAAAGTAAAAAGAGAAGGGGATGAATTGTTTTTGTATGCAAATGTTATGAAACCCTTTGTCTGGTTGGTCTCTCTAGAAATTCTTAGCAAATCAGTTAGCTTCTCATACACTTAAGGATTATCAAAAGATGCAAATTTGTCGCAAGCTTCATTAATGATGTAATCCCTTCAAGCTGACTTAACAAACCTTCTTCCCAGGCCAAGTGAATAAGAATTGCCACTAAATGCTTATGCTTCTTCAATGGTAGTCTAATTGCCACTAGTGTTGGATTACTCTTCTATTTAGCAAGATTTGCAGTTTTTTTTTTTAAGATCAATACTATGTTGTTTATTAATAGCATTAAGTCATAGCGTTTTTCAAACTTGTTCTATAAAAGCCCAAGTTTTCATATAGTCATAGCGTTTTTCACACTTGGTGCTATAAAAGCCCAAGTTTTCATAACAACTGCCCTCTTGAAACACTATCAAACAAAAGCGCGAGATTAAAAAAAAAACCGCGTTTTTGCACTGAAAGTTTTAAAACTCCCTCGTGTCCTAAAAGGCAAGCAGTACTTCTCGCCTCTCTATGTTGTCCTCGTGTTCCAGGAAAAGAGAGATCGAGGAAAAGAGCGAGGGGGAGAGAGAGATATCGAGAGACAAAGATCAGGGAGAGAGTGAGGGGGAGAGAGCGAGGGAGAGATAGAGATCAAAGATGAAACTTTAGGGCTAAACTTTAGCGAGAGGAGAGGAGATGTGAGGGAGAGATGGTTGTGTCACCGGCAATAAAAACTTACCCTCTCTCAAGCTACACTTTTGGTTACCTTCTCTCAAGCTACACTTTTGGCACCAAGGAGCCCGAGCTACACATTTTGCACCAGGTAGCTCAAGACGGAGAAAGACACCTTTGTTGCAAATCGCCTCCCTCTCTAGTCTCCATCGCACACAAATAAGAGAACCACCGTCAACGCCACTCGCATCCGCTTTTGCCTGCTTCAGGTGAGTTCTTCTCTGTTTGCAAATTCCAAGGAGGGAAAGGATCAGAGGAGGGAGGGGGATGGGGGAGGTGGAGGTGGAGAAGTAAGGTTGAGTTGAATCAGACTCCGAAGGTGGAGATTGGGACTGCCAATTTGGTGAGTTGGTGAGAGGAAGAGTCATTGGAGGGAGATGATGATGTTGGATTAGGATTCGATTGATGTTTGAGGGTGGAGAGAGTGGTGGTGTTTGGGTAAGAGTATTTCTCAATTTCACAGTTTGGGTATGGATCCTTTTACATCATTTTATAAGAAATTATTGGATTTAAGGATGATTTATATAATTGTTCTTCTTTATTTGTATTATGGTTCTTGACATTCTTATCATGCATTTAGATCTTACAGATGATGTTCTTCATATTCACTACATTGAGTATTTTTTGTTTGCAAAAATGTGGATTTTAATTATTGTTTTGATTCTGGTGATGGTATGTTGAAATTTGTTGTTGAAGAATTATAATGGTTTTTTTTTTATTTGATTAATTTTTATTAGGACCAGTTAGTGGGCAATCAACATTATCTCCCACTATAAGGATTCATACATAACATTGGCAACAATGTCGACGATGTCTGGATTTGTGGGTGTTGTGGTTTCAGATTAATGGCTTCAGAGCCAGTTCACTCAGGTCGAGCTTCATATGCTTAAATCGAAGGCAAGTATCAATATCCTCTTCTTAGTCACTTTATTTTCAAATTTTTTTCTTAATCCATTTTTTTGAATGTTCTTATTAGTTCTAATTGTATTTTATTTTGAAATGAGAAGATATGGCTGTGAGAGGTGTGAGATACGTGGATTGTTATGGAGTAGATAATGCATTGGTAAGACCTTATCCTTCATTCCTTGGTGCCATTGGCATGCATTGTCAGGAATTGTTATTCATCTTAATCTATTTATTGATTGGCGAAACAGGTTCGTGTTGCAGACCCAACTTTCTTGGGATATTTCATTGATAAAGGTGTAGCTGCTGCAGCAAAAGTTGTTCGTAAGGTGAGTAAAGATTTGTATTTTGTAGATGACAATTTCTGTTTTAGTGATGTTCCATCTCTTTAAATTATTTAATAGTGTTGAATTATTTCATATCTGCGGCACTGTGATAAAATGGTCGAAACATTCATTTGAAACTTACAAGGACAAGGATACACATAGGTAAAGTGGAAACATTCACCATGTTGTTTCTGAATGCTTTATCGAAAATATATATTTAGTTATATACACATTTCTGCATTCTAATGCGAATTATGTACGAATTTTGATTGGATTCGTTTTAGATTGGAATGTTTATTAGTTGAATAGTTTATACATTGATAGTTTGTGAATTGTTGTTGCATTTAGACATGTTAATAGGTTAGAGTCCAAACTGGAAAAAAAAAGACAGGACATGAATGGTATACGAAAACTTTGATCTCAAGTCTAAATTGATTCAGTAATGTGTAATAAACTCAATCACTTCAATTATGGTTTTAATTAGGAAACAAATGCCAGTAGATTAAGGGGACAATTCAGAAAGGTAGGTAAAAAGCTGGAAGAATATGAACTCGTCAGTTTATTAATTTTGAACTTTCGACATTAATGTACATCCCATTCTTTTGTTACTTCAAGTTTTCTGCAAGATATTTTCTTGGGCGATGTGTTTGTTTATGCCAGAATGAGTAATGAGAGAAACCATTGCAGATGAGAGGATGCAGGGCACCCAGAATAATCATTCTTCACAGCAAGCTCCTATAGAGATTCTGTCTGAAACAGCAGAAGGTGGATCCATTGGAGATATACGTCTTGTGGGAGGGTAAGAAGGATTTTGCTGCGGAAATATGATATGATATGTTATTTGCTTTAACATGACTTTTTTTTGTAGGTCTGCAATCTTGCATGGAGTAAAAATGTGAATGAACTAGTCAGCGTGCAGTCACAGTTACTCTCAGAATCAAATTATGGTCTGGAAGTATCCTTCAATGAACAAGGTACTATGACTATGAACCTATTATGTGTTCAATCAAAATATGGAAAAACTTGAAATAGATTGTGAACTAGTTTGCAGTTTTATTATAACCTTGATGAAAATTCGTTTGCAACAGGTGGCAACTCTAACTGGTCACAGTTTGCGAGTACTTTATCTTGCTATGTCACCCGCTGGACAGGTAAACCATTCAATGCTATTTTCAATCACACCATTCATGCTGAAAACATCCATGCTTGTGTAAACAAATGTATGCTTGCAATTTGTTTGCTGATTATTCATCTTCTGCTTCTTGCAGCTTTTGCCCATTATAGATGGTGCAAGTAAGTTTTTAGAGAATGTTCTGTTCTTGTATTTCACTTCATCTTTTATTCTATAAGAATTTGATTAAAGATTAAAGGAAAAATATTCATGACCATGACCACATTTGAGAGGTGTGGTTTATGGGTTTTGTGTGTTTGTTCAAGTCAAGTCATTTTCATCTATCTCTCTCATCCAGGCCAGGCACTGTTTCCTTTTATTGTGGTTGTTGCTTTAGGTATCTCAGTAAAGTCAGATGCACCGAAAGAGAAGAGTAAATAATTTAACATAACACTATCTTTCTATTTTAGTGTCGTCTCCCTTTGAGTGTGTGAGTGTGAAAGAGTGAGGGGTTTGGGACATTCAAGTCTTCTATCTCATCAAGTTAAATGGACTTTTAAAGCACGTGTTTATCTCCATTACAACACTTGGTTTCAGCATAAACAACTCAAACATTGACATGTTTGCTCATTACAACTGTGGATCTTTGTTTCTTCGATGCGCAGGTGAGTGTTCCATGCAGAGTTTGTTGAATGTAGTGACAGTTGGGTGTGGGCATTGTGCCAACTTACTCTCTGTCAACTTGAAATCTTTGGTACAACCAAACCCACTTCACGAACTTCAGGTAGCCAACTATACATCATCATTTTTATCTTTATATATATATATATATATATATTTTTTTTTTTCTTCTGTTGATTAAGGAAATTTTTGCTTCTTTTGCTATCAAACTTAGGTTGTTTGAGATGTCTGAGAAAACCCCTCAAGAAATGATTTTCTAAAGAAAATTGATGTAACAGATGTGGGGTTTGTTTGAAATGACTTTGTTTTCAGGGAAGAAAAAAACTGCCAATTAGTCAAGAGACAAGATGGGGTTCTTCCCCTTTTTTTTGCCTTAAATGAGAAGAAAATCAATATGTTTTCAGAATATAAATCTTTGATTTGTAAACCATCTAAATGTTGGTAGAGTGTGCCATCTGAAAAAAAAATAGAATTATTCCTTATAGCGTTGTTGGGACTGCGAGGACGTCAAAATCTGTAGTTGGGATTTTCTTATGAAACTCTTGGAGCAGTCATGACTCTTGAGTTAGCAAAGACAAGTTTAGGAATGATTTCTGCAATATGGAAAACTTGTCAATTTTCACTGTGCTAGTCTCTTCCATTGTTGTTTTTAACCTACTTAAGCATGTTAAAACTGACCTTTCAAACGCAGCTTCTTTGAAATACAAGAATAACGTTTTGTTAAAGCAAACAATTCCTTCCACACTAATAACACTTTGTCAAGGTTTCAGTTCAGTTGAATAAGTTGAACATTACAGTGTTGAAAGTTGCAGTATGTGTTTTTCAGTATATGGAAGTGGCTCCAAGAATCATAAGTTGCGTTTGTTATGAGCTGATAGATCTTCGGAACCTCGTTTCCCTTAAAACTCTATCATTGAATGAGTTACCCAAGTTGACAGCTTTGCCTGATGCGATACGACACCTTCCCATGCTTAAAAAATTACAGATATGGGATTGCAAGAATTTGAAAACGTTGCCAGATTGGTTGAAGCACCTCACCACTCTTCAATCCCTCTCTATCAACAACTGTCATCCTGATCTAAAAGAACGATGCAAGTGGGACGATGGTGAGGATTGGCATAAGATTTCCCACATTCCAAATATTCGTATTGATGGCCATTAAGATTAGATGCTGCACTTGACATGTAAATAAACACTTTCAAGCTTTCTGCCCCTTCCAGTGACAGCGAGTAGGTGAGTCAGTCATTTAGAATTTTATTTAGTTTTCACGCCTTCTTTTATATTTTCCATCCCATTAATTAATTGCTTCTCTATTTCTTTCTACTAATTCTAACCAACTTTTTTGTCACATGGTTCAATAATGCCTATACAAAAAATCTGACAATTGTGGTTAATCAATCAGGAACCCTCAACCACTTTTCTAGTGCTCAATATGCCAATTTTTTACAGCACAGGTAACTCTTATTATTTCATTTTCATTTTCATTTTTTATTTTATTTTCCTCTATCTCTAACGTACCTATTTGCAATACATGAATGTGTAATCTTTTCAAAGCTAAAATTTGACAAAATATTTTTACTTGGTATATTAAATGGGGAACTGAAAATGGCCGTTCTGATTTACAAAACAAAATTTCCAAAACTCACTCATTTGTTGAATTGGCTGCTAACTCAGATTGTTCTTGACAGTCCCAGGTCGTTATTTTCTTCCTTTTCGATAAAGGGACGGAGTTACAAGGCCGCACTGACTTAACCTTGGAGAGTGTTACAATCCCAGCAAAGCAATGAAACAATCCACATACTTGGTTGAGTGTAACATAAGACCATCTGCAAATATGTTACTCAGGTTCTCTCTCCAATGAAAAGGAAACACATGGACACTTGCTGTGAGCTATATTTCTTACTTCACTGTAAGTTCCTTTTTAAAATTTTGTGACCCAATTAACAATTCATTGTAATGACATGCATTTCATATGGGCAATTGATGCATGCTATGCGTTCTGTGCCAGCAGACAATATTTAATTTTCCCCCATTGTTACCTTTTCCCTTTAATTAAAGAGATCAATGCTTGTTATGGTCTTATCTCAAAATTGGCTGACAAGCACTACTGGTAAGGGCGAAAGAGATCGTATGGAATGTGCATATAGTTTACCGGATAATCAGTGACCATAATACTGAAATGCTTGTTCGCAAAGGTTTCATTCATCAGAAATAAAAATGAAAAAACAATAAAATATATGGTTTGATTTCAAGATGTTTACTAACCTATATCGTTTGGAATATAGAAGTTTCTCTTTCCTTTGATTTCTACATTTTTGTTGTTGTCGTTGAGGTTTTGCATTGTCTTTCTACTCGCTAATGCCATCATTTAAGGTCTTTTATGGTAGAACTCGCTTATACTAGATTACCCCTCTGTCGATGCGCTTTCTTCCACCTTTTTCATGGAGTCAACCATGTTGACACTTGAGGATCCTAGGGTGCCTAAGTAAGAGTTCAATGAGGACTTCTTACTCACCCCAGCCTACCATGCCGTCCATTCAAATGAAAGGATTCTGTGCTATTTTTTCTTTTAGATCAGTGTATCTAGAATTTTGCTGGGTTTGTCTTTAAGATTTTGCCAAGTTGCTATTCATTTAAGGTTTTCTCATTGACTCAATAGAAAATTCTTCAAGTAAATAATGGAATGGTCAATTGGTTGGACATTAGATGGCAGGGATAGGACAGAGTCTTACTATTATTGTTGTTGTCGTCATCATCAAAGAAAAATCTGATCTGAAATGTTTTAATGCTAGGCTCAAGATGGTGTTGATGTTTCTGGTATCTACTGTGATGACTACTGTTATGGCAGGTATCTACTGTGATAACTCTGGGGTTGTTGTTTACAAAGAAAAATCTGATCTGAAATTTTTTGATGCTAGGCTCAAGATGGTGTTGATGTTTCTGGTATCTTGACTGTGATGACTCTGGGAATGTAAGTCACTAAAAATTGCTGGGTTTGTTACATGTGTTGGGCTAGATTAACAGATTATTTACAGTGATCCATCATTAGTGCTTTTGTTGTAGAGGGTGTTACTGATGCTGACTTAGTGCTTTTGGTAACAACAAGGCCTACAGCTGGCAACACTCTTGCATGGGCAGTGGCATGTGAGCGTGATCAATGGGGTCGTGCTATTGCAGGTAGCTTCCCTTTCGTAATGCATTTTCTTGTATGATATTATGTTATTGTGGTTTATCTATGACAAAGTTGAATATGAACAAATCGTATATGTAGGGCATGTCAATGTTGCTCCTCGCCATTTGACTGCTGAAGCGGAGACCTTACTTTCAGCTACACTTATACATGAGGTCAGTGATCATCATATAAATGAGATAGAAGAAAGATGTACTAGGTATAGTCAGTCCTTTCTGTGGCCTCATA
The DNA here is from genome assembly GCA_963556465.1 of Berberis vulgaris. Taxonomy (NCBI): domain Eukaryota; kingdom Viridiplantae; phylum Streptophyta; class Magnoliopsida; order Ranunculales; family Berberidaceae; genus Berberis; species Berberis vulgaris. Next base: position 62,875,327 of record OY747127.1, on the reverse strand, counting down.
GGTAAACTTTTGGTACCATTCAGGTGATGCACGTTCTTGGTTTTGATCCTCATGCATTTGCACATTTTAGGGATGATATGTTTGTCCAATGTGCTTGATGAACACTCATCTTCATATATATAGTGCTAATTATTATATGTCTTGATCTGTTTTTTCAGCTTATGCAAGAACAACACTCTTGATCGTAGCTTGATAAAGGGGAAGATCGTTGTCTGTGCTTTTGAACTCCCAGACCTTAGAAGCGAAAAAGCCATTTTTGTTAGAGAAGCGGGTGGTGTTGGCATGATTCTCATTGATCCACTGGGCAAAACCATCGCTTAATTTCCAGTTTGTTATCTCAAGTACCATAATTGTAATACATTATTTTATTAATTATATTATCTTTATTATTTGACAGATTTTGTGACTCGATGTAATACATTATCTTATTAATTAATTACATTACTTTGCCTCCATTCATGGAAATGTTTAAGTTTGGCACATTTAAAATTTTATTTTCTTGACATAAAATTTATGAAATGTAATAAAAAGTCATTTGATAGTAAAAAAAAAAAAAAAAAAAAAACAATTTGCTATGTATACTTACAATAGCGTTTCAGAAACGCTATGGTAGACTATAGCGTTTTTGAAACGCTATAAAAGGCCAACTTACTATAGCGTTTTAAACGCTATAATAGACCCTGGGTCTATTATAGCTTCGGCAGACACATCGTTTTCTAAAACGCTATGGTATCCTCCTACCATAGCGTTTTTGAAACGCTATTAATGGGCTTTTTTCTTGTAGAGTTATATATACAGACCATAGCACATTACTAATATACAAAATGTAAACTTTATACTTCAATCACATTATGGATCATATATGCAGCAGCATTGCATCACTGATAAAACGTAGTAATATCAGCAAATAGAAGTTATACCTTCTACAGAACATGTTTCTATTCTAGAAGCTCGATGTAAGTGTGTTGCAACTTTTTACTCTTCACATTAATTTCTGTTAGTTCAGCTTTCAACTGTCCAGGTTTTATCTTCAAATAAAAAATGAAAATGTCAGCATAAGAGACGTAGAACTACCATTGCTAGCATAGTAGTCACCTATAGATTTTCCTCTAAGTTGTCAAGAACTACCTGTAATTGGCCTTGCAGAAGGTGACACACTGACTTTCAACATTTGGTCCTGGAAAAAACGTAGTTTTCGTGCCATCTCTCCAGATCTTTTAATCTACAACCAGAAGAAAAAAACATGTTAGACGAGACAGAGCGAGAGCGAGAGAGAGAGCAAAAGCAAGGATAGAGGAGAATCGCAGAGTGGCGCTGTGTGTTTCTCTCTTTTTAGGTTTTAGGTTAGAGAGAGCGCGATGTCAAATTTTTGGGCGAAATAATGAGCGCTTTTGCATTTTGATCTCCTGCTTAGTTTTTAACAACATTATCATATTATAGCGTCATTAAAACTAGGCTTTTCATAGCACAAGTGTAAAAAATGCTATTATCAAATGTTATAAATGAGGATTTAAGTGTAGTGACATTAAGACTTCAAAAGCTATTCATGTGTTCAAAAACATCCAAGGACATGAGATGCATGTTGAAGGTAGAACAAAGGATGGGCTTTCAAGGCACCCTGCAGATTGCATGGAATGGCAAGATATCAATGAAAAAATATCCATCATTTGGTTTGAAATCTCGCAATGTTAAACTTAGTTTGGCTAGTGATAGTTTCAATCCTTTTGGAACTACAAGCACCAGTCATAACACATGGCATATTGTTCTTATTCCAAATAACTTGCCACCATGGATGTGTATGAAGCAGTCATATTTTATGATGTCCATGCTCATTCCTGGGCCTACTGGTCCTAGAAATAATATTAATGTTTATTTGCAAACCTGATTCTTGAGCTAAAAGAGTTGTGGACACATGGGGTTAAAACATATGATGCTTATTTCAAACCAAAATTTCAAGTGCATGTTGTGATCACGATCAATGATTTTCCTGCATATGCTAACTTGTCAAGGTGGGGCGCACCCAAGAATTTATCACTTGTCCTTGTTGCCATGAGGATACAGGTTAGAAAGGTTGCAAAATGGGAAAAAAATTTGTTATATACAATATCGACGTTCTATACACTGTACTCATAGGTATAGAAAAAAATGAGTTCTTTTAACGGTGAAGTAGAGATGCGGGAAGCTCCAGAATGATTAACTGGTAGTGATATGTTTGACCAATTAAGTAGGTACAATCAAATTACATTTGGGAAAACAAAGTATGATAAGGTTGGGCAAAAAAAATGACAAGATGACAGTTTGCTACACAATTAGAGGAAAATTAGTATTTTCTTTGATCTCCCATATTGGAAAGATTTTATGGCAGAACCTCGATGCCATGCACATAGAGAAGAGCAACGCAAAAAGTCGGGTTGGGGCACTTTTGAACATAAAAGGCAAACACAACTTGAAAGCTCATCAGGATATGAAGTTAACGTGTATTTGAAAAAGTCTTCATCTGATTCCTTGAGGGAACAACAAGTTTTATATACCTCCAGCTTGTTGCGCCATGTCTTTGGAAAAAAAAAAATAATTTGTCAATTTTTGAAGGATGTAAACAATTGTGCATCAAACATATCAAATCATGTTCACGTTCAACAATGCAAGACACCTTGGCTAAAATGTCACGATTGGCCCGTTCTTATGCAACAAATACTTCCAGTTGAAGTACGTGGGATCATAGATGACGAGGTGACACAAGTTTTGGTTGAGATGTCTAACTTTTACAAGCATTTGTGTTCAAAGGTGTTGAGACTTGAGGAGTTAGGGCATCTAGAATCACATATTGCAATTACATTATGCAAAATGGAAATGATTTTTCCTCTAGCATTTTTTGATACTATGGTGCACTTGCATAGTCATATAGCAAGTGAACCCATTTTGGGAGGTCTAGGGTTATTTTTTTTATAGATAGATGTATCGAATTGAGAGGCCGCATATGATTTATCAATTCATAATTTTTACTTTTTAGTCTAATCAGTTCTGTGAGTTTTGTTTTATTCATTCATTATGATGGTACGTTTCTCAAGTGATGTAGTCGATTTCTGCCCTCCTTCCTTGCTGCTTACCTAGACCTGCATAGGTAGTAAACGTGAGCCAAGGACCAACGTGTGATGGCACTCCGATGCTTAAGTTAGATAAGGTTTAGGAGATGCTTAAAACTGTAAACTGGGTTATATTGCGTACCTTTAGTTCATAGACCATATCTCCTTTTTATAGTGAAGGAGTCCTCGTTCGGCTAGGCCTTTGGTGGCGTAGTTTAGGAAAAATGATCTTGCTGTGGAGATCTATTTCTGATTGGGAGTTGTCCATGTGGGATAGTTTCCTTACACGACTTGTGCTCCTAGACTGCAGGAGAGATTTCCCTTTCTGAGTGTTGTCCATGCAAGGAAAATTCCTTGCTCGACTTATACTCTAATATATGTTTCCTAGTTGGATCCAATGTGTCGCTGGCCTGACTGTCTTGGGTAGATCTTTCAGATACTTGCCTTAGAGGTCTTATGAGTATTGGGCCTGACCGCGTGACGTGTGGGCTTACTGGCTCATTGTGACTCGGACCCAACTGTCTGGATTCTGTCAATGATGGGCTTGCTACTATTTGTCCCTCGCTGGATTGGATGTGCAATTGGGTTTGCTTCGTTCTGTTGACGAGATTATCATGACACGTGTACGGTGTTAATCAGATAACAGTTTGATGTATCATCAGCTACTTCCCCCCGAGTCAGTGGGTCATCTTATCGGTCCACTAGGTCATTTCATGAAGCATGTGTGCAATCACGATGATTGAGTTTGGGAGATTTACTCGAGCGGCGAATTGCAATAATTAGGCATGCCCCAGCTTGAAAGCGAAAAAGGCGGGAACTCAACTTTCTATATAGATTTCCTGCTTGTGGAGTATAACTGCTTTACTATTTTGATCTTAGAGATTCTGTTTTTCTGTGTTTTCTGTTGTGCTTTTGACTTTGCTTAACCTTCATATTCGAAAGTTTGTACTTTCTTTCATGGCGAGCCGGGATCAGCGTTTTGATGAACTGTTTGCCTAGGGCCATAAGTTTTTTGAGGAGGGGTTGCTCTCTAAATCTGATATGGAAGTCCTGCACAAGACATTCGGGATTTCTTATGATCTGGTGCTCTGCACTCTTGGCGTTGATCTGACGCCATTGTACCCTCTTGAGGGGTTTATCTATCTTTACCAAGGTATGTTACAATCGAGTGTTCGCTTTCCTGTCATCAATGATATCTGGGAGTTCCTGGCGTACCTCGGCATTTCACCCGCTCAACTTGCACCGAGCGGGTATAGTACTTTGATCACCATTTTGATTAGGGCTAAGGATGCTGGTGTCCAAGTGTCTTCAAGGGCGATGCAATTGATTACTTCTCCTTGGATAAACTAGCATGTTGTGTGTGTGCTGGAGTCGCCGGACTGCTTCGGCTAATTTCCTAATGATTTTAAATCGTGGCATAAGTACTGTTTCATGGCTCCCACGGACTCCCCGTATTTTGAGCTTGCTGGTCGTCCGGTCGAGCATGAATTTAGACCACTGAGAAAGTTGATTTCTTCTCCGTTTTTGCTTGTGTCAATTGCATACTAGATTGACTTATTGTGATTTCTGCAGGTTGACTCTCTACTTCGCGTCTTTCTGCTGAAGATAAAACAACTTTGGACGCATTCCGCGACATGCCTTGTCTGGAGGTAGAAGGATGTAGTCAAGCCTTCAAACGTTGAATGTAGTGACGTGTGGGCTTATTGGCATGTGGCTCCCATTGTGTATCGGGTGAAGGTGCGTCTGTTTCATGGAATGGGAAGCTTCCCAAGCTCAAGGTTCCAAGCCCTTCAAGGAGGGCAAAAATAGATGAGGTGCTTCCTTCTCCTGTGCATCAGAAGAGATCTCGTGCTTTGTCTAGGTCTGTTCGCAGGCATCTGGCCTCGTCTCAAGGATGTAATGCTGTAGGGAAAGAGCCTCGTGAGATTACTATTTCTGAGGGGCATGAGATTCAAGTCATGGCCCTTGTTTCTCTTCCTGACCTGGAGGGAGAACATCTGCAAATGGTAGGTGCGGAGGATGTTACCAAGCTGAGCACCAAGCAGGTGGAGTTTATGAGTAGGATGTTGCAAGCATGAAAGCTTCAAACAGTCGTCCTTTTTCAATAAAGGATTTCGAGCTCTGCCTCTCTCTGGATCATGAAACTGTTGAAGAGTCGTCTAATCGTCGGCGTTGTGGTAAAGGTTTTCCTTCTTGTCGCCCCTGCTCCATCTTGTTCCCGTCCTCATATTCAACTGACGACAGGTCCGAGGAATAACTCGCTTCTCGCTTCTCTCTTCCCCTGAAGATGGACTGACACGTGAGAGAGAGCCGAATGTTGCAGGCAAAGGTTAAGTTGTTGATGAGGGCCCTGATGCAGTGAAGACGGCTAAGAGCAGTGCTGGAGTGTTTTCGGCTCCGAATGATCTTCATCCGGATACACGGATCAATCTGTTTGCTCCAGATGTAATAAGGATGAGCAACCAAGCTTGGCATCAGGAGATTGACATCTCTTCCGCTTCAAGGAAGCATATCAGCAGGTGGAATGACTGGCTGACGAAGTGTGCTTCGGAGCCAGTGGGATAGACACTGGGAGAGCTTTTAAATAAATGGCAGAAACACCTTGTGCTGGGGATGTTATATCTGAATCAAGTGGCCGCGTCTGGAATTGATGTTGAGGTCGCTCATGAGAGGGTGTATACCCTGGAACGAGTCTTCTCAAATCTGCAAAAGTCATATTACTCTTCACAAGATTGAGTAGTTGAGGAAGCAACTTGAAGCTTTCTCAGATACTGAAGCGAAGTCCAAGTCCATTGAGTTGGAGGCTCAGAATGCTCGCTTGGAAGCGCTCGAGTCCGACTTGACGAGGTCAGCGTCCGCCAGGGATCGGTTCGAGAATGAACTAAACCTTGTCCATCGTGACTTGCATCTTGCTGATGATACATCAAACCCTCCTCGGGCCAGCACCGTACACATGTCATGAAATGACCTAGTGGACCGATAAGATGACCTACTAAATCCGGGGAAGTAGCTGATGATACATCAAACCATCCTCTAATCAGCACCGTACACATGTCATGATAATCTCGTCAACATAATGAAGTAGGCCCGATTGCACGTCCAATCCAGCGAGGCCCAACTAGCAGCAAGCCCATCATTTGCAGAATCCAAACAGTTGGGTCCGAGTTGCAATGAGCCAGCATGCCCACACGTCACGCGATTAGGCGCAATACTCATAAGAACTCTAAGGAAAATATCTGAGAGATCTACCTAAAACAGGCAGACCAATGGCACATTGATCCGACTAGGAAACATTTATTATAGTATAAGTTGGGCAATGAAACTTCCTTACATGGACAACACTCAGAAAGGGAAATCTATCCCGCAGATCTAGGAGCACAAGTCGTGTAGGGAAAAAAATCCCACATGGACAACTTCCAATCAGGAAAGGATCTCCACAACAAGATCACTTTCCTTAAACTACGCCACCAAAGGCCTAGCAGAACGAGGACTCCTTCACAAGGTACGCAGTATAACCCAATTTATAGTTTTATGCCTTTCCTAAACCTTATTTAACTTAAGCATCGAGGAAGGAGAGCAGAAATCGACTATATCAGTTTGGCGCCGTCCGTTGGGAACGACAAAGTTCCTCATAAAGAATTGTAGTTCCACCTTCCCTAGAGAATCAACGAGATGGTAATGACAAGGTCTCGCAACAATGGAGATGTCGTCGAGCCTTCGAACGCTCAAACTAGCAGAACGCTGTCAGTTCCACCACCGCCATGGGAGGAACCTCTTCAGACCCCCGTGCTAGTGGTAGCCGCAACAGACCCGAGGATGGACCTACTCTCAATGTAGATGGAGCAGATCGCAGAGACACTGGAAGCTCTCAAACAATGGAAACATCCACATCCAGAGGCAGATCGTGAACAATGAGGGGCTCATTCCCCAAAAAGTTTCAGAGAGCATGTTCAGGAGAATCGCGCGACCCCAACAACTTCTAAATGGACAAGAGGCTGAGGCACGACCGGTAGAGACCCAACGCCCATAGCTGACAGGCATGTCTCGCACAACCCCTTCTGCAATGGGGCCACAAACCCAGATGTGTTGTTTAGTCTCATGGTCCCTACATTCATGGACCATAACATGGACGAACCGTTGCCCAAGAAATACACCCTACCGATGTTGGAGTTTTACAATGGGACTGGAGACCTGACCAATCACCTACGCTACTTCTAGCACGTTATGGTGCTCAAAGAAGGGTCTGATGCAATAATGTGCCAATCATTCCCTACAAGCCAAAAAATGTCAGCACTGACGTGATTCCATAGCCTTCCTCCGAAATCCATCGATTCATTTCGGACGTTGGTATTGGCATTTCTTACGTGCTTCGTGAGCAGCCAACAGCTCAGGAGGGACCTGCATTATCTGCTAACCCTAAAGCAAAAACAGAACTAGGCGTTAAGAGAGTACGTCACTCATTTTAAGCAAAAACAGAACTCGACGGTTGTAGTGATGTCACCCCCATAACGACTTTCACTTTGGGTCTGAAAAGAAGCAAACTATATGACTTTCTCACCCTGAACTCCCCTCCCCAGCAAATATGACAAAATTGCTCATAGATGCCCAGAGATACATCACTATGGATGAAATGTTGGCTGCCAAGAGAGAGGCGGAGTCAGAAAATAAACCCTCTGTCTCGAAGGATAGGAAATATGGGAGGAAATAAAAGGACAACGACAGTAACAAGAGGAAGCGCACAGACAACGAGACCTACTTAGGCCGCCCTAGGCAGAACAAGGTCTCAAATTGTGTCGGGCCCAAGTCTATCACCCTTCTCAACACAAGTTTGTCCGACATCCTTGATTCCATCAAGGATTGGAAAGAGCTGAAGTGGCCGCCTAAGAGGAGACCCTGCTAGTCGCGACAACAACAAATACTGCGCCTACCACAAAGAACGCGGACATGATATTGAGGATTGCAAAAACCTCAGAGGAGTAGTCGAGTAATGGATAATGAAAGGAAAACTCAAGGAGTTCCTAGGCTCGGACAGGAGGCAGGGCCGAACAAAGGAAAAATGGACACTGTCACAGAGATCGAAAAGGAAGCTCATGGCGTCATCTACGTCCTCCACGGGGTCAGTCCAGAGGAAGAGCAGTAAAACATATCCCTCAAGAGGACACTAACCAAGATGCAGACACCATCTCATTATGAAGACAGACAAGTACATCACGCACAAGTTCACAACCCGATCACATAATTGACGCAAACAGATAGCGATATCCAGGGGGTACATTTTCCTTACAATGACGCCCTGGTCATCTCCGTTCTTAACGCTAAGTGGGAGGTAAAGAGAGCTTTGGTGGACACTGGTAGCTCATTAAATTCCATGTTCCTCAGTGCATTCCGTAACATGCAGCCACAAGAGAAAGACCTAACGCCTGCCAGCCACCCTATGGTCAGATTCAATGGAGAAAAATGTTTCCCTATCGGGAAGATAAACCTAATGGTGGTGGCAGGAAAACCACAACTGCGGAAGTATCTTATCCAAGAGTTCCTGGTAGTTGACGCCCCATCCACCTACAACATCATTTTGGAAAGGCTCTGGTTACATCATATGGAAGCAGTTGTATCCACCATGTACCAATGCATAAAATATATAGCCTACCATGCTCAAGGCACTACCCGAGGAGATCAGTCAGCATCAAGAGACTGCCATTACGCAGCCTTGAAGTAGCTGAACTGTTCTAGGTTACAGCTCGGGCCCACAAAACCAACATGTTAGGCATCGGGTCAAGACAAAAAAGGTGGATTACTTTACGAAAGTGGGAAAAACCCCAATAACCAAGGAGCAACTATGCTGAGATCCAAAAGTCAAAGCTAGCTAGGCAATCCAGACTATCAATGAGCTAAGTAACAATATTTCAGCAAATGGGCACCAACTCCAAGAGTTGTTAATCAACAAGGAACTGCCTACCAACACAAAGTCCACTATTCAGTAACTTCATTACCTTATAAAAAAAACTTCGCTAAAGGGACCACGCAATTCGAGCCAGGACCATTTGCGCCTTCTTCAGGGTCGAATTAGCTTAGTCTCTGCTCAGAGTTAAATTATTTGTTGGTTTGATTTCGTTTCTTGTTTTCTCTTTTTCATTTCCGTTTAGAAGAGTTGTTCGTACAAGACATATTCCAGAAATAAGACATATTTTATTGATCGCAATAAGTGTTATTACAAAGGTTGCCGACCAACTAGTACATCAGTTTATACACTACAAGTATCTAAGTCCGATGCAAACATCTACTGCTGAAACAAGGGTAGAGACTCTGATATGCTATTTTGCCTACAGAAGAGAAGGTGGTGAAAGTAAAATGTCCGGAGTAGAAGGCGAATGAACACACTCAATTGATTGCTCCGTCGAATCACCCTACAAAGACGATTCGAAAGTGAAACCTCGACTCAATCTGCCCCATGAGGAGTAACAAAAGAAAACAACAGAAAGCTGGCAAAAATGTCCCCAGACTAGCGGACGATCGAGGTTTCATAGTACTACCAAGTGAAGACGACTCTCTGATGTGTAATGCCTGTGGGGAGGAAGAGGTGCCACCCTAGGAATAAGAGTATCGATCTCCAATACTTCCATCAACCATAAACTTGCTACGAGGACCATCCCTAGGCAGCAGTAAATGGATGAGAGAGTGCTCGAACACCGGAGGATGAAAGATAGACCTGACCCCCGAGAGGAAGTTTGTAATTCTTCTTTGCAATGTAAGAAGATATTACAAGATCTCACGAGATCAACCCAGTGCCCACCCAGATTAGGCGGCACTGCATAACAACAACTCTTATCAAGACTCATTGACTCAAATGTCAGAACATTCGAAGACTCTAGTGGAGGAGATCTTCCATTAGCCTTTGGAAAACCCAAAGCAAACTCTGGCAAGATGCATATTTGATTAACATGCTCTACTATTTTCATGGCAATGCTTGAATGCAGAATAGCCAGGCCATATATAGGCGAAATGGTTTACGTAGAGGCGTCAACGAGCAGTTGTTTTAACATTAAATGTCGTACGGGAAAACGACACTTCCAATAGCATCTGCATAAGTTCACATAACAACTAATGACCCTACAGGCAACCCCATTAACTGGGAGAAGTAATCGATAATGAACCATTTCGCAAAATGCGTCGTATCCCTGGCATGTTGATCCACAAAGATTTTTTCTAAATGGGCCCTTCAACGAATGGGCCCAAGCTTATGCCCTGCCAGGTTCAGCTCAACACACTCAAAAGAACAAATAGCAAAAGCTCTGAGTGGCCACAAAATAAGGAGTGCTCCTATAGAGTATTACTATTAAATCGAAGGCATCAACACTATTATTCCGTTGTTGTTCATTAAAGCCGATCAATCTATTATTAGTCCGATCAATCGATCCGACACTGGAATCAGACTGGCAGGCGAGTTAAGTAAGTCAAGACTCTCAAGTAAGATTGACATGCCCAGAATCTTGCAGGCGAGTTAAGTAATTCAGGATCCCCTAGTCAGACTTACACCACCAGAATCTTGTAGGCGAGTTAAGTAATTAAGTACCCCCAAGTCAGAGTTACATGCCCGGAATCTTACAGGCGAATTGAGCAAGTCAAGACCCCCAAGTCAGAATTACACGCCCGGAATCTTATAGGCAAGTTAAGTAAGTCAAGACCCCCAAGTCAGACTTACACTCTTGGATTCTTACAAGTGAATTAAGTCAGGACCCCCAAGTTAGACTTATATGCCTGAAAACTTATAGGCGAGTTAAGTAAGTCAGGACCTCCAAGTCTGACTTACACGCCCGGAATCTTATAGGCTAGCCAAGTAAGTCAGTACCTTCAAGTCAGACTTACGCACCCAAATTGTTATTCTAACCAAAGCTTAGTCGGTTTTGACCAATGACAACAACTTCTGGTACGCTCTAACGCCCATACCGTTAAATTAAACAAGTGTCAACGGGTTAGAGAGTGACAGCTTAGTCTGTGCTCTGATGCCAAATCAAGAAGGCTTGCCAGGGCAAGGACAATAGAGACTAAACCCGACCAAAGCTTAGTCGGTGACGACCGACGACGATAGTTTCTGGTATGCTCAAAGCCTAGTCTGCAAATGACGGATTCCGACGGCCTAGAAAGTGGGAGTCTAGTCATTACTCTTGATGCTTGAATAAGATGGTTTGCCAGGGGTCACTAGTCATACGTAGATAGTGATCGCCAACCCCGACCAAAACTTAGTCAGTGGCCGCTGATGACGATGGTTTTGGTCTGCTTGAAGCCTAGTTCACTGTACGCGAATTCCGATGGCCTAGAAAGTGGGAGATTAGTCAGTGTTCATGTAGCCTGGTGAAGATGGATTGCAAGGGATCATTGGCCAACTACAGACAATGATCGCCGAACCCCAGCCAAAAATTTAGTCAGAACGACTGAAGATGACAATTGTTGGCTCGCTCCAATTCCTAGTCTGCCCCAAATGGATGGGTTGGAAAGTAGGAGCTTAGTCAGTGCTCATGTATCCTGGTGAAGACAGCTTGCTAGAGACCACCATGGCCACCAAAACTTGACCCCGATTTAGTCAGTCATAACTAGCGATAACAACCCTCGGTCCAATCGAGCCTATTATACGAATAGCAAATAAAGACGAATTAAACATCCGGTCGGAGTTTTGAAAGCTCGACCCACCCTGACGACTTGCAAAGACTACTGTCAAATGATTTAAGGGTGCAAGCGCTAGGATCATAGTCTGATTATTACGCTCATCACAGCGACAACAACTGCTAGTCCAACATACAACCAAGCCGCCAGACAAGGGGTGTAGTGCATTCCCCGGTCTCTAAAAAGGGATCTGATTAGAACTTCACCAACTACTGCAACATAAAAGTTAGAACTCCCAACAACGAGTCAAATATGAGCTATCTAGTCCAACAAAGTTCCTCATCTGACAATTAATATCAAAATAAGACAAAGTAGTTACAAGCTAGCAAGAAAGCAAAGGAAGACAAAATAAAAGGTGCAAAGTGCTATTCATTTGTAAACTCAATACATGATTCACCCCTCATCAGGAGGAGAGTTAGATACAACCGAACTAGACTTAGCAGGGGAAGAAGCAGGGGACACATCTGTTGGTGTTGCCTCTCGAACCCCCCCCCCCCCCCCCCCATTCGGGTCGTCTTCTTCTTTAGATGAATCAGAGGTCGCTCCAAACTTTGCATATGCAATATCTTTATAATAGGAGAGATCCTAGTCAGGATGCTCCTTCTTCTTAGGTGCAACAACTCCATCCTTCCATGCACAACTCTATTCAATTCAAATGTGCCCTGGGCCTTGAGAAACTTCTCTTTGTGCCCTCTTGACTCGGCGAGCTCCTGCTTTAGTTGCTCCAACTCGCCTGACAGGATTTCAGTCTTGGACTGCTCAACATCCTGCTTGTCATTGGCGATATTCAGCTCGCCTTGCGCCAATTGGAACTGCTCTCCAGCGGTCCGTGCACTCTTGGCAAGAAACTCAGTTTTGGCCTCCAATTGCTGACACCGGACAACCCACTCGGACTCCTTAATCTTCTCAGCACGCAGAGCCTGCAGTTCAGCTTGCACTCCATCCACAAAATCACGGGCAAGCTGCAAGTCCCTACTAACAAGGTTCAGATCATTCTCGAACGGATCCTTGACACTGCCCCCGCCAAGTCGGACTCAAGCGCTTCCAAGCGAGCCTTCTAGCCTTCAATTCAATGGACTTGGACTCTGCTCCAGTATTTGAAAAAACTTCAAGTTTCTTCCTCAAGAACTCAATCTCATGAAGAGCACTGGAGTATGACTTCTATAGATTTGCGAAGACTCGCTCCATGGTATACACCCTCCCACGAGTGGCCTCGACTTTAATTCCAGACGTGGCCACTTGATTTAGATATAACATCCCCAGCACAAGGTGTTTCTCCCCTTCATCTAAATGCTCTCCTGACGTCTTTCCCACTGGCTCCAGAGCACAGTTCACCAGCTAGTCATTCTACCTACTGATATGCTTCCTTGCAGCGTAAGAGATGTCAACCTCCTGATGCCAAACTTGGTTGCTCATCCTTATTACATATGAAGCAAACAGACTGATCCGTGCATCCGGAAGAAGATCATTCGAAGCCAAAACCACTCCAGCACCGCCCTTAGTTGTCTTCACTGCATCAGGGTCCTCAGCAACAACCGTCTCTCTCTTACATGCCGGTTCAGCGTCAGGGGAAGAGGGAAGCAAGTTATTTCTCGGACTTGTCGTCAGTTGAATATGAGGAAGGGAATGAGATGGAGCACAGTACGGATGGCAAGAAGGGGAACCTTCACCATGACGCCGTGTATCAGATGACCGTTCAACAGTATCATTATCTAGAGAGAGGCGGAACTCGAAATCCTTTATTTAAAAAGGATGATCGTTTGAAGCTTTCATGCTTGCCTGCAGCAGCATCCTACTCATAAACTTCACCTACTTGGTGCTCAGCTTGGTAACGTCCTCCATGCCCACCATTTGTAGATATTCTCTCTCCAAGTCAGGAAGAAAGAAAAGGGCCACGACTTGAGCGTCACGCCCCTCAGAAACAACAATCTCACTAAGCTCTGGCCCGAAAGCATCACGTCCTTCATACAAGGACAGACACCTGCGGACAGACCTAGACAAAACACAAGATCTCTTCTGATGCACATGAGAAGGAAACATCTCATTTATTTATGCCCTCCTTGAAGGGCTTGGGAAGCTTCCTCTTTAGTGAAACATGCGTGCCTTCAGGCTTTGGATTCTTCACTCGAATGCCAATAAGCCCATAGGCCGTTGCGCTCAATGTTAGAAGGCTTGACTACATCCTCTACCTCCAGACAGGACATTGATAATCACATAATTATAACATTATTACCTCTTATTATATTTTTGTTAATCCTTATTTTTATATTATTTTAGATTAATTATTAATGTGGAGCTGTAATGAAGAAATCAAAGAAAAATGCAATGAACAAATCTCAGATGGTGACTTCAGAGGAAGTGGAAGTGAAAATAACCAAAGCCCTTGGCTTAAACCCAAAACCAAATCCATCAACCCAAACCCATTGCCAAGCCCAATCAAACCCAAAGCATATTCTCTTAATTATCCAATATTTTGGTTTGATTTAGGCCTTAAATCACTCATTGAATCCTCCCCTTTAAGTTGTCCATATTCATTTTCTAGTTATCTATAAATACAAGGGAAATAAATGAGAAAAAGGGGAGGAGGAAAAGGGAATCAAGCCTCAATAGCCAAAAACAAATCCTCCTTCTTTTACAAAGTGATTTTCATCACACCCATATCATCACCATCCATTTCTCACTCCCTCTCTGTCCAGACCATCTGCCCCTCCGCCACCTTCCCTGTCAACGCCATAACCACTACCACCACCGGACAGTTCTTGCGCCAACACACACTCCAGACAGCACGCGCAGCAACTGGCCGGATCGCTCTCTAGCATCCAGGTATCTCTCGCTTCATCAACGTTCCACCGGCACCGTCCAGAACACCTCCGGAGTAACCACTTTGTCATCAAAACCCTGCCGGAGCCCAACCATCATCACCGGACAACCCAACACGTCCAACAGTCCTCCTGCATCAACTCCATCCTGCCGGTCTCTCTCTCTCTCTCTCTCTCTCGCGGGACAGTCACAACGCCACAAACCAAAATCGGAGGATCCCCTCCATCCTCCAATCTCGGTCGGGTGCTTTGAGCATTACTGGATCCTCCGGTCTCTCTCTCAACAGCGCTCCTGCTTCGGCTTTGGTTTCCGGCAATCTCCCTGTTCAAATCGAAGAAGAAAGAGAAGAGCGCTACTGGCACCCAGTAGTGCATAAGAGCACCCCGGTTGGGCATGGCCTGTCGTTATTGACATCCTAGAAATCTGATGTACCACCGCACTGGACCTGGCGCTGTTTGCAATCTGTTGATCTGCTGAGTACCACCGCACCGAGGCGGCGACAAACCAAAATGGTTGTATAATTTATTTTAATTTATTTTACTGACTTAAATGCTTAATTGTTAATTACAATTTTATTTCAGAAATTTGATAAATAACTTTCACCTTTCATGTACGATTAAAACTTGATATGTTTGGTAGTTAGATTCACATTTTATCAATATTCAAAGCATGTGCTAACAAATATTGAGCTTGAACTTTGATTAAGTGTGCTCTAAAAAGACACTTAATGCTTGGTAAGAGTTTATTTGCTTGAGATAAATTGTTCATGTTTGACAGAAACTTGATATGATTGGAATTGGATTTTAATGATCACATCTTTGGTGTAAGCAAGGGATCGTCATCCATAAAGCTTCTCGTTTATAATTTCAGTAATTTAAATTTAAATATATTTGCTAACTCATTGGTGAGTCCAAACCCCACAAAATCCACCTCATCCATCTTTTCCTTTTATTTTTTTTTTAATTTATTTTTAGTTTATTTTTAAAATCACTGTAACCCCATTTTTCTCCAAATTAGTTTCTTCGTGGGATCGACCCGTATTCGTCGTTGTCTACCAGTTAGACACCGTGCACTTGCGGTTATTACAAGTGGGTCAAATTAGCCTGTTTATTTAGGTCGGTTAAGCCCGCAACAAGTTTTTGGCGCCGTTGCCGGGGAAGGTAGCGGTGTAATTGAATTTAAGATTTATTTTCACTAATTAATTTTTTTTTTACTTGTTACTTGTTTGATTTTGCAGAATACACGCTTCTCGAGGAAATTGGACGATCTGCAAACATCAAGCAAATTTTAATTTTAATTTAAAATTTTTGTTTTTGTGAGGAGAGTTTTAATTTTATTTTCACCTCGTTTTACGAGTGTGGGGTGTAATAATTTTTGAGAACTCTACTATTTTTCATTTTGTTTAATCACCAAAAAAAAAACCCCTAAATTCTCTAAGTCAAAAGAATATATAGGGAAACAATTTTAATTGTTACCCAATAATTTCTTGTGATTTAGAAATCCGACTTCTACGACCAAGACCAGTAAATTTATTTGCATGTGCTTGTGTGTTGAGTGAAACGGATAAAAAAAAGTCGGTCATTTTTTTTGTGCTAACTTTTGTGCAGAACGAAATATGCACACTGTAAGTACTTCTATCTCACGCAATGTATTAGCGACCCGGGTGCTTTGTGTAATTGTTTGAAATTGTGTGATTGGTTGTTTAATTTTTGTAATTGTGGATGCTAAACTTTAGTAATTCATAATAAGCAGACCCACCTTCTAAATAGAAACTGGTGGGACTTGATATCCCCACCTCATCACTCCAGCTGTGTGCAACCAATAGCCAAACATAATTAAAATCAATTAGCAAGTTAGATAGAGCCATCTTTTAGGTACGGTGTTCATAAGATAACCAATACCAAAGTGAATCCAATAATTTTTGTGTTTGATCAAAGCTAAAAGTGACGATGGGTTTAATCATTCAATGAACTCCGAGAGGCCACTGCCACAAGGGTAATTTACTCGGTACGCTGAGTCATAAGTAAGCTACAATCCACATAAAGAATTGGTATAACTAACAGTTTTGGGTTATGAACACAAGCCTCAAGTGTACATTTAACATCACATCGTTCTCACATCTATTGGCTTACAGAGCGGTAGCACAAGGAAGTACTTAATTGGACCTTTGTGACCTCCTTCTCTTGTACGATAATCCGGTTTCTTTGAAACAAAACTCTAGCCTACTAATTTTGAACTTTGTGGTGTAAAGTATACACTCTTAGGATCATCTTTTAGCACCCATTGCTCTGTCATAAAGATTACATAAGAAATAATTGTCCCCCAAAGATAAAAAGATAATTGATCTAAAAAACGTTGATTGCTTAGGGAGGCATGTTTCTTGTGCATTTATTGATTGATGATTGCGTGTGAGTCTGTGTATATTTTTAGAGTTAATGATTTAAAAGAATTAAAAAAAAATGAACATAAGGGATTATCCATCCTATTTTTTCGAGCAAGTCAATTCATTTTATGAGATGCAACGACCTAATTATGATCCATATTTAGATTATTACAACCCATGTTTAGCCTATCATCCTGACTTCTCGTGGGCTCATGGTCAGTACCATGAAGGCCCTCTAGACACTCCTCAGACTCCTCAAGCTTTCATTCCTGATAATGAGTCTCAATTTCATCAAGTTGTTCCTCAATCCAACACATCAAGGTTAGAGGATATTTTGAACCTTTTTATAGAGCGAACAGGAGAAATGCTTGAGCAAAATTTTCAGGATATTACAGAATTGACAATTATTTCTCAACAAAACTCCCAAGCTATCCGAAAACTTGAGATGGCTGTGAGTCAGATAGCTGAGTCACTTCCTGAGATAGAGTCAAAATTCCCTAATCAACCTATTTTTAATGAAAAGGGTCAATTCGAAATTAGTGGCACATCTGAGCCAGATGATGAAGATGTCCAATGCATTACTACCCTTAAAAATAAAAAAACTAGTTGAAAATCAGGTAGAAATGCCTGATATGGGTGTCATTGAGTTGTATAGACCAATATCTCTATGTGATTCATGTGATGAGCCTGTACCACCTGATATATCCATCGTCTCATCTACATGCATCACATTCCCATTTACTGAGGCTACTTTCACCGATCCCGTGTTCTGTAGTGACGATTTCAGTTTTCACCATCCTGTTGTAAAAATTATTCAATCTTCTGATTTGGAACCAGACCTAGGATGTTCCCTTTTTGGAGCACGCAAGAATCCTCTGTTGTGCATGACTACTGGTCACTTTTGGGATGTCCTAGTGTATTTGGTGCCCCATGTGATTGCGATATTTGGGTGGACTGATCCTCAACTGTTCAGGTTGTTGATATACGACCATGGACTAAGTGTTTGTCATGTTCTTCCTCTCCACTTTTCGATACACCATTTTTTAGGAAGAATATTTGTCGGGTTGATGACGTTAAACCAAGCGCTACTGGGAGGCAGTCCAACTTTTGTTGTAAAGGTCCATGTTGAGTGTGTATTTTATATATCTCTATTAACTGATCCACAATTCTTTTGTCTCTGAGCTCTCATCGGTGGATTACTTGTGAGAATTGGTAAAATCTTCACCGCGGTAATACTGTTTTGACCACCTCTCGTGTACTTATTTCATTCATTTGTCAAAATTATTTTGTTAAACATTGAGGACAATGTTTGGATTAGGTTTGGGGGTAGGGTTCATGAGTCGGTGAAATTTACGTAGTGTTTTATTTTCTTATTCTTAAAAAAAATGTGCTTTTCTGTCAAGAAAACTTGGTCTTTTACGATTATGAAAATGGATTTTAAATGTTTTATGCTCAAAAAAATGCAAGCCAACTTGACATATCGGTATATTGATAAAGACTGAAAGTTTAGTATGATACTTAAGTTAGATCTAGTTCATAAGATTTTTCAACTCGATTATCTTTGCACCATGAGCCATGTTAGCATAACTTGAAGTTGATGAGTGAAGTATATACTAGAAAACCTTAGAATAATAGTGGAGACTTAACCCTGAAAGTTTTGAACCTTTCTATTATTCCGAGGGTTATACATAAACTCTGATTTTTCTTGAGTCCGTATTATCTCGTTGATGATCTCATTATTCTCGTTTTTTCTGATCAATTGCTTTGGGAATGACATCAAAATTGAATTATTACACTAGAACTTCTTGGCTTATTCAAATGAGATGTCATAATACTGACCCGAACTTAGGAAATGATCTAGGCATTTTTTTCCTTTTCTTTCTTTAAACCATTAACTAGCCTTTTAACTTACCCATAACATTAACATTTTTGTAGCCTTTTGAGCCTTAGAATAACTTTTATTTGTTAACCCATTAACCTTTACCCAACTTTTCTGGGAATGTGTATGGATGAATATACTTGGTGAAAGAAGGGCATTAAAGAGAAAAATATGAGATATTTCATAAATCCTCTATGTGAAAAAAAAATGATTCTTCAAGGAGGATAAAGATGTGAGAATGAAGAAAAAATTGATGGTGCGCAACATTGGTTTATTCTTGACAGCCCTAATTGTTCGTTGAATGGGTGTATACATTCCTAGAAAATTTTCTTAGAATCCTTTGACATTCCTTATTAACCATTACCCAAGCCCCGTTACAACCCAACAAAGTCCTTGTTGATCTTAGGTAAAGGTTGGTTCCGTAGATGTGGAGATTTAATAATCAAGACCTATGGTGTTTGATTCAACATTCCCAAAAGTAATTGATATTCCTGTCCATGAGATCATGTTCATTCCATTCTTGAAAAGTCTGTTCTTCATAATATTATATGTGAGATGATTGTTTTCCATTATTTACTCTTTCCTCACATATAAACTGAGTGAAATACCAAATCTTTGAGTGCTTTATTGTGAGTGACATGAGAGGTTTGAAGTCAAAACAAACTTTCTACAGGAGATTTAGTCATTATTTTACTTTGAAATGAAAAGTTATGTTGATAGTGTTTTTCACATACACACATTGAGTTGAGGATGACTATGAATTTTTTCTAACCTTTGGAGAATATTAAATTATTTGGAGATTTGTTGATACACTAAAATGACACTGTTGGTTTCTTGCATTTTTTTGAAGTTTTAAAATGAACACTGTTTGACCAAGTTTTGTTGAGTCAGTAATGTTTGTGGGTAACATTTTCTGGAAACCCTCACGAGACTATAACTCGTCCCCTACAGGTAATATAGGGGTTCAAACCCTTGTTGCACGTTTTCAAAGGTAAGTGCAATCGACGATTCCTGCGAAAGTGAGTTAGGATTTTATTTGTGGTTTTCTTTTCTTTGTTTTGCTCGAGGACTAGCAAAATATAGGTTTGGGGGTATTTGATAATCACATAATTATAACATTATTATCTCTTATTATATTTTTGTTAATCCTTATTTTTATATTATTTTAGATTAATTATTAAATTTTTGTGTTTTTGTAGAATGTGGAGTTGTAATGAAGAAATCAGAGAAAAATGCAATGAACAAATCTTAGACGGTGACTTCAGAGGAAGTGGAGGTGAAAATAACTTGAGCCCTTGGCTTAAACCCAAAACCAAATCCATCAACCCAAACCCATTGCCAAGCCCAATCAAACCCAAAGCATATTCTCTTAATTATCCAATATTCTGGTTTGATTTAGGCCTTAAATCACTCATTGAATCCTCCCCTTTAAGTTGTCCATATTCATTTTCTAGTTATCTATAAATACAAGGAAAATAAATTAGAAAAATGGGAGGAGGAGAAAGGAATCAAGCCTAATTAGCCAAAAACAAATCCTCCTTCCTTCACAAAGTGATTTTCATCACACCTTCTCATCACCATCCATCTCTCACTGATGCGAGTTTAACTAACCTAAATAAATAGGTTAATTTAACCCACTTGTAATAACCGCAAGTGCACGGTGCCTAACTGGTAGACAACGGCAAGTACGGGTCGATCCCACGAGGAAGGTGGATGCAATTGAAATTTATAATTTAATTTAAACAAATTTAAATGGAAAATGGGGTTACAACATTTAAAAACTAAACTAAAAATAAATTTTTTTAAAAAAAAAAATGTGGATTTTTTGGGCTTGGACTCACAAATGAGTTAGCAAAAATTATTTAAATCTAAATTACTGAATTTAAAAACGAGAAGCTTTAGGGATGAGAATCCCTTGCTTACACCGAATATGTGATCGTTAAAATCCAATTAAATTAAATCATGTTTCTATCAAATATTAACAAAATATTTCAAACAAAAGCAATTTATCAAAAACTTTCAGAAATAAATTGTAATTAACAATTAAGTACACAATTCAGTAAAATCAATCACAATAAGTTATACAACCCATTTAGTTTATCGCAAACTCGATGTGGTGGTACTCAGCAGTTGGTCCGAACACGAATCTCGAGAAAATGAAGTACAAAAGCTCTATGGTGGTACAGAGCGGTAACCGAGGGTGCAAATAACAAAAATGAGTTTAAATCATTCCCGCGCCCTTGCTACAGTGCCTTTCGTCTCCAACGCGACAGCGCCGCTCGCGGTGCTGTTCTTCGCTCCTCGCGAGCGTCCTCCTGCTCCAACCTGGTCTGGACCTGCAAAATAGAGAGAGGGAGGGAAAATCAGTGAGAGAAGTGTAATGAAAACTCAAAACAAATCAATACAGAGAGCGGTGGCGGAGCCCTGTTTTTGCTCCTGTCGCGGCGGTTGCGTGCTGGCTGACGCGCCGCTTGCGACGGTGGTCGTGAGAGAGGGATGCAGGAAGGAGCTCGAGATGAAGAGAGGCCGAGAAAAGAGGAGGAACAGTGGCGGCGGCGAAGGTCTGACGCGAAACAGGGTTGTCACTCCCCTGTTTCGTGGTGGTGGCGGAGAGAGAGGGAGGGACAACGAGATGAAGGGTGACGGTGGTGATGGCGAGGCTCAGTGGCGAGGTGATGTCTGATGCAAAACAGGGTTGTCACTCCCTGTTTCGTGGTGGTGATAGTGCACGCACGGTGGTGGCGGGCTGAGGTGGTGATGGTGGTGGCTCTGGTGTGATGAAAATCACTTTGTGAGGAAGATGCTTTGATTTTCCGTAAATTTTCTTTTCCCTTCTCTTCCTCCCCTTTCTCATTAATTGAATTTTTGTATTTATAAATAATTAGGAGAAAATGAATATGGACAAGTTCAAGGGAGGGTTCAATGAGTGATTTAAGGCAAAAATAAATCAGAATCTTGAATAATTTAGGGAATGTGTCTTGGGTTTGATTGGGCTTAGCATTGGATTTGGATTTAAGTTATGGGCTTGGTTTTGGGTTTATGGGTTAGGTTTTGGGTTTAGGTTATGGGCTTTTGGGTTTAGATGTGTGACCCTCTACTTTTTACCACCGCTAGAATCGACCAATTGTCGTTCCTTAACTTGTCGCCTTAATATGATTTCATCGTTTACGCTCAAATTCCTACAAAGACATGAAAACGAAATAATTACTATAAAATATATTAATCGAAACACTAACATATATAAATTGAAGGATATATTATGTAATAATTATGTGAATATCAAATACCCCCAAACCTATATTTTGCTAGTCCTCGAGCAAAACAATAAAAAGAAAATCCTAACTCACTTTCGCAGGAATCATCGGTTGCACTTACCTTAAACGTGCAACAAGGCTTTAAACCCCAAGATTACCTCTAGTGGACGAGTTATAGTCTCGTTAGTGTTTCCAGAAATGTTACCCACAAACATTACTGACTCAACAAAACTTGATTGTCAACCAGTTTTCCACTCCTAAGGGTAGTAGTAATGGATTAGGCATCTTCACTGTCCGGCTCAGATGTGCCACTAATTTCATATTGACCATTTGGGTTGGAAATAGGTTGGCTAGGGAATTTTTCTGACTCTATCTCAGGAAGTGACTCAGCTATTTGACTCAAAGTCATCTCAAGTTTCTTGATAGAATGAGAGTTTTGTTGATAAATAATCGTCAATTTTGTGATATCCTGAGAATTTTGCTCAAGAATTTCTCCTGTTCGCTGCATGACACGAGTTAAGGCGTCCTCTAAACTAGATGGGTTAGAATGAGGAACAACTCGATGAAATTGAGACTCATTATTAGGAATGAAAGCTTGAGGAGTCTGAGGAGTGTTTAGGGGTCTTTCATGGTATTGACCATGAGCCCATGAGAAGTCAGGATGATAGGCTAAACCTGGGTTGTAATAATCTAAATATGGATCATAATCAGGTTGTCGCATGTCATAAAATGAATTGACTTGCTCGGAAAAATAGGCTGGATAATCCCTTGTATTCATCAATTTTTTTTTTAAAAATCACTAACTCTAAACAAAATATACACAGACTTACACACAATCAGCAACCAATAAATGCACAAGAAACATGCCTCCCTAAGCAATCAACGTTTTTTAGATCAATTATCTTTTTTTATCTTTGGGGGAAAATTATTTCTTATGTAATCTTTATATCAGATCAATGGGTGCTACAAGATGATCCTAAGAGTGTATACTTTACACCACAAAGTTCAAAATCAGTAGGCTAGAGTTTTGTTTCAAAGAAATCGGATTATTGCACAAGAGAAGGAGGTCACAATGGTCCAATTAAGTACTTCTTTGTGCTACCGCTCTGTAAGCCAATAGATGTTGTGAGAACGATGTGATGTTAAATGTACACTTGAGGCTTGTGTTCCTAACCCAAAACTGTTAGTTACACCAATTCTTCTTGTGGATCGTAGCTTACTTATTACTCGGCGTACCAGGTAAATTACCCTTGTGGCAGTGGCCTCTCGGAGTTCATTGAATGATT
Source organism: Berberis vulgaris (assembly GCA_963556465.1). Taxonomy (NCBI): domain Eukaryota; kingdom Viridiplantae; phylum Streptophyta; class Magnoliopsida; order Ranunculales; family Berberidaceae; genus Berberis; species Berberis vulgaris. Next base: position 62,851,964 of record OY747127.1, on the reverse strand, counting down.
AAACCCATCGTCACTTTTAGCTTGGGTCAACACAAAAAATATTGGATTCACCTTGGTCTAGGTTGTCCTATGAACACCGTACCTAAAATATGGCTCTATCTAACTTGCTAATTGATTTTAATTATGTTTGGCTATTGGTTGCACACAGCTGGAGTGATGAGGTGGGGATATCAAGTCCCACCAATTTCTATTTAGAAGCTGGGTCTGCTTATTATGAATTACTAAAGTTTAGCATCCACAATTACAGAAATTAAACAACCAATCACACAATTTCAAACAATTACACAAAACACCCGGTCGCTAATACATTGCGTGTGATAGAAATACTTATAGTGTGCGTATTCCGTTCTGCACAAAAAGTTAGCACAATTAAAAAAATGTCCGACTTCTTTTTATCCGTTTCACTCTACACACAAGCACATGCAAATAAATTTACTGGTCTTGGTCGTAGAAGTCGAATTTCTTAATCACAAGAAATTATTGGGTAACAATTAAAATTGTTTGCCTATATTTTCTTTTGACTTAGAGAATTTAGGGTTTTTTTTAGGTGATTAAATAAAATGAAAAACAGTAGACTTCAAAAATTATTACACCACACACTCGTAAAACGAGGTGAAAATAAAATTAAAACTCTCATCACAAAATAAAAAATAAAAAAAACTTTGCTTGATGTTTTGCTGGATCGTCCAATTTCCTCGAGAAGCGTGTAATCTGCAAAATAAAACAAATGAGTGTAAAAAGAACTTAATAAAAATAATATATATATATTTTTTTGAATTTTGAATTTTTGAATTTTTTTTAAATTAGTGAAATAAATCTTAAATTCAATTACACCGCTACCTTCCCCAGCTACAACGCCAAAAACTTGATGCGAGTTTAACTAACCTAAATAAATAGGTTAATTTAACCCACTTGTAATAACCGCAAGTGCACGGTGCCGAGAAAAGAGGAGGAACAGTGGCGGCGGCGAAGGTCTGACGCGAAACAGGGTTGTCACTCCCCTGTTTCGTGGTGGTGGCGGAGAAAGAGGGAGGGACGACGAGATGAAGGGTGATGGTGGTGATGGCGAGGCTCAGTGGCGAGGTGATGTCTGATGCGAAACAGGGTTGTCACTCGGCTGTTTCGTGGTGGTGATGGTGCTCGCACGGTGGTGGCGGGCTGAGGTGGTGATGGTGGTGGCTCTGGTGTGATGAAAATCACTTTGTGAGGAAGAGGCTTTGATTTTCCGTAAATTTTATTTTCCCTTCTCTTCCTCCCCTTTCTCATCCATTGAATTTTTGTATTTACAGATAATTAGGAGAAAATGAATATGGACAAGTTCAAGGGAGGGTTCAATGAGTGATTTAAGGCAAAAATAAATCAGAATCTTGAATAATTTAGGGAATGTGTCTAGGGTTTGATTGGGCTTAGCATTTGATTTGGATTTAAGTTATGGGCTTGGTTTTGGGTTTATGGGTTAGGTTTTGGGTTTAGGTTATGGGCTTTTGGGTTTAGATGTGTGACCCTCTACTTTGTACCACCGCTAGAATCGACCAATTGTCGTTCCTTAACTTGTCGCCTTAATATGATTTCATCGTTTACGCTCAAATTCCTACAAAGACAAAAACAAAATAATTACTATAAAATATAATAATCGAAACACTAACATATATAAATTGAAGGATATATTATGTAATAATTATGTGAATATCAAATACCACCAAGCCTATATTTTGCTAGTCCTCGAGCAAAACAATAAAAAGAAAATCCTAACTCACTTTCGCAGGAATCATCGGTTGCACTTACCTTAAACGTGCAACAAGGCTTTAAACCCCTAGATTACCTCTAGTGGACGAGTTATAGTCTCGTGAGGGTTTCCAGAAATGTTACCCACAAACATTACTGACTCAACAAAACTTGGTCAAACAGTGTTCATTTTAAACTTCAAGAAATGCAGGAAACCAACAGTGTCATGTTAGTGTATCAACAAATCTCCAAATAATATAATATTCTCCAAAGGTTAGAAAAAATTCATAATCATCCTCAACTCAATGTGTGTGTGTGGATAGCACTGTCAACATAACTTTTCATTTCAGAGTGAAACAATGACTAAATCTCCTGCAGAAAGTTTGTTTTGACTTCAAACCTCTCATGTCACTCACAATAAAACACTCAGAGATTTGGTATTTCACTCAGTTTATATGTGAGGAAAAGAGTAAATAATGGAAAACAATCATCTCACATATAGTAATATGAAGAACGGATTTTTCAAGAATGGAATGAATATGATCTCATGGACAGGAATATCAATTACTTTTGGGAATGTTGAATCAAACACCATAGGTCTTGGTTATTAAATCTCCACATCTACGGAACCAACCTTTACCTAAGATCAACTAGGACTTTGTTGGATTGTAACGGGGCTTGGGTAATGGTTAATAAGGAATGTCAAAGGATTTTAAGAAAAATTTCTAGGAATGTATACACCCATTAAACGAACAATTAGGGCTGTTAAGAATAAACCAATGTTGCGCACCATCAATTTTTTCTTCATTCTCACATCTTTATCCTCATTGAAGAATCATTTTTTTTTTCTATTTTTCTTTTCTTCAACCTTTTTTTTTTTTTTTCTTTTCATAGAGGATTTATGAAATATCTCATATTTTGCTCTTCATGCCCTTTTGACACCAAGTATATCCATCCATATACATTCCCAGAAAAGTTGGGTAAAGGTTAATGGGTTAACAATAAAAGTTATTCTAAGGCTCAAAATGTTACAAAAAAGGTTAATGTTATGGGTAAGTTAAAAGGCTAGTTAATGGTCTAAAGAAAAAATGCCTAGATCATTTCCTAAGTTCGGGTCAGTATTATGACATCTCAATTGAATAAGCCAAGAAGTTTTAGTGTAATAATTCAATTTTGATGTCATTCCCAAAGCAATTGATCAGAAAAATGAGAATAATGAGATCATCAACGAGATAATACGGACTCAAGAAAAATCAGAGTTTATGTATAACCCTCGGATAAATAGAAATGCTCAAAACTTTCAGGTTTAAGTCTCCACTATTATTCTAAGGTTTTCTAGTACATATTTCACTCATCAACTTCAAATTATGCTAATATGGCTCATGGTGCAAAGATAATCGAGTTGAAAAATCTTATGAACTAGATCTAACTTAAGGATTATACTAAACTTTCAGTCTTTATCAATATACCAATATGTCAAGTTGGTTTGCATTTTTTTGAGCATAAAACATTTAAAATCCATTTTCATAATCGCAAAAGACCAAGTTTTCTTGAAAGAAAAACATTTTTTTTAAGAATAAAAAAAGAAAACACTATGAAAAATTCACAGACTCATGAATCCTACCCCCAAACCTAATCCAAACATTGTCCTCAATGTTTAACAAAATAATTCTGACAAATGAATGAAATAAATACATGAGAGGAGGTTAGAACAGTATTACCGCGGTGAAGATTTTACCAATTTCCAAGAAGTCATCCATCAATGAGGCTCACAAATATAAGAATCATGGAGTTTTCATTAGAAATCGATAAAATGCAGACTCGACACTAACAAAGAAAACTAAAAAGAAGAGGCAAGTTGTAAGTCAAAATTGTTACGGAGCTAACGAGTATGAGTGAAACACAACTAAATAGGGTACTCGAAAATCAATCCAAACTAACAGCAAAGACACACAACTAAAGCTAGGTTGCCTCCTAGGAGCGCTTGGTTTAACGTCATCAGCCCGACAAATATTCTTCCTAAAAAATGGTGTATCAAAAAGTGTAGAGGAAGAATATGACAAATACTTAGTCCATGGTCGTATATCAACAACCTGAACAGTTGAGGATCAGTCCACTCAAAAATAGCAACCACATGCGATAAAAGATATACTAGCACATCCCAAAAGTTGCAAGGACACCATCTAAAATCATATAGAAATTATAAAGAAGCTCGCATTCCTTGGAAGTTAATAGGGATCTTAGACATGAATGGGTTGCAAGTAGTGGTATGCAACAAAGGATCCTCCCTTACTTCTAAAATGGAACATCCTAAATCTGGTTCCAAATAAGAAGATTGGATAATTTTCACATCAGGATGGTGAAAACTGAAATCTTCACTACAGCACAAGGGATCAGTGAAAGTAGCCTTAGTAAATGGGAATGTGATGCAAGTAGATGAGACGATGGATATATCAGGTGGTACATGCTCATCACATAGAGATATTGGTCTAGACAACTCATCACCTGAAAATGCATACCTGAGGGTGTCAGGTAATTGTTTAAGGTCAAGCTCAGGTGGCTCAACTGATGGGACTAGTTTTGACTCACTGAGTGGAAGAGGCTTCACTTTAGACTTCCATTTATAACTAGGATCCACAATGGGGACTGAGTCAAGCAAATCATTGACTTCCCTAATGGAATCATCAACAGCAAAGTCTAAACTAAAATGAGTCAAACAAGCCTCTAAATGGTCATGTGTATCATGAAAACAATCAAGGGGAGACTCTAAAGAATGTTCACAGTTTGATTCGATGCATGAGTCACTAGGGAGGCATGAGTCAACATGGGAAGGAGATGTCTGTAGTGTCTCAGAATCTACAGGTTCATAAATAAATGAGGCTTTATCAGCCTTCGTATGAGAGGAGGATGCAACCTGTGTAAAATTGGGTGAGGATATAATAACACTTATGTCAGGCATTCCTACCTGATTGTCAACCAGTTTTCCACTCCTAAGGGTAGTAGTAATGGATTAGGCATCTTCACTGTCCGGCTCAGATGTGCCACTAATTTCATATTGACCATTTGGGTTGGAAATAGGTTGGCTAGGGAATGTTTCTGACTCTATCTCAGGAAGTGACTCAACTATTTGACTCAAAGTCATCTCAAGTTTCTTGATAGCATGAGAGTTTTGTCGATAAATAATCGTCAATTTTGTGATATCCTGAGAATTTTGCTCAAGAATTTCTCCTGTTCGCTGCATGACACGAGTTAAGGCGTCCTCTAAACTAGATGTGTTAGAATGAGGAACAACTCGATGAAATTGAGACTCATTATCAGGAATGAAAGCTTGAGGAGTCTGAGGAGTGTTTAGAGGTCTTTCATGGTATTGACCATGAGCCCATGAGAAGTCAGGATGATAGGCTAAACCTGGGTTGTAATAATCTAAATATGGATCATAATCAGGTTGTCGCATGTCATAAAATGAATTGACTTGCTCGGAAAAATAGGCTGGATAATCCCTTGTGTTCATCATTTTTTTTTTTTAAAAATCACTAACTCTAAACAAAATATACACAGACTTACACACAATCAGCAACCAATAATTGCACAAGATACATGCCTCCCTAAGCAATCAACGTTTTTTAGATCAATTATCTTTTTTATCTTTGGGGTACAATTATTTCTTATGTAATCTTTATATCAGATCAATGGGTGCTACAAGATGATCCTAAGAGTGTATACTTTACACCACAAAGTTCAAAATCAGTAGGCTAGAGTTTGGTTTCAAAGAAACCGGATTATTGCACAAGAGAAGGAGGTCACAATGGTCCAATTAAGTACTTCTTTGTGCTACCGCTCTGTAAGCCAATAGATGTTGTGAGAATGATGTGATGTTAAATGTACACTTGAGGCTTGTGTTCCTAACCCAAAACTGTTAGTTACACCAATTCTTCTTGTGGATCGTAGCTTACTTATTACTCGGCGTACCGGGAAAATTACCCTTGTGGCAGTGGCCTCTCGGAGTTCATTGAATGATTAAACCCATCGTCACTTTTATCTTGGGTCAACACAAAAAATATTGGATTCAGCTTGGTCTAGGTTGTCCTATGAACACCGTACCTAAAATATGGCTCTATCTAACTTGATAATTGATTTTAATTATGTTTGGCTATTGGTTGCACACAGCTGGAATGATGAGGTGGGGATATCAAGTCCCACCAATTTCTATTTAGAAGCTGGGTCTGCTTATTATGAATTACTAAAGTTTAGCATCCACAATTACAGAAATTAAACAACCAATCACACAATTTCAAACAATTACACAAAGCACCCGGTCGCTAATACATTGCGTGTGATAGAAATACTTACAGTGTGCGTATTCCGTTCTGCACAAAAAGTTAGCACAATTAAAAAAATGTCCGACTTCTTTTTATCCGTTTCACTCAACACACAAGCACATGCAAATAAATTTACTGGTCTTGGCCATAGAAGTCGAATTTCTTAATCACAAGAAATTATTGGGTAACAATTAAAATTGTTTGCCTATATTTTCTTTTGACTTAGAAAATTTAGGGTTTTTTTTTTTTTTAGGTGATTAAATAAAATGAAAAACAGTAGAGTTCAAAAATTATTACACCACACACTCGTAAAACGAGGTGAAAATAAAATTAAAACTCTCCTCACAAAATAAAAAATAAAAAAAAATAAAAAAAACTTTGCTTGATGTTTTGCTGGATCGTCCAATTTCCTCGAGAAGCGTGTAATCTGCAAAATAAAACAAATGAGTGTAAAAAGAACTTAATAAAAATAATATATATATTTTTTTTTGAATTTTGATTTTTTTTTTAAATTAGTGAAATAAATCTTAAATTCAATTACACCGCTACCTTCCCCGGCAACGGCGCCAAAAACTTGATGCGAGTTTAACTAACCTAAATAAATAGGTTAATTTAACCCACTTGTAATAACCGCAAGTGCACGGTGCCTAACTGGTAGACAACGGCAAGTACGGGTCGATCCCACGAGGAAGGTAGATGGAATTGAAATTTATAATTTAATTTAAACTAATTTAAATGGAAAATGGGGTTACAGCATTTAAAAACTAAACTAAAAATAAATTTAAAAATAAAAAAAAGAAAAGAAAAGAAAAATGTGGATTTTGTGGGCTTGGACTCACAAATGAGTTAGCAAAAATTATTTAAATCTAAATTACTGAATTTAAAAACGAGAAGCTTTAGGGATGAAAATCCCTTGCTTACACCGAATATGTGATCGTTAAAATCCAATTAAATTAAATCATGTTTCTATCAAATATTAACAAAATATTTCAAGCAAAAGCAATTTATCAAAAACTTTCAGAAATAAATTGTAATTAACAATTAAGCACACAATTCAGTAAAATCAATCACAATAAGTTATACAACCCATTTAGTTTATCGCAAACTCGATGTGGTGGTACTGAGCAGTTGGTCCAAACACGAATCCCGAGAAAATGAAGTACAAAAGCTCTATGGTGGTACAGAGTGGGAACCGGGGGTGCAAATAATGAAAATTAGAGTTTAAATCATTCCCGCGCCTCTGCTACAGTGCCTTTCGTCTCCAACGCGACAGAGCCGCTCGCGGTGTTGTTTTTCGCTCCTCGCGAGCGTCCTCTTGCTCCAACCTGGTCCGGACCTGCAAAATAGAGAGAGGGAGGGAAAATCAGTAAGAGAAGTGTAATGAAAACTCAAAACAAATCAATACAGAAAGCGGTGGCGGAGCCCTATTTTTGCTCCTTTCGCGGCGGTTGCGTGCTAGCTGACGCGCCGCTTGCGACGGTGGTCGTGAGAGAGGGATGCAGGAAGGAGCTCGAGATGAAGAGAGGCCGAGAGAAGAGGAGGAACAGTGGCGGCAGCGAAGGTCTAACGCGAAACAGGGTTGTCACTCCCCTGTTTCGTGGTGGTGGCGGAGAGAGAGGGAGGGACGACGAGATAAAGGGTGATGGTGGTGATGGCGAGGCTCAGTGGCGAGGTGATGTCTGATGCGAAACAGGGTTGTCACTCCCCTGTTTCATGGTGGTGATGGTGCTCGCACGGTGGTGGCGGGCTGAGGTGGTGATGGTGGTGGCTCTGGTGTGATGAAAATCACTTTGTGAGGAAGAGCCTTTGATTTTCCGTAAATTTTATTTTCCCTTCTCTTCCTCCCCTTTCTCATCCAATGAATTTTTGTATTTATAGATAATTAGGAGAAAATGAATATGGACAAGTTCAAGGGAGGGTTCAATGAGTGATTTAAGGCAAAAATAAATCAGAATCTTGAATAATTTAGGGAATGTGTCTAGGGTTTGATTGGGGTTAGCATTGGATTTGGATTTAAGTTATGGGCTTGGTTTTGGGTTTATGGGTTAAGTTTTGGGTTTAGGTTATGGGCTTTTGGGTTTAGATGTGTGACCCTCTACTTTGTACCACCGCTAGAATCGACCAATTGTCGTTCCTTAACTTGTCGCCTTAATATGATTTCATCGTTTACGCTCAAATTCCTACAAATACATGAAAACAAAATAATTACTATAAAATATAATAATCGAAACACTAACATATATAAATTGAAGGATATATTATGTAATAATTATGTGAATATCAAATACCACCAAGCCTATATTTTGCTAGTCCTCGAGCAAAACAATAAAAAGAAAATCCTAACTCACTTTCGCATGAATCATCGGTTGCACTTACCTTAAACGTGCAACAAGGCTTTAAACCCCTAGATTACCTCTAGTGGACGAGTTATAGTCTCGTGAGGGTTTCCAGAAATGTTACCCACAAACATTACTGACTCAACAAAACTTGGTCAAACAGTGTTCATTTTAAACTTCAAGAAATGCAGGAAACCAACAGTGTCATTTTTGTGTATCAACAAATCTCCAAATAATATAATATTCTCCAAAGGTTAGAAAAAATTCATAATCATCCTCAACTCAATGTGTGTGTGTGGATAGCACTGTCAACATAACTTTTCATTTCAGAGTAAAACAATGACTAAATCTCCTGTAGAAAATTTGTTTTGACTTCAAACCTCTCATGTCACTCACAATAAAACACTCAGAGATTTGGTATTTCACTCAGTTTATATGTGAGGAAAAGAGTAAATAATGGAAAACAATCATCTCACATATAGTAATATGAAGAACGGATTTTTCAAGAATGGAATGAATATAATCTCATGGACAGGAATATCAATTACTTTTGGGAATGTTGAATCAAACACTATAGGTCTTGGTTATTAAATCTCCACATCTACGGAACCAACCTTTACCTAAGATCAACTAGGACTTTGTTGGATTGTAACGGGGCTTGGGTAATGGTTAATAAGGAATGTCAAATGATTCTAAGAATAATTTCTAGGAATGTATACACCCATTAAACGAACAATTAGGGCTGTCAAGAATAAACCAATGTTGCGCACCATCAATTTTTTCTTCATTCTCACATCTTTATCCTCATTGAAGAATCATTTTTTTTTTCTATTTTTCTTTTCTTCAACCTTTTTTTTTTTTTTTTTTTTCTTTTCATAGAGGATTTATGAAATATCTCATATTTTGCTCTTCATGCCCTTTTGACACCAAGTATATCCATCCATATACATTCCCAGAAAAGTTGGGTAAAGGTTAATGGGTTAACAATAAAAGTTATTCTAAGGCTCAAAATGTTACAAAAAAGGTTAATGTTATGGGTAAGTTAAAAGGCTAGTTAATGGTCTAAAGAAAAAATGCCTAGATCATTTCCTAAGTTCGGGTCAGTATTATGACATCTCAATTGAATAAGCCAAGAAGTTTTAGTGTAATAATTCAATTTTGATGTCATTCCCAAAGCAATTGATAGGAAAAATGAGAATAATGAGATCATCAACGAGATAATACGGACTCAAGAAAAATCAGAGTTTATGTATAACCCTCGGAAAAATAGAAATGCTCAAAACTTTCAGGGTTAAGTCTCCACTATTATTCTAAGGTTTTCTAGTACATATTTCACTCATCAACTTCAAATTATGCTAATATGGCTCATGGTGCAAAGATAATCGAGTTGAAAAATCTTATGAACTAGATCTAACTTAAGGATTATACTAAACTTCCAGTCTTTATCAATATACCAATATGTCAAGTTGGTTTGCATTTTCTTGAGCATAAAACATTTAAAATCCATTTTCATAATCGCAAAAGTCCAAGTTTTCTTGAAAGAAAAGCATTTTTTTTAAGAATAAAAAAAGAAAACACTACGAAAAATTCACAGACTCATGAACCCTACCCCCAAACCTAATCCAAACATTGTCCTCAATGTTTAACAAAATAATTCTGACAAATGAATGAAATATGTACATGAGAGGAGGTTAGAACAGTATTACCGCGGTGAAGATTTTACCAATTTTCAAGAAGTCATCCATCAATGAGGCTCACAAATATAAGAATCATGGAGTTTTCATTAGAAATCGATAAAATGCAGACTCGACACTAACAAAGAAAACTAAAAAGAAGAGGCAAGTTGTAAGTCAAAATTGTTACGGAGCTAACGAGTATGAGTGAAACACAACTAAATAGGGTACTCGAAAATCAATCCAGACTAACAGCAAAGACACACAACTAAAGCTAGGTTGCCTCCTTGGAGCGCTTGGTTTAACGTCATCAGCCCGACAAATATTCTTCCTAAAAAATGGTGTATCAAAAAGTGTAGAGGAAGAATATGACCTGAGGATCCCCTCCATCCTCCAATCTCGGTCGGGTGCCCTGAGCATCACCGAATCCTCCGGTCTCTCTTTCAACAGCGCTCCTGCTTCCGCTTTAGTTTCCCGCCATCTCCCTGTTCAAATCGAAGAAGAAATAGAGGAGCGCTACTGGCACCCAGTAGCGCATAAGAGCATCCCGGCTGGGCATGGCCTGTCGTTATTGACATCCTGGAAATCTGATGTACCGCCCCACTGGACCTGGCGCTGTTTGCAATTTGCTGAGTACCACCGCACCGAGGCGGCGACAAACCAAAATGGTTGTATAATTTATTTTAATTTATTTTACTGACTTAAATGCTTAATTGTTAATTACAATTTTTTTTTCAGAAATTTGATAAATTGCTTTCACCTTTCATGTTCGATTAAAACTTGATATGTTTGGTAGTTATATTCACATTTTATCAATATTCAAATCATGTGCTAACAAATATTGAGCTTGAACTTTGATTAAGTGTGCCATAAAAAGACACTTAATGCTTGGTAAGAGTTTATTTGGTTGAGATAAATTGTTCATGTTTGACAGAAACTTGATATGATTGGAATTGAATTTTAATGATCACATCTTCGGTGTAAGCAAGGGATCCTCATCCCTAAAGCTTCTCGTTTATAATTTCAGTAATTTAAATTTAAATATATTTGCTAACTCATCGGTGAGTGCAAACCCCACAAAATCCACCTCATCCATCTTTTCCTTTTATTTTATTTTTAATTTATTTTTAGTTTAGTTTTAAAAACACTGTAACCCCATTTTTCTCCAAATTAGTTTAATTAAATTATTAAATTCAATTTAATCCACCTTTCTCGTGGGATCGACCCGTATTTGCCGTTGTCTACCAGTTAGACACCGTGCACTTGTGATTATTACAAGTGGGTCAAATTAGCCTGTTTATTTAGGCCGATTAAACCCGCAACATGCATGTCGTGGAACACATCCAAAGTTGCTTTATCTTCAGCAGAAAGAGGTAAAGTAGATAATCTCCCTGCAGAAATCGCAACAGGTCAATCTAATATGCAATTGACGCAAGCAAGACTGGAAAAGGAATCAACATACTCAATGGTCTAAATTTATGCTCGATCGGACAACCAGCAAGCTCAAAGTACGGGGAGTCCGCAGGAGCCATGAAACACAACTTCTGCCACGATTTAAAATCATCATGCAACTCGCCGAAGTAGTCCGTCGATGTCAGCACACAGAGTGTGCTCGTTTATTCGAGGAGAAGTAAGCAATTGCATCGCCCTCGAAGACACTCGGACACCTACATCTTAAGCCCTAATCTGAATGGCGATCAAAGTCTTATACCCGTTCGAAACAAGTTGAGCGGGTGCAATGTTGAGGTGCGTCAGGAACTCCCAGATTTCCTTGACAACAGGAAAGCACACACCCGATTGCAGAATACCTCGGTGAAGACAGATAAACCCCTCAAAAGGGTACAATGGCATCAGATCAACGCCCAGAGTGCAGAGCATTAGATCATCAGAAATCCCGAATGTCTTGCAAAAGACTTCCAAATTAGATTTAGAGAACAACCTCTCCCAAAAAAACTTATGGCCCCTGGTGAACAGTTCATTAGAAGGCTGATCCCGGCCCGCCATGAAAAAAAGTACAAACTTTCAAATATGAAGGAAACCCAAAAACACAACAAAGCAGAATCCCTGAGATTGAAAGAGTAAAGAAGTTATACTCCAAAGGCAGAAGATCCATATATAAAGTTGTGTTCCCGCCTTTCTCACTTCCAAGCTAGCGCATGCCTAATTAATGCAATTCGCCGCTCGAAGAAATCTCTCAGATTCAATCATCATGACTACACAACTGCTTAATGAAAAGACCTAGTAAACCGATAAGACGACGCACTAACTCGAGGGTAGTAGCTGATGATACATCAAACCGTCATTTGATAGCACCGAACAAATGTCATGATAATATTGTCAATAGAATTAAGCAGGCCCGATTCCATGTCCAATCCAGCAAGGCCCAAATAGCAGCAAACCCATCATTGGCAGAATCCAAACAGTCGGGTTCGATTCGCAATGAGTCTATAAGCCCACACGTCACGCGACTAGGCCCAATACTCATAAGACATTTAAGGGAAATATATGAGAGATCTACCCAAGACAGGCAGGCTAGCGACACATTGGATCCGACTAGGAAACATATATTAGAGTATAAGTCAGGCAAGGAAACTTCCTTGGATGGACAACACTGAAAAAAGGAAATTTCTCTCATAGTCTAGGAGCACAAGTCGTGTAGGAAAACTATTCCACATGGACAACTACCAATCGAAAAAGGATCTCCACAACAAGATCACTTTTTCTAAACTACAAAACCAAAGGCCTAGCCGAACGAGGACTCCTTCACTATAAAAGGGAGATAAGGTCTATGAACTAGAAGTACACAATATAACCCAGTTTACAGTTTTAAGCCTCTCCTAAGCCTTATCTAACTTGAGCATTGGAGTGCCATCGCCCACTACACGGTGGTACTTGGCTCACGTTTGCTACCTGTGCAGGTTTAGGTAAGCAGCGAGAAAGGAGACCAGAAATTGACTACATCAAATAACACTTTGCACCTTTTTTTTGTCTTCATTTGCTTCCTTGCTAGCTTGTACCTGTTTTTTCTTATTTCGACATTAATTGTCAGATGACGAACTTTGCGGGGCTAGGTAGCTCATATTTGATTCGTTGTTGGGAGCTCTGACTTCTTATACTTAAATAGTTGGTGCAGTTTTGGACAGATCCCATTTTAGAGATCGGTGAGTGTAATAGACCCCTTGTCTGGTAGCTTGGCTGTCTGTTGGACCAGCAATTGTTGTCGCTTTTATGAGCGAATTTGTCAGATGGTGGTCCTAGAGTTTGTGCCCTTGTAGATGATTGGACAATAGTCTTTGCAAGTCATCTAGGTCGATCTTTCAAAACTCTGACCGGGCGTTTGACTCGTCTTTATATTCTATTCGTAGAATAGGCTTAATTGGACCAAGGGTTGTTATCGCCAGTTATGACTAACTAAACAGGGGTCAGGTTTCGGAAACCATGGTGGTCCCTAGCAACCCGTCTTCACCAGGCTACATGAGCACTAACTAAGCTCCCATTTTCCAACTCATTTTGATATGTTCATGTCGGACTAGGAGTTGGAGTGAGCAAGAAGTTATCATCATCGGTCGTTTTGACTAAACTTTTGGCGGGGGTTTGATGATCATTGTCTGTAGTTGGTTATTGATCCCTGGCAAGACGTCTTCACCAGGCTACATGAGCATTGACTAAGCTCCCACTTTCTGGCCTTCAAAATCTGTGGGCAGCAAAGTAAGCTTCTAGCAGACCAAAACCATCGTCATCAGCGGCCACTGACTAAGTTTTGGTCGGGCTTCGACGATCACTATCTACGTATGTGTAGTGACCCCTAACAAGCCATCTTAATCAAGTGTTGAGAGTGCTAACTAGACTCCCACTTTCTAAGCTGTCAAAATTCATTTTTTGTGGATTAGGCTTCGATCAAACCAGAAACTATTGTCGTCGATCATCACTGACTAAGCTTTGGTTGGGTTTGGTCTCTATTGTCCTTGTTTGGACAATGATCGCTAGCAAGCCTTCTCAATCAGGCATCAGAGTACTGACTAAACTGCCACTCTCTAAACCATTGACACCTGTTTAATTTAACAGACTAGGCGTTAGAGCGTACCATAAGCTGTTGTCATAGGTCGAAATCGACTAAGCTTTGGTTAGAATAAGATTTTGGGTGCGTAAGTCTGACTTGAGGGTCCTAACTTACTTAACTCGCCTATAAGATTTCGAGCGTGTAAGTCTGAATTGGGGGTCCTGAATTACTTAATCCGCTTATAAGATTTCGTGCGTGTAAGTCTGACTTGGGTGTCCTGACTTACTTAATTCGCCTGTAAGATTTCGTGCGTGTAAGTCCGACTTGGGGGTCCTGACTTACTTAACTCGCCTGCAAGATTCTGGGCGTGTAAGTCCGACTTAGAGGTCCTAACTTACTTAACTCGTCTGGCGGTTTGATTCCAGTGTCAGATCGATTGATCGAACTAATAATAGATTGACCGACTTTAATGAAGCAGCAGAGTAATAATGGAGTTGATGCCTTAAGTTTAATAATAATACTTTGAAGGCACGCTTCTTATTTTGTGGGCACTCATGGTTTTTGTAGTTTGTTCTTTTGAGTGTGTTGGGCCGGATCTGGCAAGGCATACGCTTGGGCCCATTCATTAGAAAAAATCTTTGTGGATCAGTGTGCTAGGGATATGGTGCATTCTGCAAGACGATTCATTATCGATTACTCCCCCCAGTTAATAGGACTGCCTGCTGGGTCATTAATTGATATGTGGCATTGTGCAGTTGTTATTGGAACCGTCATTTTCCTGATTTTCGTACGACATTTAATGCTGAAGTAACTGTTCGTTGACGTCTCTTCGTAAACCATTTCACCTACATATGGGTTGCCTATTCTACGTTCAAGTACCACAATGAAAATAGTAGAACATGTTAATCAAATGCACCTTACCAGATAGTTTTCTTTAGGTTTTCCAAAGGCTGAAGGAAGATCTCCTCAACTGGAGTCTTCGAATATTCTGACATTTATGTCGATGCGTCTTGATAAGACTTGTTGTTATCTGGTGCCGCCTGATCTGAGTGGGCATTGGGTTGATCTCGTGAGATCTTCTTACATTGCGAAGAAAAATTACAGACTTCATCTTAGGGGTCAGGTTTGTCTTTCACCCTCTGGTGTTCAAGGACTCTCTCATCCATTTACTGCTGTCGAGGGCTGGTCCTTGCAGCTAGTTTATGGTTGATGGGTGCATTGGAGGTCGTGACTCTCATCCCTGGGGTGGCATCTTCTCCTCACCCCAAGTAGTACGCGTTTGAAAGGCATCTCAATTTGGCAGCATTATGAAACCTTGAAGATTTCATTGCTCTGGGACGTTTTCGTCAGGTTTCTGTCGCTTCCTTTTGTTCCTCTTCACGAGGAAAACTGGCAGAGGGAAGAACTGAGGGAGTGTTCGCAGCCCTCTTCGTGAATTTTGCTTGCCACATCCGAATCGTCTTCCTGAGCTGATTATGGAACAATTAATTGAGTGCGCCTCTTTCGTCATATGTCCCGGACGGATTATGGTTTCCACCTTATCTTCTGGAGGTGGACTACTAGATCAACGTCTCTATTCTTGTTCTAGCGTATAGATGTTTGCATCGGACTTAGATACTTGTAGTGTATAAACTGATGTACTAGTTGGTCGGCAAGTTCTGTAATAACTCTCATTGCAATTAATAAAATCTATTGTATTTCGGGAATGTGTCATGTACGAACAACTCTTCTATACCAAAATGTAAAAAGGAAAACAAGAAACGAAATCAAAACAACAAATAATTTAACTTCGAGCGGAGACTACGCTAATCCGGCCCTGAAGGAGGAGCAAATGGTCCTGGCTCGGATTGCATGGTCCCTCTAGCGAAGTTTTTATAAAGCTAACGAAGTTACTAAATAGTGGACTTTGTGCTGGTTGACAGTTCCTTGCTGATTAACAGCTCTTGGAGTTGTTGCCCATTTGCTGAAGTATTGTCACTTAGCTCATTGATAATCTGGATTTCCTCGCTAGCTTTGACTTTTGGATCTCCGAATAGTTGCTCATTGGTTATTTGGGCTCTTCCACCATCGTAGAGTAATCCACCTCTTTTGTCTTGGCCTGAGGCCTGACATGCTGGTTTTGTATGCCCGAGATGTAACTGGGAATAGTTCAGCTACTTCAAGGCTGCGTAATGGCAGTCTCTTGATGCTGACTGATCTCCTCGGGTAGTGCCTTGAGCATGGTAGGCTATATATTTTATGCATTGGTACATGGTGGATACAACTGCTTCCATATGATGTAACCAGAGCCTTTCCAAAATGATGTTGTAGGTGGATGGGGCGTCAACTTCCATGAACTCTTGGACAATGTACTTCCATAGTTGTGGCTTTCCTGCCACCACCATTAGATTTATCTTCCCGATGGGGAAGCATTTTTCTCCGTTGAATCCGACCATAGGGTTGCTAGCGGGTGTTAGGCCATTTTCTTGTGGCTGCATGTTGCAGAATGCACTAAGAAGCAAGACATTTAATGAGCTTTCAGTGTCCTCCAAAGCTCTATTTACCTACCACTTAGCGATAAGGACGGAGATGACCAGGGCGACATTGTGAGGAGAATGTACCCTCGGGAGATCCCTCTCCGTAAATGTTAGTGATATGATCGGGCTGTGAACTCGTGCGTGCTGCACTTGTCGGTCTTCATAATGAGATGGAGTCTGCATCTCAGTCAGTGTCCTCTTGCGGGACCTGTTTGATTGCTCTCCATCGGGACCGATCCCTTGGAGGACGTAGATGACACCTAGAGCTTCCTTTTTGATCTCTTTGATAGTGTATGTTCTTTCCTTTGTTCGGCCTTGCCTCCTGTTCGAGCTTAGGAACTCCTTGAGTTTTCCTTTCCTCATCTAGTACTCAACTTCGCCTCTGAGGTTTCTGCAATCCTCAGTATCATGTCCGCGTTCTTTGTGGTAGGTGCAGTATTTACTGTTGTCGCGCCTAGCAGGGCCTCCTCGCTGCTTAGGCGACCACTTTAGCTCTTCCCAATCCTTGATGGAATCAAAGATGGTGGACAGACTGGTGTTGAGAGGGGTGATAGACCTGGACCCGACATAATTTGAGGACTTGTCCTGCCTAGGGCGGCCTGAGTCGGTCTTGTTGTTTGTACACTTCCTTTTGTTACTATTGTCGTCCTTTTTATTCCTCCCTTTTCCTATCATTCGGGACAGAGGGTTTCTTTTCTTATTCCACATCTATCTAGGAGGCCAGAATTTCGTCCATAGTGAAGTATCGTTTGTCATATTGGCGGGGGGGGGGGGGGGGGGGGGGTAGGTTGAGGGTCATCTCTGAGCAAGTCTGTCATATTGGTTGGGCATCTCTGAGCAAGTCCTATAGCTTGCCTCTTCTCAAACCCGAAGTAAAAGTCATGACGGCAGTGTCATTACTATAGCCGTCGATGAGGGTCAGCTCATAATTAAAACAATTGACGTACTCCCTTAACGTCTCATTCTGTTTTTGCTTTAGGATTTAGCAGATAATGAGGGCCACTCATGAGCCCTTGGCGGGCCACGAATCTTATAATAAACGCCAATGCTAACGTCCGGAATGAATCGATGGATTTCGGAGGAAGGTTGTGGAACCACGTCAGTGCTGACGTTTTCAGGCTTGCAATGAATGATCGATACGTTATTGCATCAGACCCTTCTTTGAGCGCCATAACATGCTGGAAGTGGCTCAGGTGATCGGTCGAGTTTCCTGTCCCATTGTAAAACTCCAACTTTGATGGGGCGTATTTATGGGCAGCGGTTCGTCCATGAACGGAGGGACCGTGAGACTGAACAACACATCTGGGTTTGTGGCCCCGTTGCGGAGGGGGTTGCTCGAGACATGCCTATCGGCTCTAGGCGTTGGGTCTATATTGTCCGTGCCTCCGCCTCTTGTCCATTGAGAAGTTGCTAGGGCCGCACAACTCTTTTGAACATGCTTTCTGAAACTTTCTGGGGAACGAGTCCTTCGCTGCTCACTGTCTCCCTCTACAGGTGATGGATTCCTCTGTTTGAGAGCCTCTAGCGTCTCTGCGATCTGCTGCATCTGCATTGAGAGTAGGTCCACCCTCGGGTCTATTACGGTCGCTACCGGTGCGGGGGTTTGAGGAGGTTCCTCCCATGGCAGTGATGGAACTGGCGGCGCTTTGCCGATTTGAGCGTTTGAAGGTTCGACGACATCTCCATCTCGCTGATTCTCTAGGGAAGGTGGAACTACAGTTCTTTATGAGGAATTTTTTCGTTTCCCACAGACGACGCCAAACTGATGTAGTTGATTTTTTCTCTTCTTCCTCGCTACTTAACTAAACCTGCACAGGTAATAAACGTGATCCAAGGACAACTGTGTGGTGGCCGATGACACTCCAATACTTAAATTAGATAAGACTTAGGAAATGCTTAATACTATAAACCGGGATATATTTCATACCTCTAGTTCATAGACCTTATTTTCCTTTTATAGTAAAGGAGTCATCATTCGGCTAGGCCTTTGGTGGCATAGTTTATGGAAAGTGATCTTGATGTAGAGATCATTTCCTGATTGGGAGTTGTCTATGTGGGATAGTTTCCTTACACGATTTGTGCTCCTAGATTTGCGGGAGAGATTTTTCTTTCTAAATGTTGTCCATGCAAGGAAATTTCCTTGACCGACTTATACTCTAATATATGTTACCTAGTCGGATCCAATGTGTCGCTGGCTTGCATGTCTTGGGTAGATCTCTCAGATACCTGCCTTAGAGGTCTTATGCGTATTGGGCTCGACTGCGTAATGCGTGGGCTTACTGGCTCATTGCAACTCAGACCTGACTGTTTGAATTCTGCTAATGATGGGTTTGCTGCTATTTGGGCCTCGCTAGATTGGGTATATAATTGGGTCTGCTTCGTTCTGTTGACGAGATTATCATGACACGTGTATAGTGTTAATCAGAGGAGATTTGATGTATCATCATCATCAAGAATATTGATTTTTTTATGCAAGAAGTGTTGAATTATTTCAATATCTGTAATTGTTTGGTTTACATAGAATCTTAGAATGGCGAATCGACGTGGAATAAATGATGAAGATGAACATCAATATCCATTTATAAAATACTAGTAACAGTTTTATATCTTAGAATTTTTATTTGATTTATATTTGAATAAATTGAGTTAATATGCCAACTATTATGCAATTGGAAGTTGGAACATTACAACTGGTGCTAACAACAAATATCAACAAACACGAGGTCTTACTACATTCAACTTATTTGCAAGAGAACTAGGAGTTCCAAAGTTAAAATTACTTTGGGATGAATACGATGAGATAGTTGTAGAAACAACTGTACAATTTAGTAGTTCAACTGATGTATTAATTAAAACATCAAAAAGGTGAAAATGGAAAGTAGTAGGTAGTAAAGAATGGTTCTGAGAATCACCTCGGGTAAATACTAAAAAAAAAATTGTTTAAAAAAATAATTTTTTTTTTATAATGGTCATTTGGTTGTTTATTGTGAATATTTGTAAAGTAAAAACCCAAGATTCTTTGTTGTTAATTTAGAAGTTATAATATTCTTGTTTTGTAGGATGCATGGGATATTGATGGATCAAGGAAGGAAAAAGTTCTTCCAAAGAGTGTTGATAACTTCAGAGATACAAAAACCAATATGAAACAATTTTTTTATTATGGCGTGCTTGATGCTGTAGAACAACATGTGAAGGGGATAGCAGTGGGTTTGTCAAAATATGATTGGGATATCACATTTTGGACTACATATATTTATATTTAGTTATAAGTGTTTATGTGTGTGAGTGTGACATATCTTTCATGCATCGTAATATTTAATTTGAGTATTTGTAGGCATTTTTTGTACGCAACAAGAAAAATTGAAGTAAGGTATTAAAAAACATACCACTGCAATTGTGAGGCATGAAATGGGATTCATCATTATTAACATTTTTTTCTTCACTTTTTAATATTTAAAACGAATACTAACACCCTTGGCAATACTCATACTAGCAAGAACTTTTTAATATTTAAATGAACTTTTTAATATTTAAATGAATTAACAGACCGAGGATACTGGTGTACTGCCTCCTCTTGGAGAACCTTTTATCAAGACTCACGCTAGTGCAAATACCAATGACGCCCTTGATGACTAGTCACAGAATCATTGTAAGAAACTCTACTTGTAATTTCATTTGAAGTATTATATAATATATATATAGGTTTATGTTTTTCTTGTTTGTTAATTTATAATCACAAATGATTACAAAAAAAAAAAAAAAACACATAGATGAAGAAGGAAATCAACTACCCATTGCTAATGATATGTGTTTGGAAGGGACGCCTAAAGAACATCATGGACGTGTGAAATGAGTGGTGTATATCGGGTCTTTTTCACATAGCAATCCTCCACATAGATACATGAATTGAAGAATCAAATGGAAGAACTAAAAAAAAAAAAAAAAAAAACCAAATAGAAAGACGAGAAAATAAAGAAATTGTGCGAAGAAAATGACGAGATCAAACGAGCACAAAAAGAAATGGAAGATCAACTGAAAGAAAGGGAACAAGACTTCGAAGATCGAGTCTTATTGAAAGTACAAATGATAATACAATAATGTCGTTTTCCGTTGCATGAGATTAGTTATTTATTCTACCTTACCTTATATTTATTGTGTTGAATTTTTGTGTGAAGTCATTAAATGTTAACGATATTTGAATTGTATTTTTTTAGAGTGTAATTGTTTGGAAATTAATATTATTCTTTACATTATTATTCACTTAATAAAAATCTTCTTTTGGTTGTTTTGTAGGATGATCGAACATCAAACATGAATGCTTGGATTGAAACAATGGCATTTGATTCTTTTCTTATTGGAGAATATTTTTGTTTGAGTAGGTTTCTGAGTTTTAACTATATTTGAGACATGAGTTCGAGGAATATAAACTTTATAGTTTAATTTTATGACAATGTATGGATTTATGAGTAAAGTTTTATTTGAAATGTTGAACTTATTATTAGGGTTTGATGAATAACAATGAAAATTATGTTACAGGTTTTGATCATGTGAAATAAGTACAGGTGTTTGAAATATAAAAATTAGTTTTTACTACAGGAATTTTGTGCACAGGTTTGGATTATTAAGCAGAAAATCCAATGCAGAAAATTATATGCTTATTATTAGTCATGTACGTCAATCAGTTGCAAACATATTATTGGATAGGTTTTTTGCGATAACCAAATATTGACACAAAAACATTAAGAATTTTATACCCTAACCATTAGCCACGAGAATCCGATCGCCAAATGTCACATTTTGTTGCATTCAGTTGTCGAGTCTAAATCTTTGAAAAAATTATCGCGCTACTTATTAGCCACGGAGGCATGTGGCTATAGCATACTTTTTGCGACGAGTGCTTTGAGTGTCTAAAATATATTTAATTTAATTTATTTAAATAATAATTTATTTAAAATTATATATTTTTAAAAACAAATCAATATTTTATTTGGCCACGGCAGGGTTCGACTCAAATGATCAATTTAAAGCCTTGGTGTTTCCTTGCCATCACAAAATACATATCATCACGTCAAGCTTGGCCACGAGTGTGGCAAAATAAATTATCATCGCAATATGTCTTTTGCCACTTGTTTATAGTTTTTGCCACTACTTTTATTTGTTGCAAAAAACACTTTTTTTAAGTATTGTTGGTTGTGTCGCATTTCATGATGGTGTGATTCTTGACTATTCGGTAAGTCTCACGGAGGATGAACATAAGACCGAGTTGTATTTCGGAATCTCAAGCACATGTCTGTAAAACTTGATTGTGGTGGATCCTACGTGAACGTGAAAGTATTTGTAAGACTCATGGAGCAAAACACTTGGTTCTTGTCGGTAAATCTCACATGAGTGTGGCGATTAGACCTTGCAAGGTTGTGAAACATTGATTGAGCCGGAGTTCTATTTTGATCAAGTGATAAAGACTTGAAGTTTACGAGCCCTTTCCATCGAGGAAGTAAATAGTTGGAGCCAATCAAATTCCGACTTAGACGAACCTCGTTATATTGGTGTTCTTATCTGGTTTGCTTTCTTCTGCCATAATGACTCTATTGACTTTATCTTGCATGCCTAGTTAAATTGTCTTTACATTGTTATATTGTTTATATGTTCAACTTGTATGCTTTAGATTTCTTTGGTGGTTTTTGCAAAAGGTTTTTTAATTGGTTGTTCACTTTTAAGTGAATTAATTAAATTTTTGAACCTAGTGGGATTGACTTAAGTCATGCCACAACCCTTCAATAAGTTTATGCTAAGAACTTTTAAGTCAAATACTTTCGCTTGTTTTTCAAAACATATTGAATTTTCGAAAAATGACTATTCACACCCATTTAGTCAATATTAGCCTAGTACCAGTTGTAATACCCACCAAATTCACTTATCAATATACTTTTATTATTTTAAAAGTTAATAATATTTATTTATTGGTAGTAATTATTAATTGGTAATAGTTACAAATAATTATATTTTATGATTTTAATTTAGGACCTAGGTTTAGGCTGGTGGTGGGTAAGAGATGAGTGATGGTTGTGTCTAGCCAAAGAAACCGTAATTAAAAACTCATTTAAATCTTATCCTCCTTTTTCTCTCTGGATACACACAGAAGAAAAGGAAAACTTACGTTGAAAAAGGTGGGAGGTGCTGAAGGAAGAAATTTGCTCAAATCTTGTGATTCTTGAAAAAAGAGGTGAGTAAAATTCTAATCTTTATTTTTTTTTGTATTGTTTATGGAGTATAGTATAAGATCTATTTGTCAAATAAATGTTGCCATCACCCTATCTTTCATCTCGTCATGGAGAATACCCCTTGATGAAATCTTTGATGAATACCACTTTGATGAAATCCGTTTTGTCTTACTGTTGATGGGGACATTTGTGAAATCTGTTTTGATGGGAATATTTGTGAAATCTATTTTACTGTCTTATTGTTGATGGTTCTTTCATTACTGTTTTATTGTTTTAAAACACTGTTCACTGTTTGACATCACGGTTCATTGTTTGAAAACATTGTTCACTGTTTGCCATCACGGTTCATTGTTTGACATCACTGTTCACTGTTTGACGTCACTGTTCATGTGAAAGCATGACTATTTTGACGTCACTGTTCATTTTCACATAACTATCTTAATAACTTTTGAATAGTATTGCCATTATGCTACTGTGTTTGATAAAAAAAAAAAGAAAAAGTTATTGTCCTTTTAGGGATAGCTTGCATGACATCAAATTATTACAACAGTACCCGTTAATAATAAATAAATAAATGTCTTTGTGGGTTATTATTATTAATTTTTGCACAAAAAATTAGGAATGTTGAACTACAGGGTGTAGGTTCAACCAAAATGTATTTGTGATCCACAAGGAATTTTCACCATACATCAAACAAACTTGATTGTTATACTAATAAAGCAAGTAATATTATTATTTAAACCATTGTTGTGCACAAATATCTAATACGAAATCAAAAAAAATAAAAATAAAATAATATTAAAATGTACACTGGGTAATAGGCATAACCTCATACCCATATGATGTCATGCAAGCTATCCCCATAATATATAAAGCTCTATTCAACAGTGATGTCATGCAAACTATATGATATAGAGCATTATCCCCATAGGCACATACTCATATGATGTCATGCAAGCTATCCCTAAAAGGATAATAATTTTTTTTTTTTTTTATCAAACACAGTAGCATAATGGCAATACTATTCAACAGTTATTAAGATAGTGATGTCAAAATGAACAGTGACGTCAAAATAGTCATGCTTCCACATGAACAGTGACATCAAACAGTGAACAGTGATGTCAAACAATGAACCGTGATGGCAAACAGTGAACAATGTTTTCAAACAATGAACCGTGATGTCAAACAGTGAACCATGATGTCAAACAGTGAACAGTGTTTTAAAACAATAAAACAGTAATGAAAGAATCATCAACAATAAGACAATAAAACAGATTTCACAAATGTCTCCATCAACAGTAAGACAAAACAGATTTCATCAAAGAGGTATTACTCAAAGATTTCATCAAGTGGTATTCTCCATGACGAGATGAAAGATAGGGTGATGACAACATTTATTTGACAAATAGATCTTATACTAAGCTCCATAAACAATACAAAAAAAATATAGAGATTAGAGTTTTACTTACCTATTTTTGCAAGAATCCCAAGATTTGAGCAAATTTCTTCCTTCAACACCTCCCACCTTTTTCACCGTAAGTTTTCCTTTTCTTTTGTGTGTATCCAGAGAGAAAAAGGAGGCTAGGGTTTAAATGAGTTTTTAATTAGGGTTTCTTTGGCTACACACATCCATCACTCATCTCTTACCCACCACCAACCTAAACCTAGGTCTTAAATTAAAATCATAGAATATAATTATTTGTAACTATTACCAATTAATAATTACTACCAATAAATAAATATTATTAACTTCTAAAATAATAAAAGTAAATTGATAAGTGAATTTGGCGGGTATTACAATATACACACCTTAAAAGAATCTCGTCCCGAGATTTGGTAGGATAAGGATTAGGCGAATAATTCTGGGTGCATATGCTTTACTTTGTCCTCCAACTCCCAGGTGACATCGTTCTCCTTTTCACTCCACTGAACTTTGACTAAGTTGACTTTCTTACGTCGTAGTTGCTTTACGTCACGATCAATTATCCTCACCGGCCCCACTGTATAGGTCAAATCTTCATTCAGTTCAATAGCGGTAGGTTGAACAATCTGAGTTACATCTTTCACACACTTTCTCAGCATCGAAACATTAAAGACATCATGAATCATCGACAAACTGGGCGGCAATGCAAGCTATATGATATAGAGCACTATCCCCATAGGCACATACCCATATGATGTCATGCAAGCTATCCCTAAAAGGACAATAACTTTTATTCTTTTTTTTTCTTTTGTCAAACACATAAGCATAATGGCAATACTATTCAACAGTTATTAAGAACAGTGACGTCAAAATAGGCTTGCTTCCACGTGAACAGTGACGTCAAACAGTGAACAGTGATGTCAAACAGTGAACCGTGATGTCAAACAGTGAACATTGTTTTAAAACAATAAAATAGTAATGAAATAACCATCAACAATAAGACAGTAAAACATATTTCACAAATATTCCCGTCAAAACAGATTTCACAAATGTCCCCATCAACAGTAAGACAACAAATTTCATCAAAAAGGTATTCCTCAAAGAATTCATCAAGGGGTATTCTCCATGACGAGATGAAAGATAGGGTGATGGCAACATTTATTTGACAAATAGATCTTATACTAAACTCCATAAACAATACAAAAAAAAATAGAGATTAGAGTTTTACTCACCTCTTTTTGCAAAAATCCCAAGATTTGAGCAAATTTCTTCATTCAACACCTCCGACATTTTTCAATGTAAGTTTTCCTTTTCTTCTGTGTGTATCCAGAGAGAAAAAGGAGGCTAGGGTTTAAATGAGTTTTTAATTAGGGTTTCTTTGGCTACACACAACCATCACTCATCTCTTACCCACCACCAGCCTAAACCTAGGTCCTAAATTAAAATCATAAAATATAATTATTTGTAACTATTACCAATTAATAATTACTACCAATAAATAAATATTATTAACTTCTAAAATAATAAAAGTATATTGATAAGTGAATTGGGCGGGTATTACACCAGTGCACTCTTTATGAGTATAATAGCATACCACACACTTTCAGGGGGAATAAGGAGTAAAATATCAGGTATGAAATGAGGGTATTTTGGTCATTATATATATTTATATATAATTTTTTTATTGTGTCATTCACTTATTCAAGAGTTGGTGTTTTTCAAAACACCTTTAAATGTTCATATATATATATATATATATATAATACGAATATATTGGCATATATAAAATTAGTATCGTACCTAAATACTTTATCTAATTAAAATAATATACGAATTACGACCCTAAATAGCTCACCGACTCTGTCTACCCCTTTAAGTTTTGTACCATGAAAACCAACGTACCCCAATTCCGTTCCTGTCCCGTGTACCCTTTTGTTCCCCGTACTAGATAACCATGGTTTAAACCACGACTTTGTCCAACCTTTTAGACCCGAACTTCCACATTTGATGAATAATAACTTTGAAACAAAATACTAGGAAACCATGTTAGGAACTAAGGTGAGGCTCTTTGATTTTTAGTGGCCGATGGATTCCTCGAGACGCATTCAAAATGGATTTTGAAGTCTAATTCACCATAGCGACACACCACCTCACCCTAGTAACCCTTATCTATGAAACATGTTGAATGCCAATTTCTTTGTAGGTACAATATAAAGAGAAGTCTATGTCAAAAAAATTTAACCTTTTAATGTAAATTTAATAAGAAGGTTCATTAAATAATATTGATTTTGAGGTCCATTTGATTTATCGTAATCGACTTTGGACCCAGTTGTCAAAGATTTTCTTTAATGTGACAACATTGCCCTTGATAAAAATAAAAGGTTCAAATTTATGAAAGAATCAATCTTGCTGAGATCTTAGTGGACCTAGAAAACCTAGAGAACCTCGAGGAGAAAATATATTTTGGGAAAAATTAATGGTGATGATTAAGAAAACCCAAAACTAATGGTGATGATTTAAAAAAAAATTATTATATTATTCTTCCCAAAAGAAAGCCTATAACCTAACTAGCCCCAATATAAAAGAAAACAAAAAAATAAAAAGTGAAATTGAAACGTAAAGAAGGTATCGATACGCTTAACCATACCCATGATCTTAATAAAATAAGAGAAAAATAAAAATAAAACCAATGAAATTTTCTATCCATTAAGCTCTATAAATTTATACCATTTAAAAACATGATACGCAATTGTAAAATTCAAAATTCAAAATAAAAAAATAACTGCAAAAATTTGCAGATTGAACATGCTAATCATCTTAAAATGGTCCATTTCTCAAATTATCAATTTGCCTCTTTGTGCACATTTGTAAAAGAAATAGGAATAACCCACAAAATATGTTGATCAATTTTCACATTCCTATTTTATATATTTTTTTTATTGTTCCTATTTTTTCTATTTTAGGGTATGTTTGGTTAGCCGTTTTCCTTGGGAAATGGAATCTATTTATCTTGTTATGCAGATTTTCGCTGTTTGGTAATCTATTTACTGACACGAAATTGATTCTTCATAAGACTGTTTTCCCATGACTCATGGGAATCCATGTCTGTGGGGGGAGGTCTCGAAATCGGATTCACGGAAACAATTTCAATTTTTATATCTATTTTCCGTGCAACCAAACATGCCCATAGAAGGAAAATGCCAAATGATCCTTACAATTTGTTGAAGAACTCTCTCATTCATGATTTGTTTGTTATTCTACTCAATATTTTACTTTATTAGAAAGATAAATAAAGAAAAAGTGTAAATAACTCTTACAATGCGTTGATCAGTTCTTTATCCATTTTCTTTTTATCCTCTTTTTCTTTTCTTTTTCCTCATGCAAAAATAAGGCCAAGGGTGTATACAAACAAAAAGGAATTGTAGTAAGTTGCATATAAAAAACTAAGCTCAAGAAAAAAGTTACGACGATGAAATGGTTGAGATTAATACAACCAAATTGTCAAATTTCAATGGAATTAAGATAGTGTTGACATGATTCATGTAAAATGAAATGTGGGAAAGAGTACCTCAAGTAATTTTCACCCCTTCGTTTACAACAAATCGGTCGTGGCAGGTGAAAATTCCTTAAGTTACTCACTCTCGCTTTTCAATTTACATCACATGATCAATGTTATACAAGACGAGATTGTTATCGTTTCCAAACACATGATAACCGTCGTACAAGATGGTTGTTATGATTTCTAAACACAGGGGGAAACCATAAATTTCATCTAGGGGGGCAAAGTTAGGTTCTAAGGGTGTGTTTGGTTGCATGAAATCTTATGTCATGGGAATTCATAATGAGACCACCCAAATCTAAGCTAATTTGAGGTTAACTCACCAATCCACTATTTAATTTTGTGACAAATGGTGGGAATGAAAGTTTCATGAACATGAGAATCACACTCCTTGGTCCTCCAAAGCATGAGATTCTCATATTTATGAAACTTGCATTCTCACCTTTTATCACAAAATCAAATGTAGATTGGTGAGTGAATCTCAAATTAGCTTAGATTAGATGGCCCCCTCATGGATTCCCATGACATAAGATTTCTTGCAACTAAACACACCCTAAGTTTTGCATTTGTTTTTTCAATATTGTTTTCAAATTACTCAAATGAATTGTGTTCAATTTTTTAAAATTTTATTTATTTATTTTGCATTTAACTCATGTTATACTGTTCCCAAAGGCATTTGTATATATATTATCATACTTGTAGGTAATAAATATAGATAATAAGAGAATAAAAATAAAACATGTTGTTTTACTTGGTATAAAAAAATGTGAAATAGTAAGAGAAGCATTAGATAAAAGTGGGTTCCCATAGGGTCCCACTATCTGTGTACATTTTTGCTATATGTTTTGCCTACACGTGTTTTATTGTTATTGTTAGCATACAAATCTAAATATATAACTTTGGCTCAACTTAGGAGCAGTGAAAGCATGGATTTTGTCCTCATATTCGTGTTTCTCGTTTTGCTATCTACAATTATTAATATTTACAAGCGTATCTCAAGAAAACCTAATGGTTTAAAAGTAAAACACAGATTCATCCTACCCACCTTCTCCCATCCCACCACTCCCCTTTTCTCTCTCTCTGCAACTCACCACCACCCCTTCGGCACCGTTTCCACCACCTCCCTTTCCACCACAGTCTCCACTGCCTCCCACCCCTCCCCTTCTTTCTTGCCGCTCCCTTCCTCCTTGTTCACCGCAACTTGGATAGCTTTGTGGTTAAGAAGAGAAAGAGTGATGAATTGGGTTACAGTTGATAGATATGGGTTTTTTATCTGTCGATAGATCAATCTCTTTGAGTTGTTAATGGAAGCAAAGTTGTTGGAGAGAGAAATCAAAGAGAAACAAAGAAAAGAGATTGAGGAATATAGTTTTTGTCAAGAGAGGAAACTTAAACAAAGAAGGCAAAGTTAAAGTTTCCATGCAGGAGGGTAGTTTATTCAGGTGACAGGTCCCACAATCCTTCCTTCTCACTCTTTGTTTTTCTCTTTTTCTTGGGGTTTGGTAGATAAGCTATTAAACACACCGTTGAAATGAGTTGGTTTCTTATTTTGCACTAATTGGTTCCTTGCTATTGATATATTGGACCATTGTCTTATGGGCTTTGTTAAATATCCATAGGGTTGAGCTCATTTAAGAAGTTTAGGCATTTTACATATGGGCTTATTCATGGACTTTTAAATCCAATTATATTTAAATTTGGTAGAGTTGGGGGATATTCTTCAAAAGAAAAATTAAATATAATTATTTTTGTTTAGATATTAATGTTTTCTTTTTATCGAGTTGTTGTAATAAAATAAAAAAGTACTGAAAATCCACGCATGTAGAGTGCTTCGACACCCTAGTTTGATTTTATTGTTGGAAATAGAAAGAAGTGGGAAATAGAAATTGGTGCTTTTCTACCATGTGAAAGATTTAGTATATTGTAGAAATTTGTAAGATTTTGGGAAACAAAAAATTCTCTAGAATTTTCTATTTCTAGAATTTGGTGTTTCTAGATCTTTTAGAAGATGGAAGATATAAAAAATAACTCATTTTGAGTTGGTTTCCAATTCCAATTACTTGGAGTGCTAGTCAAGTAATCCCACAAGAAGCCAACTTCTCTTTCCTAGTTGAACGCTCTTCTAGTTGAAGAGAGAGTGTGTGTGTAGCGTCATTCCCAACTTATACTTCAATATTTGTTTCTTAGTCCAAACCAAAATTTTGCTAGCTTGTCTGTCTTGGATTGATCCCCCAGATACTTACTTTATCAGGGCTTACTCTTGCCTTATTAGGGCTTACGAGTATTGGGCTTGACTGGGTGACGTGTGGGCTTAGTAGCGTATTGCAATTTGGGTCCCACCTTCTGGATCCTGCCAATCGTGGGCTTAACACTCTTTGGGCCTTGTTAGATTGAGCGTGCAATCCTGCCCGTTTTGTTATATTGACGAGATTATCATGACACGTGTACGATGCTGATTAGAGGACAGTTTGATGTATCATCAACTACTCCCCTTGAGTTGGTGAGCCATCTCATCGGTCCACCAGGTCATTTCATGAAGCAGCTGTGCAGTCATGATGGTTGAGTCTGAGTTGTTTCCTCCAGCGGCGAGCTTCATTAATTGGGCATGTGTTTGCTCGAAAAAGAAAAAGGCAGGAGTTCTGTTTTCTATATAGACCTTCTCTTTGTGAAGTTTGATTTCTTTACTCTTTTGACCTCAGAGACTTTGTTTTGTCGTACCGCATTCCGTGCTTTTGAATTTGCTCAACCTTTGTAATCGAAAAGATCTCTCATGACGAGCCTGAATCAACTTTTCGATGAACTGTTCACTAAGGGCTGCAAGTTCTTTGAGGAGAGGTCGCTTTCTGAGTCGAGTATGAAAATCTTCTGTAAAACATACGAGATTCCTAAAGATGTGATGTTTTTCACTCTGGGTGCCAATCTGACGTCATTGTCCCCATCAAGAGGTTTATCTGTTTTCACCGAGGTATGCTTCAATCAGGTGTCCACTTTCCTGTTATCAAATAGATTTGGGAGTTCCTGGTGTATTTTGTCGTTGCGCCCGCTCAACTGGTGTCAAACGGGTATGAGACTAATCGCCATTCTGATCAGGGCGAAGGACGCTGGTGTTCAAGTATCTTCGAGGGCGATCCAACTGCTTACTTCCCTTGGATAAATGAGCATGTTGTATGTATGCTGACATCGCCTGGCTGCTTTGACAATCTACTTGACGATTTTAAGTTTTGGCAGAAATTATGTTTCATGGCCTCTGCAGACTGGAAGTATTTCGAGCTTGCTGGTCGTCTGGTCGAGCAGGAATTTAGGCAACTAAGAAAGTTCAATTTTGTTTATGATCCTGCTTGTGTTAAATGCATATCAAATTGACCTTTGTGTTTTACGTAGGAAAATTCCCAACTTCATCTATTTTCTGCTAAAAATAAAGCGGCTCTGGATGTGCTTTGCGAAATGCCTCGTCTAAGGATAGAAGATGTCATAAAGTCTTCTAATATCAAGCGCAGCGGACTGTGGGCTCACTGGCAAGAGGCTCCTATTCTTTTTAGGGTTTTGAAGCCAAAACTCGAAGGCGCATCTTCTTCGAAAAAGAGGATGTTCCCGAAGATTAAGATCTCGAGCCCTTCAAGGAGGGCAGAACTAAGTGAGAAGCATCCTTTTCCTTTCGTCTGAAGAGGGCTCGTGTTGTGTCTAGGCCCGCTTGTGGAAGTTTTGTTTCATCCGAAGGGCGTGAAGTTGTCAGACTAGTCCTTTGATGCACTATTTTACTAGCACACAACTTAATACCCTGTTTTGTATTTGTAGTCAAGAATAAGTAGGGATCGTTCTAGACCGGGGATTAGAGAGCTTGCTTACTAGCACTTAAGGATAAATAAGAGACAACGAACAACCTAATTAAGAAAATATTGGGGAATTTGATTTTTCTAATTTAAACTAAGAAAATAATTAAGAAGAAAATAATAAAATTTAAGAGATAGCAAAGATGAGAAATTAGCTAAGGGTTTATCTCCACATGCCAAACATATGTTCATAAATCAATCTTCAATAATCACTTGCTAACTCGTGAAAGACAATGCTCACGATTAACCGTGATCACACTGCATTAATCTTATTATTTTCCTAAATTCGTTGAATTAAATTAAACACCGCTTTCAAACTATTCTTTTCATGCTATCTAATCAGAAATCAAAAGTTAGATAACAATCTAAGATCATTAAGTTCTATGGAAAAGATGAACACCGACTAGAAAATCACAAATAACATCTTGTCTAAACCTAGGTTTTTACTTAACCTTACCAACGTTCCTTGGTTTTACTACTTGTGAGTACAAGACTATAACAATTAGGTGAAACTTTCCTACACTCTAGCCTCAGATTCTAGCATGCTTATTTAAGTTAGCCACCTTAACAAACATACAAAGAAAATTTTTCTATAAAGCAGTTAAGCAAAACACAATCACTAATCATAAAGGAAAAATTGAATTTGATTAATTCATAAAACACATGTTCGGGGCTTCGAATCCACCCGTAGATAAACGGGGATTTAGCTAGACATATTAATTATTTTCAAACAATAGTCCATAATCAAATATCAAACTAAAATAAGTAAAGAGATGAGATGAAACGATGTCGCCTGTGCGTGGTGGTACGAGAGAGTACTGAGGTGCAGATAGTGTGTGAAGAAAAGAGATAAATCTCTCTTCTTCTTCTTCATGATCTGATCTGTTCTTCAGACTTTTCTTTATCTTTTTTGTTGTAAACTGATAAAGAGAATGCGAGAAAGAAGGAGTGGACGTGGGAGAGATATGGACGATAGGGACGAACGACAGTGGTGTGTCCGGTGGTTATGCGGCAAGAGAGAGGCCTGGCAAGAGGTTTAGGTTATGTGTGTGGTTGGTGATGACGGCTATGGAGGGGGAATTGCGATCTACTGTTTGTGATATGGGTATGAAATTGTGAGAGATCAAAATCAGAGAATAAGGTGGACGGTGGTTCTGTGTGTGATTGTGAGTGAGATGAGATCTGGTAGAGGAGAGAATCGAATGGGTTGGGGTTGTTGGGATAGGTTGTGAAGGATTCAATTGGTGATTGAGGTGATGAAGATGGTGGCTAGGTTGGTAAAGAGGGTAGTGAAGGGGGGATTGCGAGCTCGGTGCGAACGAGGGTTTGTGCGTGACTTTGGTGGCTTGTCGTTGCAAAGAGGGTAGCGTGGATGTGAATGGGTGATCTCTCCGAAGTAGGTATTGTCCCTTTTGTAATTGTTTTCTTTTATGTTTTCTTCTTTTTATAGTTTCCATTTGCAATCAGTATTTCAAAATTGCCAATTTGCTTCTTTCAGATTTTTTTTCTGGATATTTGTATTTTGCAACATGCAAAAACACGAAAATAGTAATTACTACCATAATTAACAAGAAATAAATAAAAATATATATAGAAACATATCAATAAATCCGCACAATTATGCTCCTATCAAATTCCCTCATACTTATCTTTTGCTAGTCCTTTAGCAAATCAAAGAAACTGATGATACACCAAAACGGTCACATCCCTGAGCCATACATGTGTCATGATGATTTCGAGGAATTACGGGCCCCAACGTCAGCCCAACACTGATCCGGCCCAAATTTGTAGTTTAATGCGAACGAGTGTAGATAATTTGGAAGGTGGGGGCCTAGTCTTTCCCGAACTGATTCCGACGGCTTGTTACGGGACCACTGCTTTTCAGCCCGATTGCCGAATCCTTTCGTCTCGAACTTGTAGCCCCCACCACGTGGGTATAGATGGTTCAAAAGGTGGGAGACCAGTCAGTCCTTGACTGATGTCAACAACTCTCCACGGGACTACTACTCTTCAGCATGGTATCCAAATCATTATTCCCCGAACCTGTAGTTCACTCTATTAAGACAAAGATGGTTCGGAAGGTGGGGTCCTAAGCAGCTCGTCACGCGATCACCTTCCTTTTCAAAACAACGGCCGTAAAGATAAATCACAGCTCAACCATCGTCATCACGCTCAAACGAGTTGGCATTCTATTATCAGCAAAGGCCACTCACGCCGACACATACATCGTTCAGCCAACGCGCAGACATGTGCTACATAGAATGCCAACCCGAGCTTACAATGCTTGATTCGATATAGACGCTTGACGTGTACACTCGGCTATCTCAACTCGCTTGTAACAGTGGCTGCTGCTGGTGAGTCAGACAAGCGAGATAAGCCCCTAACAGCTTATTTTAAGGGCGAGATACAGCTCGGGTAATGCAACCCACGGCTAAACTGTCTGCGACATGCCTAATGTTGAACATGACTATGCAACAATGACTCTGAGTCACCCGCAGTGCAAACGGTCAAGCTCTTGACTGCAAATAGACCACTCGACTTCCTATTGATCCAACCAGCCTATGCCAAAGTAAAATGACAAGGAAAAATGAAAAACACACAATAGGGACAACGAGCACAAAATGGATACAGAATGCATTTAACAGTCGAAGCAAAATGGGTACAAATATACAAAGTTTACTCCTCACCAGAAGAAAGTACAAAAACATAAGAGCTACGCTTAACAGAGGAAGGGCAGGAGTCACGTCCATACGCGCCATGGCCTGAGCATCATGGTCTAAACCGCCCTCTTCATCCGATGATGCAAAGGCCACAAACAAGTCTACATACGACATATTCTAAGTCTGGGGCAAACAGGTTTATCCACACATCCGGATGAAGCTCTCTCGGATTAGGAATTACATTGGCACCACCCTTTACAGTCGCCATTGTTCCTAGGCTCTCCTCCGCAGCCTTTCCTTTGTCACAGATAACCGACCCTTTAGTGCGAGACGACTTAACAGGAACCAAAATAAGGGGAGGAAACGAGTTATCCAACGAACCCTCCAACACCTCGAGACGTGGCTTGGAACGATATAGTGAACAATGTAGACTATGATAAACTTGCCCTGTGCCACCACGGCCACTACCAGACAGCCCACCAACGGGAGGATCAAATTCCAAAACCTCAGGCGGATCCTCCCAGGAAACTTCTACCGAAACGGTCTCGTGCGAATCAGCACCAATGGAAGCCGCCATTGCAACCGACATTGACTGCTCGCTCAAGGCTTTCGCCTGTGCAACACTAAGGTTCGACATGTCTTCAACCCCTGCAAATTGCAGGGGGTCTTTCTCTCAGCCAAATACATCGGCCTCCGCCCTGACGGGTCGATCAGACTCACACTCTTCACTTACAGGAGCAACCCTAGTTCTAATGCAGGACCTTTTCGAATTCACAAATGAGGCAAGCGTCTTGGACGACTCTTCCGTATCAGACAAAACATGAGCTTTGGCCCCATCGACCTTCCTCTTCCTAGAAGGGGCCCAATATTCATACTTAACTCGCGATGTTTGGTAAAGAGTGGGGGCCACGTGCCAGTTGTCCCACAACTTACTGCCAACAAAGTTGGGAACGCATATAACATCCACTATGTTCCTCGTTGACAAGCCGCAGAATGTCTCCATAGTGTTTTGCTCTTCTAGGGTAAGAGGAGTAGTGGGAAACCGTCCTGCGAAAAAACACAAGCAACGATTAGCATGCAATCTAGTGCAATAAAATCAGAAGAAAAAGCTATAATTACGAAGTGGCTTGAACTCTCGCTCGAGCGGATGACCCTCGAACTGGAAGTACTTTGAGTCTGCAGGAGCCAAGAAGCAATACTTCTGCCAGAACTTAAAGTCATCAGGCAGATTCGCAAAGCAAGCCAAAAATGTCATTTTGCAGACATCGTTACTCCTCAACCGAGGAGAAGTCAGCAACTGGATAACTCGTGGAGTCATGCGGACGCCAGCTTCCTTCACCCAAATTAGAATGAGAAGGATGATCATGTATCCATTAGGCTCCAACCGGGCCGAAGGAATTCCAATAAAGTCCAAGAATTCCCAAATCACATCCATAACGGGAAAGCGTACTCCAGTTTGAAGTAGGGGTGGGCAAACAGGTCGAGGAACCGCGGGGTCAAACTGAACCTGGCCGTTTTGCTCTAAACAGTCATGATTTTAAATTTGTAATTTTAGATACGGTCCGGATCAGTTATAAAATGGTCAGAGTCTGGTTTATATTATTTAAAATGAAACGGTCCTGGTTGGAACCATTTTAAATCACATTGTACAGTTGTTATAATATTATTGGAGGTAAAAATTGAAACCCTAAAAATTAAAAACCCTATTATCTCTTTATCTGTCACTCACCTCACTCACGTACGGCGTACCTCACGACTCACCTCTTATCTTCTCAACACTTCCCTCCAGTTCTCCTCCTTTATTCTGATCAGAAGAGTGAGCAACTTATTTCGGATCAACCTCATCCAGCCACTACAAGCACTCAAACATGTGTTCAAGGATTCAACAATAAAAACTCACTCTTCTCTTCTCTTGCCATCTTTCTTTCTGTTACTTGGGTTGTCAAGGGAAGGGTCAAGGGATGGGATGATATTGGTTTGGTTGTCAAGGGTCGGATCAGGAGAACAAGCCGAGGCATAAATTGCAATCAAACAACCATGGAGATGCGAGATTTCTCGATTCTTTTCAGTCTTCACTAGAGATCTCAAGCTGAAGCGCTGCGAGATTTTCCACTCTCAAATCACTTCGAATTAGATGAGTTTTTGAGTGTTTCGACTTATGGTTTGCGGAAAAGTGGGTTAGGATATATATTCTTTATAAGGTGGTGTTGGTGAATGGGATTCCGGTGGCGGTGAGTAGATTATGGGAAGGGGGAGGATAAAGATATCAGGAATTCGTGGCGGAGATACAAGCAATTGGAAGGATCAAACATCCCAACATTGTGAAGTTGAGAGATTATTGGACTCTTGATAAAAAATTTCTTATTTCAGATTTCATCGCAACTTGGGTGTTGCCCTTTGACGTGAGTTCATTGACATGTTCTTCCATTCATTTCCATTACTTGATTTGTTTGGTAGATAGTTTGTGTGAGAAAACCCAATCTTATTATACTATAAAAAAAATATTTTCCATTACTTGATTTGTTTAGTAGATAGTTTGTGTGAGAAAACCCAATCTTGCTAGACTGAAAAAACAATACATCAACTTAAATGTATATGGAGCTTACAGTTATACTTTGTTTCCTGTTGGGGCAGTTGTTATCAGTCAATTATGTTCTTTTCAAAAACCAATACGGTCCGCATCCAATCTGTATGGATTTTGTGGGAACCGTAGGAATCAGATTGTTCCAATCGATTTGAGTTAGGTTCGGTCTCAATGTTCAAAATGAGGGAAATTAGACCGGACCGAATTCGTTAAATTTAAACGGTCCGAGTTAGGTTTCTCAAAATTTGGAACCGATCCGGACCGTGCCCAACTCTAGTTTGAAGCATCCCCTAGTGCAAGCAGATGAACCCCTCAGGTGGCGACATTGGCGTCTGATCTCCTTTCAAAATAGACAACGGTAGGTCCTTGGGGACCCCAAACTTTGTACGGATCTCAACAAGGTCGGATTCAGAAAGAAGTTTGTCTTAAAAAAACTCAAGGCCCCTGGCCAAGGTTGCGTCATCAAGAAGGTTTTATTGAGTTATGAAGAAGACGAACAATATTTTCAATCAAAAGATGAACAGAGGAATATCTTCAAAAGCAAAGGAAATAAAAGAGTCAGACTCCGCACAACGGATGACCTAAATAGAGATTAGGTTCCCGCCTTTATTCCACTAAACCAACTCACGTTCAAAAATGCAGCGCGCAGCTCAAGCAATGATTCAAACTCAATCATCATGAGCGGCGTATCTTTTTAAGAGATGACTTAGCGAACCGATGTGATGGCCCACTTACTCAGGAGAAGTAGCTGATGATACACCAAAAAGGTCACATCCTTGAGCATACACGTGTCATGATGATCTCGAGGAATTACGGGCCCCAGTGTCATCCCAACACTGATCCGGCCCAAGCGGTTCTAAGCTCACCCAATGCAGTCCGCTTAACGGACCCAAACTCTTTTAGCTTGCTAAGCCCACGCGTCTCACAACTATCCTCAAATAATCGTAAGCCCTATTAAGGCAAGTATCTCAAGGATCAACTTCAGACAGGCAATTACAGCAGCTCCCCGCTTCCGACTAGGAAGCTAATACTAGATTACATATCGCACAGGGAAACTTCTTCTTACGGATTACCCTCGGATAGGGAACTATCTCCTGCGTATCTAGGAGCACAGGGCTAACATGGAACTTCCCTTTTACAGCATGACTCCTAATTAGAGAAGGATCTCAACGAAGCTCTCATTCCTAAACTACGCCATCGATGGCCCGGTCGAACCAGGACTCCTGCACTATAAATAAAACATGAGGTTGGTAAGCTAAGGTACGCTACAAATTTCCTGTTTACAACATTACACCTTCCTCAGATCTCTGTCTGACTTTAGCATCGGAGTGCCATCGGCCACCACAATGGTGGTTTGTGGCTCACGCACATTCCTTGTGCAGGCCAGTAGGACTAGGTCAAAGCAGGGAGCAAAAAATGACTCCATCAAAAACAAAAATAAAATACTCAAATGACTCAATCTATACTTTCCAACATTTGTTTCAAAGATTTTTAATGGATCATGACATGATAAGATTATTTACAAACACAAGATTAAATCCACATCATTTGAAAACTAATACATGTTCATAACAATGATAAGAAAACCCACAATTAAATCAATCCATGCGATTGTGATACTCAAGTGCATGCCTAAAAGAATTAACCCAAAAATCTCACTGGATGCACACTGTTCTTTTTCACTGATTGTTTGGTAAAATCACTCTTCTTATTCTAGTTATATGTGAGAGGATTGATGTAAAAGGAAAACAAGTAGCTCACATATGATATAACAATAAAAAATTGGCATTTTCTGACATGTTTATTTATTTTTTATTTTTTTTAGATATATGATCTCAGAGAACGAATGCTACTACTTAAATGCAAGAACTAGTGACACCATATGCTCATACCTCATTCGAATATCCATATCGTGACATTGCACAACATACTCAATCAAAAGGTCTTAATTCAGGTTGTAATGGGGCCAAGGGGTCAAGGAAATAGAAAGAACGGATAAGGAAATTACAAAGGGCTTAAAAATGGTGAAAGCATGCAATAAGATTAGAGACAATATCAAGGAATCACATGGTTAAAGACATACAACGTAAATGCAACATCGATACATCAGATCATGTGGCATATTGATAATGAAGAGTGTCCAACCATTATTTTGTATTTGCTAAAAATGAATAAAAGTGGACTATCTGTATAGTACTGAAATACTGAGTGTGTATAGATAATGGCTTGTGTAACTTTCTGTAACTTTGTACCAATTTTTTCCTTTTTTTTTTTGCAACTCTTTCTTTGAACTATCTACCATAAGGGTCTTCCCCCACACTTGCTTTTCAACATACCTTGAACCACAATAAAGTCTCTGCAAATCAAATTATGTCTCACTCTTCTAATTAGGTTAGGAATTGAAACAAAAAAAACTTAATAACATGCTCAACGAGGGTTAACCTAAAAGAAATATATCATGGATTAGTCTTATTTGGCAATGGTGAAAACTAGGTGCCTTTATCATGTCAAACATGTCGTGCAATTCAATATAATCCTTTGAAAAAAATTAATACAAGTTTTAGTGTTTTATTTTTAATTATGAAAGCAATCCAAGTAGCAACCAAAGCAATCAAAATTGAGATCATGCAACGAATTATTATTGACAAAAGAAATGAAAGATGAACTAACTAAAAACCCTCAAAATCAAAAGAACAATAGGCTCAAAACTCACAAATGGGTTATAATGAATTAAATTCAATTATGTATGCTATGAGTACCAATTACTCAGTTGATTACATGTGAATTTGCATATGATAATCATGAATAAGCATTAACCAAAGAATAATATTAGACCTTAAATCATGCTTATAAATCACCTTAAAGTCATGCAATTGAAAACAAAATCTCTTTATTGTGTTGAAAAGTATCCTAAGACTTAAAACAACTATATAAATTTTTTTAACACTAATACCAACAAAGAAAACAAAAACCAACATTTAAATTTTTTTTATGGACCGACACTTTAAAAAAACAAAAACAACATTGTCCCCCTTAAATTTAAACCTAACGTTGTTCTCAATGTTGACATATTAAAGCACATGCAATGAAAGTTTAAAATAGGAAAAACAAACTATTAACAAACAAAAACAAAAATAACAAAAATAAAATAAGCGGGATAAAGAAAGCAAATCTGATTGGGCTGCCTCTCAATAAGCACTTGTTTTAACGTTGTGTAGCCTGACAGTATCTCCAATTAATCATCAGAATAAGTGGGAACTTTGAGTGATACGTCATCCACGTCATGCTCCACAAATGACTCATAATAGGGCTTAAGTCGATGCCCATTCACCTTGAACTCCTTACCAGTTGTGACACTCTTCACCTATATAGCACAATGGGGAAAAACATTAGTAACAATGAAATGACCAACCAATCTAGAACGTTACCAACCTATATAGCACAACAAAAGTCTTTCCACGGATCATGCGATCATGAAAAGCTTTGGTTTTCTCCTTATAAATCTTGGCACTCTCATATGCTTCATTCTGAATCTTTTCAAGCTCGTTCAGCTATGATTTCCTATGAAGGCCAGCATCATCAATGTTCATATTGAAAGTCTTAATTGCCCATTGCACCCTATGTTCTAGCTCAACCGGTAGAAGACACGGTTTCCCATATACAATCCAAAAGGGAGACAATCCTATAGGTGTCTTATATGTTGTTCTATATGCCCATAAAGCATCATCAAGCCGCATGCTCCAGTTTTTGCAAGTGGGCTTTACTGTCTTCTCTAGGATTTCCTTGATTTCACGATTTGAAACTTCGGCTTGTCCATTTGTCTGGTGATGATAAGGTGTCGAAACCTTATATGTGATATTGTATTTCTTAAGAAAAGCTTCAATTGTATGAATGCAAAAGTGGGAACCTCCATAATTTATAATCACTCGTGGCATTCCAAACCTTGCAAAAATGTTAGAATGGATAAATTCTACAACTTTGGAATCATTAGTACGGGTAAATAAAATCCACATTCTAAAACCTTACGAGTTGTTCTTTGAGTTCCAAAGTGTCCCCCACAAGCATAAGAATGACAGTATGTCAATATCGAATTAAACTCATAATCAGGCACGCTAATTCTAATCAATTGATTGGTACAAGGTGTTCAGAATCTGTTTGGATACAAGGTAATTCACAATATCA
The DNA here is from genome assembly GCA_963556465.1 of Berberis vulgaris. Lineage (NCBI taxonomy): Eukaryota > Viridiplantae > Streptophyta > Magnoliopsida > Ranunculales > Berberidaceae > Berberis > Berberis vulgaris. Next base: position 62,810,936 of record OY747127.1, on the reverse strand, counting down.
ACATACAATGGTTCACTTACCTCGACCAAAAATAGTTGCTCGTCAAGAAAAGTCTTAGGAATTGGCAGGGGTTTCTCATTGCGCACCAGGCGGATCATGTGATCAACCACCACATTTTTTCTCCATTTCTTATCCTTGATCTCCACATCAAACTCTTGAAGAAAAAGAAGTATTTACCGTATAAGTTTTGGTTTCGCTTTTCTTCTCCACATTCAGCTTTATATAGTCAATACAAACAGATTGTGACAGCCTTGTGTGGGCGATCTCTGAGGCTGACGAGCTACCATGTGTGGGCGAGCTTGAGGCTGACAAGTTACGATGTGTGGGCGGGCTCAGAAGCTAACAGGCTACCTAGGTGTTATAGTCCTACATTGCCTGGGTGAGGGAAGGGTATGTACTATATATGTGCGAGGTTGGATCCCCTTGGTATGACACGTTTTAAAGCCATGAGGGTGGTTAAGCCCAAAGCAGACAATATTGTACCATGTGGATCGGGTCGTTACAGAATGGTATCAGAGTTAGACCCAGCCGGAAGTGCGCCAATGAGGACAGTGGGCCTTTGAGCGGGGTGGATTGTGATATCTTTTTGTGGGCGAGCTCTGAGGCTAACAAGCTACCATGTGTGGGCGAGCTTGAGGCTGACAGGCTATGATGTGTGGGCGTGCTTAGATGCTGGCAGACTACCTAGGTGTTATAGTCCTATATCGTCTGGGTGAGAGAAGAGTATGTGCTATATATGTGCGAGGTTAGATCCCCTTGGTATGACGCGTTTTAAAGCCATGGGGGTGGTTAAGCCCGAAGTGGACAATATCATACCATGTGGATCGGGTCGTTACAGAATCAAAACTATTGGGGGATTTGATTTTTCTAATTTAAACTAAGAAAATAACTAAAAAGAAAATAATAAAACTTAAAAGATGGAAAAGATGAGAAATTAGCTAAGGGTTTATCTCCACACACCAAACATATGCTCATAAATCAATCTTCAATAATCACTTGCTAACTCGTGAAAGACAATGCCCCAGATTAACCGTGACCGCACTGCATTATTTTTTCAAATTCGTTGAATTAGACTAAGCGTCTCTTTCAAACTATTCTTTTCATGTTATCTAATCAGGAATCACAAGTTAGATAACAATCCAAGATCATTAAGTTCTATGGAAAAGATGAACACTGACTAGGCAATCACAAGTATGATCAACATCTTGTTCTAAACCTAGGTTTTTACTTAACCTTACCAACGTTCCTTGGTATTTACTACATGTGTGAGTACATGATTATAACGATTAAGTGACACTCTACTATACTCTAGGCTCAGATCTTAGCATGCTTACTAAGTTGGCCACCTTAATAAACATACAAAGAAAAGTGTTCTATAAAGCAGTTAAGCAAAACACAATCACTAATCAGAAAGGAAAAATTAAATTTGATTAATTCATAAAGCACATGTTTGGGGCTTCGAATCCACCCCTTGATAAACAGGGATTTAGTTAGACATATTAATTATGTTCAAACAATAGTCTGTAATCAAATATCAAACTAAAATAAGTAAAGAGATGAGAAGAAACGCTGTCTTCTGTGCTTGGTGGTACGAGAGAGTACAAGGGTGCGGATAGCGTGTGAAGAAAATAGAAAAATCTCTCTTCTTCTTCCTCACGATCTGGTCTGTTCTTATGGCGAAAGGTCCCCTCCGCGTCGCCCTTACTGTCCTTCATCTCGCTCCCATCCTCATATTGAGTTGACGATGGGTATGAAGAATAACTTGCTTCCTTCTTCCCCATCAACTGACTCTAAGTCGGCTCGTGAAAGAGAGTCGATCGTTGTGAGAAAGAGGAAAGTTGTAAACGAGGGTCCTGTTGCAGTGAAGACAGTGAAGGGTGGTGCTGGAGTGATTATGGTCTTGAAGGACCTCCATATGGATTCGCAAATTAGTTTATTTGCTCCGGATGTGGTAATGATATTAGCAGGTGGAATGACTGGCTGACAAACTGTGCTCCAAAGCCAGAAGGAGAGACACTAGGAAAATGTATGGATAAATGGCAGAAACATCCTCGTGTTGGGGATGTCATACCTAAATCAAGTGGTCGCAACTGGGACTGAAGTTGAGGTCACTCTTAAGAAAGTGTATACCATGGAGCGAGTCTTTGCAAACTTGCAGAAGTCATACTCTGTCGTTCTTTACGAGATTGAATCATTGAGGAAGCAACTCGAAGCTTATTCATATGCTGGAGTAGAGTTTTGGCGTACAAGGTCGGAGACTCAGAGGGTTCGCTTGGAAATGCTTGAGTCTGACCTGGCGGGGGCAGTGTTCGCGAGGGATCAGTTAAAAAATGAACTGAATTTGACTTGCAATTTGCACAAGAAACTGTGGTTGGAGTGCAACCTGAGATACAAGCCTTGAATGCCGAGAAGGCCAAGAAGGAGCCTGAATGGTTTGTTCGATGTCAACAGTTGGATGCTGATGTTGATTATAATGCCAAAAGCGTGCAGACCACAGAAGAACGACTCTTTCTAGCACAGAATGAGATAAGTGATGTTAATGATAAGCACGGCGTTGAGCGATCCAAGGCAGACATGTTGTCAGGCAAGCTGGAGCGACAGCTTACTGAATCAAGGATGCGCAAGGAGAAGCTTCTCAAGTCCTAGTGCACGTTTGAGTTTAGCAAAGTCGTACATGGAAGGCTGGAGCTGTTGTAGCTTATGAAGGAGGAACATCCTGATTGGGATCTCTCTATTATGAAGAGGTAGCATATGCGGTGTTTGAAGTGGCATCTAATCCATCCGAAGAGGAAGGTGACCCTAATGAGGGCGATCGAGAGGCAGTACGTACAGATGTGTCCTCTGCTTCTTCTCCTGCTAAGTCCGGCTTTGTTGTGTTTGATTCTCCTTTCGATGATGAGTAAACCTTGTATTTTTTTGGCTTGCAAATGAATAACATTCTGTACTTACTTTTCCAGCTAGCTTTTATCTGCTTTGTCTTATCGCAACATTAGTTGTTAGACGAGAGGCTCTGCTAGGTCAGGAAGTCGTATGATTGATTTGCTGGTGAGAGTCCCAACTGGTTTTGCTGCGATAGTTCATGCAATCCTTGTCAGAATCCTCTTAGACATCAGGGAATGTGATTCACTCTTTGTTTGGTGCCTGGCTGTATACTGGACCAGCAGTTGTTGTTGCTATTATAACCGAACTAGTTAGACTGTGGTCTTAGCACGTGCAACATCGCAGATAGTTGGACAATAGTCCTCGCGAGTCCTCCTAGTCGAGCTTCTAGAGCTCTGATAGGACTTTCAACTTGTCTTTACCTGCTATTGGCAAAATAGCCTTAGTTAGACCAAAAGTTGTTATTGCTAGTTATAACTTACTAAACCGAGGTTGGGTGCAGCAACCATCGTTTGTGATTGAACAATGGTCCCTGGTGAGCCATCTTAATTAGGCATCCAAGGCACTGACTAGACTTCCACTTTCCAACCCATCTATCCGCTTTTGGCAGACTAAGAATTGGAGTAAGACAGAAGTTATCATCGTCTGTCGTTTTGACTAAACTCTGGCAGAGTTCGGCGATCATTTCTATAGTTGGCCAACGATCCCTGGCAAGCCATCACGGTCAGTCATCATAGCGCTGACCAAAAGCCATCATCATCAGTGGCCATTGACCTAGCTTTGGTGGGTTCGGCGATCATCATCTGTGTAAGAGTGGTGATCCATGGCAACCATCTTAATCAGGCATCGAGAGCGCAAACAGATTGGGCGTTAGAGCGGACTAGAAGCTATAACTATAAGTCGAAACCGACTAAGCTTTGGTTAAGTTCGGCGGCCATTATCTATAGTTGGACAATGGTCCCTGGCAAGCCATCATGGTCAGGTATTAAAAACGCCGACTAAGCTTCCACTTTCTAACCCATCATCGTTCGCTTTTGACGGGCTTGGCATTAGAGCGGATTAGAAGCTATTGTAATCAGTTGGGTCTGACTAAGCTTTGGTCAAAATAATATTTTGGGCGTGCAAGTCTGACTTGGGTGTCTTGACTTACTTAATTCACCTAGCAGTCTGATTTCGGATCCAGATTGATTGATCTGACTAATAATAGCTTCACCAACTTTAACAAATTACAACCGAATAATAATAGGGTGAATGCTTGGATTTTTTTGTAGGTGCGCTCCTTATTCCATGGGCGTTCAAGGCCTTCGTTGTTTGTGTTTTTAGATGTGAGAGAGAAAAAAAAGAAAATCTTTATAGATCAGCGTGCCATGTGTACGGTGCAGATTGCGAGACGGTTTAGTATTGGTTACTCCCCCAATTAATGGGACTTCGTGCAGGGTCATTAATTCGATGAATGTGGACTTGTACAGTTGCAACTGGAACTGTCGCTTCCTTATTTCCCATACGACATTTAATGCTAACGTAACATTTGGCTGATGTTGCTTCATAAACTACCTCGCATATATATATAGGCTAATCTTTCACTATCTCAAGCATTACAATGAGCGTTGTTGAGTATGTTGATTAAATGTATCTTACCAGAGAATATGCTTTGAGTTTTCCAAAGGTTGAAGGGAGTCTCCGAATGTTCTGACATTTACAGCGAAAGTCTTGGTAAGATCTGATATTATGTGATGCCACTTGATCTGGGTGAGCATCCAATTGATTCCATGAGATCTTGTTATATCTTTGTATATTTTGAAGAAGTACAAAGCTTTTCTCATGGGACAGGTTTGTCTTTCATCTTTTGTTGCTCTCGAGCCCCCATCCGTCGTTGGGAAATGGTTTCTATAGCTAGTTTATGGTTGAGTAGGGCGCCTGCGGACGTTGCTTTCATTCCTGGGGTGGTATCTCCGCGTCACCCCAGGCATTCCACATTTGAGAGGCGTCCCCATCTGGCAGCATTGTGAGACCTCAATCATTCAGGAATATTCTCGTCTGCTTTATTTTGCTCTTCACATTTGAAAGACAGATTGGCAGAGCAAAAAATCAAGGGAGTGCTTGTAGCCTTTTTCAAGTACTTTACTGTCACCGCCTTATCTTCTGGAGGCATATTGGTGGAACGAAGTTTTGACATGCGTATTAGCAGATGAATATATGCACCAAACTTAGATACTTGTAGTGTATAAACTTTTATATTAGTCGGTCGGCAAACTTTGCAATAACTTTCATTGACATCAATAAATTTTTTTTTATTTCTGGAATATGTTTGGTACAAACAATTCTCTTAAACTGAAAAAAAAACGGAATCAAAGCAACAAAATCATTTAACTCTGAACGAGGACTATGTTAACCCAACCCTAAAGGAGGCACGTATGGTCCTTGCTCGGATTGCATAGTCCCACTAGCAAAGTGCCTTGCTTTGCAAAAGCTAGCGAAGTTACTAAAGAGTGGACTTCGTGCTAGCGAGCGGTTCCTTGCTGATTATCAGCTCTTGGAGTAGGCGCTCGTTTACTGAAGTATTGTTACTTAGCTCTACATTGGTCTGGATCGGGCATCTAGCTCTGAACTCTGTTTCTCCGCATAGATGTGCTTTGGTTGTTGGGGCCTTTTATCCGTCCGCGTGGATTGATTCTCCCCTTTCGTTTAGGCCTGGTGCCTGATACTATTCCCCGGGCTCGAGCTGCAATTGGTAGCAATTCAGCTATTTCAGGGCTGCATAATGGTAGTCCCTTGCCACTAACTGATCTCCTCGGATAGTTCCTTGGGTCTGGTTGGTTGTGTATTTGATGCATTGGTGCAGAGTGGAAACTACTGCCTCCATGATAAAGCCAAGGCCTTACTAGAATAATGTTGTAGGTGGACGGAGCGTCAACCACCATAAATTCCTGGACAAGGTACTTCCGCAATTGTGGCTCTCCAGCCACCACCATTAGATTGATCTTTCTTCTCTCTATTGAATCCAACCTTGGGGTGCATGGCGGGGGTTAAGTTTTTCTCCTGGGATTGCATGTGATTCTGTTGATTGAGTATTTCCAACCACTCGTGTGATTTGTTGCATCTGGGTTGACAAAAGATCCACACCGTGGCTACCACCGGTGCGGGGGTCTGAGAGGGTTCTTTCTGAGGTGGTGGTGGCTCCGAAACTGGTAGTGTTCTTTAGTTCGAGCATTCAACAATGTCTCCATTGTTGTGAGACCTTGTTGTCACATCTTTCTGGCTCTATGGGAAAGGTGGCACTACTGTTTCTTCTAAGGAATGGACGACGCTAAACTGATGTAGTCGAATTATGCTCTTCTACTTCGCCTTTACCTAAACCTGCACAGGGAACGCACGTGAGTCAAAGATCACCGTGTGGTGGCCGATGACACTCCGATGCTTAAGTTAGATTAGGCTTAGGATAGGCTTAAATCCGTTAATTGGGTATCTGTACCGGACCTTTGTTCATCGACTTTATCTCCCTTTAATAGTGTGAGAGTCCTTGTTCGGCTATGCCTTTGGTGGCGTAGTTTAGGGAAAGAGATTTTGCTAGAAATCCTTTCCTTATTGGGGGCTGTCCATGTAGAAAAGTTTTCCTACACGACTTGTGCTCCTAGATCTTTGGGAGATGTTTCCCTTTCTGAGTGTTGTCAATGCAAGGAAGTTACTTGCCCAACTTATACTTCAATATTTGTTTCCTAGTCTGAACTAAAGTATTGTTGGCTTGCTTATCTTGGATCGATCCCCTAGATACTTGCCTTATTAGGGCTTACTCTTGCCTTATCAGAGCATACCAGTATAGGGCTTGACTATGTGATGTGCAGGCTTAGTGGCGTGTTGCAATTTGGGTCCAATCTTTTGGATCCTGCCAATTGTGTGCTTAACGTTGTCTAGGCCTTGCTGGATTGAGCGTGCAATCAAGCCTTCTTTGTTATATTATCATGACATGTGTATAGTGTTGATCAGAGGACAGTTTGATGTATCATCATTACCTTTTCCACAAGAATTATAAGTTGTGTTCCGCTAGGTTACTTTTTTGCAAGAATGAACAAATTGGTATTAGAGCTCTTGGTGTTCCTTAGGTTCGTTTAGAGGTGCGTGAGCGGGTAGTTGGTGTATTAAGGTGTTGAAAAACATGGTGGATGCGTCAAATCCAAGTTTAGGTTCCAAGGCGGTTACCACCACATTTGCAAAGTTTGATGTTGAAAAGTTTTACGGGAGGAACAACTTTGGAATTTGGTAATGCGAAGACGTGGACATTAGAGAAGGAAAATTTGGAGGATGATTTGGATGAAAAGCTAGATAAGATGATGAATGCAGATTGGAACAAGCTTAATCGGCAAATATGTGGAACTATATGTCTATGTTTGGCGAAGAAACAAAAGTACTTCGTTATGAATGAAAACTTAGCTAATGCACTTTGGAAAAAGCTGGAAGACAAGTATATGATGAAGAATATACAGAACAGGCTCTTCATTATGATTAAGCTTTTCCGAACAAATATGAGACATGGTATACCCTGTTTATATGCACTTGGATGATTTCAATAGGTTTATTGCCGACCTATTGAATCTAAAAGAAAATGTTCTAGAGAATTATAAGGCTGTGAGCCTTTTGAATTCCCTTCCCAAAAAAATATGAAATTCTCGTGACAACATTATTACCAAGAATGGAAGAACTCAATTATGATGAAGTTACTATAACGTTATTACAGGAAGATGAATCTCAAGGTCCACAGGGATGATATGTCTAAGTTTTGTTGGATGGGGAAGATCACAGAATTGTGTTAAGAACAGTTGCGAAGAAAAACTATGGATAAAAGGTTTTTTCCATATGATGAATGTGCTTACTGTCATAAGAAGTGCCATTGGAAGGTTGACTGTGAGGATTTGAAAGCTGCTATGGAAAATAAAAATAAGTTAGATGTGAATGTGGTGCACGTGTTTGATTCAAATGAGGATGTTATAATTGCATTGAAAAATTGAGTATTGGTGAGTTCTGTTGAAGATTGGATTTTTTATTTGACTTCTACCTATCACATGTATCCTCATAAGGACTCGATGTCTAGCTTTAGAAATGGTTGGCGGAGTTGTTTGTATGGACAATGACAATAGATGAAAAAATTGTGCGGATATGTACGATCAAGTTGAAGTTAAAAAATGAACTTGTTTGTTGAATGAACTTGCATATATTGAATGATGTTTGGTATGTGTTTAAACACCAAAAAAATATCTCTTCTACACCGTACATGCGTCATGATGATCACGAGGAATAGTAGGCCCAACCATCAGCCCAATATTGATCCAGCCCAAGCGGTTCCAAGCCTGCTAAGCCCATACGTCTCACAACTATCTTCAATACTCATAAGCCCTGCTATGGAAAGTATTTCGAGGAGAAGCTTTGGGCAGGCAAGACAACATCATTTTGCTTCCAACTAGGAAGCAAATTTCAGATATATATCACACATTGAGACTTCTATCTATGGACAACTCTCGGAACGAAAACTATCTCCCGCGTATCTATGAGAACAAAGATAGCAGAGAAACTCCACTTCACAGCACGATTCCTAATTAGAAAAAGGATCTCCACGAAGATCTTCGTCCCTAAACTATACCATCGATGGCCTGGTCGAACCAGGACTCCAACACTATAAATAAGACACGAGGTTGGTAAGCTAAGGGGCGCTACAAATTCCCTGTTTACAACATTATGCCTTCCTCAGTTACCTGTGTGACAACTGGCAAAAACAGTTTCGAATCAAAGCCCAGACCTGTAGCCCCCACTACGCGGGTGTAAACGGTTTGGAAAGTGAGAGCCTAGTAAGTTTCGACTGATGTCGTTCACCACGGGACCACTGCTCTTCCACAAACTATGGTTGCCAAATTACCAACCCCAGACTTGTAGCCCCCATTGTGCGGGTGTAGATGGTTTGGAAGGTGGGAGCCTAGTCAATCCCAAACTGATTCTGACGGCTTCCACAAGACCACTGCTCTTTTACAAACCATGGTCGCTGAAAACCCCCAAATTTGTAGCTCGATGCGCATAGGTGTAGATGATTTGGAAGGTGGGAGCCTAGTCAGTCCAGAACTGATTTCGATGGCTTGCCACGGGGTCACTACTCTTTTACAGACCATGGTTGCCGAATCCCCATGACCCAAACTTGTAGCCCACTCCGCGCGAGTGTAGATGGTTGGAGCCTTGTCAGTGATGCCGACGGCTCACCATAAGATCACCACTATTCAACTGACCATGATCTTTAAATTCTCACATTCCAAACCTGTAATCCGCTCCGCACGACTATAGATGTTTCGGAAGGTAGGAACTTAGTCAGCCCCGACTGATGTCAACTGCTCGCCACTCGGCCACTGCTCCCCCGCAATACAGTGGTCGCCGAACTAAAATCACAGCTCAGACAACGTATACACGCTCGCATAGCCTGACACTCCATTATCATTAATGGCCACTCGAGTTGACCTAAAAATCATCCCGCTAACACGCGGACGAATGCTACATGGAACGTCAGCCCGAGCTCACGAAACTCGATTGTGAACAAGTGCTCTAGCTCTAAGACAACGCGTGTGCTTGACCGCCACAATCCACTCATGCCAACAACCACAACTGACAGCCGGATACGCTAATTAAGTCCCCAGTGACTTGCGGCAAGAATGAGCTACAACCTAGGAAGTATAACCCATTGCTAAACCGTCCAAAGAACACCCACTATTGGATGTAATTGAACGATAACGACTCTGAGACCTCTCGAAAGAACATGTCAGAGTAATCCATGACGTGAGTGGTCTAAATCTCTGCAGCAAATTGACCATTTGGCTCCCTGTTTACACAACTAGACCCTTGTCAAGTTAAAATGACAAGACAGAATGGAAAGCGCGAGACAGAGAGATCGAACAATATATAGGCATAAATTGTACTCAAAATAAACGTATTTTCATTAACAGTTGAAACAAAAAGAAAAAGAGTACAAATACACAAAGTTTATTCCTCTCCAGGAGGGGGTACATAAAATGGAGAACTAAGCTCAACGGTGGAAGGAGCAGCAGTTACGTCCGTGCGCGCCTCAATCTGGGCATCATGATCCGGGTTGCCCTCTTCTTTTGATGAAGTAGAGACCACTGCTAGGTTTGCGTATGATATCTTCTTATAATACTTGAGGTCCCATTTCAGATGCTCCTCCTTCATCAGCGCCAGCAGCTCTAATCTCCCATGCATGACCCAACGAAATTTACACTTGCATTGCACCTTGAGAAGCTCTTCCTCATGTGCCCTCATTTCAGCAAGCTCATGTTCCAACAGCTCCAGCTTGTATGTCAGTGTATCGACCTAAGATTGCTCTGTAGCCAAACTACTCTTAACAACACTGAGCTCATTTGTTCCAATTGAAGTTGCTCTCCAGCCTTTCTGGCTACTCGAGCATTAAATTTCACGTCGGCCTCTAATTGCTGCCTTTGGGCAGCCCAGTCAATCTCCTTCATGGATTTCTCCTCAACGAGAGACTACAACTCAGAATGTGTCTTAGCCGCAGTTTTCTGTGTGACCTCTAGATCAAAGCGGACCAGTTCCAACTCTCACTTGAATCTATTAATCAGACTTGAGGGCCTCTAAACGAACCCTTTGAGTCTCAACAACGACGGCTAATTGTTTTAGCCTCCCCTCTTCAATCTGCTTCCTCAGCAAATCAATCTCAAAAAGTGCGTCAGAATACATCTTCTGCATGTTCAAGAAAACACACTCTATGGTGTCCTTTCACGAGTCACCTCAACCTTCGTCCCAGCAACGACCACCTGACTCAAATGAGACATCCCCAACATAAGGTGCTTTAAACCCTTATCCATACGCCCTTCTAACGTATCCTTCTTGGGTTTTGGAATGTGGTCTATCAGCCAGCTATGACGCCTGCTTATGTGCTTCTTTGAAGCATAATCGACGTCAACCTTTGCTCATCTTCACTACGTCCGGAGCAAACAAACTTATCTGCGCATCCGGATGGAACTCATTCGAATGCGGAATTATGTTGGCATCGCCCTTCGTAGTTGCCACTACACCCAGGTCTTTCTTCGCATTTTTCCCTTTGTCACCAGCAGGTGACCCTTTATTGCGAGACAACTCAGTGGAATCTGAAGGAAGTGAGGGTTGCGAGTTGTCCAACCCATCACCCTGATATGCGGCCTGGAATGAGATGGGGAACAATGTGGACTACAGGAAGGATGACCCACTTCGCCGCGACCACTTTCGGATAATCTTTCAGTGGAGCGGTTAGACTCTGAGATCTCAGGCGAATCTTTATCAGAAACCTCCAATGGAATAGACTTGAGTGGTTCGCACCAGTAGAGGCTGCCACAGCGGCCAACATCAGCTTCTCGCTCAAAGCTTCAACTTGCTCAGTACTCAGATTCGACACACCTTCAACCTCGGCTAGTAAGAAATGGTCCCTCTCCCAGCCGAATATTTCAGTCTCCGCCCTGGTAGGCTGACAGGTTCACGCTCCACCCTCACTAGAGCAGACCGTTGGGAAGTCGACTCAGTCTTCGCACTGGACTTCTTCGAACTCACAAAATGGGCAAGCATCTCAAAAAGTCCTTCCGTGTCAGACGAAACGGGAGCCTTAACTTCGGCGGCCTTCCTCTTTCTGGAAGGGGCTCCACCCTCGGACTTAACCTTCGGCGTTCAGTAAATAGTGGCGGCCAAGTGCCAGTTGGCCCACAAACCACTGCGGCTAGAAGTTGGCAGGACATATGAATTCCTCCAGACTCATCTTCGGTAGGTCATGGAATGTCTTCATAGTGTTCCGCTTCTATGGGGAAAGAGCAGTAGTAGGAAACCTCCCTGTAAAGAAATGAATGCAACGATCATCGTACAATCAACACAACGAATTCAAAAAGTGAAGCCATACTTACGAAGTGGCCTGAACTCCCGCTCAAGCAGATGACCCTTGTACTTGAAATACTTCGAGTCCGAAAGAGCCAAAAAACAATATTTTTGCCAGAACTTGAAGTCATCTGGAAACTTCCCGAAGCAGGCCGACGACATCATTTTATAAACAGTGTGATCATTTAGCCAAGGAGAAGTCAGCAACTGAATCACCCGCGGAGTCACGCGTACGCCAGCATCCTTCGCTCTGATCAAAATAAGAAGGATGATCTTGTACCCGTTGGGTACTAACTAGGCAGGAGGGATGCCAAGGAAATCCAAGAAGCCCCAAATCTTATCAAGAACAGGAAAGCGGACTCCGGTCTGAAATATTTCGCGGTGCAAACAAATGAACCCTTCTGGAGGGAGCATTGGCGTCTGATCATCTTGCAAAGCGTACAATGGCAGGTCCTCAGGGACCCCGAACATCTTTCAGATGTCACCAAGGCCTAACTCTGAAAGTGGCTTATCTTCAAAAAACTCGAGTCCCCTAGCCAAAGTTTCGTCATCAAGATAGTCTTGGTGAGCCATGAGAAAGATGAACAAACTTTCAATCAAATAATGGTCAGAGCGGAATCTCTAAACGCAAGAAAATGGAAGAGTCAATCTCCGCATAAAGGGGGATCTAAATATAGATTGGTTTCCCGCATCTTCTCCACTGAACCGATGCACACTTAATTAATGAAGTGCGTGGCTCAAGCAAGCGATTTAGACTCAATTATCATGAGCAGTGTATCTTTTCAAGAAGTGACTTAGTGGACTGACGCGATGGCCCACTGACTTAGAGGGAATAGCTGATGATACACCAAAATGGTCTATCTTCTACACCGTACTCGCGTCATGATGATCTCGAGGAATAATAGGCCCAAGCATCAGCCCAACACTGATCTGGCCCAAGCGGTTTCAAGCCCGCATAACGCAGTTAACCAGACGGACCCGAAATCATTACAACCTACTAAGCCCATGCATCTCACAACTATCCTTAATACCCATAAGTCATGCTAAGGCAAGTATCTCAAGGATCAAATTCGGATACACAAGACAACAACACTTTGCTTCCAACTAGGAAGCAAATTCCAGAGTATATATCACACATGGAGACTTCTATCTATGGACGACTCTCGGAACGAGAACTATCTCTCGCGTATCTAGGAGCACAAGGCTAGCAGGGAAACTCCCTTTCACAACACGACTCCTAATTAGAGTGAGATCTCTAAGAATATCTTCTTCCTTAAACTACGCCATTGATGGCCTAGTCGATTAGGACTCTAGCACTATAAATAAGACACGAGGTTGGTAAGCTAAGGACGCTACAAATTCTTTGTTTACAATATTACGCATTCCTTAGATCTTTGTTTGACTTTAGCATTAGAGTACCATTGGCCACCACAACGGTGGTCCGTGGCTCACGTGCATTCCTTGTGCAGGCTAGTAGGTCAAGGTCAAAACAGGGAACGAAAATCGACTGCATCAATATGTACTGGACTTGGACTTGAAGAAAAATCTCATCTCGATTGGTGTAGTGGACTTTGCATTACTTTGGTATGTAATCTCAATTGAATGTTGTTTGGTATGCACTGGACTTTGCATTACTTTGTTTGGATTTTGCTTCGATTTTACTTTCTACAATAACTATCTATGTTCCGCAGTTGTGTTCTGCTTTCGCGAGATGCACCATTTAATTGCAAACAAAGGAAAATCTGCTAATTTTATTTAAAAGAACTGTTCACCCGGTAGTCTTTAATTGCAAACAAAGGAAAATCTGCTAAATTTATTTAAAAGAACTGTTCACCCGATAGTCTTTTGAACTTTGTCGATTATTATTTGGCATTTTAGCTCCAAAAAGAGCAACTTTACCTACCCGAACCGTGCATTGAAGGATTAGTATCTAAAATAGATAATCAATTACAGATAGCTTTTCCAGCCAGGGAACTTGAATTACCACCATCCGCTCTTCATATGTAAATGATACTTCTTGTCCGTCAATTTGACATAGTCCGGGCTTCATTGATGCAAACACTCGCATTTCACCTCTTCCTTTCACTTCGATTCGAACTAAATTCTCATCATTGGAATAGATTGACTGAATTGCACCACCAGTATTTAGCATATTGACTAATCCAATAGGAGCAAATTTAACACTGTTCTTGCATAAGGTCTTCACTGGAGAAACAGTAAAAAGCTCGAAAGAAAATGGCTCCAATGAAACTACTACATTTTCCTTCAGCTTCTGCAGCACCAATTTCTTTTTCTTGAACATGTACACTGCGAACGTGTCAGCCCCATCTGTGGAAATCAACGTCTTCCCATTGTTCCATTCAATATCTTTTACATTCATAGTGGACAATAGGGTGCGTGAAAATTTTGACGTGCATACGTTTTTTCTAGCTTGCCTAGACCAACCACCCCCTTGACAATTAAATGCTCCTAGAACCCCTGCATACTGTTTCAAGCAAAAAGTTGGATAAGAATTATTTTTACACATTTTAGTGATTCCAATTGGTTGATAAATTAACTTAGTTGGTATACTAATTACGATCAGAACTTGGATAGAAGAAACCACTGGTAAATTGAGAAGTAAGCAAACTCGGAAACATTACCTTGTTAAGGTTCCATATCTTGAGCATAGTCTTCCCATCATGCAATGGATCCTCAAAGAGACAGTCTCTAGTTGGAAGAGCATAATACTCACACCGTAAGATTGATCCATCAGGCAATACTAGACTCTTAAGTAGTTCAAAGTCATGATTTCCAACAGGATCACTAACATAGACTGGACCTCCAGATATTGCTCGAGACGCGGCATGAAAATCAGCGCATGGGTGAACAGACATAAACATGTCCCAATCGGGATGAATGAAATTACCTATCCATAGACTATTATATGCACAATGTACCATATGACACCCTTGTAACCAGAATGCACCCTTTGGATCACCAGATGTCTCTGGAGACCAAAAATCATCTCCTACAAAACATAAAGAATTGGATAAGATTAGCTAATCAACAGGCCTCTTCTCTCTATTTCTATTTAAGTGGTTTTGAAGTAAGTTATTAGGACCATAAATTTTGAAACGACTGCATTTTTGTTATACATACTAAAACTCTGAGCAAAAACTATTACGCTCACGCACACAAACAACCACAACAACAATAACACTAAACATTTATTGCAGAGAGAGGGAACATTTGTACATACCAACCCGTCCAAGTGAAATAGCTTCAGTACCAAGAAGCATAAAATCATTGCATTGCTGCATGCTAGCAATCACAGCGTTTCCTTTGAAATGCTTCCTCACTGAATCAGATAATGCCTTGTAGTAAGCTTTTGCGAGCTCCACTCTACCACCATAATCTTCACTCAACATCTCTAAAATCTGCATCAAAAACTTTTATTTGATCATTTATTCAATTGCATCTAAATGAAAGGAGTTCAAAATTAGCGAAATTTTTGTAGTAAGCATGGAATGAGATTTCACAAATTCACCGAAATTTTTGTTTTTTTTTTTAATTACGAAAAGAAAAAAGGCAAAATCTAAATTTACATTTTTTTGAGGTTTTATCGAAAAAATTTCGGATTTTTTCGAGTTTTTTTTTTTTTCATAAAATTCGGCTTTTTTTTTTTTTTCCAAAAACATAGTGACCAAATTTTCATTTTTTTCGACAAATTTTGGAGTTTTTTCATAAATTTCGAGTTTTTTTTTATATTTCTAATTATCATTTCTTATAATTATTTATTGATTTTGAAACAACCCCTATTTTCTTCTAATTATATATTGATTTCATGTTTGTTTCATTTTTTGGTATTTAGGCTTCATTTAATGTGTTTAATAGATTTATTTATTTTGCATTTTTTCATATATATTTCATATACCCTCAAAATGCATTATATATATTTCATATACCAAAATTAACCCGAAAAACGAAATCACAATCCTTGCTAACTAGTATGTTATATATATGTCGAGAGTAATTGGAGGACACAATGCGGAAATGGGTTGGGTTTGGTTATTCCTAAAATGAAACCTAGCTAAGGAGCCCAAGTCCATTAACAAAGATCTCATTCTAGCCCACCCAAGTCGTATATAATATACAGTGATTACTGACTATGAGCTGTGTGGTATTTGATGAAGACAGACATCTAAACAAAATACCAACAACAACAGAACAAGGACACGTGTGCTACTTTAGTGACACGTACGCCTGCATGTTCCCATACATCCAAAAGGAGAAAAGCCAAGGATAATATCAGAGAAACTTACATGTATAACATCCACCTTGACACCATCAACGCCAACTTGATGAAGATAAGAGTGGAGCCCATCATAAATCTGGTGGGCCATCTCAGGTGGGACCAACCCAACCTTACCACTCAATATCCCATTCACAGCTCCATCATCCATGCACATCTCCAGGCTTGGAGATAGCTTTGCATCAACAATCCTTGATTCTGGCATCCCTTCCACACTAGGTCTCACTCCTCCCCAAAACCCAACAAATGCATGCCACAAATACACATCCTCCAACGCCTTGAATTCCTTCTTAAGGTCACTAATAAGGGCGCCCATTCCCTTCATATTCCTCAAGGACTCGGATGCTTGCTTACTTTGGTAGTTTCTAAACACACAGTTCTCTTTAAAATTTGTGAGCCTACATGGGACTTGATCACCAGCTTTGGTTCTGTGTATGCTCTCTTGTTCACTCATGGGGTCATCATCATCATGACACATGGACTTCCAACCATCATCTATGATCACAAATCCTGGTGGGCACCCACCCTCTACAAGTCCCTTAACACCTTCCCACACTCCCTCTGGGTGCACTTTAAGATAAAATGAATCCCAAGTACACCACCCAAATTTGTCTACAATACCAGGAGGGGTCTTTTCTTCTAACAACTTGAAAGCACCTAAATGTACCTTTACCACTTTCATGGCCTCCTTGATGAGTTTATAAGGATCATCACCACCAATATGCATGTAAACCACACCTTTGAACCTTGAACCAACAACTTGATTCGAACCACTTTCGACGCACACATCAATATTTTCATTGTCGGTTCGAGATTGTAATGAAGCCCTAAATGATCCTTCAATGATGGGGAGAAGGACAATATAAGGTCTACCAGAGTCAGATTTTTCAAACAGCATGAATTGGGTTTCATTCTCAACATCACTACCTTTGTTTCCAACCCAAAGTGTAGACCACCACACCTTGAAACAAAATATGCTCATGAACCTAATTCCTTTGAGCTTGCCCAAAGACACAACATGTCTACACTTGGGAACATCTGAATTGAACCCCAAAAAGCACCCATTCATGTTCGTGGGCTTTACATAAGATGGGGTCACAAGGATGTTTTGTGGGACTTCAGAGAGGATCAGATGGTTGTTAACCATCAAATTTGATCCTTCTAAAGTGATTGATGGGGTTTTATAATGAGATTTATACTGGCTGATACCGTTTGAAGCTTCTCTCTTGAAGTTAGGGGCCATTGGTAGCTAGGGAAATCAAAATTCAAAGAAGCTGATGAGTTTACAGAGATGATGTTTTCTTTCATCAAGTTCTATGGGTAGATTATTGATTAACAAAGAGATGGTGGGTGTGGGTTATATATAGACAACAAACTAGGAGGACCGCCACAATTGGCCATATTTTGTTCGGTTTATTTTATCTTGAAATCTGCCAGGTGCTTGTTATGTTTCAATAGACACCCTCAGGAAATGCCACTTGTAACATTTGAGTTCCTAGGTAGATTGTATCATGTGCTATGCTATCTAGTTCAAAGATTGCATATATTTGCCACAATTGGGCATTGTTAATGAAGTTTGGCATGCCATAGGTGCCTCTCCATAGCGAATGTTTAAATATTAAATATATATATATATATATATATATAGTGTCATCGCGAGAATGGTCGGTCTAGAGAGCCAGGTCAGGCGCGCCAGGCTTGCGTTAGGGAGCTTCAATACACTTGATGAGTGTGATTACCAGTATCAACAAGTGGGGTGTTGCATGGGTTCTACAAAAACTTCAAAGAAAATGATCTAAACACCCTTGATCTCACATCTAGGATATTCCCTTGGAATCTCACACTCTGACCCAAGCTCCTCTCCCCACCCTCCATCATCTTAGAGATCCTCATCACCATTTTACAAATAAAAAGCCAATCCACCAATCAAACACAAACACACAGTTGAAAGAGAAACAACAATAATGGCTGCCACTGGTTCATCATCTCGCCTTCTCTTCAATCCACTAAAGAAACCCACATCGTCTACCTCCCTCTTATGGCAGATCTCCCTCCCCATGCCCCCCCACGCCTCGAAAACCACTCACGACCCCCGACTTTGGTCGTCTAACCCCGCTTGAAAGAGCTCTTGAGGAAGAAAGTGATTGATTTCTTCACCACAAATGCATGAACAAGAAGAAGAAGAAGAGAGTGATTGATTGGAGGCTCTGATGAAGGGCGAGTGGGGTTCGGGTGTGAGAGCTGAATTTTTTTCTTTACTATCCTCTCTCTCCTAAAAACGTGCTAGAGAGCCTCCCTGGCGCTGGGGGTCTGACTCTCTAGAATTTTTCCTGAAAGAAAGAATTGATATTGAAACAAATTAGAAGAAAACTTTAGCTAATTTCTTAATTAAAATTTCTTCACTTACTTAACTTACAAGCTTTGATTCACCAACACTTCATACTCAATCACCCAATTCAAGATATTAGTACCGAGTCTACCAATTGTAATTTTGTGATAGACTTTTGTGATATACCATGTAATTTTAAGTGTATCAAGAGTCGAAATGGGTTGAAACTTTAACATGTTTCTTATATGAATCTAAGGTGAAAATTGTTTATGCTTTTCATACCATTCAATCCCATACCACGAAATGTCTTACCAGTTCACATAACAAGCAGACAATCATATCCACGACTTGCATATTTTTTTCTTCCACATTTCATGGAATACCTTATTACTACACCAAATTGGCATTTTTGTAACAACTTTCAAAACAGTAATACTTTTTAGCTGTAACAGTCTACCAAACAATTTCAAGTCAAAACTAAATTTAGTCAAAAAAATGAAAAAAAGTTACAAAAAAAAAGTGTTACAATAAATTGGATCACCATGAATAGTATCACTTGTAGCACCATATTCTTCATGGTGATACAATTGTTGTATCACTTTGTTTGTGAAAATATATAAAATTGTTTGGTGGACCGTTACACCTCAAAAGTGTTACTGTTTTGGGAGTTGTTACAAAAATACCAATTTGGTGTAGTGTATGTGCACCTTAAACAATGGTCAACCAAAAATGACGAACATATTCACAGTTCAACCTCAACTGAACCCACGAACAAAGATAAACATTGTTCGCAACATCACAAAAGTCAATAAATAGATAAACAAAAAGATAACTTGATGGATCGAATAGAAAACTCAAAGTATCGAGAACAAAATTCGATGAATCGAGCAGAGTAGTCGACTGAATCACAAAAGCAAATAACAATAGGTCGGAAACATATTGAAATCAACAACGAAATGAGAAAAAAATTTAATTTCTTAGCTTGCTCGATCAAAAAAGAAGAAAGTATGAACAAAATAAGTTTAAACATAGCTGAACTGAAAAATAAGAAGAAAAAGGCAAATATGTCATTCACAAAATTTGACCTAGTCAATTCATTTGGGGTATGGATCTCTTTTTTTGTACTACAAACTATGTCGGCCAACATGCAAGAGCTTCTGAATCATTTTCTAATTAACTTATCTTGGGGATGGTGACGTCGGGCAGAATAGCGATTATTCTGCAGGCTAATAGCAACATATAATTGACAGGGAAGAACACAAGAGAATAGTCCAAAAACACAGAGGAAATAATTCTAATATTTAATCAAATTACTCAAATCAAAGGTCATATTACAATATTGAGGAAAAACTCTATTTATAGTGCTCAAATAACTTGAATAATAAGCAGCCTGTTCCTAAAAGAAAAATTAGAATCAAATACTAAAATAACAAGCAGTCTATTCCTAAAAGAAAAAGTAAAGCCTAATCTTAAAAGGAAACTGCCTATTCCTAAAATAAAAAATAGAATCAAATACTAAAATAACAAGCAATCTATTCCTAAAAGAAAAAATAAAGCCTAATCCTAAAAGGAAACTAAAAATACTCCTAATTAAATTGAAAAATTACGAATAAGTTATTTAGTAAATAACTTTGAGAGCAAATTAGGAACCCTAGAAATCCAAATTAGGAACTCTAGAAAACCAAATTAGGAACCCTAGAAATCCTCCTGCATCAGATGGTCATGTATTGTGGCAAAATTTATGGTGCATTTATCATTAATATTTATACTCAAAGTTCGGTCAAAGTCGTCCTTTAAATTAAAAGCTTTGTTACTTTAAAGAAATTAGTGAAAGCTTAATAGTATTAACTATGCTCCTATTTTATAAATAACAAATATGATTAACGCAAGACATCATTGTACATCAGTTTCATGCATGTTTTTTTTTTAAAATAAAATAAAATAGGGAAAAATTTTAGTATACGAATTACATAAAGAAAACTATGTTGGATTGTTAAATTATTCATGCAACATACTTCTGCAAATAGTTGCGTTGGTAGAGAATGTTAGAATTAAATTTCTAGAAGCGAGTTTTATCCCTTACAATATGAAGGTTTGGGGATAAGGAATGAGTTTTTGCTCTTGGGGCTTGATAACAAGCAAATGAACACTCGTAAAGCACTCTGAAGATTATTTGAATTTTCTCTCTTAATCTCACTTAAATTGTAAACCTACCCTTGAGGAAGACAATGTGTCTATTAGGTCTGCTATCGACTGTTTTTTACAACAGTTATATTTAAAATGATTTTTTTCTTAACGTGATTCTATTAGGTCTGCTCGACTAGATGTGCTTGGTCGACTAGAGCTTGATCATTTTATATTATGAAATTTTGGCCTTGTTGCTGGCTTTGCTCTTTTATCCAACTGATTTGGACTTCTTTAAATTTGTGTTGGATTTCAATTTTCTTCAAGTCTTCTCTTTTCGTCTTGATTTTGACTTAGATCTTCATTTATCTTGTTGAATTTGTTTTTTTACCAACATTTCTTGATCAAACTTATGTTGGTGTGCTTTCTTCTCCTTATGCTTCTATTTACTGGCATCCTTAATTAAGTTGCCTATTGCGCTTACTACTTGCCTTATTACATATACAACTAGTGTGCTTGTAACCTTTTTAATTTATTATTATTATGATTATATATATTTTTAGGGTGGTTTCAAAAGGCTTTATCTCTAAATCAAATCAAGGAAATTTTTTTTACTTGTTTTGCTCTTTCAAGTGAATCAACTAAACATACTGTGAGAATACTACTTTAGTTAACTTCTCGATAGTTGTAACACCATTCCTCTAAAAATGTGTGGTATGACTATGGATGAATAACCAATTTTTGAAAATTGATTTTGTCTTGAAAAGAAGCGAAAGTATTTGGCTTTGTAGATCTTCGCCTAAACATATTAAAGACTTATGTTGTGATTCAATGAGAGTCAACACCATAAAGTGAACACCCAAATGAAAAACATTTTGCACAAACCTTCAAGGAAATCGTAAGCATGCAAGTTCTACATACAAAGAATATAAGCTATGGAAAGTAACACTACAAGAAAATTGGGCTTTGGTGAAGAACGTTGTTCCTCACTGAAACATGTTAATTAATTTGTCACTTTTCAGTAACGGTGTTTCAGTCGTCATACTGTTTCTCACATAAGGGCATTAAGGAAAGTGTTATGTGACGAATTCCTTATTCATCATAGAAAGTCAACTTACATGGCGAGTGGTTCCTCACTTATATAATTTATACATGACGAATAGTTTGTCACAGTAGTGATTAACATATTAAAAATATCAACATGTGACAAAATTTTCCTCACACTTAAATTATATTTGTGACGATTCATTCGTCACCCATTTATTGTAGCTGATAATGGGATTTTCCAAAATTTACCAAAAATTGGTTGCAACTACTAAATAAAAAAAAAAAAAAAAAAAAAATTTATGCAACCATCAACTTGATGGTAATATAAATGTGAGCGAAACAGATATTTAATCAATATATATATATATATATATATATATATATATATATATATATATATATATATATATATATATATATATTTCTAATACATTTTGCTACATATGAGTCATGAAAGTACATTCAAATGTTCAAAATGGAATAGACAGTGTTCAATACCATTATACCATACACCCAACACCAAAATCAAAACAAAAAAACAACCATGTATTTTCTACTCCCCCACTTCTATACTTACATTCTTTGTATTTCTTCCTTTCCTCCCTACTCCCTCAAAACTATATTGTGAATTCACCAAGGTTTCAAAAGTAGTTGAGAACGAGACCCGTCTAGGCCAACCTAGAATTCAACCAATTGCGCGTGTCAACCATTTTATGAGGGATAGTGTGGTGCCCAAGCTTGCAATATTAATGAAAAATCCATTAGATGTTGCTTCCCATAGAAAGATATAGATATACCCATTGGAGGTTCCAAAAGTAAGATTTCAAAATCTAGTCGAACTTAAGAGCTGAGAAAATTTTTCTCTTTGGTTATATTAATTAAACTACATCATCAGTACAAAACTACAAAATAACAGTTTCAAGTTAAAGCTCAAAAGTATAAAACTAAAGTTGTATACCGAAATGTAAGCAGTCTTGTTATGGTAACTGGATACATAAGTAGATAGTGTTGTCTGCCATATATAGGCACTGCAGTGAAATACAAAATCAACTAGCTATGTGTGCTTGAACATACCACTCATTTAAGGATATCCCTTCAGAGAAAGATCAGTCAGGGCCAGTAACTATCAGATCCATCTGATTATACAAAATGAGTTTGCATTATCTGTGACACGTACAAAAATTGTCTTTCTGTGAGTTTGACCTGCAAAACAGATGTTAGACTGTCAAAGACCACCTTTTTGGTAGCCGAAGGCACTTCGATTCTTAAGTCAGCAACTCTGTCTGAAGAAGGAAGAAAATCTGGACAATAATTGGCTTTATTCTTCTTGGGCTTTATAAGCTGACCCAATCAATTGGATGCTATATCCTTGTGATGAGTCTCTATGCCACATGTATGGTTGTGATGATTGGTCTATTTTGATGTATCATCAGCTACTCCCTCCTTAGTTAGTGGGTATGTTCATGTATCAACTAACTGTGTGGCGGTTTTATTTTCGATTTCACCATTACGGCACATTAAATGTTCTTGCTATCTGTTGCTGCTATTGTCTCTCCGATGTTCCATCTGCCTGTTCATTTTGGTGCGATTTCTAGGATTTCGTGCGGCTGTCATGTCTTGCACGTTTTCCTAAGAGAGGACCTTTCATTGCTCGTCCTTATAAAAGGAAAAGTTTGAGTGTGTCTTACTTCCTTTTGCACCTCTTCATTTTCTAGTTGTTAATTCTTTGATTCCTTTGGTTTGTTCTGTAGTCATGTCTAACTTCAGGGTTTTGAGCGACAATGTTCTTGATGTTTGCGAAGCTTTCTTTTTGCCTATGCAAGCAACACACGCGACTCTAGACAACATTCGTCACGATTACTCATTGTTAACTGATATGGAGATTATTCTCCCCGGAGAAGGCGACAGTCCTTTTCATCCTAAGCAAGGGTACATTGCTTTGTATCCCGGTATGTTCCACTCCAGTTTCAAGCTTCCAGCTCTTACGATCGTCTGGGAGTACTTAGATCTAGTTGGTATCGCTCCGGCCCCACTGGTCCCTAATGGTTGGAAAGTAATGATTTCGACATTAGTAATGGTTGCCTCATCTCGTATCCCTATGAATGCCAGAGTTTTGCATTCTTTGCTAGGGTTTAGCTTAAACCCCAATCGCACCTGTTGTCTGCATTCTCCTTTATGTTTCAAGTACCCGCGATAAGAGTATGTGGGATGCTCGAGGTCTTGGTTCTACACATTCCTTTCTTCTAGTCACTTTAGGTTTCGTGAGAATTAGATTTTGCGATCATTCCGAGAGCCTAAGAAAGTCGAGTTGTCACTGTCTTTGGAAAAGCAGAAGTTCTGCAGTCGATTTTGCGATCTTCTTCGGGTCTTAGTGGAAGATTTTCTCACTACGGATGCCATTAACCGTAGTGTTTTATATTCATCAGGTGAAGCGAGTTGCATTTCAAAAGTGACTACTACGCGCGTTGGTTATCTAGACATCGGCCACCTAGAGGGTTCTGTTGACGAGCACGTAGGTCGACCTACTTCAGTCATTGTTCAGGGTTCTGGGAGTGTCGGCTTGATTGTAAAGAAGCGAAATGTTCCTAGGCTTCCCAGTCCTTCCAAGATGTTGGCTGTTAGTTCTAACTGTGTGTCAAAGAGGAAGAAGCTTGCTTCTTCAATTCTTGATGCTGCTAGGGCTCCCTTTTGCCTTGCTTCTTTCCGAAAGGGAGATTGTGGTTCAAAGGATGATTCTTCTGGTCGGGAGTACAATGTGGTAAACCAAGTTCTCGAAAGGAGTAAGAAAGAAGTTATCCGTCCTCTAGACGACCACGAGAAAACTTTGTTGCCTCTTATGGTTTGCCCGCCTCTACTGTCATGTTTGTTGATGACTCGCACATTGTTGAAAATAAAATGCCTTAGTTTGGTGTTTGGCAATCGAAGAATCTGTAGGGTACCAAGACCTTTGGATGACTTCAAGTATGATCCATCAATGGAGGATCAAGTTGCTACCCAAGCTCAAGATTTCAAGCTCACTGTTTCTTCTGTCGTGGCTGGGACTTCGGGATCACTTTCTACTCCCTCTACGTCTCGTCCTGCCTCTACTGTGCCCGAGGATATATTTTGGCCTTTCAAGGCTGAAGTGCAGGACAACGCTCGCAACTTCATTGGCGGCTGGCTAATAGGGTTCTTATGCTCGTACGCTAGCCACATCACCATATTGACGAGGGCCTCCAATTTCTTATGGAGGGGATGACACATCTTACTTATGTAGGTGTGATGGGGTCGGATTGTAAGGTTGATTGTGACCAGGTGGCATATATCGAGCGAAATCTAGCAGGAGACATCCTAGTCCTTTATCATGTTATCCGCCGATTGGATTTGTTGAAGGCGCATGAGAGGGTTGCGGATTCTGCGCAGACGTCGCTGAGGGAACTCAAGGCTATTCATGATACGTTTGTTTCTGACCTCAAGACGTCTGAAATAGAATTGGGCAAGCTACGATCCCGTCTGGATGTTGCTGAGAAAGAGTTGTTCGATTGAAAGTCTAAACGTGATGAAGTTGTTCATTCTGCTGAAGAATGTTTTACCAATCTCAAGGCTTCTGCTATTCGAATCGCTCAGCAAAATTCCGAGTTTTTCGAGACCAAGTTTGCGATCTCTGCTAAACTTGCGGATGTTGACAAAGAGTTAGCGTCAACCCGAGTTGAGCTATCATCCGTTACTGAGAAGCTTAAGGCGGCAAAGGTCGCAGATTGGAAGAGAGTGGTCGATGGTCGCCACAATTTCTTGAATTTCCTAGAGACACAAGGTTTGGACATGATCCAATACCGTTTCTTTGCTGAGCAAGAATTTGATGATGTCGAGGAAGTTGTTCCAGATTCACTGGGTGATCTGGATGTCGGAGAACCTTCTGAGCCCATGTTGTCTAGAGATAATGCCCCTGATTTTGATTCTCTTTCTTAATTGTTGTATTTTGTAATCTCCTTTTTAGAAGAACAATGGAATTTTTTATTTAGCATTTGTTGTGTCCTATGTGTCTAGTTTGTCAGCTTTTATTTAGGACATTCCTGGTAGATTTCTAACTCGTTCATCCAGATCTTTACGAATGGCTTCGATGTTCGACGTTCTAGTCGTGTAAAAGCTTTGGTTTACGGAATTCGATTCTACATTCATATTATGATGTTGTACATTACAGTCGACGAAAAAGTCGATTTCGTTGATTAGGCCAGATGTTATTGTTTTTATGTCCGACTCGTTAGTCCAGTACATGTATTTGTTTTTGCTCAATACCTAGTCGTGTTGAGTATTTTCTCGAGTTGGATTTTTAATCTTACTTCCTTGTCCTGATTGAATTCTTGTTGTTTCGAATTTGGGAGTGAAATATTTCATTGATAATATCTTTTCAAGTGTTCTACATTACATGGCCGAGGTAGCATTTGGCCCTCTTTGTTCTCTAGCCAGTATGTTCCTGGTCTGTTGATTTTTGTTACTCGGTACGGTATGTTTCAGTTTTGGTTTAGCTTGCTTGTGTCAGGTTCCTTCGTGTTGAGTTGGACCTTTCGTAGCACCCAGTCTCCAAATTTAAAAGTGCGGATTCACACCTTCTTGTTGTAATATCCTGCCATACGTTTTTGGTAGGCTGTTGTTTTGATGGAGGCTACTTCTCACTTCTCTTCGAGGAGATTCAGTCCGACTCTCAGTGCTTCGATGTTGTCCTTTGCTCCAAATTTTTCGGTACGGAACATTGGCATTCCGATCTCCATGGGTATCATTGCTTCTGACTCGTATGTGATGGAGAAAAGTATTTGTCTTGTCGGAGCTCGTTTTGTTGTTATGTATGCCCAAAGGACGCCAGGTAACTCGGATTTCCACTATCCTTTTGCTGCCTCAAGTCTTATTTTGATCGCTTCCAAAATTGTTTTGTTGGTGACCTTGGCTTGTTCGTTTGCTTGTGGATGAGCGGGCATAGAGAATGTTGCTGGATATTCAGATTTTCCCATAACTCCTTAACTTTATTGTCTTCGAAATGCTTCTCATTGTCTATATTATCCTTGGGATCCCGAATCTGCATATGATGTCTTTTCAAAGAAACTTATCAATTTGGGCTTCTCCTATTTTGTGAGGGGATATACTTCTACCCACTTGGTGAAGTAGTCTACTACAACGAGGAGAAACTTCTTCTTATCGAACGCTGGGAGTGGTCCTACGATATCCATGCCCCATTGTGCAAATGGCCAGGAGCTGCTCATTGGGATCAGGATTTTTCCCGGCATGTGAGTGTCTGGGGAAAATCTTTGCATTTGTCTCATTTACGAACTAGCTTTTGAGCATCTGCTTGCATCGTTGGCCAATAATAACCCAATGTGAGAGTTGATGGGCAAGTGTTCTCCCCCTGGATGATTCCCGCATGTGCCATGGTGGATTTCATGTAGAACGTATTCAACATCTCCTGGTGCAAGGCATCTCAGCAACGGGCTCGTGCCAAATCTTCTATATAATTTGTCATTGATCATTGTGTATCTCGTTGCTCGATTTTGTAGCTTTCTGGCTTCCATCTTATCTACTGGGAGTTATCCGTTTGATATATACGCAAGGATTGGAGTTGTCCAGTTGTTCTCTTGATTTATGACGCATGCTTATTTCGCTTGGTTTTCAAGTATGGAACTTTCTTGTGTCATGATGAGTGGGTTGTCATTATCCTTCGTTGTCGAAGCTTACTTTGCTAGTTCATCGGCTCTTTTGTTCTCTGCCCGTGCGCATTGTTGAATGGTAGCGTTCCGAAAGCCTTCTACTAGCTTTGTAGTTTTATGTTAGTAGGTTTTCATTCAGGTATCTTTGACTTGAAATTCGCCGTTTAGTTGATTGACTACCATTGGAATCAGCAAAGATACTAATGTCTTTTATTCCCAAGTGTTTTGTTAACTGTAGCCCTGCTATCACGGTTCCGTACTCGGCTTCATTATTAGAGGCTCTAAAGCTGATTTTTATCATTTTTTCTAATGCGATGCCTTTCGAGTTGTACAAGACTAGTCCAGCTCCGCTTCCTGCTTCCTTTGACGCTCCATCACAATGGAGGATCCATCTGTCGGTGATTGGTTTGGGTTTTTCTTCCTTGTTTTTTTTCCCATAGGTTGTTGCTTCTCGTGGACTCAGCGATGAAATCTGCTAGTGCCTAAGCCTTGATAACGGTCTTGGGGGCATAGCTGATGTCGAATTGTCCGAGTTCTATTGCCCACTTTATCATTCTTCCTGACAGATCCAGTTTGTGTAGTACCGATTGAAGCGGTTGTTCGGCCATAACTTTGCTTGGGCGCACTTGGATGTATGGTTGTGGTTTTCTTGACGACACGATTAGTGCGAGTGCTAATTTCTCTAGGGTCCGATAGTTGATTTATGCATTCGCGAGTGTTTTGCTGATGTAGTAAACTAGTTTTTTCACGTTCCTTTTTTCCCGTATCAACGTCGAACTCACTGCGTGATCAGACACAGATAGATATTGATACAATGCTTCTCTTGTGCTTGATTTTGTTAGTAGTTTTGTGTTTCCCATGTACATCTTAAGGCTTTGAAAGGCTCGCTCACATTCAACATTTCACTCAAATGTCTTATTCCCCTTCAAATTTTTGAAGAAAGGCAAACATTTGTCTGATGATTTGGAGATGAATCGGTTCATAGATGTTATTTTCCCATTAAAACTTTGGACACCTTTTGTGTTTGTTGGCAATTGCATGTTGAAAAGCGCTTGTATTTGCTTTGGATCGGCCTCGATTCCTCGTTGATTGACCATGTACCCGAGGAACTTCTCTTACTCCATTCCAAAGGTGCATTTCTCTGGGTTCAGTTTCATCTAATACTTTTGTAACTGAGATAAAGCCTGTTCAAGATCCGTGACGTAGTCTGCTTGGCGTGAGCTTTTAACAAGCATATCGTCGATGTAAACTTCCATCATTTTGCCTATCTGATATTTAAACATCCTGTTCACTAGCTGTTGGTATGTCACTCCCGCGTTCTTTAATCCGAATGGCATTGCCCGATAACAGTATGTACCTCTTTCCATCATGAAAGAAGTTTTTTCTTGGTCGGGAGGGCACATCTGTATCTGATTATACCCGGAGTATGCTTCTATAAAGCTCAACATTTTGTGCCCGGCAATTGCATCCACTATCTGATCTATTCGTGGAACTGGAAAACTATCTTTGGGGCAGGCTTTATTCAGATCGGTGTAGTGCACACACACCCTCCATTTGTTGTTCTTTTTTTTACCAGCACCGTGTTTGCCAACCAATCCAGGTAGCAGGCTTTTCTTATCATCCCTGCACTGAGTAGTCGGTGCACTTCCTAATTTATTTCCTGATTATGCTCAGGGTACACCGGTCTTCTTTTATGTTGAACCGGCTTCTTGTCTAGGTTCACTTGTAATTTGTTAGAGATGATGGATGGATCTATCCCCACCATATCTTTCATTGTCCATGCAAAAACATATTGGTTATTTTTCAACAGCTGGATCAGTTCCTTGGCGAGTTTGGGATGAATCTTTGTGCCAATTTGGACTACTTTTTCTGCTTCTTGTCTAGGTAGATTTTGATCATTTCTTTTTCCGGTTGTCCAATGTTAGGTCGATCTCGCGAACTGGTTGGAGCCGTATTGTTGTCCGGACAGTTCGAACTCTTTTCATCCATCTGCTGTGAAGTTTCTTCTGGTCGTTGCAGTAATTGCTATTTATGAAGAGTTTTTATCGCTGCGAAATGACACTCATGGGTCGCTGGTTGATCTCCTTTGATCCTTTTGATACCATTGTCGGTATGGTACTTCAAGCATTGGTGCATAGCGGAGGAGATTGTGCCCATTTTGCATATCCATGGCCTCCCGAGTAGCATGTTGCACACAGCAGGAATGTCGACGACGAGAAAGTCTGTCAACAGTACTCGCTGCTTTTCTAGCTCTCCTGCTTCGACCGTTAGTTGAATCATTCCCAGCGGATGACATTGTTCCCCACTGAAACCCACCATAGGTTTATCGCTAGGTGAAAGCATCTCATTGGTGAACTGCATTCTTTGAAACTTTGTCAGGTATAGGAGTTGGCCGAGCTGCCGGTGTCGATCAACACCCTTTTGATTTCCCATTTAGGTATCATGACCGAGATCACTAGAGCATCATTGTGTGGAAAATTAACCCCGTTAGCATTTTCATTCGAGAAATTTTGAGTCCTCTGCTTCATTTTTGGACGCTGCGTGGATGGTTCTTCAAATCTAATCTTTGTTCGCAAGTCTCTGACTATATGCTTTCAAGATCGATTGGATTGCTCTTTTTCCTTGACTGCACCATGCAAAACATAGATTGTTTCCTTTACTCGCTCCCTTGGAATGATTTTTCATCCTCGAGTTCGACAAAATTCTTTGAGTCGCCCCTATCTGATATGACGTTCAATCTCGTCTTTCAAACTATGACAATCTTCGGTATCGTGGCAATAATCATTGTAGAAGAGGCAGTATTTGTTCTTGCTCCGCTTATCAGGATCTCTTCTCATTTTTAGTGGCCATTTGACATCTTCCCTTCCTGTCATAGCTGTAAGGATCTCGTTCCAACTCACTATCAAGGGCGCAGACGGTTTGTCGCATTTAGGCTTTTTCGGTTTTAGTTTTTCGAGTTTTCCTTTATTTCATTTAAATTGGGTGATTTATTATCGAGGTTTGCTTCCCTTTAGGTCTCGGATGATTCTATCCATCATCTCGATTACATGGTTCATCTAAGCCATAAGCATCTATACTCGGGGATCTGAGGGAATTCCCCAAGATGTCAGAGACGTCTGAACTGTTACTTGTTGGAGCACTTGTCTAGCAGGTATGGTTGAATCAACAGTTGTCGCTGGATCAATATTAGGCAGCATGTCGTATTGTTCATCGTCAGATTGATGATTTTTGGAGTGTTCCATTTATCTTGATAGTTGTTTGATCTTCTATAAGATTGTGTGAGTTTTGTTACTACGGATCTTATTTAAGGAAACTCGTCGTTCCCCACAGACGGTGCCAAACTGATGCGTCCAAAAATTGTCCTCCTGTGAGTTTGACCCACAAAATAGATTTTAGACTGCCAAGGACCACCTGTTTTGTGGCCGAAGGCACTCCGATGCTTAAGTCAACAACTCTGTTTGAATAAGGGAGTAAATATGGACAAAACTCAGTTAAAGGTGCATATCTGTGTTAAAAGTTTCCTTTACCTTTTATAATGGTCGCGGTTAATTTTTTGATTGTTTCTCGTAACAGTCTCCTCCTTAATGGAGATGCGTTCGTGGAGGCGTAACTCCCTCCACGACTCTTTTTGGTGCAACGTCCTATTCTTTATGAGAGAACTCATGTCGGGCCTGAATTCGGGCTCTAATTCGTTCGGGCCTAGATTCAGGTTTTGTTTATTTTCTCATTAGCGGGCCTTATCTCGGCCTTTGTAATTAGCTTTATTCTTCTTGGGCTTTATGAGCTGGCCCAATCGATTAGACGCTATATCCTCGTGATGGGTCTCTATGCCACGTATATGGTCGTGATGATCGGTCTATTTTGATGTATCGCCAATCTGCATGCCATTCTATGAGCTATGTGCTCCATCTGTCCACCAGAGTCAAGAGTTATTTGAAGAAATCAGAGAAGTGCAAATGAAATCCTTACAGTCAACATGGACACAAAGGTTGCCTGCAGTTCACCAAAAATGATGGCTAGGGATTCAAATTGTCGCCCATGCAGTTTGGTCGAAGGCAACTTTGACAGGGACAACCCACTAGTCCTAGAACAGAATAAAGCTTGTAGACAAATAAAATTTGTGACATCCTTGCAACGAATTACCATTAAAAGTGGGAATCTTCTCAAAATGAGCTAACAACAACACCTCACAGAACTGGAAATAATAATAGGAGAGGGAGCCATGAAGAGAGAATCCAACAAGGCCTGATCTGAACACGCACATCTGATCAAATTCAAAAAGAGGTTCTCCTTCGACACAATGCAAATACATAGAATATTAGCAAAAATTGAATAACCAAAGAAGATACAATACTCTTCTTTGAAGTTGGTAAGTTACCTGCGCAATCCAATCTCCTAGAGAGTAGACAACGCCACTTATTACCATTTTAGCCAAAACAGGGTTTGCTTTCAAAACTCCTTCATATGCAGCCCAACTGTGCAAGGGTGCATATCTTAGTATCTCGTAAATAGTCCAACTCTAAAGGAAAGGACAAAAACAAATAAATAAGAATAAAATTACAAAAAAAAACAAACAAATGAAAAGCAGCAACAAGGATACAAATGTTTGATGACGTGCCAAGAAAGATCAACAAGACCTCGATATGGTAGTTATAAGATTTGAGGAAGCAATGATTTATGACACCCATAGACTCCACATTCGTTTAAAAACATGGAAAACTTAAATTCACCGTTACTTTGCAACGTCAACACCTATTTTGATGCTTGCATATGGGATATGCTCTGCATAAATTATACAATTTTGTATTGAAGACATAAGAAAATTCACATCAAGAACACCCCAAAGAACTCGAGCACTTGCTCTGTGACCTACAAAACTCAGTGCACAGCTGTGAATGTACGACCTAGAGACGTATTTCAGTAATTTTTCAAGTAAAGCCCAAACTTTTAATCAATCCAAATTCATAATCCAACCTAATAACATGCCATCTATCACAAAGGAATCTTTACTTATCCGGATTCATGATCAATTTCATCCATGCCAAGCTCAATCCGGAGTTTGCCCATTCCAAGTTTTCACACTTAGGCTTCGCTTGGTACATTGTAAAAAAGATGCATTTTGGAAATTAATGCAAATGCATCACTTTGCAATGCATTACTTTGTGGTTGCTTGGTATTAGTCAGAGACTAACAATGCTACTTCCACAATTATTTATTTTTTGGTTTTTTTTTTCCATTGGTGTGCATTTCACATACCTTATGTTCTCTCATATATATTATATTAGATATATTTTCTTCAAATATGTAATTGAACCATATGTAAAAAAAATAAGGGCTATTTGGAAGAGTTTTAAATATAATAAATTCTTGTAAATATGGACTCTATTGAGTTCCACATAATAATAAGAATTCTTAAAAATATGGACTCTATTAAGAAGTATAGTCCAACATATGAAGGTGAGAGTTCTCTACAAAAGAATTCAGGACCTTTTATCCAATAAAATAATGTAGAATCTCGTAACATGAAGATGCGGAGGTTATGCATTTTAATTCCATAATCACTTTACGTAAATCTTACCAAATACCTATTTTTTTTATAATCGCCAGCAAAAGAATATATTTGCATTATTTTACGGGATACCAAGCGGAGTCTTAATCTCATCTCAAATATACAACCCGAAGTACTTAAAGTTTAGAATACCTATGGTTTGCACTTCTGAACAAATCTTATTTAAACCAAGTTCAATGATTAAGTACTATGATTAAGTACTATTACATATGCAACCAAATTGATTACAGTACTACTACTACATATGCAACCAAATAAATATCTAAACATGAAACCATTTGTCTCACATTGATAAAATAGAGAGAGACGCATCAATATTCTTCCAAACAAGGGTACCTACAAGTATTATTGAAATGTACAACAAACAAAACATTCTTCAAGAGATACAAAAAAAGAATTTTAAAAAAAAAAAAAAAAAACCTAGTCTTTGGTGAAGGACTCACATAGGAGATCACAACACTAGGGGTGGGCACGGGACGGGATGGGACGAGATAGACCCATCCCGTTCATACGGGATCGGGACGGGACGGGATCAACGTGCTCTCATTTTTTGACAAATTACTGCTTACCCAAGACCCAATTTGCTTAGTTGAAAAGAGGCAAGGCAATTCGTAGAACTACACATAAATGATAGCCTTAGATTGAGTATGCAACATCATAATAAACTACCATAAATGATAGTTAAAATTCACCCTGTAATTAAGATTTCTACAGAGTTTTGAATGACTAAGACGTAGACAGTATAATGGCAATGGTGGACCTGCTCTACTGTTTCGAATAGTGAACAAAAGGATGAGTAGATTTGGGGTGCTAAGAAGAATGTTTCATTATTGCTTTAAAGTCATTAAATTCATTGTCTTGACACGAAATAAAACTCTCCAACGTAGTTAGCAATCCCATTTTGAGTTTTAAAGAGTTTGCAATTAAATAATTCATTTAGAATTTTAAAAATAAACCAATATCAAGTAGTTGCAGATATAAACTGATATCAATTACACTGATTTCAACTAAATTCATTTTTCTTCAATTACACTAATATTGCAATCCTAAAATAAATAAATAAATAATAAATATTGAAAAATTAGCTTGGGACGGGATGGGATTGGTGGGATTGAAAATCTTCATCCCATCCCATCCCATTCTAGATCGGGACGGGACGGGATCGGGATGGAATTATTCAATCCCATTAAGACCCGAAAAAATCGGGACGGGACGGGATCGAGACTGGAACGGGATCGCGGGATGGGATGCCCACCCCTACCCAAAATTTTCTCCTTTCTAGTCCATCCCAATACAACTACAAACTAGGTATGGTTTCAAAAAAGCTTGTGAAAAGTTAGAGTAAAAGGAAGTCCCTTTCTAAATGTGACCACACTCTTTGTGCTGACCCAGGTGTGCTTAGACTTCTTTCAGTTGGTGTTTCATGTTTAGGAATTATGTTCAAATAATCATAAGCTGGAGGAATAAAATAGCTAATAAGCACATCAAAGAGACTTTGTTGCAAGCATAAAATCAGTCATTTGATCTGACAAAATCAGCCAAGAATCATTCTTCAGTAGTCATCCGACCATGTTAAAAAAAATTTATATCAATCCGAATGACTCGAATATATAGTATATCGTCAATTTAGACATTCGACGTGATATAAATGAATTAGTTCCGATCAACCAAGCTGCAAAGGGCTTGAGCAATTGAGAAAATCATGTACAAATAGTTTCAAAAAAGAACAATTGATCAATGTTAAAAACCAATTCAAGTCATACCTGTAAACTTCAAAATCAATTCAAAAGAGTTCATCTTCTCCAACAAAACGATTCAAGGGTTCCTTTTATCTATCAAAATCAAAGTAACTGCAATTAAAGAAAGCCCTTGAACTCAAAATAAATCTATCAAACACAAAACCCTAACAACAAAATCGGAGAGTGGGAGACCCACGAATACCGCGTCTTTCTTTGTAAAATCGGAGGAGAAGGATGGCCTCCTTACAGAGAGGATGAAGATAAGAAGTGGTGGGATTTAAGTTTGTGAGATAATTAAGTTTTTTTGTGCATACGAGGAAGATGTACGACTAATTTTTATTTCCTCGCTCTTGGGTTTTTTATTTCCTCACTATTGGGTTGGGATTGGATGAAATGTGACGAAGTGTTAATTTTCCTCACCAAATTTACTTTATTTAGGTGTCAATTTTCCTTTTCTCTGTTGTGTGACAATTACAAAATGTTTACGCGAGGAATTGGGAACCAAACTTTTACTTGAACAAATAAGTGATGACTTGTCAAAATTCCCCACCTAAACACGAAAATGGTGACAAGTTTCGAGGCGTCACATATAAGTTTGCCACCTAATTCCATATTTCTTGTAATGTAACAACAACTTAGCTAAGCATACAAGGAAAAGTAAATAGATTCAAGGGGAGAAGAAAACAAACCAGATAAAGACACCTATATAACAAGTTTCACCTAAGTCGGAGTTTGATTGGCTTCGATCAATTAATTCAAGGGCTCGTAAGCCTCAAGTTTCTATTACTTGATCAAAAGAGCTCTCAATCCTTATTCCACAACTTCGCAAGGTGTAATCTCCGTGCTCCTACAAGACTTACTGACATGAACCAAATGCTTCATTCCGCAAGTCTTAAGAACACCTTGGCGATCACCAATGAGATGCAACCACAACCAAGTCTCAAGGATCTGTGTTTTGGACCCCGAAGATACAACTTTCTCTTATGTTGGTTCTCCACCAGACTTATCGACAACAGGGGTTGCAACACAACCAAGGGTTACCATATGTTGGGGTCACCGGGGTAACCATTACTAGTCCTAATCATTGCAACAATTCAAGAACCAACTTGAGGCGAAGTGAGTTTCAATAATGTTATTCTGAATTGAAGAAAAAGCATTATTAGTTATGCTTGTAAAACCAATATAGATTGACTGGAGTGTTATTGTAAAATTGTATGACTGAATTATAAAGTCGTGCATATTGGGTTGTGAGTGATCGATGAAATTAAATCATTCAAATGCGATTGTGAAAAATCAGCCAAATGTGTCAATGCAAACGCAAGAAACCAAAATCAACCATGGACGAAGTCACCAGTCAAGCATTATCAAAGCTTCAAGAAGACAAATCCAAGAATGCTAATGTCAAAGAAGGTGGACCAAGACAAGTGACATATGAAAACAAAGCAAAAAAAATTTATGGATGACCAAAATTCAAATGAAGAATCGAAGCTATTTGGAGGCAAAAATGTGTAGGATCCAAAATTCAAAGTTTGAATTATAGTTATTCTCCCACATGATAATGGATATTCTCTTGAGAATGGATACTCCCTCAAGAGACATGCCCATATGCTTATAAGAGATGTGCATATCAAGTACAATGACATGTGACA
The DNA here is from genome assembly GCA_963556465.1 of Berberis vulgaris. Taxonomy (NCBI): domain Eukaryota; kingdom Viridiplantae; phylum Streptophyta; class Magnoliopsida; order Ranunculales; family Berberidaceae; genus Berberis; species Berberis vulgaris. Next base: position 62,774,729 of record OY747127.1, on the reverse strand, counting down.
AAAGATAAGTTTTTGTTTAAGAAAAAATTGTTTGGACATAGCAAAGTCGACTTCACTCTTGAAGTGTTATTGTCAGCAAAAGATCGTTATGATAAAGCACAGACGCGTTCTGAATCTAGCCATTTTGAAAAGCAGAATATGAAGATGACAAAGTCACGTCAACCATCGAGTATTAGTCTATAAATAGTTGCATCCTCATTTGTCTTCATCAAATTTGGGAGTTCAAGAAAATTTTGTTAAAGATATTCAAGAGAAGCATACCCAACAAGAAGAAAAACAAGTTTCTCCCCATTCTTCAAAACTAAATCTCCCCATCTCTCCCTATCATTTTTGAGTGAGTTTCAAAAGAAAATAGAGAATCTAGGGCTGGAGAGTGAGCTTAGCATAGACCGAAAACATGTTTGTTTGAGATCTAAAGGCGCTAGAGAGAATACTTTTTTATCACCCAAACCTTCATACTTGTAAAAGTGAGCTTAACTTCTACTTTATAAAGGAGTGAGAGTTTCGGGTTAAACTTTCTCACATCCTTCTATTTAAGAGACACTATTGGATTGCCTAAACTCAACTTAATCTGTGTGGGTTCTTAAATCAGTGGAGCAAATTAGTACAAGTAAGTGTCACTCAGAGATCCCAAGCATGTGGTAAGAATCTCCAGAATCCCAAGAATAGTTCTGTCAGACTTGGTTGTGTTGTATCCCACTGGTGAACACCAAGGTGTTCATAAGACTCGTGGAGCAGAGCATTTGGTTCGTGTCGGTAAGTCATGTTGGAGCGAGGAGATTTAACATTGCAAGGTTGTGGAACGTTATTTGAGAGTGTAGTTCTCTTTTCATTAATTAATAAAAGCTTGAGGCTTGCGAGCCCTTTCCACCGAGGAAGTAGCTGATCGAGGCCAATGAAGCCACGGCTTAGGTGAACCTCGTTATATCTATGTGTGGTATTGTCTCTTCCCTCTCTTTCTTTACTCATGCATGCATGCTTATCTAACTTTCTTTGATATATCATATTGTATGTTTTAATTATTATAAGTTTTACAAATAATAGTTTAGCTTGCTTGATTTGTGCATCAAGTCTTAGAACTACTTTGCAAAAGGATATCCTTAGATTGAGTTTTATATTCCAAGACTTATGAGACCATCAAGACCTAGAATTGAATCATTTTATACTCTACTCCTATATTTAAAAAAAATATTAGTGTGAAGGTTGAGAAGATAATTTTGAGCACAAAGTTTTTTTTTACGAAGTAGTTATATAGCCTTATTGTCTTTGCATTATTTTGCAAAAGATTTTCAAAGAAATATTTTCTTCAAAAAGAGACTATTCGCCCTCTGCTAGTCATGCTTGTATCTTAGGGCTCCCTTAACTAGTACTTAAAGCATATCACTCACTTTCAGAGTTTTGACAAGCTAATACTCAAAAGGAGTTTCTTTCTTCTAGTGACACTCATTTATATGATAAATAGGCTTAAAAGTTCTTTTACATTCACTCCCTAACTCAATGGAAGATTGATGTTTCACTCAAGTATGAGATGAACCGGTTGAAGGCTCCAGAACTATCCAAATGAGCCATATAAGAATACAAAACTACTTTCAACTATTCCCCCTCACTTATCTTCTCTTTTACTTTTAAATAGCCAAATAGCCATGAAGAGAAAAAAAATTTCTTCATAAATAAACACCATGGATCTATGACAAGGGATTAGGTATTGAATGAGTAATTGATTTCTCAAAGGGAAGGCCAAAATGGGATAGAACGATTCCTTATTTATCAAAACCGTCGCCTGCTGAAATGACTTCTCAAAAAGGTGAAGTCAACTTTGCTTGGCCCAAATATCTCTTCCAAACAAAATAAATTTCTTAGTCACATGGACTTGTTCATCAAGCACATGAGTATATCTCATGATAGTATATTCCATTCTCATTAGGGAATATCTCCATAATTCACAATTTGAATTTGAATTTCAAGTCTTGAGTCATTTGTAGAAAATTTCATCATTGACTTTTTTGACTTGATTTGCTTTGACTTCTTCATGTGAGGTTATCTTAGTTTTAGTAGCTTTGACTAGTTATAGAGAGTTGACTTCAATCTTTTGTCCTTTGACATTGGTCTTCATGAATTTGATAATCTTTAAATAATTCACCTAATTTTTACACTCGATATACAATTTATAATTCCACATTATGTTTTTACATTGTTTTGACATAATTCGCAAATATGTTTTTATCACCAACGTGCTTAGGTGAAGAAATTTAAAATCGAACAAATTCCACCAAATATTTTCAAAAGGAGACTATTGACTCCCCTCTAGTCTCAATAGCCTAGTACTTCAAATCATCGCATCATAAGCTAGGCACATTGCTAGCACACTACTTAGTGGCAGCCATTACACTCTATGGGCTTACTTCCTTCCAGCTAGGTGTAACATGGAATCAATCACCTACTTTGATTTCCTTTCCCTTCCTACCCCATCACCTCCACAAATTGATTTGTATTGTGTATTGTGTGTGTGGGAGGGGGGGGGGGGGGGGGGGGGGGGGGGGGAGGGATAAAATATGGGTGGGGAATGTTTGGTTGGACTTTTATAGAGAATAGCAGAGAAACGAGACAAATAGATATTAGGATTTGAATGGTAGGATTACCTCAAGATCGCATAGAGTCTAAGATGCATTTTTGTAGGTGATTGGACTGTGCATGTGAAGTTTTATGCGAGGGGTATTTAAGTTTGCAAAATGAGCTTTACTTATCAAAATTATTGATATAATTTAACGATGCTTAGACTTAATGTCACGCCCCGAATTTTCAATAATTTGACATTCCTTAAATCTATGTAGGAATATTAATTTCCCCAAATTCGAGACGTGAAAAATTCAACAACATAAAAAAAAATATTCAACAACAACTTAAACATTTATTACAAAGTTGAGTAAACAAAAAGACTCTAACCTGGAAACTTTTTGAAGATGATTCGGCCCACAAGATAAACCTCCAAAAATGCTGCCCAAAACTCCCTAAACCTGAAACAAAGCTAGTCGGGTATATTCATAAAGGAATATACCAAAGAAGCCAAAGCCCACTTGGGTCAGCCGTTAAGCTGGTATGAGTAAATTCTTCATTCTAAAACAATATATATATATATACACTACACACCAAATGCTTATTCATAGCGTTTCAAAAATGCTATTGTAGGATATCATAGCATTTTAGTAAACGTTGTGTCTGCCGGAGCTATAATAGGTACTAGGTTATTTATAAGGTTTCAGAAACGCTATTGTAAGTAGACCATTTATAGCATTTTTCAAGCGCTATTGTTTAGCTTGTAATAGCGTTTTAAAAACGCTATGGTTTAACCTGTAATAGCATGTAAAAAGTGTTATTGTTTAGCTTGTGACAACGCTTAAGAAATGTTATTGTCTAGTTACCAATAGCGTTTCTGAAACGCTATTGTCTTCCCTCGCGTAGCATTTAACAAATGCTAATGTATTAGTTTCTATAATGTTTTTCAAGTCCCTTTTTTTCTATAGCACTCATCAAGTGTTATCAAATGACTTTTTATAACACTGATTTTTTTAACTATAGAAGATAATATTGCATATATTATATGTAAAACATCCAAATGATCCAAAAATAGATATTAATCATCTCATAAACATACGAATTACCATCATGATTTGAATACAATACAATAAAAATATTATCTCAATGACAACATTTGTCTCAAAAGTACTACACTATATCTCAATGAAAATTGATCTCTTCACTCCCACCATTACATGAATTTGACATAAAGTTGTCGAGCGGTCTCATACTTCGCATCGTGGTGATTGTAGAAACAGTCCACTTTCTTAGAACCTGAATCTCAAGAGAGAAGAAATAAGAAGATGTGCATGAACAGTCCACTTTCAGTCCATTAATCTTAAGTCTGAGTCTAACCTTGAACTTGCATGGCGTCAGGAGCACCTTTCTTCGAAGCCAAATCTAAGGAATTCTGACATGAAACATAATATCTATGGCATTTGCAGAGATCACTAACCTTTCTTGCCCTTATTTTGTTTTTTAGCCATCGCAAGAAGCTCATTTATGTTCTTCCCCATAACACTAGTCATGTCCTAAAAGGCATACAAATAATAAGAAATCAATGGTATGTTAATTTTTAGGTCATGGTTTGTTTTCATACTTACAAAAATTAAAAATGTCATACCGGAAGATGGAACTGTGGAGATTCTAGGTAGGTGCTTCTGTAGTTCAGACTCAGCACAACTCTCTGTGCCCACGTGCTATGCCAATTCCATTTCCTTTTCTACTATAGCAATGAAGCGCCTCACAGATCAAGTGATTGCTCATACTTGGATTTTTCTAGTGCCTACAAAACATTGATACAAGGAAAAATTAGACAAAGAACACTAAAACAACTACATCTTTGGCATACCTCCTTCAAGTCTACCACCTTATATTCTTGAATATATGTAGCATGTAACTTAATTCCTTTGATTATTTGTTTTGCTCACCTGTATTTCTGGAAGCATGCCCATATTATATGCAAAGACCAAGCTTGCACTTGCTCCAATGGTTGTGAAGACCATACTCTTTGTTGATCCTTGAATGTTGTAATCCCTAGCAGGATTCTTTATTCCTACAAAAACAGAGAGTTGAGTATGTAACCACAGCATAAAACATACCCATAGACATCAATAGGAGCAAAACAAGAAAAGATTAGAGCACCAATCCTACAAAACTCAGGGAGCACATATCCAGTCTAAAGCTTAAATTGCCATCATGGCTCCACATTATTTCTATATTGAATGAACTAATGTAATGGGTCTAGCAGCAGTGCATTCAAGCAACAACTTAAGATACAACACGAACTACCCAAAATAAGGGTCGAACCAATAGAGCACAACAATTGGATGGGTATGTTGCCTCTGTGAAGGAGGAGAGTTACCTTTAATAAAGAGTCTTAGAGATGTTCTTGCTCCAGTCTCCGGGAACATTTTTTATGTTTATTTCTTAACAAGTTCAACTAGGTTATTACATGTTGCCCAACATTTGGAAGCAACAAGGCAATTAGACAAGTGATGAAGCACCTGCATTCCCAAATACATTCAATTGGTTTCCTGACAGTTACCAATACTTAATAGATTGAAGGAAAATACATATGATGAACCACATACAAGGTTTGTAAAGACTCAGATAAAGTTAACTAATGAAATGGTCATCACCTTGCAAACTACAATCTTCGGAGTACAAAAGAGTAAGGGAATGATCATTGTTTAGAAAATGTTGTCAAAGAATCATCGTCTATTAACCCCAATAGCTGACCACACCATAGACCCGACTGTCCATATCACTCTCACTGTTTCCTCTGGCTATAGAAGGTATTGTCAATGCCATACAAAACACTCATTCCCCTATTCCACTTCTTTGATTTTTTTTTTTTATCTTAATTTATATAATCAATCCCTATACTAAATTCCAAGACGTTAACCAAGCGAGCATCCCAATGAGCTTCTCCTAAAAACTACATCCTGCATAGGTTTCTTTGTCACAACACTTTAATTCACACTAAAAATAGCATTGACATGGAGTTAAAAGATGTGAAGAAAATGAGTTATGGACAACAAGGAAGATGCTAAAAGAAAAAGAATCGTCATAATTTCCATTCAAATCAAAAGTAAAATTGAAGGGAATCGGATTTGTCAGACCTTAATTCCACCCATTTCAAGTGTAATCTGACCATGAAATAGGTCCGAAACTGGTATGGGAGGAAAACCATTAATAGAGATGTCAACATCCATGACTGACTCATCGTCAAATTCTATCCCAGTTAACTGAACACAAGGCAATAAGATAAGCATAAAATCTTAAAACTATCAAATGAAATATGTAGAAAGTTACCTCTCCATTTGCATTAGAATTCAACCGAACATGTTCAGTTAGCATAATACCCCTCGTAAAAGGCATATACACTAGGGGTGAAAAGCTGACAGATTATGAAAGAAATTTCTATCTCAGAAACATTTTATCTTTTTTTAGACTGTAGAACAAAGATTGCCTGAAAGAAAGAATCTAGTTTGTTTATAGTTTTGACTCAAGTATAATAACAACGATCTTCTGGTTTCGAAACTAAAGAAGTCTTTGCGCCAGATACAAGTCATATTGCAGAGATTGGAATAATGACTCATGAAGAAGAGTCCATATCTCTAATTTTATGGACTTCAACAAATACCAATGCATGCAAACCCTTTTAAACTTTATAATTAGAAAAAGAGTAGCTACGAAGAATAATCTAATTTAATCAAGAGAGAGGCTTAAAAATAGGTGTGGAACTTACAACACTGTTGTTTTGGGAAACTGATAGCAACATCAAAATTGTTAATTTTCATTGTTGCCTCAAGTTCAAAAGACATATACCACGATCCACCAATCACTGCTTTTCCACCCTTCTTTTCTTTAACTGCTTCTATAATCTTATCAGCATCTTTAATATCTCTCAAACAGAATATATTTTTGGCTTCACCTCCTTGCACAAGAACGTCTTTCACGGCTATATCGTGTGAAATAGTTACCAATAAGCAGACGAAAGGGGACTGAGCCATTGTGGAAGATGGATACAAATACAAAACTATCTTTTAGCAAGGAAAACTACACATGATAATTCTTAACATTCGTCGTAGAGAGCAAACTTCAAAAGAGGCATTTATATACTTACTTTACTACCAGTTGCAATGATCAAAACATCATACTTGAAGATTGCTCCAGCTGCACTTTCAAGAGTCTTGGAAGAAAGATCCACATTTACTATTTCAGTGTTAAGAATCAACTCTATGCCTGTATGTAACAATAGATATAACGCGGTGTCAAACTAATAATACATATGTATACTTGCTTTTGAAAATAGAGAAGGATTAAATATCAAACAACTCTAGCAAGCCATGACCCTACTATAGATTTTCGGTAGAAAGGTGGTGTATTGAACACTATTGTTGTTTTCAAATGATCATTTCGACTAGCAACTGGTATTTTGATAGAAACATGAAATTAATTATCACTTTTCTCAGTATACCACTCTGGAAGTAATCTCTGCCCTCCACTTCCAACACATACATGAAAATCAGGGAGCCTTACAGGGTCTGTAAAACAGAAATAGGAATGAAAATTTAGTGTAAAATACTTATGTCTTCAATATTAGCACAATGTGTTTAAATAGCGTAATACAATGGATCATTCTGTAGGGAAAAAAATGTTGAGGTTTGAATTGGTTGCAAATTGTTTAAATTGGCAAAAATCGCTACTTTCAGGAAGTAAGTATTCCTTGCTTAGAACTGGACGTTCATAAGGAGCAACCTGAAATAATAATAATAATAATAATAATAATAATAATAATAATAATAATAATAATAATAATAATAATAATAATAATAATAATAATAATAATAATATGGCATTGCTTATAGGAGTTGATTTGAAGTAATTGTAAGAGTTGGGAACATGTAAGCTGAGAATTGAGAGCATACAACTTCTTTTGAAATAATTGCAAGGTCGCCGGGTTGAACACCTTTCTTATCAAACTCTCTTGCTGCATAACCCTGCAAACCACCCACCAAAATCTAATCAAGAAGATTAGAATAGTACAAGAAAATTGGAAGAAACTGAAAAAAAAAAAAGTATCATGATAAATACATGCATACACATTTGAGAACAACACAAGACATTCATTTTATATTGGATGATCAAACAGAAAAGAGAAGAGATGATTCAGACGACGGGATTGAACTTACAACAGCAACACCACCACCAAGGATGATGTACTTGAATTGGTTCTTCATCTCCTTCCCCATTGATCTGATGAATCAACAGGCAGCTGCTGCAAAAGATAAAGCTGACTTGTTCTTATTCTTGTTTTTGTTCTTCATATCATTGCTTCCGAAAATGTGTGAGTCCCGTGCGAAAGAAAACTTCCTACTATGTCTATTTTTAGAACGCCTTACATGGACAGACTAACTGGGTTCCGCTAGTTTTGCCCCTGTGGCCGGGCAGGGTGCTAAAAATAGAAATTATTAGCAAGTGATAACTAGTGAGTCCTTAGCTATGTTATTAAATATGCAGCCACGCAGTGAGCACAGATAGAGTGAACTATTCTTTTGCCTTTTACTAAAGAATATTGTATGTTCATTGCACTTAGCGGCATACACCACTTTTTTGAGGTTTTCCATTGAATTGGAGAACCATAAAAAAAAAAACTATGTTATTAAATCGGTGATAATCTCTAATTTATTTTTTCTCTCTAGAGCGTCACGATTTTTGAATTAGTTGTTCAAATCATCCCTTGGTCGAGTAATCAACATTTTTTGATTGATTTACTGATTAATCACGACTAGTCGCTTTCAAAACTCAATGGTTGATTGGTCCATCACAATGTGTTTTATTTTAAAAAAAAAAATTTAATTGATTTAACCTCAAAATACCTGCCATAAGGCAATACCAAAAGTGTGTGAAGATTATATATACACACACATATATGAAATTTTTTGAAATCACGCATTGCTTATGTAAATCTACTCTATGCTTGGTGTCATGTATATACATCATAGCATTTGTCATACATCCATCCAAATAGAGAAAACAACAAAAAACAGTGGGATGTAAGTATGTTTAGTTGTATGGTATTTTCAGTAATCTATGTATGTAAGTAAGAAGAATAAAAACTCATTTGTCATACATCCGTCCAAGTTCAGGGAACTTACACAAAAGTGCCATCCATTGAGAACCTGATCCCAAGCAAGATATCAACTAAATACTTCATCCTTCCATTTTTCTGACAACCTGAATGAGTTGTTTCATTATATTATTATATTGTTGTACTCTAGGAAACCACGTTGAATGAAAACATATACTCTAGTCATATAAGTCAAATAAAGAGGCTAGACCATGGCTAAAAAAGGCCTAACTTCAAAACTGAGCTTCATGATATGGTCAATAAATCCACGAAAAATAGTAATAAAAACTAAATGATCTTTAAGAGCTCGAATTCTAAAACGTGTATGTTCAGCTAAGCAGAACCAAGATCACATAATATAGTTTTTGCATGTTGCATAAACTAGAAAAATATGGTGTAGTTAATTGATAACGGTTGGTCACACTAGATTGTCTTACCACGGGATGAGATGGAAGGAAATGTGCCAAGTGTTTATTCACACCAATTGGGTCCATGCCATAAGCGTGTTTCTCAATTACAGAAAAGAAACAACCAAAATGAATAAATGAACACACAAAACCATTCAAGCTATGCATGTCACATAACTTACAGGATGTCATTGTACCAAATTCAGAAAATAGCTCCTTTAGTTTTTCATCGTCGATGCCATCATCGATTTTTTTAAATAAAGATTAGCTCCTTGTAATTTTCTAACCTTCCATTTCTTTCTTGTTCAAACTTGGCCTTCAGTTCAACCTCCCTTTTAGATTTTCTATGTGCCTTTCCATCATAACAATTGCACTGGTGATGGTAAAACATAATACTTGCTTAGTAAAATGATCCAAGTAACAACCTAAGAAGCAAATGACGGTAGTAAATCCACCTATTTTTCCAAAAACAATAATAAGCGAAAATGGAATTTGAGCAATGCTTATGCTACAAAGATTTTCCAGAGAACATCAAATGGTGGGTCATTCTCTAAATACACAAAACAAACAATCACTACCATGCTTCGATTCCATTATTATGTAAAGAAGAAAACCCAATTATATGCAGGAAATCAAAGTCAAGCCAAAGGGGCAACCAATTATCACGAATTAATCAAGCAATTGGAAACCCAACAACGAAATCAAACCCAAAAACAAAAGGGGAAAACTCACCAGTACTGAACAACTTTACATCTAAAACACCTGGTGGTGGTAGCGCATTAACAAACAACACATTGAGTCTGGTGAACGGTGAAAGCAGCCCCGTACTCGGCTGCAGCTTCAAGCTCGACCCTTGCTGCCTACTCTGATGCCATGGCCACAAGGCACATGATTTTCTTCTTCTTCTCGACCCAATTCTGCTATTTCTACCTGATTAAGAAACTCACAATTGACACAAAGAAGAAGAAGAAGAACATGAAGCTAAGACCTAGAAACTCTAGATCTCTGAGAACCAGCATTGATGGCGCACCACCGATGCATCCAATTCTGCCACCACGATTACTCGCTAGTTCTCATTGTCACAACTCCTCTGCTTCGGATCAAATCAACTCACCTTCTCTTCACTTTGCTTGCTTGAAGAGGCGTTTGTTCCTGAGTGAGTGAAATGGAAAGGTGAGAAAAAGAAATTGGATAGATGAAAGAATGGTAGAATCCAGATCTAAAGGGAACCAATGCAGAGAGAAATAATGGCAGTGGATGAGAGAAAAAGAAGATTGAAGGAGCACGTACCCGTTTCTTGCAGAAGAAGATGGAGTGAAGGATTGTTGTGCTCTTTTGATTTTGCTATGTTTCAGGGCAACAACAAGAGCAAAATGGAGGGAGATGTCTTTTTTGCTTTTGGTGAGAGACGTTTTCTGAAAATTTTGAGCAAAATCGAGCTGTGTTTTTTTTTTTGAACTCCCGTTCTTTTTTTCCACAGCATTCTAATATTGAAATGTTATAAAAATTGAACTTTTCATAGCACCAAGTACAAAAACGCTATTATCAAATGATATTAATGGCCAATTGTGGTGTAGTGATATATATATATATATATATATATATATATATATATATATATATATATATATATATATATATATGATAACATGAATTTACATATAAAAGAAAATAACAACTAAAAGACATGTAATTCCTCAACGAGACAAACAAGTCATTCAAATAAGTTCTTATCGTAATTAACGTAAATACTTATTTAACTTATACTTACAACTGTAAAGTTTGACCATGGCAAGTCTGACCAGAGAAATGTTAGTAAACTTTTCATCATCCACGAAATGGTTAGAAAAACAAATAGATTTAATATCTCAATTTAATAGAATTCATCAACCCATGAATTATTTATCTTAAATGAATTATTCATTTATAATGAATTGATCACCTTAGACTATATCACATTCGCATCTCCTTTGTGCTGAAACATGTCTGTATGTCTCTCTAATATAAAGGAGAACGTCTCCTCATCCATGCCTAAGTTGGAACATCACTTACATGCATGCATCCCCGGATACTCCTAACTATATGAGTACTATAGAAGCCAATCTTAGGCTATCAATGGGCATAAGATCTCAGGTCTCATTTTTTTACAGATAAATAATCAAGCTTTATTTTAAGTATTTCATAAAACCACCCCTTTCTGCAATACCCAACCCGAATGTTACTTAGTTTCTCTTTAAGAAAGGGGGGCCCTTCTCCGCAAGACCTACCCGAAGATTACTTAGTTTCTCTATAAGAGAGGGATATCATAAAACAACAAGAGGCGTTCTAAGGGATACAATTTCAATGTGATTAAATATTTTTTATAAATTCAATATTATCCGTATCTCCAAATTTGTATCACACAATTCTTCCACAATGACATTTGTCAATCATAAACAAATCCACCACAATATTCACCCATTTAAATAACATGCTACCAACACATACAAGATAGATATGCAAACAAACATATGATTAGTGAAATGTTTAATAAACAAAACATACCAAAAATCTATGCAAAGTCATTCCGGATATCTTGCACTTTTGAGATAGATTTCAATATAACCTAGCCAGTACAAACATCCATCATATCTTGGCAATCATACCATACTATCACATATTGGCAACCACACCTTACTAACATCATCTACATAGGTTATAGGTATGAATGCAAATATATTTATAATTCATTGTATATAAATTGCAATTCAAAATTAACTAGTTTAACAATGCCATCAAACTAATATGAAATATGCTTAACTATAATATCAAACATTATCAATAAATAATGACAAGTTATATATTAAAAATAGTCTAAAACTAAAGTGATACTCATGACATAACTTCAAATACCACAAACATTAATAAAATATATTTGATACATAACTTTTGATTGATCATAAGGGTGAGAAATTCTCACCAAGTTATTTTACATACTCCAAGAAGCACAAATTAAATCAAAATGAAACCTAATAAGCCAATCAAATCTAAACATGGAATTGTTTGCATAATAAAATTTAACCCTAATATATAGATTAATTTAAACAAAAATATAAAAGAGAATGAAGAAAACTTCCCGATTGATTCACACAATAGATACCTCATGGAACATACTTTTGAGGATATAAGTTTGCCAGTATGCATCCTCTTCAAAGTCATAAACTTGTCTGGCAAAAGGAAATTGTGCTTGCCTGTAAGTAAGACCTTCAAACAAATTCATGAACCTTTCTATACACTACACCAAATTGGCATTTTTGTAATAGCCCCCAAAACAGTATCACTTTTGAAGTGTAACAATCCACCTAACAATTTTACACATTTTCACAAAACAAAATGATACAATAATTGTATCACCATGAAGAGTATGGTTATAAAAGTGATACTATTCATGGTGATCCAACTTATTGTATCATTTTTTTTGTGTTACTGTTTTTCATTTTTTGACTAAATTTAGTTTTGACTTGAAATTGTTTGGTGGATTGTAACATCTCAAAAGTGATACTGTTTTGAGAGTTGTTACAAAAGTGCTAATTTGGTGTAGTGATAATTGTGTCCGAGATTTCGATGTTTATGTTATGAAGCTTTTGTGTACCCCCACTAATTGTCGTATTTCTCATTTAATATTCAATTTTTGATTGGGAGAAAATTCCTCTGAAAACCACGCCCACTCATGAGATTTGATGGATCTCTTTTAATAAATAAATCACACTCACTTATGATATTTGATGGTCATGTATCTTTTAAGTAATCAAAATAAGGTCTTCATGGAGAGCTGATTGCCCATAAAAGTGATTATTATCTCAAGTTGATTAAAGGAAAACAAAAAATAGTGTCTTGGATACTATTTCCATTAAGTATTGATGATGCCAAAGACCAAATGAACCTGAGTTAAGCTCAGTCCAAGTTTTAGTGGTGGTGGTATTTATAATAATAATGTTGCGTCTAACTATTTCAATCAATTATTAGTGTGTTCAGAAATTCTAGCTGGCCTGGGAAATCGGCCTGGTTTGCTCCCTGGGAGGGGCAAAAATACATTTTTTTCCCCTCCTCCTTAAACACACAGCTCCAAAAAGTGTTTAAGGAAGAGGGGCAAAAATGTATTTTCGCCCCTTCGAGACAGCAAACCAGGCCGATTTCCCAGGCCAGCTAGAATTTCTCGTGTGTGTTTCTTGGCATTCACCTGTTCGGAAGAGAGTATTTAAACCAAATCATAGTTTTCTACGTGGTCCGCCCCACCAACCCCACTAAAGGCTTCTTTTTATATAGACTACTGAACCGTTTATAAAGCTAACCCAGAAAGTTTTTGTAGTTTATCAATTCTCCAAATACCTGAGCAGATAGCAGAAAGATAACTAAGAACACCAAGTTGTTGATCATCACAAAATCTGGAACCTATATGTAGATTGAAAATCTAACATGTCTCCAGACAAAAATCAAACTCCAAACCTATTTGAAGTCAAGAATGAGATCAAAATGACACAACTAATTGAAAAAAATAAGGGAAACCAAATAAAGGATGAAAACTCTTCTTCTTCTCTCTCAACACTATTCCCCCTTCTGTTATTCCTTCATTTTCCTATTAATTTGTTTTCTAAAAAACACTGTATGACCAGAGCATTACCATTTTCTTTTATCTCCACCGTATGACTCAACAATTTTAACCCCAAAGTTAGGTTAAAATACCATTAGGTTTTCAACCAATGTTACTTGCACCAAAAAAATTTAATATTATTTAAAACAATCACTATTAACAAAAATGTAATATCTAATAAATCAAACACTAACTAAACTACCATCTAAGGTATTAGTTTAATTACTTTTTTTTACCCATATGTTATTATGACACATGCGATATTATTCAAACATTAATAAAGTATTAATTGGTTGAAGTCTAAATACGAAGAAAATACTAATTTAAAGATAAATACAAATTTAAGTAGTATTAAAAATACTAATTTAAAGATAAACTAAGTAATCCTCGAGTTGAGTCTTGCGAAAGGAGGTAGTTTTTGAAATGCTTAAAATAAGGCTTGATCATTTATCCATAAAAAAATGTGAGGTGAGATTTTATGCGCATTGATAGCCCAATAGTGACTTTTTGGTACTCATATAGTCAGGAATATCCAGGGATACATGCTCATATGTGATATTCCCACTTAGACATGGATAACGAATAAGTTCTCTTTTATATTGGAGAGGCATATGGACATGTATGTTCAGCACGGAGGTGTTGCGAATGTGGTATAGTCTAAGGTGATCTATTTGTTGACAAATTCTGATTAATTGAGATATTAAATCTATTTGTTTTTTCTAACAATTTCGCGCAGGATGGCAAATCTACTAACATTTCTGCAGGTCAGACCTGCCATGGCCAAACTCCAGAGCATAAGTACAGGTTAAATAAGTATTTATGTTAAATAAGATAAAAACGTATTTGAATGACACATTTGCCTAATTGAGAAACTACGTGTTTTTTAGTTGTTATTTTCTTTTGTAATATATATTCATGTTATCATGTACCTATTTATTGATTTTGGAATAAATAACTTACTCATACCATCTTAATGGCTGACCTAAATGAGCTTTGGATTCTTGGGTACATTCATTTGAAAATGTAATCGACTAGCTTTGTCTCTGGTTTAGGGAGTTTTGAGAAGAATTGTTGGAGGGCTATTTTATAGGGCGATTATCTGCAAAGAGTTTTCTAGTTAGTCCTTTTGTTTACTTCAATTTTGTAATAAATGTTTCAGCTATTGTTGTTAATATATATAGTTTTTTTTGAGTTGTTGAATTTTCACGTCCCAATTTTAACAGAAAGTGATATTCCTACTTAGATTTAAGGAATGTCAAATTCTTGAAAATTCAGGGCATGACACTTAATGCACGATCTACTGGGCAATATGATAATCACTAAAGATGTCTAGCAAATAGTCAAATTTTTTTTTTTTAATTGTTCAATGGATTCACTTGGGGAAGGACAAAAATGACACTGATTGTCAAATTGTTAATAGTTGTGATACTAATTTAGATTTTCTACTTTGGAAATTATGTTTACTAAAAAAAAATTTCAAATTTGTAATTTGGTTTCTTAGGTGTGACAACTTTCTGGTTGAATTTAGGTTTTTTTTTTTTTTTTTTTTTTTTTCCACTCATTAGTTTATATCTATTGGAGTTTGGCCTTTGTTTTGAAAACTAATCGAGTCTAACACTCATTTTTTGACGAAACCATTAAATTCATGTCATTGACTGGTCAAAACTAATTTGTGAATCATTTTACACTTACTTTGAATTAAATGAGTTTATTTTTAAATAATTCATTCTAATTTCTGAACTCTAATACTTAAAATTGTCCCCACCCCCAAAACTGAGTTTAATTTTTTGAGCCGCAATAATTTGTTAAGAGTAAATATAGGGAGCGAGGGAAGGTCCAACACCGCTCACATTCATCGAGATGCAAGGTGATGCGCATCTCGAGGAGGGTGGGCAGTGTTGGCCCTCCCTCGTTCCCTAGAATGGGCGATTTGTTAAAGGTTAAGGTGTGATAGTTACCCATCTTCTCTGCCTTCATCCTCTCCGGCCCGCGCCTTCATCTCTTAACACAACTCCGTGGGTGAGAGAGAGATCTGCAAGATCGAGGAGGATATCTGAGGTCTGGCAAGAAAACTGAAAGTGCGAGGCGGAGGAGGAGATCTGCTAGGAAATTGAGATTTCTGCGAGGTATAGGATCTACGTCTCTTTGGAGAAGGCGGAGGGCCCGCTCTTCAACTTCTTAAAGTAAAAGGGGGGTCAAATGAATCGGGGCTGCTGCTAACCAATCTGAGGGACTCTGTACTATTTCTTTAAATTTATTGTCAAAAAGGTCCAGCCATGAGATCATTCTACTACACCAGATGATGTGAGAAATTAATTAAGGATGGAATTTTTTAATTGGAATTATATATACTTTCTCTCCAAAATGTAACGATTAATACTTCTCCATTGGGACAAGAGGGGATTAGATGGAACCTTAAGGGCTCGTTTGGTTACTTGATGGAATGGGAATGGGAATGAGAATGGTAATGAAAATGGAAATATGTATGTTTGGTATACTCTTAAAATGGTAAGGTGGTAATATAAAATTTATTTCCAAAAATACCCTCACTTAAAAATCAAAAACCCCAAACCATCCCCACTATCTCTCTTTATAAGTCAACTCTTCCCCTCTTTTTTTTTCTTTTTTTTTGTGACATGGTGGGTGGTGGATGTCTTCACAGGGAGGGTGGGTGAGGAGGTGGTGAAGGGTGGGTGAGGTGGTGGTGGTTTTTTGTGACAGTGGGTGAGGTGGTGGTGGTTGTTTGTGACAGTGGGTGAGGTGGTGGTGGCGGGTGGATTTCATGAGAACAGAGGGAAGAAAAGATTACAGGGGGAGGGTGAGGAGGGTAAAAATGGTCATTAGGTAACCTTGACCATTACAATGGGAATGGTAATGACCATTCATAGGGGGAGGTAGGAATGGTCATTACAACCAGATCTGTAATGGAGATTACCATTACAATGATTTTTTGCTTCACCAAACAAAGGAATGTAGTTGACCATTGTAATAGCCATTACATTACAATGGTCAAAAGGATAACCAAACACGCCCTTAGTTGATTGACTAACTCCTTACCTTGGTTCATTTCATTGATCAAAAGATATCTGTCCCGTTTTCTTAATTTATTATTTATTTCTTAAAACAAAAGACTACTTCAATTATTATTGGATTAAAAGACCGAATTGGAAGGGGTGTTCGAATAGTTAAAGGAAAAATTTGAATGATGCAACAAAGCTAAAAATGTTTTATTTAAGACTAATTTTTGGTGTTGGAAGCAGCAGAGATATAGGAAGAATTGGGGGTGTGCTGCTCCGACCTACTCTGGAGGTGGTGGTGGCAATTGGGGGTTGGGATTTGGAGGTGGGTTACTACTTGCAAAGAAAAGAAGACCTGCAAGGAGAAAGAAAGGAAACGGTTGGGGCAATTTTTGGATTTTAGGTTTCAGTTTTCAAAAAATATACTCAATTAATCAAAGATAAGGATTAAATGGTCTAAAAATTAATTTTGATCAGTCAATGACGTGGACTTAACGGTTATGTAAAAAAATGAATATTAGACTCAATTAGTTTTCAAAACGAGGGTCAAACTTTTATAAGTATAAACTAATGAGTGTCAAACTCAAAAAAACACTTAAATTTAATAAATTTTAATTTCCAAAAAAATTCATTAACTTGCCCTCCTCTAGACCCAGATGTACTTGGATCAATCAAAGAATAAGTAACGATCGCATTAAATAAAATCTCGATAAGGCCCTTTCCTGCATTATTGAGTCAGTGGTACAAAATTTTCCCTTTTGCTTCACAAATCTCCATTCATATAAGCTATTTTGACCATAAAGCCATCATCGTTGACCCTAGTGCAAACCCGAAAAAATGACACAACCCCTTTAAATTTCTTAAAATGTGGACTAAAGACCCATCTTGCTCACTCATGCAATTAACCTGGGAGTAGACTGCCCTCTACATAGGTTGATAATGATACAATAACCCCACCCCTCATTTTAGTACCATCCTCTTCCATCCTCACTAACAATTTTATGTTTGGAACCACACCTACTTTGGAAACATTTTTTTTAACAATTGACAACAACTAGAAAATAAATTGATTATCTCCTCAAGGTTAAGCCCCACCTTCTTCTGAAAACTCTACCAAGCTTGTGATCTCCAGTGCTTCCTAGAAACACTTCTTATCAAGGAATAATCTTATTAGAAGCAATTAACTATAACCTTAACAAATTCTTCCACACATCCCCTATTCTCAACCATGCCACGATTTTCAGAAAAGCCTGACAAATAAAAATCCAACTTTTTATTTGACCCTCTCGAAAACTGAAGTGTGGATTTATCACGACATTATTTTCTAGTTCGATACAATAAAATTAATGCAAAAAAAAAAACCAAGAGTTACCAAAGAGAAAACCCAGTCATCACTAATTTAAAATTAAGCAATGGTTCAACTATTACAATTGTCCGAAGTACCTCTTAACAAATAACTATATAATGTAGAAAAATAAATACTCTCAACAAAACTACGAAATTTATGTGTCCACTACTCCATCTAAAATAGATACAATCATAAGGAGCCACTAAAAATATTTCAAGTCTCATAAAATCGGAAAATCTACGGATAAATCACCAGCCAAAATGTACTTGCTAAGACACCTGCAAGACTTTATGGCTATGTTCATAAGAGAGCGTACACAAGAAGCACAAAGACAACTTAGTTAGCAAAAATATGGTATGAGTTATTTCTTAGTAACCCTATATTGCAATATTTAAACCATGCATATAGACAATCACATTACACAAGTAAACAATCAAACAATTAACTTTTAATTAACATATCAATAGAGTAACACAAAAGAAATGTAGTTTCTCATTCCAGTGAAAATATAACATAAACTAAACACTAATTAAATAAAATATCAATAAATAAAATATTAAGATCATATTTGGCCACCATCGAATAGGCCAACCTGTAAAACAAATAAAAGTTATAAAAGACCCACTCCTGAAAAATAAAGCTAGTTTTACACAAAAGTAACAAAAAATATAGCAAGACTATCAGTAAGAATTTAACGCAAAATTGGAGCAAAATTTGCAAAAAATGCTATTTTCTAAAAAGGTTCGTAGAATCAAATTTTCTACTAGACAGGACAAACTGTGTCCGGTTTTGATTAAGGGTTTAAATAATATCTACATTTCAATCCTGACATATCAAAATTATTTTTCCAAACCAGGTAACTGAGAATTTTATTTCTCTTAATTATGTTAGTGTTTTCACCTTAATTATTGCCACAATAGCAATTTTTCCTATCCCGCTAGCACAAATACTCAATGTGTCTCCCCTATATCTAACGACTTTTATGACTAATAATGACATGCACGGGGTATACATCTCGGGTTATCGTTCCGGTTGGAAGGTTAGACTATACGTTGCATGGAAAATCACACACTCGCCTAATCATAAGATCTAGGTAAACAATATCTGTCGCCTGGACAAGACCTAGAGGTAAATAACATCTCTCACTTCGAGGTAAATCAATTATCATTTTATTTTCATGGGCTATCAACAATAAAATATTTTTTCTCAAATTCTTTTTCACGAGGATTTCATCACATGAAAAACCCATAGCCCAAAATCAATTTTTTTTTTCTGGAGTTGTGGCAATAACTAAGGATTTTTCCTACAAGTCAATTTAGCTGCCTTCGTGTAAGTTTTCGCTGTATCCAAAATACTTATCTATATGTCACATGGGTTTTACGTTCTCGTAATTAAGCAATTATCAATTAAAACAGTTCACATAAAAAATACCATTATTCTATTTCAATCACAAGGCCTTCAACTTTATCAATAACATTTCTGAAGATTGTTACAATTATCCATCGATAGTCTTACAACAACCTCAAGAAAATGGATGCGCTTAATAGTCATTTGACATGTTTATCAATATAAATTTTTAGAACATTTCAAAAATAATAACAATATTAACAATAAAATTTTTTTAGACTATAAGCTTCACACCAACATGACAAAATCATAATGTCACACATAAACATAAAATCACACTTAGAATGTGTTTGTAATCACACATGTGTAGACACATTTATTACTAATAAACAATTTAGTTATCAACTCCTAGAGACAATAAGAGAAAGATTTGTATTATGCAAATGAAAAATTCTAAATGACGAGGAAATGGGCGAGGAAACGGGAGAGGGGTTGGGTGTGACTTTGAGGGGGATGAGTGGTAAAACCCCACCCCTCGCCCCTTTCCTCGACACCTAGAAGGGCTGAACAATCACACATACCCCGACAAAATGCATAATTAATGGCAAGGTTTACATCACAAACTAATAATCAATCATTTTGCATTACACACAAATTTATACCTCAAACACCTACAATAATATCTAACCACATACAATTAGTTTGCAATCATGCACGTACATAAAACATTTTAACAATAATATCTAACCCATAAGATCCACTAATTTCAATCATGGTTCTATATTATATTATTTAATTATGAACCAAGAGGGGGGATAAACAGATTAATGCACCAAAAATAAGTCCAAAGTCCTTCAATAAGCTAAATTTTCGAAAAATCATGAATTGACAAGAGAAATTCTAAATGGCGAGGAAATGAGCGAGGGGAGGGAGGTGGCAGGGTGGGGACCGTTCACCTCCCTCAGGACGCGTGCAGTCAATTTTTGTGCGCGCATCCCGAAAGATGATCTAACCCAGTTCAATCACTCGCACTGCACACGTGCATACATGCGCGCCTACATGTGCTCACGAAAGTTCCTCTTCTTCTTATTTTTATTTTTATTTTATTTTATTTTCTTCTCTTCCCTTTTCCTTTATTCTCTTTCTTTTCATCTTTTCACAATCACACCTTTTTTTTTTGTACACAGAGGAGAGAGGAGAACATATATTTCTTTCATTCATCTCTCCCTCTTCTCTCACTGTTTTCTTCTCTTTTTAAATTGTTTCTTTGTTTATTTCTTTATCTTATCTCTGTTTTTCTCTTCTTGCTTCATCTTCATTTTTTCTCTTCTTCTTTTTCTTATCTCTCTCTACACACACACACACAAATTCGTTTCAGGATAACCCATCCAATGACCCATACTCACGTAGAAAGCAACCAATTCTCTCTCATACTCAATAACCAACTCTTTATCACGTACTCCATAACCAACTCTCTCGCTCAAGAATTGTCGTCTCATAGCAGAAAGCTTTTCAGGTTAGTTTGAAACTTTCTTCACTTTAATCTCTTCAATTTAATCTTTCACACTAATCTCTCTCACACTAATCTGTTCACTTTAATCTCTTCATATAATCGATTTTATCTCTCACAGATCTCTCTAATTAATCTCTCATATATCTCCCTTCTCAACAGATTAGTTTTATATTTTCTGAACGTTGGTTAGTTTTATCTCTTCACTGTTGAACATTGGTTACAATTTGTTATGGGTAGAACATTTGATTTTTTGTTTTGGGCTGTAGTTTCCCTCAATTTTTCAGTTTTGGTTGTACTTTCCCTTTCAATTATGTAGTCTCAACCATTCGATTTTTTAGTTTTGGGTTGTATTTTCACTTTCAATTATGTAAATTTAGTTTCTTAGCTTGAAATCTCTTTCAACCATTCGATTTTTCAGTTTTGGGTTGTAGTTTCCCGTTCATATATGTAAATTTAGTTTCCATATGTTAGTATGGTTTGTAGTTTCTCTGTACACTTCAGAGTTCTAGCCTTTATATGAGATTTTGATTGCCTGTCTGATTGGCTGTGTTGAGTTTCCCTATTTGATTTTGATTGCCTGTCTGATTTTGAAATATGGATTGTATGTATAGTTTTAATTTGATGAGTTCTATGGAATATGGGTTATATGTTGAGTTTTTGTTTTTATTCTGATTGCCTGTTTGATTGTTGAAACACTTGCAGAGATTTTGATTACCAAAGGTGATTATATGCATAGTTCATATTCTCTGTCTTAATAGTTATATATGCTAATTACCAAAGGTGATTATATGAAGAAACATATATGCTAATTATGTTTTAGTGGGAATATGTTTCTTTTGGTTGATCGAAGGTTTCTTTTGGATAATGAATCAGGTGCCAAGTTTTGCATTTCGAAGAGAAGGGGAGCAGCAGAAGAAACCCGCTGACAAACCCAATATTCTTTTGGTTTATTAAAAGGTACGACATTGATCCCCTTGCTCATTCAGTATTCTCTCATTCTAATTCGATTTCTTATGATCATTTCCTGTTTTCAATCTGAAAATTTAGTGAAGGTTTTCGGTTAATTTGCACTAGGTCGTATAAACTTATTCAATTTTAGTGTTGATTCGATGCATTTTCAATTTCTCGATCTGGGTATTCTGAATTTTGCATAGTAAGGCACATCTAGAAACCATCCTCATTGTTTGTTTTACATTGTATAGATAAGAAGACTGTGTCGATGTGTTGGTTTTTTGGTTTTTTGGTTATTGATGTATTGGTTTATAAAATGGGTTTTGATAGTCAGTCTGAATCTATCAGAAATGTAAGGTATGCACAGTGCCACAAAATGTCAAATACTTCATGGGGACTACAACCCTCTAATGTAAACACTTGCTATTGTGTTTGGAATATGTAATATAAATGAAGGTATGGGTTTGCGGCATGGGTTCCACCATGAATTTGCATGCCAACTTTGAGGAAGTCAGAGGGGTGAGTTATGCTTCATTTTATTTCATATACATGCCCAAGTTCTTATCTGAATTTGTTGTATTTTTTTGTTTTTGTTTGTATACATTACCTTAACATGATAATGGCATAGAAGAGGGAGCCAACTAAGATCTCCAGTTTCTTTGTATAACACACTTTTGAAATGACAAAATGACACACTGTCCATGCCAAAAAATAAAAAATATTAAAGAACTACTAATAAATTTAAACATGTAGAAATATTAATTGATTTTGATATTAATCTAAAATGAGGGTGTATAAATGTATGGTCTATTCCATAAAATTGGCTTTAAACTGTGCTCCAACTAAAATTTAGCCTAAACCCTTTACAGATAATAGCCTTGGAATGATAGGGATGGCAATGGGGAATGTATGGTTTAGCAATATGTATACTTCGAAGACCTATCCAAATAACAGAGTAAATTGCAAACCTAGACCTCCTACCCCTTTCCTGCTTTGAATAAATGTGTGAAACCATACATGTAGATGTAGTTGAGAGCTCCTACTGCATGTAGACAATAGAGGCTGCAACATTACGTTGTACCGATGCATACAATGCATTCACTAGAAATGATTGTAAGTGTGAATCCATACGTGATGATAAATAAAAACGGTCACACCATGGAGCCGTACACGTGTCATGATGATTTCAAGGAATTATGGCCTCAAGCGTCAGCCCAACACTGATCCAGCCCAAACGATTTTAAGCCCGCATAACTGCGGTTCACCAGGCAGACCCGAACTCTCACAGCATGCTAGGCCAACAACTCTCATAGCTATCCTCAATACCCGTAAGCTCTCTTCAGGCAAGTATCTCGAGGATCGGCTTCGGACGGGCAACTAAAGCCGTTCTCTTCTTCCAACTAGAAAGCAAACACCAGAGTGTCTTCCACATAGGGAAACTCCCTTCTGCGGATTGCTTTTGGATTGTGAACTATCCGCCGTGTATCTAGGAGCATAGAGCTAACTGAAAACTTCCCTCCTATAGCACGACTCCTAATTAGGGAGGGATCTCCACGAAGATATCCTTCCTAAACTACGCCTACGATGGCCTGGTTAAACCATGACTTCTTACACTATAAATAAGACATGAGGTTGGCAAGCTAAGGTACGCTACAAATTTCCTGTTACAACATTACACCTTTCTTAGAGCCCTGTCTGATTTTAGCATCGGAGTGCCATCGGCCACCCCACGATGGTTTGTGGCTCACGTGTGTTACGTGTGTAGGTCAACAAGACTAGGTCAAAGCAGGGAGCAAAAAAAGACAACATCAGTTTGGCGCCGTCCGTGGGGACGACATAGTTGATAACTTTACACTAATCGTCGTCTCCTATCAAAACACAGATAGATGGTGACCACCAGGTCACGCAAAAACGGAGAACCAAGGGACACGTCCAACACTCAGGCTATCCCTATACCGCCTCATTCAACAGTTCATGTCTTTCACAGGCAGCCAACTCACGCTTCCACGCCAACAACAGTAACGATGGACCTCAGAATCTATATGTTAGCATCTCAGATACAACATATCGCTAAGGCGGTGGAAACTCTTATGCGATAGAATCCACCACCTGCTAATGAAGACCAGGAGTAGCACAGACCCGCGCCTTCAGAAGATGATAGGGAGCAAGCGCAGGAAAGCAAGGCCCCCCATCTAATTCTCACTGGACTAAGGGAGGCTGCGCGGCTAACGCTGTGCTCACCGCGAGGACAAAGAGGCTTGGCCCTGGGAACCCCCTCTGCAGAAGGGCGCATGATCCGGACGCACTTTATCGTTTCTCCGTCCGACCATTTGTGGACCAGATAATGGACGAGGCCCTTCCAAGGAAGTTCACTCCCCCGAAGCTCGACTTCTACGACGGGACCACCTATCTTTTCAATCATTTGCGCCATTACCAGCAGACAATGGCCCTAAAAGAAGGATTCGAGTTTGTCATGGGTAGAACCTTTTCCACCGATCTAAAAAATTCTGCACTGACATGGTTCCACAGCCTTCCACCGAAGTCAATCGACTCCTTCAAAACACTTGCAAAGGAATTTATGATACGTTTCATCGGAAGCCAGTGTTTTAAAAAAGGCCCACACTACATACTCTCTCTAAGGCAGAGGTCCGCCGAGACGCTCTAAGAATATGTCACGCGCTTAACAACAAGCTGACCCTCATCAACGGGTGCAGTGAAGATACAGTCGTGACGACCTTCACTACGGGCCTCAGTGAGGGAAAACTTTTCGAGGACCTCACCTTGGAGCCCCCTTTGGACATGGCGGAGCTTCTCAAGAGCGCCCAAAGACACATCACTCTAGAGGAGTGAAGGACCGCTAAAAGGGAAATCGAAGGTGACAAGAAGCCCTCCTCTCTTAAGGACACGAAGGAAAGAAAGAGATGCGAGGACAAGGAACAGAGCAAAAGGAAGTACATCGACAACAGGTCGGACCTTTGTCGGCTCAAGCAGGAGAAATCATCCAACTACGTTGGATCCAGGGCCGTGTCACCCCTAAGAGCTAGCATGTCAAACGTCCTTAACTCCATGAAAAGCTCGGAGGAACTGAAGTGGCCCCCAAATATATGCGAAGATCCTTCCAAGCGTGACAACAAAAAATACAGCGCGTACCACAAGAAGGGTGACCACAACACCAACGACTGCAAGAGTCTGAGGTATGAAGTTGAATATTGGATCCGCAAAGGCAAACTGAAAGAATTCCTAAAATCTGATAAGCAGTTAGAACATACTAGGAACAGGGGGGAGTCGGTTAAAGAGATAGAGAAGGAGATTTCAGGTATAATCTATGTTCTTCATGGAGTCGGACCGAATGAAGACCAGTGGGACCGAATGGAGTCGGACCGAATGAAGACCAGTCTTATTTTAGATTAATTATTAAATTTTTGTGTTTTTGTAGAATGTGGAGCTGTAATGAAGAAATCAGAGAAAATGTAATAAACAAATCTCAGACGGTGACTTCAGAGGAAGTGGAGGTGAAAATAGCCTAAGCCCATAACCTAAACTCAAAACCAAGCCCATAAACTCAAATCCAAAGAATATTCTCCCATTTATCCCATATTCAGATTTGATTTAGGCCTTAAATCACTCAATGAATCCTCCCCTTTAAGTTGTCCATATTCATTTTTCTAGTTATCTATAAATACAAGGGAAATAAATGAGAAAAACGGGAGGAAGAGAAGGGAAGAAAAAAATATTAGAAGATCAAACCCTCTTCCTCACAGTGATTCTCATCACCACCATCACCATCACCACCTCTTTTTCTTCTCCATTAAACACCACAAAACCACCACCATCTAGACCTCTCTCGTTGCCTCTCTCTTTCAGCCACACAGCGTCGCCAACGCCACCTGCCCGTCCTGCTCGATCTCTCACCTGCTTGTCCTGTTTGAGCCCTCTCTCTCTTTTGCTCACAGCCACAGCAGCCACGCTGCAGCCTGAGCAGCAGTCGGCACCGAGCTCTCTCTCGGCCTCTCTTCGTCTCGGCTTCTCTTCGTCTCAGCTTCTCTTCGTCTCGGCTTCTCTTCGTCTCGCCCTCCGACCATGCCTGCGCAGCCCGCCTGCTGGCAGCGCCCTATTTCACTTGCTCGCACACCGGACAACCCTCCTGCGAGCAGCGACCTCGCTTGCTCCATTCCCGCCTCCTATCTCCATTTGAATGAGGAAGAAGGCTTGGGGCGCTAAATGCACCCCAGTCCTCTTACTCTCTGTACCACCACATGCAATATTAAGAGACAAGTTACTGGCACCCCCTGTTTCATGCCGAGCTCTCTGAGCTTGATGTGTACTGCCTGGATTCACTGCTGAGTACCACCGCACCGAGGCGGCGACAAACCAAAAGGGTTGTATAATTTATTTTACTGACTTAAATGCTTAATTGTTAATTACAATTTTATTTCAGAAATTTGATAAATTGCTTTCACCTTTCATGTTCGATTAAAACTTGATATGTTTGGTAGTTAGATTCACATTTTATCAATATTCAAAGCATGTGCTAAAAATTATTAAGCTTAGACTTTGATTAAGTGTGCCTTAAAAAGACACTTAATGCTTGGTAAGAGTTTATTTGCTTGAGAAAAATTGTTAATGTTTGACAAAAACTTGATATGATTGGAAATGGATTTTAATGATCACATCTTCGGTGCAAGCAAGGGATCCTCATCCTTAAAACTTCTAGTTTATAATTTCAGTAATTTAGATTTAAATATATTTGCTAACTCATCGGTGAGGTCAAACCCCACAAAATCCATCTCATCCATCTTTACCTTTTATTTTATTTTTCTTATTTTTAGTTTAGTTTCAAAAACACTGTAACCCTATTTTTCTGTAAATTAGTTTAGATAAATTCTAAAATTCAATTGCATCCACTTTCCTCGTGGGATCGACCCGTACTTGTCGTTGTCTACCAGTTAGACACCGTGCACTTGCGGTTATTACAAGTGAGTCAAATTAGCCTGTTTGTTTAGGCCAGTTAAGCCCGCAACAAGTTTTTTGCGCCGTTGCCGGGGAAAGTAGCGGTGTAATTGAATTTAAGATTTATTCACTAATTTAAAAAAACAAATAATAATAATAATAATAATTGAAAAAAAAAAATTTTATTTTTATTTTGTTAATTTATTTTTACACTCATTTCGTGTTATTTGTTTGATTTTGCAGAATACACGCTTCTCGAGGAAATTGGACTATCCTGCAAACATCAAGCAAATTTTAATTTTAATTAAAATATTTTTTTTATTTTTATTTTTTGAGGGGAGTTTAAATTTTATTTTCACCTCGTTTTACGAGTGTGGTGTAATAATTTTTGTAAACTCTATTATTTTCCATTTTTAATCACCTAAAAAAAAAACCCCCTAAATTCTCTAAGTCAAAAGAAAATATAGGGAAACAATTTTAATTGTTACCCAATAATTTCTTGTGATTTAGAAATCCGACTTCTAAGACCAAGACCAGTAAATTTATTTGCATGTGCTTGTGTGTTGAGTGAAACGGATAAAAAGAAGTCGGACATTTTTTGAATTGTGCTAACTCTTTGTGCAGAGATGAATGCGCAGACTGTAAGTACTTTTAACTCACGCAACGTATTAGTGACCGGGTGCTTTATCTAATTGTTTGCAATTGTGTGTTGGTTGTTTAAATTATGTAATTGTGGATGCTAAACTTTAGTAATTCATAATAAGCTGACCCAGCTTCTAAATAGAAACTGGTGGGACTTGATATTCCCACCTCATCACTCCAGCTGTGTGCAACCAATAGCCAAACATAATTAAAATCAGTTAGCAAGTTAGATAGAGCCATCTTTTAGGTACGGTGTTCATAGGACAACCAAAACCAAGGTGAATTCAATAATTTTTTGTGTTGACCAAAGTTAAAAGTGACGATGGATTTAATCATTCAATGAACTCCGAGAGGCCACTGCCACTGCCACAAGGGTAATTTACCCGGTACGCCGAGTCATAAGTAAGCTACGATCCACAAGAAGAATTGGTGTAACTAACAGTTTTGGGTTAGGAACAAAAGCCTCAAGTGTACATTTAACATCACATCGTTTTCACATCTATTGGCTTACAGAGCAGTAGCAAAAGGAAGTACTTAATTGGACCATTGTGACCTCATTCTCTTGTGCGATAATCCAATTTCTTTGAAATAAAACTCCAGCCTACTGATTTTGAACTTTGTGGTGTAAAGTATACACTTTTAGGATCATCTTATAGCACCCATTGCTCTGTCATAAAGATTACATAAGAAATAATTGTCCCCCAAAGATAAAAAGATAATTGATCTAAAAAACGTTGATTGCTTAGGGAGGCATGTTTCTTGTGCATTTATTGGTTGCTGATTGCGTGTGAGTCTGTGTATATTTTTAGAGTCAGTGATTTAAAAAAAAATAATAAAAAATAATAATAATAAAATAAAAAATAAAAAAAATGAACACAAGGGATTATTCAGCCTATTTTTCCGAGCAAGTCAATTCATTTTATGACATGCGACGACCTGATTATGATCCATATTTAGATTATTACAACCCAGGTTTAGCCTATCATCCTGACTTCTCATGGGCTCATGGTCAGTACCATGAAGGCCCTCTAGACACTCCTCAAGCTTTCATTCCTGATAATGAGTCTCAATTTCATCAAGTTGTTCCTCCATCCAACACATCAAGGTTAGAGGATATTTTGAACCTTTTTATAGAGCGAACATGAGAAATGCTTGAGCAAAATTTTCAGGATATTACAGAATTGACAGTTATTTATCAATAAAACTCCCAAGCTATCTGAAAACTTGAGATGACTGTGAGTCAGATAGCTGAGTCACTTCCTGAGATAGAGTCAGAAAAATTCCCTAATCAACCTATTTTTAATCAAAAGGGTCAATTCGAAATTAGTGGCACATCTGAGCCAGATGATCAAGATGTCCAATGCATTACTACCCTTAAAAATGAAAAACTGGTTGAAAATCAGGTAGAAATACCTGATATGGGTGTCATTGAGTTGTCTAGACCAATATCTTTATGTGATTCATGTGATGAGCCTGTACCACCTGGTATATCCATCGTCTCATTTACTTGCATCACATTCCCATTTACTGAGGCTATTTTCACCGATCCCTTGTTCTGTAGTGAGGATTTCAGTTTTCACCATCCTGTTGTAAAAATTATTCAATCTTCTGATTTGGAACCAGACCTAGGATGTTCCCTTTTTGGAGCACGCAAGAATCCTCTGTTGTGTATGACTACTGGTCACTTTTGGGATGTCCTAGTGTATTTGGTGCCCCATGTGATTGCTATATTTGGGTGAACTGATCCTCAACTGTTCAGGTTGTTGATATACGACCATGGACTAAGTGTTTGTCATGTTCTTCCTCTCCACTTTTCGATACACCATTTTATAGAAAGAATATTTGTCGGGCTGATGAGGTTAAACCAAGCGCTACTGGAAGGCAGCCCAACTTTTGTTGTAAAGGTGCATGTTGAGTGTGTATTTTATCTATCTCTATTAACTAATCCACAATTCTTTTGTCTCTGAGCTCTCATCGGTGGATTACTTGTGAGAATTGGTAAAATCTTCACCGCGGTAATATTGTTTTAACTTCCTCTCATGTACTTATTTCATTCATTTGTCAAAATTATTTTGTTAAACATTGAGGACAATGTTTGGATTAGGTTTGGGGGTAGGGTTCATGAGTCGGTGATTTTTTTGTAGTATTTTCTTCTTTTCTTGTTCTTAAAATAAATAAATAAATAAATAAAAAATACTTTTCTGTCAAGAAAACTTGGTCTTTTGCGATTATAAAAATGATTTTTAAAATGTTTTATGCTCAAGAAAATACAAGTCAACTTGACAAATTGGTATATTGATAAATGACTGAAAGTTTAGTATGATCCTTAAGTTAGATCTAGCTCATAAGATTTTTCAACTCGATTATCTTTGCACCATGAGCCATCTTAGCATAACTTGAAGTTGATGAGTGAAATATGCACTAGAAAACCTTAGAATAATAGTAGAGACTTGACCCTGAAAGTTTTGAGCCTTTCAATTTTTCTGAGGGGAATAATAGTAGAGACTTGACCCTGAAAGTTTTGAGCCTTTCAATTTTTCTGAGGGTTATATATAAACTCTGATTTTTCTTGAGTTCGCATTATCTCGTTGATGATCTCGGTATTCTCAATTTTCTGATAAATTGCTTTGGGAATGACATCAAAATTGAATTATTACACTAGAACTTCTTAGCTTATCCAATTGAGATGTCATAATACTGACCTGAACTTAGGAAATGATCTAGGCATTTTTTTCTTTAGACCATTAACTAGCCTTTTGACTTACCCATGACATTAACCTTTTTGTAGCCTTTTGAACCTTATAATAACTTTTATTTGTTAACCCATTAATCTTTACCCAACTTTTCTGGGAATGTGTATTGATGGATATACTTGGTGTAAAAAGGGCATCAAAAAGAAAAATATGAGATATTTCATAAATCCTCTGTGAAAAAAAAAAAAACAGAAGAAGAATGTCAATGAGGATAAAGATGTGAGAATGAAGAAAAATTGATGATGCACAACATTAGTTTATTCTTGTCAGCCCTTATTGTTCGTTGAATGAGTGTATACATTCCTAGAAAATTTTCTTAGAATCCTATGACATTCCTTATTAACCATTACCCAAGCCCCGTTACAACCCAACAAAGTCCTAGTTGATCTTAGGTAAAGGTTGGTTCCTATATGTGATGTGTCCCCACTTGGGCATGGATGACGGATAAGTCCTCCTTTATATGTGAGAGGCATACGGGCATGTATGTTCGGCACGGAGGTGGTGCGAATGTGGTATCGTCTAAGTGATCACTCCGTTAAAAGGGAATAATATGCTTAAGCCAAATAATGAACGAAGATGACTGTTTTGATTAATAAATTGCATCTATATTGTTTATAACCCTTTCCATGCAGGATGACAAGTCCACTAATATTTCTGTAGGTCAGACTTGTCATAGTCAACATCTACCGAGTAATTACAAGTAAATACGCATTTAATTATTAGGATGACATGATTGCCTTGTAGAGGAACTAAATTATTTGAACTGTAATTAGCCTTATACATTCGCCTCGTGGAGGAACTACTTGTTTTGTTTTGGTTATTTTGTCGTACTATATCTTTCTGTCACGCCATGTTATTTCTCTTATTGATATTTTGGAAACGAAGAATTTCACACCAGCTTATTTGCTTACCCAAGTGGGCTTTGGTTTCTTGGGTATATTCCTTTGGGAATGTAGCCGACTAGCTTGTTTTAGGATTTAGTAATTTCGGGCGAGCTTAGAGCAGTTCGTTTCGTATGTGACGAGCATTGCTGGGAGTTGCACGTTGTTTGAGAGTTTGTCATTTTGTTTGTAGGTGACAGTTTAATCTTTTGTAATAGAACTTGGAGTTTTTATTTATTATTTAATGGGAGAGATACATTCGTGATTAGTTGAATTTTTAGAGTTGATTCTACGAGACTTAATATATTTTCCTTCCTGTTTGTTGGCTTTTTAGATCAGTTGTTTTATTTCCCTCTAATCTGAAAAATTGTGCATTTGATTATTTCTCGTAGATGCCAACTGTTACTTTTAGTGAATGACAATTCATGTCCCGAATTTTGGGGAAAACGGATAATCCTACGTGGATTTTGGGATTTTTGTTTTCTTCAGAAATCGGGGCATGACAGTTTGATATCATAGCACAGTTTACCCTAGGCTAGGGAGAGTCTAGGGGATCCTTGGAATGTGGTTATGGGTAAGCTGTAGAGTGTTTTTTGGATCTTATGGAGTGTCTAATCATTGCCATTTTTATTTGAAGGATATGGCTGGAAGGCATACTCGTTAGAATCCAAATGGGAACGGTAGCGGTAGCAGTGAAAATGTTGTTCCAAATGGAGATTGTAATGGAAGTGGAAATGGTCATGGTGAGAATACGATCCAGTTGAGTTAGACTATGATGATGCAGTTGCTACAAGGATTGCAAAAGAATAGCAATCAGGGTGACCCTTTTGCTCGAAGGGTTAAGGAGTTTGGGACATTGGGTGGTAAGAGGTTTACTGGAGATAATCCGAGAGATGCAAATGCTTGGGTCCAAAGCTGTGAGACTGTTTTCAATAGGGTGCGACTCACTAAAGTCCAAAAACAGGAGTTAGCTGCACATCATCTGGCTGGTGCTGCCAGTTACTGATGGGAGGCTTTACTACCCTCCATTCATAGTGTTGTTATGACATGGGACGACTTCAAGGATTGGTTTGAGAGTAGGTTTGTGCCTAATGCAGTTAAGGCGCAATGGGTTGCAGAGTTTAATATGTTAAAGCAGACTAGGAATATGACTATGGAGCAATATGTCACGAAGTTTAACGAGTTTATTGGGGGTTTGCATCACTACCTATCAAGGGCTCTTTTCACCGCTAACAGGGAGAGTTTTGACAGAGTTTTGGATTTGGCATTAAAGTATGAGGAACAAAATAAGTTGTATCATGATAGTAGGAAGAAAGGCAGGAAGAAATTGGGCGAGGCATCAGGAAACACTCGTCACCAGGGTGCGTCGCGTGATTATCGTAGTGACCGTAGCCATTTTCGTCCTTATGACCAAGGGCAAAGAGGTCAACAGTTTTAGAACCAGAGATCTCAAAGTGGTTACCAGAACCAACAGCAGGGAGAAAACCAGTTCCACTGCCAGGGTGGAAACCAGTTCCAAAGACAGGGATATAATCATTCCCAGAAATATGATGGAATTTAGCATCAGAGACAGAATGGAAACCAATTCTATCGTCAGGGTAACCAGAGACAAGGTTATCAGGGTCAGCGGAACCAGACTACCCAAGCAGCATCGGGGGGACATGCAATGACCTGCTTTACTTGTGGGCATCCAGGCCATCGGATGCGAGATTTTCCTAATGATAGGAACACGCCCCAGAATAGGCAAGGTCAACCCACCCAAGGGCGTGTATTTTCCACCCTACCAGATCAGGAAAACTTTCAAGGTACTCCTGATTTTCCTATCTCTAATATGAAGGTTTTATTTAATACCGGTGCATCATATTCTTTCATATCTCGACGTTTGGTTAATCGAAAAATGTTGAAAATTTTGTCACTAGCTATACCATTATGCGTTACTACCCCTTTAGGAGGCTCAACGACATTAAATGAATTATGTTAAAACTTTAAGATTTCCTTCCTCGACAAAGTGTTTCTTGTCGACTTGATTGTGCTTGACTTTGAGGGTTTGATGTGATTTTGGGAATGGATTGATTGTGTAAGAACCTGGTCACGCTGGATTGTGCAAAGAAGATAGTTTCCATTCATGCTCCAGGCATGCCCCCTGTTTCTCACACTTGTGGAAATTGTAAAGAGTCAGTGATGTCTAGTTTCTTTTATTCGGTGGGCACGTCGGAGAGAGAAATCCGAGATGTAGAAGTGGTAAGAGATTACGAGGATGTATTTCAGGAAATTCCTGGCTTGCCACCTAGATGAGAAGTTGAGTTCCGAATCGATTTAGTACCTGGAACCGCTCCTATCTCTAAGGCGGCGTATTGGATGGCACTGAAGGAGTTGAACGAGATGAAAATCCAGTTGGATAATATAAGTATTTTTACTTTGATTTATTAGGATATACTTATTGACATGTTTATTCATGTTAATGTATATATGTGTAATCCTTTGAGGTGTGTATGAACCTGTCCTAGTAATTCTCCGTGGGGAGCACCTGCAATTTTCGTTTCGAAGAAGGATGGTACCTTGAGGATGTGTATTGACTATAGGGAGCTGAACAAGATGACTATCAAGAACAAGTACCCATTGCCTCGAATTGATGATCTTATTGATTAGTTGAGGGGAGCAGTGGTGTTTTCTTAGTTTGACTTGAGAACTGGATATCATCATATGGGTGTTGAAGAAGATAGTATTCCTCTCACGGCTTTTCGTACTAGATACGGGTTGTATGAGTTCCTCGTCATGCCTTTTGGTTTGACAAATGCCCCAACCTTTTTCATGGACCTGATGAACTGGATCTTTCGACCATACTTGGACAAATTCGTCATTATTTTTATCGATGACATTTTGGTTTACTCCCGTAGTGAAGCATAGCATAGAGAACATCTCAGGATAGTGTTGCAGACCTTGAGAGATCAAAAATTGTATGCGAAATTTAGCAAGTGCCATTTTTGGGAGAAAAAAGTAAAATTCTTAGGGCATGTTGTTTCTAGTCAGGGTATAGCAATTGATCCTGATAAGGTGAAAGCAGTGAAAGATTGGAAACAACCTACTAATGCAACGGGGGTGAGAAGCTTTTTAGGGTTAGCTGGTTAATATAGAAGATTTATCGAGAAGTTTTATCTTATTGTTGCCCCTTTGACTAAGTTGACCCGCAAGAATGTTCAGTTTGTTTGGACCAATGACTGTGAAAAGGCTTTTGAAGAGTTGAAGCACCGATTAACTACTACGCCCATTCTGACTATTCAAGTGCAAGGTGGGAAGTTGGCGGTCTTCACTGATGCTAGTGGCACAGGTCTTGGTTGGGTACTGATGCAGAATCAGAAGGTTGTGTCGTACACCTCACGACAATTGAAGCCGCTTGAGAGGCGATATCCTACCCATGACTTGGAATTAGCGGCAGTTGTGTTTGCTCTAAAAATGTGGTGACACTACCTTTATGGGGAGCATTTTGAGTTGTTCACGGATCACAAGAGTCGCAGGTATTTGTTTTCGCAGAAGGAGCTGAATATGAGACAACAAAGGTGGGTGGAGTTCATTAGTAGTTACGATTTTCAGATCATTTACCACCCAGGTAAGGGAAATGTGACAGCCGATGCTCTTAGTCGGCAACACACTGTTATGGCTTCGCTCATGGTAGAGGAATGGAAGTCTCTTGAGGCTACTTCTTGTGATGTTCAGCTTGTCCAGGGAGTGAACACGGCTTATGTTGGTAGTTTATCTGTTCGACCTTCTTTGATCAGCAGGGTTTTAAAGGAGCAACATAAGGATTCTCGTTTGATGAGCAAATTAGAATACTTAGTGCTTGATAATTTAGATATTGTCCCTCAGAGTGGTCAGTTATGTCTGATGGTGGCTTGAGATTTCACGGGAGACTTTGTGTGCCCGAGATTGAGGGATTGAAGAAAGAAATTATGGATGAGGCTCATAAATCACGTTTTACCATTAACCCGGGAGGCACAAAAATGTATCATGATCTGAAGCGAACTTTTTGGTGGGACGGTATGAAGAAGGATGTGGGAGATTATGTATCACGGTGTTTCACTTGTCAACAAGTGAAGGCTGAGCATCAGCGGCCCTCAGGTTTGTTGCAGCCATTAGAAATTCTTATCTGGAAATGAGAGAATATTTCTATGGACTTTGTAAATGGTTTACCGAAGACCCAACGAGGTAATGAGTCAATTTGAGTTATAGTTGACCGTTTGACTAAGTCCACGCATTTTATTTCGGTTGGTGTGCACCGCACTACCGAACAATTAGCCAGACGATACATCCGTGAGGTAGTTAGGCTTCATGGGGTA
This sequence comes from Berberis vulgaris, assembly GCA_963556465.1. Lineage (NCBI taxonomy): Eukaryota > Viridiplantae > Streptophyta > Magnoliopsida > Ranunculales > Berberidaceae > Berberis > Berberis vulgaris. Next base: position 62,739,243 of record OY747127.1, on the reverse strand, counting down.
CCAGTGTCCATTGTGTCGGACATAAATCCCTTGTTTGCATCTGAGTTCTGGGAGAGTTTTCAGCGAACCATAGGGACGAGACTAGATTTGAGTACAGCTTATCATCCTCAGACTGATGGGTAGACGGAGCGGGTGAATCAAGTTCTAGAGGATATGCTTCGGGCATGTGTGCTCGATTTTGGTGGTAGTTGAGAGGATTATTTACCTCTCATAGAGTTTGCTTATAACAACAATTACCGTTCTAGTATTGGCATGGCCCCGTTTGAGGCTTTATATGGGAGACCATGTCGATCACCATCCTGTTGGGCGGAGGTTGGTGACATAGTCTTGTTGGGGCCATAGATGGTCCGGGAGACATCGGAGAAGGTGCAAATTATTAGATAGCGGATTAGAACTGCTCAAAGCCGACAGAAGAGTTACTCTGACCGGAAGCTAAGGGGGTAGAGTTTCAGGTTGGGGACCTTGTCTTTCTCAAGGTTTCACCTATGAGTGGCGTATTGAGGTTCGGTAAGAAAGAGAAGTTAAGTCCTAGATTTGTGGGACCATTTGAGATCATTGCTCGAGTAGGAAGTTTAGCCTACAGACTCGACTTGCCACCAAGCTTATCAGCTATTCATGATGTGTTTCACATTTCCATGCTTAGAAAGTGTGTGAAAGATCCTGCTCACATCGTCCAACCCACAAAAATTGAGATTAATGACGACTTCACCCAAGTAGTACGACCGATCAAGATTGTGGATCGTGATGTGAAACAACTCCATAGAAGGATAATGAATTTAGTGAAAGTTCAGTGGAGTGAGAAGGAGAACGGTGAACTTGGGAGTTAGAGGACAAGGTGAAACAGATGCACCCGAAGTTGTTCCTCCAGTGAATCTCGGAACGAGATTCCTTTTGAGGTGTGTATAATGTGATGACCCTCATTATAGCACATTATAATTTTATTTTTTTAGGGCTATATTAAATTTGAAGTTGAGTCATAGAATAACTAAATAAATAAATAAATAAATAAATAAGGGGGTGTCACTATAACCTTGTGCAAACCCTAATCTTGTAGGGTTTTGTCTTAGGTTGGTTAAATATAGATTGGGTTTTTCTCAGTCGTATAGGAAAAAAACAAAAAAAAAAGGAAGAAGAAGAAGATAATGAGCAAAAGGGAGAAAGAAAAAGGAAAAGGAAGAGAAAAGAAAAAGGTGAGTTTCTCGTTTCCCTAGATTAATCTTTCTGTTTTATTTCTATTCCTTTTTTTATGCCTTTTTGAAATATGGGTTAAAGTGTATGTGTTGTGTCAGAAATACTGTTCATGTTAGAAATCTTGTTTGGGTCCGTAATTTTGCAACTTCATAGAGAAGAAGTGTATTTTATTTTTGTGTCAGTAATCACATCTCCTCATCTTTTTCTTGTTGGAAAAATCCAAAGTTAACGTCATGATTATTTTATTCTTTTTAAAAGTTGTCAATAATTATTTTTCTATACAATAACATTAGCTAAAGAGTTGTCAAATGTGCCATGAAACAGTTACAAAACTATAAGGGTTTGGCATGCTTGCACTGAATAAGTGCTTTTGACTAATGGTTAGTGCTGTTATATAGCTATTTTTATTAGCTGCAGCCTGCAGGTAACTTTTAATAGTAAAAGCTTTGATCAAAAATCTGATTGGTCCTTATGATCAGATTGTTAGTACTTCCACCTGTTGCTACATAATGTATCTGGAAAAGTAACAGTATCTGTAGCCTTCCCATGAATTAGGTTGCCAAACATATCGTCTGCTATTCTATTCACCTTGATTTTTTTTCCAATTTCCAGTGATGCTTGTTTTGTTCATTATAGTTCTTCCAGGACCTTTAGTTGAAACACCATGTCAAATATTTTTATGTCCATTTTATTTTTTTTATTTTTATGTAATGGTATTTATGTGGTAATGTACAATAATGAGATTTGGAGTTATTATTGTTGTACCATAATGAGAATTTGAGTATGGGTTCATATATATGTTAACTTTTATATGTTAACAATACTTAAAGTAAAGATATACTTCTTGATGGATTTTATTAGCACTATGAAATTCTATTTTATGGGTTTGATCACCATGTTGTTATAGAGCTTGATTTATGAATATGCTATGTTTCCCCAAAGGAATTGGTGGATTTACTTATGAATGACAAAATGTCATTGGAAAGGAAAACTGAAATATCAGAAATAAATGATATTAATAAACTTTGATTCCTGAAAATTTAAATCACCTGGAATGGAATTGTATCACTTAGAACTACCACACATCTTTTGGTTTATTATTTCCCCTATCTTATAGATAAACTAAATAACTTGCGGGTTGTCTTGCGGATGTAGGGCACCCCTTTCATATAGAGAAACTAAAATGACTTTCGGTTTAGTCTTGCGGAAAGGTGGTGGGTTTGGAAGGCCTAAAATAGGTTTGATATTTGTCCGTAAAAAATGTGACGTGACTTTTTGCGCATTGATAGCCCAAAAGTTGCTTTTGGTACTCATATAGTTAGGAGTATCCGGTGATGCATGCCTATATGTGATGTGTCCCCACTTGGGCATGGATGACGGAGAAGTCCTCCTTTATATGAGAGAGGCATACGGACATGTATGTTCAGCACGGAGGTGGTGCGAATGTGGTATAGTCTAAGTGATCAATCTGTTAAAAGGGAATAATATGCTTAAGCCAAATAATGAACGAAGATAACTGTTTTGATTAATAAATTGCATCTATATTGTTTATAACCCTTTCCATGCAGGATGACAAGTCTACTAATATTTCTGCAGGTCAGACTTGTCATAGTCAACATCTACCGAGTAAGTACAAGTAAATATGCATTTACTTATTAGGATGACATGATTGCCTCGTAGAGGAACTAAATTATTTGAATTGTAATTAGCCTTATACATTCGCCTCGTGGATGAACTACTTGTTTTGTTTTGGTTATTTTGTCGTACTGTATCTTTCTGTCACGCCATGTTATTTCTCTTATTGATTTTTTGGAAACGAAGAATTTCACACCAACGTAATTGCTGACCCAAGTGGGCTTTGGTTTCTTGGGTACATTCCTTCGGGAATGTAGCCGATTAGCTTGTTTCAAGATTTAGTAATTTTGGGCGAGCTTAGAGCATTTTGTTTCGTATGTGACGAGCATTGCTAGGAGTTGCACGTTGTTCGAGAGTTTAGGTCATTTTGTTTGTAGGTGACAGTTTAATATTTTGTAATAGAACTTGGAGTTTAGATTTATTATTTATTCGGAGAGATACAATCGTGATTTGTTGAACTTGTTAGAGTTGGTTCTACGAGACTTAATATAATTTCCGTCCTTTTTGATGGGCTTTTTAGATCAGTTGTTTTATTTCCTTCTAAACTGAAAAATTGTGCATTTGATTATTTCTCGTAGATGCCAACTGTTACTTTTAGTGAATGACAATTCATGTCCCGAATTTTGGGGAAAACGGATAATCCTACGTGGATTTTGGAATTTTTGTTTTCTTCTGAAATCGGGGCGTGACATCAATGGCCCACTCCGACAGGCCATGTCCAACTCCACCTCAACCTAGATGCTGACTTCCAGCGCAAGGGGAAGCGACAAAATTAATCAAGAAGTGGTTGGAGCAGGTACTCAGATGATGGCTGTTGGTGCGATTTCTAAAATTAAACATTCAGGAACAACGATAAGGCACAAGCAAGTGAACGATAGACTCTTCCCTTGAGAGAGAATCCGTACTACTTCTCCTTGATATGAGTAGAAATTACAAGACCTCAACAGATCAACTACGCGTTCATTCAGAATAGGTGACCACGCATTACAACAACTATCGTCGTAACTGATCAGTGCAAATGTCTTAACATTCGAGGACTCCATTGCCAGAGATCGCCTTTCAGCCTTTGGAAAACCCAAAGCATTTTGTTCAAACAAAAACATTCAAGAGATAAGCTTTGCGAGTGCCTACAACAATTAGAAGACACCATTATATAGGCGTAATGGTTCACCAAACGGGCTTCCTGCATTAATTGCTAAGCATAGAATACCGTGTGGGAAATGAATAAACAGTGATTCCTAAGGAAAGTGCATGTTCACTCAATTAATGACACTGCACTCAACCCCATCAATTCAGGGGAGTAACAAGTACTCAACCGTCTTGCAGCCTACGCCGTACAAGTGTCACCGTGCAATCTATGTTGTACACTTAGCGCAACCGTACAGGAAACCTTAACTCTTCCTTTGCGGGCCGAAAGGCTCGATCCACTTGGCCCACTATTCAAATAGTATTATACTACATGCTAGGCACGAGTGGAAATCCAAAGCAGCCATGACGCACGAACCGTACCTATGGCTCGCTGTTTGTTTTAAGGCAATGTCGTCCACACAGTGCGCGACATTAGCGGACATAAGTTCGCACACTCTCAAGCAGGCAGAACCCCTCTCCAATCGGGCAAACTTAGTCAGCCTAAGCTGATGACGACGACTTCTTGTATCTCTCGACACCTTGTCCGTTTAGTGCGAATCATGATAGTCTAAGAAGTGGAAGTCTAATCAGCACTATCACGCCTGGAAACGCCGACTTGCCAGGGATCATTGCCCCCTTCATGGTCAATGATCGTCGAACCCAATCATGTAAGCCTAGCTAGTGACAACCGGCAATGAAAGCTTTTGATAAAAACCCAGACCTGTAGCTCCTACTACGCATGTGTAGATGGTTTGGAAGATGGGAACCTAGTCAATCCCGAACTGATTCCGACGGCTTGCCATGGGACCATTGCTTTTCAGCGTGGCCGCCAAATAACCAACCCTGGACTTGTAGCCCCCACTGCGCGGGTGTAGATAGTTTAGAAGATGGGAGCCTAGTCAGTCCCAAACTGATTCTGATGGCTCGCCATGGGACCACTATTTTTCAGCGTAGCCGTCAAATGACCAACCCTGAACTTGTAGCCCTATTGCGCGGGTGTAAATAGTCTAGAAGGTGGGAGCCTAATTAGCCGTGAATTCATTCTGACGGCTTGCCACGGGACCACTGCTTTTCAACGTGGCCACAGAAAACTCCCAAATTTGTAGCTTGATGCGCACAAGTGTAGATGATTTGGAAGGTGTGAGCCTAGTCAGTCTCAAACTTATCTCGACAGCTTGCCACGGAACCACTGCTTTTCAGCTTGGTCGCCGAACCCTTTTTACTCGAATTTGTAGCCCCCATCTCGCGGGTGTAGATGGTTTGAAAGGTGGGAGACTAGTCACTCCCCGACTGATGTCAACGGCTCGCCACGAGACTTCTGCTCTTCAGCGTAGTCGCCAAATCATTACTCCTCAAACTTGTAGTCCATGTCGTTTGGACATAGATGGTTCGGAAAGTGGGAGCCCCACAAAGCTCGCCACGCGACCCCCACTCTCATTCAAAATAGGCGGCCACTAAGAAAAATCTAGCTGAGTCAGCATCTTCACACTCAAACAAACTGGCACCCTATTACCAGCAAAGGCCACTCGAGCCAATACATAGATCGTACGGTCAGTACCTAAATAAACGCTACATAGTGTGTCCGCCTGAGCTTATGACGCTTGACTCGACACAAACGCTCTGACGTATATGCTCGGCCATTGCAACTCGAGCATAGCAGCGGCTACAACCAACCAATTAGACAAGCAAGGCAAGCCTCAAGTAGCTTACCTTGGGGACAAAACACAGCTCAGGCAATTCAACCCAAGCTAAATTGTCTGCAACATGCCCACTATTGGACATGACTACGCAGCGTTGATCTCGAGTCATTTGCAATATAAAGCGATCAAGCTCTCTACTACAAACAGACCATTCGACGTCTTATTGGTTCAACCAACCTATGTCAAAGAAAGACAACAAGGTGAAAAGAAAAACATGCAATAGAGACAACAAGCACAAAACGGATAAAACTCTTTTTATTACTAACGATCGACAAAATGGGTACAAAATTACAGAGTTTACTTCTCATCAGGAGAAGGTACAAAAACAAAAGAGCTAAGCTTAACGGAAGAAGGAACAGAAGTTGCGTCAGCACACACCACAGCTCGGGCATCAGGATCCAAACAGTTCTCCTCGTCAGACGACACAAAGGCAACAGACAAGTTTACATACGACATCCTCTTATAATGGCCGAGATCCCACTCCGAGTGTTCCTCTTTCATTAGCACCAGCAGCTCCAGCCTGCCGTGTACAACCCAACGGAACTCGCATTTGCCTTGTTCCTACAGAAGCACTTCCTCCGGCGCCTTCGAGTCAGCCAGTTCACGCTCCAACAACTCCAACTTGCCAGTCAACGTGTTAACTTGAGACTGCTCCATCGCCAGACTGCTCTTCACAGCACTGAGCACATGCCACTCCAATTCGAGCTAGTCCTCGACCTTCCTTGCTTCTTGAGCATTGAACTAAACCTCAAATTCCAGTTGCTGCTTCTGAGCAGCCCATTCGACCTCCTTCAAAGCATTCTCATTAGCAAGAGACTGCAATTCAGAACACGCCTTAGTCACAGTTTCCTTTGTAACCTCTACATCTTGGCTGATCCAACTCAACTTTTTCTTGAGTTTCTCAGACACCGCCTTTTCCAGATCAAGCTCAAGGCCTCCAGAGGAGCTTTCTGGTCTCGGCGACCAAGGTTGACTGATTCAACCTCTTCTTCTCAGCCTGTTTCTACATCCGCTCAATTTTATAGGGCACGTCGGAATAGTGTCTGCATTTGCGAGAAGACATGCTCCATGGTGTATACCCTCTCACGAGCCACCTCGACTTTTTTCCCAGCAACAGACACCTGGCTCAAGTGAGACATACCCCGCATAAGGTACTTTAAACCCTTACCTATATCCTCATCGGGCTTCGTAGCGCAGTCCATCAGCCAACTGTGATGCTGCTTACATGCTTCTTTGAAGCGCACTCCACGTCAACTTCTTGTTTCCAGACCTGATAACTCATCCTTACCAAGTTTGGTGCAAACAGACCTATCCGTGCATCCGAATGAAGCCTTCCCGGATCAGGTATCACGCCGACATTACCTTTCGTAGTTGCCACTGTTCCCAGACTCTCCTCCGCAACCTTTCCCTTGTCACGAACAACCGACCATTTAGAGTGAAACGACTCAATGGGGTACGGATGAAGAGAAGGAAGCAAATTATCCAAAGGAACCTCCAACACTTCTAATTGTAGCCTGGAATGAGACGACGAACAATGCGGACTACAAGAAACTTGGCCTCTGCCATAGCCACTTTTAGACGGCATACCAATGGGACGAACAAATTCTACAACCTCAGGCGAACCTTCACTGAAGCCTTCTACTGGGAAAGTCTCACGCGAATCAACACCGGTAGAAATTTCCATTGCAACCCACACTAGACGCTCATTCAAAGCTTCGGCTTGCGCATCACTGAGATTCGACATGTCTTCAACCCCTGCAAACAACAAGTAATCCTTTTCCCAGTCAGACACATCAGTCTCCGCTCTGACAGGAGGATCAAACTCGCACACTTTTCCCCCTGGAGTGGGTCATGCTGAAGGCAACTCAGATCGGACACGAGACCTCTTTGAACTCACAAAAGAGGTAAGCATTTCAGATGGCTCCTCCGCATCATACAAAACAAGAACTTTGGCCCCAGCGACCTTCGTTTTCCTAGAAAGGGTCCCATCCTCTGTCTTAACTCGTGACGCTTGGTAAACAGTGAGGGCCACGTGCCAGTTGTCTCACAACCTACTACAAATGAAGTTGGAGACGTTTATGACATCCACCACGTTCTTCATCACTAGGCCGTGGAACGTCATCATAGTGTCTTGCTCCTCTAGGGTAAGGAGAGTGGTGGGAAACCTTCCTGCAAAAAAACCACAAGCAATGATCAGATAGTTTGCAATCAGGCATATCAAAGTCAAATGAAAAATTCAAACTTACAAAGTGGCTCGAACTCTCATTCAAGCGGACGACCCTTGCACAGGAAATACTTCGAATCTGTAAAGGCTAAGAAGCAGTACTTCTGCCAGAAATTAAATCATCGGATAGATTCACGAAACAAGCCGACAACGTCATCTTATAGACAACATTACTCATCAGTTGATGAGAAGTCAACAACTAGATTACTCGGGAAGTCAACAACTGTGCTAGAGGAATCCCCAAAAGATTTAAGAATTCCCAGATCGCTTCCAAAACAGGAAAATGCACTCTAGTTTGAAGCATCCCTCGATGCAAACAGATGAACCCAGCCAGTGGCGACATTGGCGTCTGTTCATCTTCCAGGACATACAATGGCAGGTCCTCGGAGACCCCGAACTTCATACGGATTTCAGCAATGCTTGGCTCAGAAAGCAACATGCCTTTGAAGAACTCCAGGCCATTGGCCATGGTTGTGTCGTCAAGAAGATTTGGTTGAGCCATGACGAAGATGAACAATCCTCCTTAATCAGAAGATGAGCAGAGCGGTAGCTTCGAAAGCAAGGAAAATAGAAGAGTCAGACTCTGCACTATGGATGACCTAAATAGGGATTAGGTTCCCGCCGCTTTTTCGTTGAATTGACGTACATTCAATTAATGCAGCGCGTGGCTCAAGCAGTGACTCAGACTCAATCATCATCATGAGCAGGGTATCTTTTCAAAGAGATGACTTAGCGAACCGATGTGACGTCCTAATAACTCGGGGGTGTAACTGATGGTACATAAAAACGGTCACATCCCAGAGCCATACAGTGTCATGATGATCTCGAGGAATTACGGACCCTAGCATTAGGTCAACACTGATCCGACACAAACAGTTTTAAACCCGCCTGATCCAGTTCGCTAGACGGACCCGAACACTTACAATGTGTTAGGCCCACACGTCTCACAACTATCCTCAATACCCGTAAGCCCTAATTAGGCAAGTATCTCGAGGATCAGCTTCATACGGGCAACTACAAAAACTTTTTACTTCAAACTAGGAAGCAAATACCATAGTACATTCCACGCAGGGAAACTTCCTCATACGGATTGCTCATGGGTTGGGAACTATCCCTCGCGTATCTAGAAGCACATGGCTAACATGGAACTTCCCTTCTACATCATAACTCCTAATTAGAGAAGAATTTCCACAAAGATCTCCTTCCTAAACTACGCCTACGATGGCCTGGTAGAACAAAAAATCTTGCACTACAAATAAAACAAGAGGTTTGTAAGCTCATGTACTCTACAAATTTCCTGTTTACATCATTACGCCTTCCACTGATCCCTATCTAATTTTAGCATCGGAGTGCCATCGACCACCACAATGGTGGTTTATGGCTCACGTGTGTTACTTGTGCAGGTCAGCAAGATTAGGTCAAAGCAGGGAGCGAAAATCGACTGCATCAAACATGTAGAAGTATTAGTTGACTTTTGTATTATACTAAAATGAAGGTGTATGATTGTATGGTCTATTCCATAAAATTTGGCTTTAAATTGTGTTCCAATTAAAATTTGGCCTAAACCCTTTACAGATAATGGCCTTGGAATGATAGGGATGGCATTGGGGAATGTATGGTTTAACATTATGTATACTTAAAAAACCTATCCAAATAACAGTGTAAATGGAAAACCTAGACCTCCTACCCTTTTCCTGCTTTAAATAAATGTGTGAAACCATACATGTAGATGTAGTTGAGAGCTGCTACTGCATGTAGACAATGGAGGTTGTCGCATTATGTTGTAGCGATGCATACAATGCATTCAATAGAAATGGCTGTAAGTGTGAATCCATACGTATGTTAGCCAAAATATATACCCATCAAATGTTAGTACTACATACTATGTGATCCTTTGGTTATCTCAATATGAGACCTTGAAACACAAGTAAACTACATGAATGCTGGATTTTCATCATGTTATAATTGTGATTCATGATAAATGGCTTTATTCACTGTAGAGAACTTTTATTCAATTGGATAGTCTATGGTTGTTCGATGGTAGTGAGTCACCACCTACTGAATTATTATCACAAATTATGAACAATTTTTTCCCTCCTTTTCAACCTCTCTTGAAATTGAAAATAAAAAAATGGAGTATTAGACCAATGATTTAAAACTTCCAGCAATTCATGAGTCAAGAAAAGGAGGAAAGTGAAAAGCAAAATTCAAGAAGTGTAAAAGAAGGTGAGATCATGGCTACTGAATCGAGTTTTGAAGGATATTTCACACCGTTAATGGTAACAGTAAGGTTTTTGTCATTAGAAAGTGTGGAAGAATTGGAGATAATGTTTATTTGGAGGGATGGGTTGAGGATGAGACAATTGCACAGTGATCTTTGATTCAGTAATCGAAAATCAAAGATTGTTGTGTAGCCATGGAAATGAGTAAATACAACAAAGGTGATTATATGCATAGTTCATATTCTCTATTTTAATAGTTCAAATTCTCTGTATTAATAGTTATATATGCTAATTAACAAAGGTGATTATATGAAAAAATATGTATGCTAATTATGTTTTAGTGAGAATATGTTTCTTTTGGATGATCGAAGGTTTATTTTGGTTATTAAATCAGTTGCCAATTTTCGCATTTTGAAGAGAAGAAGAGCAACAAAAGAAACCCACCGACAAACCCACCCACATAAACTTATTCAAAGGTACGACATTCTTTCCCTTGTTCATTCGATATTCTCTCATTCTAATTCACTTTCTTATGATCATTTCCCGCTTCCAATTAGAAAATTTGGTGAATGTTTTTGGTTAATTTGCACTAGGTCGTATAAACTTATTCAATTTTAGTGTTGATTCGATGCATTTCTCTCAATTTCTCAATCTGGGTATTCTGAATTTTGCATACTAAAGCACCCCAGAAATCCTCATCATTGTTTGCTTTACATTGTATAGATAGGAAAACTTTGTCGAAATCCAGTTACTAATGTGTTGATTTATTGGTTTTTTGGTTATTGATGTGTTGGTTTATTAGTTTATAGAATGGGTTTCGATAGTCAGTCCAAATCTAACAGAACTATAAAGTATGCACAGTGCCAAAAAATGTCAAATAATTCATGGGGACTACAACCCTCTTATTTAAACACTTGCTATTGTGTTTGGAGTATGTATTATAAATGAAGGTATGGGTTTGCAGCATGGGTTCTGCCATGAATTTGCATGCCAATTTTGAGAAAGTGAGAGGGTGAGTTATGCCTCATTTTATTTAGTATACATGCCCAAGTTCTTCTCTTAATTTATTGTATTTTTTGTTTTTGTTTGTATACATTAAGTTAACATGATAATGGCATAGAAGAGAGAGCTAACTAAGATCTTCGATTTCTTTGATTAACACACTTTTGAAAGGACAAAATGACATACTGTCCATGCCAAAAAATAAAATTAAATTAAAAATATTAAAGAACTACTAATAAATATGAACATGTGGAAGTATTAATTGATTTTTGTATTAATCTAAAATGAGGATGTATGACTGTATGGTCTATTCCATAAAATTTGGCTTTAAACTGTGTTCCAACTAAAATTTAGCCTAAACCCTTCACAGATAATGGCCTTGGAATGATAGGGATGGCAATGGGGGAATGTATGGTTTAACATTATGTATACTTCAAAGACCTATCCAAATAACAGTGTAAATGGCAAACCTAGACCTCCTACCCCTTTCCTGCTTTGAATAAATGTGTGAAACCATACATGTAGTTGTAATTGAGAGCTGCTACTGCATGTAGACAATGGAGGCTGTCGCATTATTTTGTAGCGATGCATACAATGCATTCAATATAAATGGGTGTAAGTGTGAATCCATACGTAAGTTAGCCAAAATCTATACCCATCAAATGTTAGTACTACATACTATGTGGTCCATTGGTTATCTCAATATGAGACCTTGAAACCCAAGAGAACTACATGAATGCTGAATTTTCATCATGTTATAATTGTGATTCATGATAAATGGCTTTATTCATTGTAGAGAACTTTTACTTAATTGGATAGTCTATGGTTGTTCGATGGTAGTGAATAACCATTTACTGAATTATTATCACAAGTTATGAACAATTTTTTCCCTCTTTTTCAACCTCTCTTGATATTGAAAATTCAAAAATGGAGTATTAGGCCAATGATTACAAACGTTTAGCAATTCATGAGTCAAGAAAATGAGGAAAGTTAAAAGCAAAATTCAAGGAGTGAAAGAGAAGGTGAGATCACGGCTGCCCAGTCAAGTTTTGAAGGATATTTCACACCGTTAATGGTAACACTAAGGTTTTGGTCATTAGAAAGTGTGGAAGAATTGGAGATAATGTTTATTTGGAGGGATGGGTTGAGGATGAGACAATTGTGCAGTGATCTTCGGTTAAGTAATCGAAAATCTGATATCGCAGTGTAGCCATGGAAATGAGTAATTACAACAAAGGTGATTATATGCATAGTTCATATTATCTGCCTTAACATTTCAATTTCTCTGTCTTAGTAGTTATATATGCTAATTACCAAAGGTGATTATATGAAGAAATATATATGCTAATTATGTTTTAGTGAGAAAATGTTTATTTTGGTTGATCGAAGGTTTCTTTTGGTTAATAAATCAGTTGCCAATTATCACATTTCAAAGAGAAGAGGAGCAGCAGAAGAAACCTACCCACCTAAACTTATTCAAAGGTATGACATTGATCCCCTTGCTCATTCAATAATATTCTCTCATTCTAATTTGCTTTCTTATGATCATTTCCCGCTTCCAATCTAAAAATTTGGTGAAGGTTTTCGGTTAATTTGCATAAGGTCGTATAAACTTATTCAATTTTAGTGTTGATTTGATGCATTTCTATCAATTTCTCGGTCTGGGTATTCTGAATTTTGCATACCGAGGCACCCCAAATACCATCCTCATTGTTTGCTTTACATTGTATAGATAGGAAGACTTTGTCGAAAGTCACTAGTCGAAATCCAGGGACTGATGTGTTGGTTTTTTGGTTATTGATGTGTTGATTTATTGGTTTATCGAATGGGAATCCCATAACTTAGCAACATCATTTGGGACTGTTTTGGTCTTTAGGCTTTGATGGCTTTAGGATTTGACCCACCCACCTAAACTTATTCAAAATTGAAGTAGTGCAGCCATTGACTGAGAAGCTAATCTAAATTCAGCAAGTTAGGTTTGGATATCTCAAACTTTGTTGTTCTATGAGCATCAACCTGACTTGCATTTTGGGAAAAGAAGCAATTTATGCATAGTGAACCCAATTCTAAACATTTTTGACCCCAAAACTTGAGACTGTGCCCCTCAACTATGGGTCTGAATTTGCCAAATGATTTTAGCCTACATCCAAAATCGATGGTTCGTCCATCATAGCATGATTGGATAGTTCTATGTGAGCTTTCAGATCGAAAACAGATAAAAACTGGATGGAGATCGACATTTTGATTAATTGCCTGGATGCTGTCAGGAAAATTCATGGCCATCAGGGACATTTGAACAAGAGGCGATATTTTTATTTATTTATTTATAGCCCCTTTTGATTTTGGATTTGGCAATATGTATTTGTTGTTCCAAGACACTTAAATGAGCTAGCACACAATCAAAGTGGTCTGGAACTGTGACAGAAGTTTGATTTTAATTCAAAAACATGGCCTGTGATTTTAATCTGTGACAAAAGTTTATTGCCTATGTATTGTCAACGGCATGGGGAATAATTTTTCAAAAATATGGCCTGCAAACAGTATGCAAAAGAACATAATATGGCTTGCAAACAGTCGTGTCAGTTGATGATAGTGTTGATGCTGCCTTGGTTTGATTGGTATTCCTATACCTTGCTACTTTTTAATCATCAGTTTTACAGTTATCTCTTTGAGATTTTTCATATGTACTATTGCTGTCTAGGAGTACTAGAACTAAGCAGTCAAGAATAAAGCTAACTTATCTAATGTTCATAGTAAGGTGTTCATAGTATGATGTTCATAGTAAGTTGCTCATAGTAAGGTGTTCATAGTATGAAATTAGTATGACGTTCATACTTGAAATCACAACCCTCAGTTGTTATGATTCAAGTGTTTCCCTCACCTGTAAGTGAGCTTAACAAACCAATTCCAAAGTACCAGTCAGGCTTTGATTCAATTTTTTTTTTTTTTTTTTTTTGACGTTTGCATACTCATGCTATGATTCAGGGAGGGGCTTGGGTCGACTTATGCATCTACAATGTCCCAATTAGCAACCAAAGTGCCACACCCCCTCAATATTTGCATTTACTATTGATAAATTAGTGTATACTGTTGAATTTTTTTTAGTGTATAAATTTGCATCATGGACTTCAGTGTTGAATTCAACCTAGGCATGTACACAATGTGATTTACTGTTATATTTTGTGATCTATATTAAAAGACGGTCAACTATTGACGGGATAACGCTCTCACAGAGCTCCATTTCTCCCTAAAGTTATCGGTCTGTCGCGCAAGAGGTTTCATATTTTTAGGTCAGTGTTTCATTTTTGTTTTCTCTTTTTGTATGGTTTTTTCAAGGGTTTTGACTGGGTGAGGTCTCTTTTGTCAAAATTAGACTTTGATGATAGGTTTTTTATACTTTATTAGTGGAACACTCATCTCCTCATATTCACTTTGTGATATACTTATTAGTGTTGATGTTATATGTCATTTTTTATTTTTCTTTTTCTTTTTTTCCCTGAAGTTTGCACTATGTAGTTTCATATATTTGATGGTTAGAATCTCTTGGTTTTTTGTTGATATAGATGGTTCAACAAATTGACTCATCGGAAATTGGATGATATACACTGGGTTTTTATGTTTTTGAGAGTTTTGCTTAGAGTCATCATTATTTTATAGTTGTTTATTTCTTTATTATGGGTTTCATATTTATTTGGAATTCATATTTATTTATATGGTGTTTTGTTTAGAGTCGTTTAGATAAGTAATTTTTTTTCCTTATCTATTTATTTATTTTAAGTTTTTTTTCCCTTTAGATAAGTATTTTAAAGTCAAATAAGGGAAAAGAAACAAAGTCGTTTAGATAAGTAATTTTCTCATATTTTAAAGTCAAATAAGGGAAAAGAAAACGTCTATGCTAATATTACTAATTCAAATCACGAGTTGGCCCAACATTTGCATTCGGAACCAAAAAATGCTCAAAGAGTGACGACAACTCAAAAGGGAAAAGGAAGGGTTCGATACTTTAAGGTATTATCACCAAATGTTTCTATGTTGCAAAAAAAAAATTTGTTTTGTTTAATTTTTATTTGATGCTTATATATTTAATTTATGTTGAAGAGATGGAACACATCTAGACGCCATGTTGATTTGTTAGCTCCATTGAAAGGGATTGTAACAGGTGATTCTACGACTTTGAAATCTAATGATCTTAAAAAGGGAAAGTCAAACAAGGGAAAGAAAACATCCCTTGTAATTCTACCAATTCAAAGCCCCAGTTGGCCCAACGTTTGCTTGCGGAACAAAATATTACTAAATATTATTAAAAAAGCGACGACAGCTCAAAAGGGAAAAGGAAAAGTTCAATACTTTAAGGTATTATCACTAATTTTTTTTTTTGTATAAAAAAATTGTTTTGTTTCATTTTTCTAGGATGCTTTTATGTTTAATTTATGTTGAAGGGAGGGTGTGGATGGAAATTTTCACCGGATCACGTGGAGCAATCTGCATAAGATAGAAATTAATTCTTGACACCGGTGTGGTGACTGCCACGGGGACTCCGATGTCAAAGTTAAAGCAACGCCTTTAGGAAAGTATTTATTTCTCTATATTTGAGTAAATTGCTGGCAGATGACTGAGACACGTGGCATATTAGTGAGACACATGGCAGATGAGTAAGTCATCTGCTTGCAGGTGGTTGTAACTTCCTTTAGGTAGTTGTGACTTCTCTCAGGTAGTTGTAATTTTCGTAGATAATTGTAACCTCCCGTTGGCGGTTGTAACTTCCTGTTTGGAGACACCTTTACTGCAAGCTTGTGTGCTCAACTAAGTATGGTGGTCAGCGCTGAACACTACTCCTCTGCTGAGAAAATAGTGTTTTGCTAAGTTGTACTGGGCCCATACTTGGGCTGCATTGGGCCCAAACTTGGGCTTTCTCTATTCGTCGGTAATTTTTGGGCTTCTAGGGAACAACCCAAATCTTTATGCTTCCTTATCCTGTTGGGCCAAGGATTATTTTTGGCTTCCACAAATGCCCCTCGTATTCTTTGCTTTTGAGCTAACCGTTTTTTCTTTTCTTTCTTACAAAAGTAGAAGAGATGTATTTTCACTGATGAGCCCCACCAAAAATAAAAGTAGAATGCTCCTGATCTTATTGACTAATTTTTTTTTATTGATACAAGTAGAGGATCTGCATGTAGAGGCTTCTGCTGTTGTTGAAATGATCTACTCTTGTTGAAATGTAGTATGCTAAAAATAAAATAATCTGCATGTAGAGGCTTCTACTGCACATGAGGTGATCTACTGGATGAGTCATACATAGTAATTTCAGAATCTCTTGGACTTTGTCTTAGTAGAGGATCATCCTTAGGTAAATAAAACAAGTCTTGTTCCGGCATCCTTGTGATTTGATGGTTCATCCATATATACATGCCACATATCTTTGGGCTAACCTGCCTGTTTCAACATGAGTCGAGGAGTCATCATTTTTTGAAGGACGCGACACTGATCTGCTGATTGACTTTGTTTCCAAGCAGGGGAGGGAGCAAATTCTGCTAAGGCTTGAGCCTTTATAGTTTTCATTGGCTAGTAGATTTTGTTGAAGGACGCGATACTGATCTGCTGGCTGACTTTGTTACCCGATCGAAGAGGGAATGAATTCTACAATGAAATCTATTAAGGCTTGAGCTTTTATAGTTGTCCTCGGCCGGTAGATCAAGTTGTATTGGCTCAATTCTATATTCCATTTCATGAGGTTTTGACAAGCATCCGAAATGAAGTTGTGCCCCCCACTATTCGCTTATGAGATATGAGCTAACTGCTACATTTGAAACAACCAAGTAGATGCACGGGTCCTCTATTGGATTTGTCTGTTGATCTACTCAAGAATCGATCCAAAGTTGATACTCTACTAGTGAGACATTGAATTTCTTTTGGAGTTGATGGTGACTTCATGTGGTCTTCTTTGCTTTTATGAGCCCCAAACTTTATGTATGTTTGTTGGTATGCTGATTTAGAAATATTTTCATTAAGAGCGCAAAAGCTTGATTGGTCTCATTTATGAGCTTCCAATATGCTAAGCCGGAACTTAATTAAGCATAACTTGAGGTTTTAGAAATTAATCATCGATTAAAATTTGTTTATCTTTAAAATTGCATGAAAACATTGTGTGATATGCTGACCACTTGACAAAACTTAAACGAATTTAAGTAATTTTGAGTAAGATGCTTCAATGCTACCTGATTGATTAAATGAATTATCCACTCACTGAGAGTGTCATCCTCTACTGAGGTGTGATCCTCTATTGAGGCATTTTGTTTGTGTAGTCTGCTGACCACTTGACTAAACTGTATTCCTGATCAGATGTTTTTATGCATTGTATTAACCACTCACGGAGAATGTCATCTTCTACTGAGGTATTTTGCTTATGTGGTCTGCTAACCACTTGAATAAACTTAAACGGATTTAAGTAGTCCTGATAAGATGCTTTCATGCATTGAATTACCCACTCACGGATAGTGTCATCCTCTACTGAGGTGTGATCCTCTACTAAGGCATTTTCTTATGTGGTGTACTGACCACTTGACTAAACTTAAACATATTTAAGTTGTCTTGATAAGATGCTTTTATGCATTGAATTACCCACTCACGGGGAGTGTCATCCTCTACTGAGGTGTGATGCTCTACTGAGGCATTTTGTTTGTGTGGTCTGCTGACCACTTGACTAAACTTAAATGGATTTAAGTAGTCCCGAGTACGCTGCTTTTATGCATTGAACTACCCACTCATTGAGAGTGCCATCCTCTACTTAGGTGTGATCCTCTATTGAGGAATCTTGCTTTTGTGATATGTTGACCACTTAACTAAACTTAAACGAATTTAAGTAGTCTTCAGTAAGATGCTTTTATGCATTGACTTA
Source organism: Berberis vulgaris (assembly GCA_963556465.1). NCBI lineage: Eukaryota > Viridiplantae > Streptophyta > Magnoliopsida > Ranunculales > Berberidaceae > Berberis > Berberis vulgaris. Next base: position 62,721,246 of record OY747127.1, on the reverse strand, counting down.
CCCACTCACGAAGAGTGCCATCCTTTATTGAGGTGTACATAACATTTGTATTTCTGAATGTCTTTTGTTGAAGGACATGTAGGACAAATTCTCGTTTTCCCCTATTTCAACTGAAGAAGGTGTCTTCTCTGCTGAGAAGCAAAATAACGTATCCTCTGATGATATGTAAATATTTGTTCGGATCTTTTTTTTCGCAGGAACTCTTTTCATTGGTGGCGGTCTCTTCAACTAAGGTTGGTTTATCTAGTGGAAAATTTGATTGACTGGAACGGAGAACTCATTGTATGTTATACCGGATGAGGAGTCTCTTGTTGAAGAGATAAATAAACAGATAAAATACAATCCAGTTTTCTTACATGTACATTGCTTGTTTTTTAAGTTAAAAATGAAAAAGCTAGGACGCCTAAGTTTCAATCCGCTTTGTGAAATGGTCGGTTGCCATAATCATCAGATTCTTTTGCGCTGAAGAGTTTGATTGATCAGAACGGTGAACTTTGTGTATGTTCTCTGGCTGAGGAGTCTCTTGTTAGGGAGTGTGTTCTACGTTTGTCCCCTTGCTATTTTATCCTCTTTCTGATTTGCATTCGTGCAGGTTAACTATTTTTCTCGGGTACATCTGGTGCCTTAGCATTTTTTTATCATCAATGCATAGCATTCTGCCATGACAAATATTTTAGCAAGAGTTTTGCCCCGTTCCATGGGCAATTCGCCATATAATCAGTGATCTGCGGACGAACCCTTCCTAAAAAATAAGGATGCAATTGGTCATCACACCCCATTTATGCCGCCATTAGTGCAAATAAGCGACCTGACTTGTGAAATGTTCTTGTTATTTCATTTCCATTGGGCTCGGTTGTTGGGTAGAATTGCAATTGATGATCAGCCGGCGGTGGTAGACCTACTACCAATGGTTGTCTGTCCAGAATCGGTTGAACCCATGGCGATGATGGCGATCTAGTTCGGGCAGAAGATTGTTCAATGTTATTTTTGCTAGTTTGGTTTCAGGTTCCCACCATTGTGTTGAAAAAGAACTCTGAAAAGTGTATGTAAAAGAAAATTCAAATACAAATTTTTTTATGAAAGGAAGAGAGCATGCAATGAGTTTGATTCAAGCTCTCATTGAAAGCACCAATTTGTGGATGTAAATTTCCATCGAATCACGTGTTGATCTCGCAGAGCAATCTGCATAAGATAGAAATTAATTTTTGACACTGGTGTGGTGCCTGTCACGAGGACTCCAATGCCAAAGTTAGAGCAATGTCTTGAGGAAAGTATTTATTTCCCGTTGGCGGTTGTAACTTCCTATTTTGAGACACCTCTCCTACAAGCTTGTGTGCTCAGCTGAGCATGGTGGTTAGCGCTGAACACTACTCCTCTGCTGAGAAAAAAGTGTTATACTGAGTTGTACTGGGCCAAGACTTGGGCTGCATTGGGCCCAAACTTGGGCTTTCTCTATTTGTAACTTTCCTAGGTTATTTTTAGGCTTCTCAGGAACAACCAAAATCTTTGGGCTTCCTTATCCTGTTGGGCCAATGATTTTTTTTGGCTTCGACAGAGAGGACGCAAGTGGACGCCATGTTGATCCGTTAGCTCCATTGAAAGGGATTGTAATAGGTGATTTCACAAATTTGAAATCTAATGATCTTGAAAAGGGAAATGAAGAGCGTCTGTTTATTAAGGTATTTGTGATACTAACATGTCTTCATATGTTTTTGCCTTTCGTATTTTCGGATACTATTAATTTTTTTTTAATTTTATGAAAGAGGGTGGAAAAATAAAATGTTGTTTATAACGAAAAACGAAAACTTCCTAACATTCAGGTATGCATGATGTCATTCTTCATATTGCTAAATTGACGTCTAAATCGTTGATTTTGTTTTATTTGTTTAAAAAAAATAACTATTTTGACAATAATTTTTAAGGCATTCTCATTATTTGTGATTAATCTTATTTGTTATTCTTTCCTTTAGTTCTTAAATGCATTATTGTTGTAATAAATTTATTTTTTAAATATATTAGGATAACAACGTTGATAAGGGAATTTTTATTTCTAAGCTTATGTTAGCACAACGCTTACGTCGTGAAAGGGAGAATATTTAATGTGTCACACCACCTCTTCCAAAAAACATATCTTTTTTCACACCAAATTCGAACAATGTTTAAGAAAAGCATCCAAAAGAATCAAATAATAATTTTTCCAATACTATCCCTCCTTGAAATATGGGTGAAGAATTTATCAATATGGAATTACATCAAGTGGTTCAGGAACAGCAACAAAAAACTGTGGATGAACCAACGAATGCCTCAAAAAATGTGTAAATTCTAACTTTATTTCTAATATAATATAATTATTACATGAATGTAAGCACTACAATTACTAACTCATTTAAATATGTGAAATTACATTTAGGCCAACTCCAGTATGCCAACCCCTTACTTTGGACAGTTCTTCCAGTGATGATAGCTTGAATTTCAGAAATAAAATAGATCAGAATCTTAACCAACGTGAAACACGTCACTTCTTAGGGAGAATGGATGTTCTTTGTCGTCATTGCTCAACACTATACAAGAATGATAAGAAATTGGTTAAATCGGGTTTCAAGAATCCATTTTTTGGAACATGTTGTTTACAAGGAAAGGTTAAACTACCTTTATTGTTTACTCCCCCAACACTGCTTCAATTATTTTATAATGAAAATGATGCTAGATCAAATTGTTTTAGGAGACATATTCGCGAATATAATGCAACTAATGCATTTACGAGTCTCGGATGTACAATGGAAACAACAATTCTTAATGGAAGGTGTCCTTCAAATTTTACTATTCATGGAGAATTATGACACCATACAGGATCTTTAATACCTCAACAAAGGAAACAACCAATTTATTCTCAACTTTATTTTTACGATCCTGATATTGCGTTACATGCTCCCAGTCGTTGAAATCCACACTTGAGGTCAGACGTTCTTAAAATCATTCAAGATATTTTGTTTCAGTATAATGTTTTTTCGGAAAAATATTGTGAGACATATGAAATCTTGAATTTAGCTGAAAATAAATGTACCTGCTTATTTACATTATAGCGCGGTAAAAGACAGACGACTTTACAATTTGCCTTTTGCAGATGAGATATTGTTATTTTACCAGGGGATGAGTTGGAAATGAATGGAACAAGAGATATTGTTATACACCTGCAAGGGAATCAAGAGTTGATTCAAATTAGTGAATGTCACCCGGCTTACTTACCACTTCATTATGTGTTGTTATTTTCACGTGGTAAGCTTAGTTAGGAGCCTGAATTAACTCAGTGCGACATTGTAAGTGATATTCCATCAGTCAATCAACTTACTCAAATGGAATTTTGTAGTTATCGTTTGTTCGAACGACCTACAAAGTATTCAACAAAATTTAAAAACATGGAAACTATTTCAAGAGTTTTTGGTGGATGCTTGGGCCATAACTAAGCAAAATCATCTGACCTATGTAAGGAATAATAAGACAAAACTTAGGGCTAAGCTTTATGGAGATCTTACCGATACTGGACCAGAAGGGTTACTTCCAGATCAAGTTTAAAAACAATTTATTTTGCCTTCATCCTATTCTGGCAGTCCAAGACATATGTTTGAGATATTTCAGGATTCAATGGCAATCACATGTTATAATGATCATCCTGATATTTTTCTCACCATGACAGCTAATTCGAATTGGCCAGAAATTACATATGTTCTCTTACCGAATCAGAAGGCTACTGATCGTCCTGATTTAGTAGCTCGCGTATTAGAATTGAAAAGAAGATGTCCGATGAATGAGATTAAGAAAAAAACATATCTTTGGTGTTGTGGTTGCTCATGTTTTTACAATTGAATTCCATAAACATGGTCTTCCACATATGCATGCACTTATATTCCTTCAACAATCGGACAAGATTTGCACTGTTGTTCAGATTGATAGAATTATGTGTGCTGAATTTTCCAACCCAAATGAAGACCCAATGCTTTTTCAACCATAAAAAGTTGTATTATACATGGACTGTGTGGTAATAGAAATTTTCAGTTACCGTGTATGGAAAATGGAAGATGCACAACGAGATACCCACAAGATTTTGTAGAAACAACGACGATGGACCAAGACGGATATCCTGTTTATTGACATCGTAATACTGGTAAAGTGTATATCAATGTCAAGGGGCAAGAAGTTGATAATAGGGATGTTATGCCATACAATCCATATCTTTCAAGAATGTTTGATTGTCATATTAATGTGGAAGTATGTGAAGAAATACGTTATGTTAAATACATACACAAGTACATCTACAAAGGCCACGATAGAATAACAATGGTATTGCGCGGAATAAATAAGATAAAACAATATCTTGATGCTCGATATATTGGACCACCTAAAGCTGCTTGGCGAATATTTAGGCATCTTTTGCATGAAGAAAATCCGACAATTGTTTGATTGGCTCTTCATTTATCCAGAATGCATCACGTTGTATTTAATACAACAGACTCCGCAGAAAACATTTTTCGTAAAGGTGAGCAACAAATGTCAACTTTGACGACCTTTTTTCTATGTTGTGTTTTAGATCCAACTGCATGTGCATTTACATACCAGGAATTTCCGCATCACTTTGTTTGGCAATAAAGACAATGTATGGACACGAAAAAAAAGGGGTTATGCAATAGTAGAATATACTTTGCTAGCCCTAATGAAGGTGAGATTTCATTTCCGATTTTTATTAACTGTTGTGAAGGGCCTACGTTCATTTGAAGATTTGCACGCATTTAACAATATGCGCATGATACTTTTAAATCAGCATGTGCACCAACTTTCAATGAATATATGTGATGATCTTGCGCATAAAATGCGCACATTATTTGGTATTTCAAATCCACAAGGGAGTCAAATTACTAATTATGGGTTATATCTTATAAATCAGTTCCTTCAAGGTGGCAAGAATTTAACTAATTTTCCACTTATGACTCAATAATTAAAATTGGAATATGGTAGTTGGTAACAAATTGATATGGGAGCACCGACAACTTCAATATGATGGGCAATAAGCTGATGCACAATTGTCTGTTGATCGTCTTAATGAGGCACAAAGTGTTGCTTACACCGAAATAATAGCTTTCGTTCTTGAATATAAAGGAACTAATTTTTTTTTAATGGAGGTGCTGGAATGGGGAAAACATTTTTGTACAATGTCATCACATCAAAATGACGTAGCCTTGGGCACATTGTCATAACTGTTGCTTCATTTGATATTGCGGTTGTGCTATTAGTTGGTGGTCGAACCGTTCATTCAACATTTTGCATTCCATTAAATGTCATGGAGAAAATAGTGTGTGGATTTACTAAACAATCATTGCAAGTTGAGTTATTCAAAGAAACAAAGTTAATTATTTGGGATGAGGTTCCAATGCAACACAAATTTGTCGTTGAAGCTGTTGATCGCACATTACAAGACATTCGCGGAACCAATAAGTCATTCGGTGGTATTAATGTTGTTCTTGGTAGTGATTTTTGGCAAACCTTGCCAGTTATACCCAAAGGTATTCGTGAACAAATTGTGGTCGCGTCACTAAGGCGATCCCACATTTGGTTACACATACAAATTTTAACTTGAATATGAATATGCGGCTCAATGGGGAAGACGATGGCGATTTTTTTTTAGCTGAGGTAATATTTGTTTCAAGACAAATACTTATTGAATTTTGCAGTGTATTGTTTATTTTAATTATTTCTTGTTATTAACTTTCATAGATTGGAAGTACTATGCAAGATGTCATTCGCTTTCCACCAACAGTGGACAAATGCAAAGATTTGACGGAGTTAATTTCTTTGGTTTATCCAAATCATAATGTTGTGGGCACAACTTCTCCAAGTTATTTGAATGAGCGAACAATCTCTCGGCAAGAAATGATGATTTATATGATATGAACAAAGCCGCATTAAATTGTTTTCCAGGAGAACCCTTTATTTATTTCGCATCAGATAACAAAAACTTATTTATATTGCTGATATTGTATCTGATAAAATGTTGTAGACATCCGTGATATTTCCTCCTTGCTCAGTGTTGGTGCACATAGACACATAATGCTTTGAGAATGTGATGTTGAAGATGTTCGGACATACCCGTTTTGGCTGTTGGTGATGTATAGAACGTAGTTTAAGTCGGTGGTTAAAATATGTTAATCCATTGTGATATGGTTACGTTTTTTGACACGTCCACTTAGAATTGTGACAGGTGTAGTTTTGTATGGAAACAAATAGGGAGTGGTTCTCTTTTATTGGGTACCGTTCACTTCTGCTGATGTATAGAATAATGTTATATAAAATCGTAGATGTATACATAAACAACCCTTTTGGATTATATTGATTGTGTTTTTTTGTTATATTTTTACTTATCTAATGTTCAACTTATAACGAGATATTATGTGAAGTATGATTCAGAAAGCTCATGGGGTCGATAAGACATCTGTGCAAGTTTGAAGTTACTTTGACGCATAGTTCCAATGTTTGACTTTTAACACAGTTTTCATTATGTTTTGATAATTTAATTCAATTGTTGTAACCAATCTCATATGCGCTTAGTCTACAAATCATAAAAGATGTGATGAAAAATATATAGTACTTGGCGGCATCAAACATGTGCTACTCTGGAGGTGCTGTATTTTTTGCTCATTAGTATACTCTGTAAAAAATTTGCAAAAAAAATATATATATTTTGTTGTCTACTAAATCATTTAGCATGTGGAACAATGTTATAGTGGTTCATTTTATATATTTGAATTTTGAAGAATTTGTTTTATTTGCATAGAATGTTTAATTACACGTTGAATGGATAGGTAATCTTTTTATTTATTTTTTTAAAATTATTATTATGGTTTAGTTTAAGCCAACTTAACCGTAGCTAATAACATATTGAGGTTAAATCCCCAGAGGCACGCCGAGTGATTTTTCAACACAGTTTAAAGCCCTGAAGGGCAAGATAGAAACATAAGCTAGAAACATAAGTTGCGATGAAAATAGTTAACACCGTACGGTAGTGCCAACGGCACGAGGAATACCCTAATCTATATTACAAATCAGGATGGTGTTTAGGGTTGGAAATAAAATACGGTTGAGATTTATCCAAATATAGGAATCTAATGGATTGTATAGAACTTAAAGCACCAAGAGTGCATGGATTCGATTCCCATACCCAACATTTTGATATTTATTTATCTTTCTTTAATTGTTGATGGTGGTGATTAAGCATGTAAGTATGAAGAATGAGGGTGATCATGTTTTGACAAGTTTTAAATTTTAATCGTGCCAACGGCACAAGGAATACCCTAGTTATATTTCAAATCAGGATGGTGTTTGAGGTTGGAGATAAAAGATGGCTGAGACTTATCAAAATATAAGAATCTAACGGATCACATAGAACTTAAAGCACTAAGAGTTCATGGGTTCGATTCTCATAACCAACATTTTGATATTTATTTATCTTGATATTTAAAGTAGACTAAATTTTATTTATCATGTTAAACTTTTATTGTGTCATTGGCACGGGGAATACCCTACTATATATATTCCGCATTGAGGTGTTAGCAAGCCAGTCTGGGTATCACGCTTCCTTAATATGTCCGCATTGAGTAAACACTGCATCTCTTCGTTTATGATCGCATTGCTCTCGGGCGCCACAGGCCTCTTCTTTTGTTGTACGACTTTCCTCGTGGGGTCCACTTCTAGGCGATTGGTGATTATTGACGGGTCGATTCCCGTCATGTCTCGCATGGTCCAAGCAAAGATGTCCCGATTCCATTGTAGCAGCTTTGGGAGTTGCTCCGCCAAGTCTTTGCTCAAGCGAGAACCTATCCGAATAGCTCTGTTGTTGAGAGGGCTGTCAAGGTAGACCGTGAAGGTTCCTTCCTCTTGTTGGCTTGCATTGGGCTTGGCTCGAGGGCTTATTGGAGCCTCGTCATCTAGGATAGGTTACTCTTCCTCTGCCTCTTGGGCGAGATAGAGAGTCATCTTAGTCACGGAGCCAACCACCAACTGAGAATCGCTCGATAGCAGTGTCATCATGTACAGGCATACCCTAGCTACTGCCTAGTTGTCTCTTAGCGTACCGACCGCTTGATTTGTTGGATACTTGATGCACTAGTGTAGAGTGGAGACTGCCGCCTCCATTTGGTGTATCCAGAGTCTTCCCAGGACTGCATTATATGCCGAAGGTGCGTTGATTACTATGAATTCTTGAAATAGGGTATTTTGAGTTGGTTTTTCTCCCGCTACTACCGTTAATTGTATCATTCCCACAAGGAAGTGTTTTTCACCGGTGAAATCGATCATTGGATGGTTATCGGGGGTTAATGCTTTCTGCTCTAGTTGCATGTTGTGGAACGTGCAGAGAAACAGGACATTCAATAAGCTCCTAGTGCCCACCAAGGATCTCCTTACTTCCCCGCTTGACAAAGAGATCTTTACTACCAGGGCATCATTGTGTAGGAGTTGTATGCCTTGGAGGTATTCTTTCGTAAACACTAGTAGCACGGAGTGGTCATGCTTCTGAGCAAGCGGTGCTAATTGTTTGCCTCGTATTGCTTAGATCCTCATACCTCGGAAGGCCTATTTCCTTAACCTATTAGATAGTTCGAACTCGGAATGGGCTTCGTGAATCCGCATATCTTGTTCACTGATTTATATCTGGGCCCGACTTTGCTCCTAGTTGTTCGTTTCTCTTCTATGGTGATGTAGCTCTGCGCTTCGCTCGTCAGGTCTGCCATATTTGTTGGTGGGTCAAAAGTTAGAAGTTATAGAAGTTACCTTTCTCCAGTTCGTCGATGAAGGCTGAGACAACCGTCGTGTTGTTGCACACGTTGATGACAGTTAAATCCATGTTGAAGCGAGTTAGATACGCCTTAAGTGTCTTATCAAGTCTTTGTTTCATTGATTTGAGTGTTTTCATCGTCAGGAAGACTTGATGTATAAAGAGCGATCTTGGATCCGATTCAGGGTTCGCAACATTGTTGTTGTTTTGGGAATGTTTGCGTTTTATCCATTGTTGCATGATCGGGTGGTCACCATCTCTTAGTATTCTGAGGAAAGATGATGCTAGCGAAAGGTTAAGAATTTTTTCGTTTCCCACAGATGATGCCAAACTGATGCAGTCATTTTCTGCTCCCTGCTTTGACCTTGATTAGCAAACTTGCTGACCTGCCCAAGGAACGCACGTGAGCCACATACCACCGCTGTGGTGGCCAATGTCACTCCGATGCTAAAGTTAGAAAGGGATATGAGGAAGGTGTAATGTTGTAAACAGGTAATTTGTAGTGTACCTTAACTTACCAACCTCTTTTCTCAATTATAGTGCAGGAGTCCTGGTTCAACCAGGCCATCGATGGTGTAGTTTACAAAAGAAGACCTGCGTGGAGATCTTCTCTAATTAGGAGTCATGTTGTGGAGGGAAGTTTCCCTGTTAGCCAAGTGCTCCTAGATACGTTGGAGATAGTTCCCGTTCCGAGAGTAGTCTATAGGTAGAAGTCTCCATGTGAGATACGTACTCTGGAATATGCTTCCTAGTTGGAAGCAAAGAGCCGTTATAATTGTCTGTTCGAAACTAATCCTCGAGATACTTGACTTAATAGGGCTTACGGGTATTGAGGATAGTTGTGAGACATGTGGGTCTAGTAGGCTGTAGGAATTAGGGTTCGTTTGGCGAACTGCATTGGGCATGCTTAGAACCACATGGGCAGGATCAGTGTTAGGCTGACGCTAGGGCCTATCTTTCCTCGAGATCATCATGACACGTGTACAACGCCGAGTAGGGACCGTTTTGGTGTATCATCAATCTCGTCTCGAGATTCGAAAAGTAAGATAATATAAGTGAAAAGCTTTAAATAAACGATCTAGTGAATGAAATGCAATTTCAAATGAGGAACCATGCTTATACACTGACGAAATGTTAATAAATACACCTAATAACAATGAACAACCTCGCATAATTATGCAAAGCACTTAGCATGAATACTCCATACACTTGCATATACTTCATCAATGAGAACAAATAATGACATATATTTCAGGGATACAAAATTCAATATAGTTAATAAATTTTAAGTTATAGGAAACTTGCGAGTGCTGAACAGCCTTGATCTCCTCTCGTTTAAGGTACTTGGGGCTTCCCTTGATCTCCTCTCGTTTGGACTACAACCAGTGCTTACCTTTGATTGACAGAGTTAGGAAGAGGGTTCAATCTTGGAAGAACAGGACACTCTCCTATGCAGGAAGAGTCACTCTTATAAGAGCAGTGTTGAACAGCCTTCATGTTTATTGGACATCTTGCTTCATTCTGCCTACCAGTGCTCGTGATGATATCACAACAATGATGAGGAACTTTCTATGGTCAGGCTCTGATACTTATACAAAGACTCCTATGGTCAATTGGCAACGTATATGCAGCCCTTACAAAGAGGGAGGCCTGGGCATTAGATGCATTGAAACATCAAACAAGGCAGCCATGATGAGGCATGTATGGAATATTGTTTCAAACAAGGATAACCTATGGGTTCGATGGACTAAAGCTCACTTAATCAGAGATAGACATTTCTGGACTATGGCTATCCCAAATGAGGCATCCTGGTGTTGGCGCAACATACTCAAGTGCAGGAAACATGCTAGCTCACTCATTGTCCATTCTATTGGAGATGGGAAAGAAACTAAACTATGGAAAGATCCTTGGCACCCTATGGGTATCCTCCTAAACAGCTTCCCACAGCACCTTACATACCACTCAACTCTACACCGTAATGCTACAGTCAGTGCTCTGATACACAATAATCACTGGGACATCATACAACATGATAGATTGCACATTCCAGACATATGTGCAGACCTGGGAATGGTGGCACTAGACACTGCGCACAGAGATGTCATTACCTGGATGGGAGGCCAAGATGGGGACTTCTCTAACAAAAGCGCTTATCACTCAACGAGAAGAAGATCTCAGTCAGTGTCATGGTCCAAGCTGGTGTGGTTCACTGGGAGGATACCCAGATAGAGTTTCATCACCTGGTTAGCAATGCATAAGGCCCTTAAAACCCAGGATAAATTACTGAAATGGGGAGTTGTTGACAGGTCTTCTTGCCCTCTATGCAGTGACAAACCTGAATGTGAAAAACACCTATTCTTCAAATGCAGATACTCCAGCTTCGTATGGATGTGCATCCTACTCCAACTAGGCCTTAAGCACCAAGTCATGGACTAGGCTGCTGAGTGGAGATGGTGTGAGATGCATTTCTCTGGTACCTCACCCAACAGTGTGCTCAAGTGACTGGCCCTCAATGCCACTACTTATCATCTCTGGACAGAGAGGAATTGCAGGCTCTTCCAATCCAAATTTCGGGCAGCCATTGAAGTAGAGAATAAGATCATAGAGGATGTCAGACTACGTGCCTCAGTCCTAGACCTTCGAGTCAAGGATAATGCGGATAATAGACAACTTTTTGACAATTGGAGACTAGAGGTCCAATACCACTCCGGACCCTTCACCTTACATGCATGGGAGCGACCTGAACATGGCTGGTTCAAGGTGAACTTTGATGGCTCACTCAAAGGCACAAAAGGGGGATACACAGCACTCATTAGGGACCATGATGGAGTAGTGGTGGCAGCCGGGGCAGGGAGACAAAGAGCGCAAACGGTACTACTTCACGAGCTACAGGGGATTGAATTGGGTATCCAACTTGCCCAGCGACACGCATTACGCAGACTGGAGTTTAGTATGGACTCCAACATTGCTCTCAAGTTCCTTACTACTGACAGAGCACCCCCATGGGAAGCAGTGCATATCACTAGAAGGATCAAGGCGGTTCTAACACAATTCGAAGGTTGCAGACTCATGCACCCAGTACGGGAGACAAACCAGGCAGCGGATAAATTTGCAAAGCTCTTACCAACTCATGAGTTTGTTGAGATAATCCCAAGTTCCTTCGCTTAAGATATTAAGAAGATTGTATTTGATGATGCTAGATGTAGGAAATATGCACGAATGTAACCAATCTATTTTTTTTCAATTTTAGTGGTCCGGGGAGCCCATATAAACCCCCACGCTTGCCTTTCAAAAAAAAAAAAAAAAAAAAAAAACTTGCGAGTGTTATAGTGTATATATACCTCAAAGGAATCTCGTCCCAAGATTTAGTGAAGGGAATAACTAGGTAAATAAATCTGCATGAAAGTTACAACTTATCAAATGAAGCAACATTAGAGTTTATATGATAAGCATTTCCTAAATAGATTTGCTACTAACACTCCTTAAGAAACAAACCACACATAACAAGAACATGCAAGCAACAAATGGCATGTATATAACTTTATAAGGACAAACTACTAAAAGACATTATAAAAATATACTAATTATAAAAAATATAAAAAAATACAAGGTGCTACATTCTTAGATGGAATAAAAATAAATATTCCAAAAAAAAAATATAGCAATAAATCGAAGGGAATTGGTCCACAATCCAAGTGTGATCAATAATGAATTGAGGAATTTCTTCTCCAACCTTTTCACCACTTCTAATACTACTGTGGATCTAGAAATTTTGGATTTCTTTTCCCTTTTATTTCCTTAGAAGAAAATTCCCTTATAAAAACCCTAGAAAATGAAGAAATTTGGTATACCCTCAAGAGCTTCGAAAATCTAAAAGCCCCTAGACTGGATGGGTTCCAAGTTCTTATCTTAAAAAGATGTGCGGATATCGTTAAATATGACATTATTTTGACAATCAAATATTTCTTTACCTCTGCTGATACATCAAATAATATTGATATTACAGTCATACACGTAGCAGGGATCATCCATCACGAGGATCAAGTATCCCAAAACTAGCTCAATCATAAAGCCCAAAAGGGCAAACTCAGTCATAAAAGCCCAAACAGAGCGTCATAATAAACCATAGTTAAAGGCCCAAATCAAGACCCAATAAAGTTCCCCCTTAAAGAGGAGGAAGGTTACCGAGAAAAAGAGTCATGGAAGGAGTTACGCCTCTGAGGACGTATCTTCATAAAAAAGGAGACCGTTACGAAGAACATCAACTCTCATTGCGCCTCACATGCTTAAGTCACGCAGGAAATTAACAATGTCCATTATATAAGGTAAAGCGAACATTCGATAAAGGTATGCAACTTTAACTGAGTTTTGTACCGATTTATCTCCATCTCCAACCAAGTTATTGACTTAAGCCTCGGAGTGCCTTCGACAACCAAAAATGTGATCTTTGGCAATCTAACATTTGTTTTGCAGGTCATACTTACAGGATAATGAATTTTGGACGCATCAGTTTGGAGTCGTCAATAGGGACAACAAGTTTTCCTTTCAAGAAGTGAATCTACAGTAGCAAATCTCCTCAACTCTAATCAACGATTGAGAAACCCTCAGAACAAATGGAATATGCTACAGCCTCTCAACCCGACAACAATCAAAACAATAGTCCCACCGGTGAAGCTGCACTGTTGGTAGTTAACGTTTCTAACCCAGCGACAAATGTCAGACCGATCATGCCCGACAACAGAGAACCACAACACACAATAAACAAAACATCACAGACATCTGGCGACACTGCCATTGACTCTCATGCTGACCTACTCATAACCTAGATGGACCGTATGATCAAAATGGAGAAAAATTAACCCAAGAGCCTGCTCAGTCTGCCAATCCCGCCCAAGCGCCGCCCCAACAAAAATCAGCCTACAAAGTTCCTGCAGAACCTCAACAGGTGAATCTCGAAAGCAGCGAATCACTTCAAGATGGGACCTCCAAAGTAGAAACTTTGTTGAAATCCCATTAAGGATTGGAGTCACAAATCCTAATGTACTGTATGACAAAGAAGTTCATCCCACCAAAGTTTGAAGCATATGATGGCATCACCAATCTAACAAACAATCTGTGACACTTTTTCCACATGATGGCGTAGAAGGAGAGCACAAAATCCATCTCGTGCAGAACATTCCCAACCAATCCCACCTCCACAGTGATGAATTTTTTCAATAGCTTACCACCAAGGTCAATAGATTCATTCTAGGTGCTACCTACCGCCCTCATCACGAGGTTCATCGGCAGTCAACGGATGAGGAAGGGGCCACACTACTTGTTGCATATCAAATAGAAGCCTGAGGAGACAATAAAGGAGTACGTCACTCATTTTACTAACAAGTTGACAATGATCGACGAATACAGGGACGACACGACCATCATTACTTTCACTGTCGGGTTGAAAATATGACCCCTTTTTATGCTATGAACCTAGAACCCCCCAAAAGTATGGCAATTCTATTGAAAATCACTCAAAATCACATCACTCTCGAGGAGATGATGGCCGCTAGAAAGAAGAACGAATCCGAGAGAGAAACCCACTCGAAGAGACACGAAATGAGGGAAGAAAAAATGAGAGACGACAGACCTCAGAAGCAAAACATTCAGTTAAATAGGCGCAAGACCAATAGCAAGCCCGAGTTCAACCAGCAAGAATTTGGAAAGTTACAATCGGCAAGGCCCAAGCATAAGCGAGTAACGAGCGTGGTGAAAAAGATATACAAACCATACATGACCTTGAAGACAAACGAAACGAACATACTGAAATCCATTGCGAAATAGGTAGATGTCAACTAGCCACTCAAGATGAAAGGAGACCCAGAAGGGTGAGACGAGCAAATATTGTTTTTCCACAAGGATCACAAGCACGACACCGAAGATTGCTACAACCTGAAAGATGAAATCGAGTACTGGATTAAAAAAGGACGATTCGACGAATTCATCGGGTTGTTTGCCAAACAGCCCAAGGGGAAAGATAAGGGGGACATCACTGCGGGATCAAAAAAACAACCTAGATAACTAATATACGGCCTACACTGCGTAGCAAGAGAAAGCAAACAACCATGCCAACCGAAGAGACAACCAATAACATCGCCCACTCGAGCTAATCTATATCGAAGTAAGAGCGCCAACACCATCAAACGAGATTAGCTAAATCGATACAACTCACAATGAGGAGTGCAGAAAAATTTGCACTTCAAATGGGGGGCAACCAACTGACATAGTCTAAAAAACTTTCTGACAAATACAAGCTTGACCACATTATCAGTGCTAAGGCTAACAACGCCTCCTACATTATTGACAACGAAGTTGGCGCAAACAAATTTTATGAATCAATGAATGAAGCCTTGGCAGCAGGTAATGATGTGAGCATGATTAGACAATTCAGTGCTACATTTTATTCTGCTCGTCCAAACCAACATGTCAATGGCACACACCCAGTGATTCGATCAAGAAGCATTCCGAGTTTATTAGCTACCTCACGAGAACAACATACGAACAACGAAACTACAAAGAATCATGGAGGAAGAAGTTACAACGAACAAGTTAAGACCTTTCAAGGCAGGGCAAATCAAACATTAGTCAGAATGATACAATGCAAACCCTACAACATAGCGTAACTTATGTGAAAGGAATGACTACTATTACAGATTGTTAAGCACCCGAAATGGGGTTATTAATAAAACTTCGAGTTCAAAACTCTCCATCTTATGCCCGAAATTGAGGCATTAAAGCTAGACAATGATAAGCAATTGACCTATCAAGCCACAAACAAAGGGTCAGGATGCATAACTTCTGGTCTCATCAACAACGAAGGAAAAGTTGGGACGAACAAGTTGACTTACTCAAATAAACTTCGGGTCAACCAACGCGTCAGACCAACGAAGTAAAAGTTGGGACAAGTAAGTCAACTTACTCAAATAAACTTTGGGTCGACCGACGTGTTAGACCAACAAAGTAAAAGTTGGGACAAATAAGTCAACTTACTCAAATAAACTTCAAGTCGACTGACGCATCAGACTAACGAAATAAAAGTTGGGACAAATAAGTCAACTTACTCAAATAAACTTCGGGTCAACCGACGCATCAGACCAGCGAAGTAAAAGTGGGGACGGATAAGTCGACTTACTCAAATAAACTTCAGGTCTACCAACGCGTTAAACCAACAAAGTAAAAGTTGAAATGAACGAGTCAACTTATTCGGGTAAACCTCTGGTCGATTGATACGAAACGAAATCTGGATATATGCAAGACGACTTACTTCGACAGCCATGACGGATCTAAAAGTAAAAAGGTACGAGCCAATTCATTAAAAAACTGTCCAATCTAGCCAATACGTCAGAACATGAAACACAATGGCATACAAACCAAGACCTACTGGAACAACCAACACACTCGATCACGAAATGAATACACAAAAATCGGAACAAAGGAGTACAAAAAATGAAGTGAGTACACTTATCATATACAATGAGTCACCACAAATGATCCAAGACGAAACACGACTTCAAAAAGAAAACATGTGAAGCGAAAAATAATATAAAAGGCAATACACCATTGTCAAATGGAATGGTTTTCATTCATAAAATCAGTTTGTTACATCCGGAGAAGAAGATAGTACATCTGGGGAATAAGATGGAACATCCGAAGAACATCCAGTGGAAGGAGGAGATGAGGCTCTCCCTTCAACAACAAGATTAGATGATAGAGCCAGGACGGAAGGGTGAGGGGATAACGATTCTTTGTTTACAGGATCGCTTGGGGGATCCGAAGTACCATCCTCACCATCATCATCCTCGAAGACTTGATCAACCAAACGACGATACTTGGACAAATCAACGCAAAACCCCTCGACATAGTCGAGAAGCTTGACCTGTCCATCAACAACTCTCTTCCAATCCTCCGCCTCCGCAATCTTTAGCATGTCTTTCGTTGCAACAATCTTATTCTTAGTGGGAAAAAGTTTCTCTTCGGCAGTGGTCAGCATGGTGGAGATATCGGATTTAAACTTCATCAAGCGCAATTACTAATTGTTCCAACCGTCCTTCAACAATTCTACGACTGACAGATTGCTCAATCACAGAACACAAAGCCTCATCATGGCTATATTTCTTGACAAACAACTCCTTTTCCAACTCATCCAGTCGTGCACGAACCCCATCCAAAGTAGCCGTCAAAGACTCAAGCTCCGCAACAAACCGATATTGCGTAACTTCCACTTCCCTCAAAGAGGCCAAAGCAGCCCCAATTGCCCTCTCTTCCTCTGCACACTGCACTTTCACCACATCAAACTGACAAAGTACGTGAGAAAACACCAACAACAGCGCCGCCAACTTCCTCTCAAAAGCAGCCACCTGGCCACGACCAACCCTGTACTTCGACTCCATCACCCCAACATAAGTGAGGTGATTCATCATGTCCATTATCTGCTTAAGACACAAATCTAGATGAGTAATAGGATCTAGCACTGGCATCGAATGTCATTCTACTGTAAGCCTGTGCCATTCATTGATCAACCTACGCGCACCATCCTGCATGTCAATCTGAGTAAACTGACATAACTTCCCATCCAATTTGATACAGATGTTTTCCAAGTTGGGCTCCTTCAAACTAATCTATGGATGGACAATGAGGGGACTTGAAAGCATAAAGGAACCATCCCAACGGCCGAAAGAGCGAACGAAATAGCGGTGACAACAGAAAAACCACTATTGCCTACTCAATGCGGAGTGGTCGTAACAAGAATAGAACAAGTAGTTGTGGCGGCAGGAGTAGAAGAATCTAAATGAGCAGAAGAAGAAACTAAGAACCTCATCGCGTCATCAGCATGAATGGAAGGAGATCGAGTATGAAAAACCTCAAAAATTTGACCATGGTCAGCGACCTCCTTAGACTGATCCATCACCAGTTGGAGCATCTTGTTATTGATAGCTCGAGGGTCATTGTTAAACCATTAAGCAACATCGGGCATACCATAGGTAGAAAATAACATCTTTTCATTATCGAAAAATAGCTCGAGGGTCATCGTTAGACCATTCTTGCTCCTATCTAGTGCCAAGTTCATCTCCTCAACCTCCTCGAAGGATAAGTGATCCTGTTTCAAAACCTCCTTATCATAAGAACTCGGACGGCGTGCAGTCCAAGCAGTACCACGAGTAGAACTAGAAAATCGTTTCTTTTTCGAAACACGACCATGACTTATCAATAGTTTCTTCGACGGGCTAGCAAGTCTTAGAAGCTTTCTCTTCCTGGAAGTCAGGCCAACAACACCAATGCTAATAAGAGCATTGAGATCCGTAACATACCTGGCCGAGAAAATTTTCCCCATCAATGCTACTATCACTAACACTAACAGGAGCAGTGCGAGCAACAATCTCCTCAGCTCGAGTTCAATAAGCGAAGCCTGCTCTGCCTCGTTCATAGTGTGCATGCCACAACGCTCCAATATGTCCTTAGAGACAAATGCCTCCACGGGAAACACATGAAGCCTCAAGAAACGGTCACTGATCATCCTCTCTTCCACAGTTAATTGTAGATCCTTCCGTTTTTAGGGACTCAGAACGAGCGCACAATCTTGTGACCTCCCAATTTGAAGTAGCCAGAGCTCACAGCAGCATAAAACCAAAATCTCGACCAGTCTCTGATGTCATTATTGAGCTTGCCAAAACAGATAGTAGAACAAAGAAAACAAATATCTTTGGTCTCCAGCAGACCAACCACAGAATGCAGAACCCTAACAGTCAAGGGAATGTTAGAAACAATGGCTCTCGCATAAGTAGAAACCATAACCATCCAACCATTAGGATCCATTTGAGCAGGAAGAATGCCCAAAAAATTTAGATAGTCCCAAAACAACTCTAGAACTGGGATTTGAAGGTCGGACAAGAAATGAATGGATAGAGTGCAATATACCCAAACCTTGGACGACAAGCCTAGGCTGAACGATCTCGAGGTCGGATGGCAAATCATAATCAGAACGAACATTGTCCAATGTCGTCTGAAAATCCTTCCTGGGTGAGAAGTAAGCTTCACAAGCAACAAACACCTCACTGTCTAGTATATTGCCGACAGACATCGTAAAGGAACAGAAGAGCAAGAAAAATGAAGAAGAAAGAAGAATAAGTCCTAATTTCAAAGATAGCATAAAGAGATAAACAAATCAATCACACCTCCTTTTATAGAGCCGAACAACGAATAGACTGCTTATAGGACAACATGCGAGATACGATGACTGCAAAAAATCCCAAAATACGCATTAAAAATGAATGGACGAACAAGAGGTCGGGATACCAACTCACCAAAAGCTACTAATAGCATTGATGAGAGTCAATGATGAAATCGATATCCAACTGTCACCAAGTTAGTGGCCACGTCAGCGTACCCACTAACTAAAGGAGAGAGTAGCTGATGATACATCAAATAAGACGAATATTGTAGTCGTACACGTAGCAGGAATCATCCATCACGGAGATCAAGTATCCCAAAACTAGGCCAATTCATAAAGCCCAAAAAGGGCAAATCCAGTCAAAACAAGCTCAAACAGGGCCTGTCAGAATAACTCTTATTTAAAGGCCCAAATCTAGGCACAATAAAGTTCTCCCTTAAAAAGGAGGAACGTTACAAAGAAAAAAGAGTCGTGGTGGGAATTACACCTCCGAGGACGTATCTTCATAAAGAAGGTGACTGTTACGAATAACATCCCCTCTCATTGCGCCTCACATGCTTAAGTCATGCAGGGAATTAACAACGACCATTTTATAAGGTAAAGTGAACACTCGACAAAGGTATGCAACTTTAACTGAGTTTTGTCTAGATTTTTCTCCATCTCCAACCGAGTTACTAACTTAAGCATTGGAGTGCCTTCTGCCACCAAAAAAGTGGTCTTTGGCAATTTAACCTTTGTTTTGTAGGTCATACTTATAGGAGAACGGATTTTGGATGCATCAACCTATATGTACATCCCTACCACCTTGCAATTCAATTACATATCTCATTCCCAAACAGTTCACATTTTCTCAATATTCAAATATGAACCATTAGCTATTGGAACATCTTTTACAATTTCTTCTATAATCCTTGCAAACAGATGAAAACATCATCTCCAAAAATGCATTTTTAAAAATGGTTTTTCATCCATAGAAGGCTCATTGACGATAAACTTGGCGTCGTCTAAGAAACCACTATCAATTTAAGAGTTTTAAAAGGAAGAAAACAAGGTTAGTTGGCATTTAAAATGGATATGGCGAAAGCACATGATAGGGTTGAGTGGAGCTTTATTCTGGATATTTTCAAAGCCTTCAGCTTCTCCTTGTTAATGGAAAAGCTAGTGCCCTTATTAGGCAAGAAGGCCTTGTTTGAGGAAGGTGTAATGTCGTAACAGGAAATTTGTAGCGTACCTTAGCTTACCAACCTCATGTCTTATTTATAATGCAAAGAGTTCCGGTTCTACCAGGCCATCGTAGGCATAGTTTAGGACGGAGATTTTCGTGGAAATCCCTAAATAAAAGTCGTGCTGTAGGAGGGAAGTTCCTTGTTAGCTCCATGCTCCTAGATATGCGGGAGATAATTCCAAATCCAAGAGTAATCCGTAGAAGGGAGTTTCCCTTTGTGGAAGATACTCTGGTGTTTGCTTCTTTGTTGGAAACAGATAACAGTTGTAGTTGTTTGTCCGAAGCTAATCCTTGAGATACTTGCCTGAAAAGGACTTACGGGTATTGAGGATAGCTGTGAGATGTGTGAGCCTATGAGAGTTTGGGTCTACCTGGCGGACTGTAGTTGGGAGGGCTTAGAATCGCTTGGGGCTGATCAGTGTTGGGTTGACGCTTGAGGTTGTGATTCCTCGAGATCATCATGACACGTGTACGGCTTCGGGGTGTGACCTTTTTATGTATCATCACTAGAGTATTGATGTTGTTTCGAATCCTACTGATGAAATGTTTTCTCAAGCACATTCCAAAAATCATACCAATGATTAATGTGTCCTCCACTACTTAATACGTAGCCATATGAAAGCTGTTGAAAATTCGTACTTAATGCGTCTAGATTAGGAAGATTAGAGGGTGGTCACATAGAAAAGAGGTGTTAATATGTTTCTCCAATAGAGAATGGAAGTACAGATTTAATACATGATGGAGAATAACCAAGGTAGTTAGCTATAATTAAAACAAATCACTAAACAATTGCAGCCCATCTCATTCTATATAAGGGTTGATGACAACTTCAAGATCATATAGCGAATAACTTCTATCATTCTTCTCCAACATGTCCATATCTCTAGTAGATGATTTTAGACCTTAATAGGCAACTATTAACAATCTAGTATTAGAGCCTAACACTACAAGAAATCTGGCATTAGGTGACGGACTTATATGTAATGCTTTGAAAGTTGTCATTGTTTTAGTGTTTAGGTAAGGAATTTTGACTAGTCATCACCTATTTGTTCAAATTAAATTTTGGTTTCCAATTCCTCCCATGAACATTTCACAATCGTCACAAACAGAGAGAGGAAAAATTTGCGCCTGTGAAATAAATTTGGTGAGAAAAATTAACACCTCATCACATTTCATCTAAAGCGCAGTCCATGGGTGAGGAAATAAAAAACCCAAGAGTGAGGAAATAAAAATTGGTCGTGGATGTCTTCCTCGTACGCACAAAAAATTTCTTTTTCCCACAAACCTAAACCCCATCGATTCTTCTCTTCATGGTTCTCTCTTCGGGATCATTGCGACTGCAACAACACTTAGAGGACGCGATCCTCCTCCTTCTTCTGGTGTGGGCTTTGATTTTGATAGAAGAGAAACCCTTGCATCGATTTGGTTTGAAAAGAGGAATCCAATTTTAAAGTTTACATAAATCCTTGTGATTGTTCATTATATATATATGTTGTTTGTTACACAAATCTCAATCCATAACAACATGAACGAAATTAATGGTGTTCTACACAAGTCTTTCTTCTTCTCGTTCGACAAATCCAACTCATCTTCTTTCTTTAAGAAAACCCCTAAACCACCAAAAATAAATAAAAAAACCTCATTTTATTTTCACTTACTCCCCTTATAATTTGTTGTTGGAAATATGGCTTTTTAAAATAAAAGAAAATGGGTGTTTAACAGGTTTCGATCTCTGGATCTCTCTCTCTAATATTGGTCCCATATCTACTATACAACTCTTTGTGATAGAGTTTATAAGGAGATTGTTAGGACTTGGGCTTGGACCCCTTGGGGGTACCACTCTTTTATGAAGAGGGGAGAGATAGACTCTCGCGCACGCCGTCCGTCCGTCCGTCCGTCCGGTCGGGTCATTAAGAGAGCAACCCATTCTTTTTGCTACAAATTTATTTTCATTAAATAAATTTTGAATTTCTAAAGGGGAATGAATCTAGACAGAATTTTTTACATGAATCTAGACGTCTTCCTATTGCCATGTTTTCCACGTTTTTGTTTTTAAGTGCAATTAAACTTGGACGTTTTCCATGTTTTGTTTTTAAAGTGCAATTAAGCTGGGACGTTTTCCATGATTTTATTTTAAGTGCAATTAAGCTTGGACGTTTTTTCATGCATTTGTTGTGCCAATGAACCTAGTCAAGTTCTTTGTTTTGTCAATCCACTTATCCGGATTTTCATACTTTGAATGAATCTATATTCTCACTATAAATACAACACAACTTAGAGTTTAGGAAAATAAGAAAAGAGAAGAGAAAAACAAAGCAAGAGTTCTTCCTTGTTTCAATAAGAGAGATTTCGTTTTGTAATTAGTTTTGTTTTTGTTTAGCATTTCAATCAAAGAAGAAATTTTCGTGTTGTTTATTTATTTACAATGTATTGATGATTCCGAGCAAAAACAAGTGTTTAAGGGTGATAGTATTCCGTTCATCAAATGTGCAATTGATTGAACGAGACAGAGAAGATTCTGGGCTGTTTTATCCTGGGGACGGCGGGGCTAGTACACTGCTTGCACAATCTTGGGCAGAGCCGCGAAACGTCTTAAAGAGAGCGACCTAGTCCGCAACTCAACCCAAGAACAAATTGGTACCTTCGTTCCTAACTTTTATTTGAATCTTTTACAGCAGTCACAACAATTTTAAGACGTTTTCGTTTCTGCTATGACTAAGATTAAAAGAATGATCCCTTTATTTTCCATAATATAAATTGCGGAAATTTAGAAAGAAGATGGAACAAGTAATGAAATTGATTAGGTTGAAATAATACCCTGTGTTTCTACGGAGATTTTGGTTTCATTACTTGTAAGTATGTGATTATTCAATCATGTTGGGTTTGTGAGGATAACCTTTTTAGCTAGGTTGTTGTTTGTATGTATGCGAATTAGTCCTGATTTTATATATATATAAATTGCATGAGATATTCTAGCCAATAGTGTTTTTCTTATATATTCAAAAATGATATTTTGTCCTCCAAAATAAACGCAGATTAGATTGATTGCTTTGTTTCTTGTCTCAAATTGGGTTGAACATGCTAGATCAATCTGACATAGATTGAATACATATATATGTTGATTCATGAAACTATAAGCATCTGTGATTGCTTGGCTCAAAAATTGGGTTTTGAACAAGCTTCTATCAATTGAAAATAGATATTAAATGATAAAAGTCCGAGTGATCTTGATTGAAAAACTATTGTGGAGGCATTGTTTGATTGCACATCAATGCCATCTGTTTACATGAAATTGACTTGTAATTATAAATAATATTGAATGTTAGTCCCTTTTGCTTTGTCAGACTTCTTCAATCTCTTAGTTTATTTGTACGAAATTGTCCTGTAAATAAACTGAAATCATATTGTGAGTTCAATGGGCCAGAGTTGATTGATGTCAATGGTGAGCTATGAGTCGTTTTGGAGTTTATTTAGATTGACAATTTGGCAATCTGGGAACACCTGTTCATAAAAAATCTGCAAAATATGGAGGGGTAAAGTCCTTCCGTTTCAAACACAAACACAGTTTTTATGTGTGTGTCAAATTAATTGTTTTGGAACCCATTAGCCTAAACAAACTTTGTTCCAAGGATTGGAGTTTAGTTTTGTTTGCATTATGTACCTTTGTTACCTTGGGTGGTAGTTCTTGTTGTCAAATTGGGTTGGGAGCAGTTTTCTATGCAAGGATACAACCCCATGGCAACATTTGAAAGGTTGGAAAGAGGGTTATATTTGTTTGGATTTATTGAATAAGATCCACTTGATTTTGAGCTTCGTGCACTTTTAATATTTGGCATGCTAAACTTTGTTATGTTCATAGTTTTGGATTTTGAAAGACGATTGATATTGTAACTATGCTCATAGTCCACACATCTTGAACCCTTTTTAGAAAATACTTGGTGGATCATGCATCTGTTTTAATTTTGCATATCCACCGCGTTTGACTGATTGTATAACATCTAGAAGCCTGGAAGTGCTTATGTTCATAACATTTTGAATCTTTTTAAGGCTACTTTAAAAACATAGTCAACTAAATCCCTGTCAGGAAGTGAAATCAAATTAGTTATCATTATGACTAGCGTGATTAGGGATTGACATATTTGTACACATGTTGACAATGTAAAATGTAGTCTAGACTCTAAAACCATGGAGGACTAACTAGAGGAGATTGTGTATGAATAGAACACCATGCTTTAAAATTAAATTTCATAGAAATTTAATTAAAGGTGCTGCTCTTTTAGGCTTTCTGAGTTGGAATATCATGAAATCTGAATCAATAAATTCCATTTGAACATTTCGTGAGAAGTGAACAATATCTTCTATGCATGTTACTCTTTAGATAATGAGTATGCAGTTCTATGATAATTATGTTATGCACTTTGGATGATTCAGTCTATTTTGGTGAGAACAATAATTGATCTATTGTGAAAATTGGGTATGCTTCTATTTCTCAATACTATTGATGGAAAGAAAACTTTGTGATTAATGTTACAGTTGATGTTTGATGTTAAACTGAAATAAGGAGGCTATAAGGAATCATTTGTATACAGATCGACCTGTGAATTTTGTTCTTGATGTCACTGTTTAAATGATTTTGCTCAGACCATAAGTTGGCCGGATTTTCACATGGTTTGATTTTTTAACATTTGAAGATTAGGGCATGAGGGAAAGTTGATTTTGATAAGGTTGGAGGGTAAAATCCATAGTAGCTATTTGGTTCCTTACGAATTGCTAGTTGTTTATTCAATGAATGTTTTTAGGAGTGAAGGGCCACCCACATCTTCATATCTTCTTCATTTAGTATTCAATGTTTTACTATTTGGTAGAGGACATGAATTCTTATGGAAAGGATGTGTTCTCCTGATGATAATGTTGGTGGATCTAATCTTTTTTGTTGATGGCAATCTAGAACAATTCAAGCTATTGCTTGGTTTTGCAATGGAACCTTTACCATCTAAGTCTGCAACTAAATTCCCAAAGGTTGCTTTTATGCACAAATATAGCTTGGTGATTACATCAAAGTTTGAAAAATTCAGAAGCTGAATTTAAGGTACGTTTTCTAATGATATTTTGTGTTGATTCTTGAACTTAAAAGAAAATGAGAATAGCGAGGTGAATAGAATGGGTATTTTATTCAATATTCTCATTGTGTGGTTCCTTAACATTTGAATGCACGGTCTGCTTCAGCTAGCAAAAGGACCGTCATTTAATATGCATTCAAAAAGTGGCTAAACCTGTTTATGACAATAGTTAGAGGGACCGAAGTTCAAAAGTCCCTTAATGGAAAGCTTACGTATATTTTTATACATGCTAAAAATAATTTTGTGGATCCTGATTTTTTGTGAGAAGATTTTTTGTGTTTCTCAAGGAATTATTCATGAAAAGATGAATTGCATTTATTTTCGAGGCATAGTAGGGGTTATTTCGAGGAATAGTGGGGGTACATCCTCAAATAACGTGCCTATGATAAGGATGCATGAAACTGATAAAGTCATAGAATCTGAGCCTAGGAGAAGTAAACGGAAACGACCTTCTTAACACCTTGGCCCCGATTACTATGTCTTTTCAGTCGAGGAGGTTTCCCTTAGCTTTCAAGGAGCCTTATAGATGCAATTGAAAGGGTCATGAGGTACCTGAAGAGGACTAAGAACCTCGGATTACAGAAGTTTTCCGCTGTCCTTGAAGGATATAGCGATACTGATTGGAACACCCTTTCAGATGACTCCAAAGCCACCAGTGGCTATATTTTCAATATAGCTGGT
Organism: Berberis vulgaris; assembly: GCA_963556465.1. Classification (NCBI taxonomy): domain Eukaryota; kingdom Viridiplantae; phylum Streptophyta; class Magnoliopsida; order Ranunculales; family Berberidaceae; genus Berberis; species Berberis vulgaris. Next base: position 62,695,192 of record OY747127.1, on the reverse strand, counting down.
GGAGCTGTTTCTTGGAAATCGAAGAAACAAACCATTCTGGCACAGTCCACGATGGAGTCAGAAATGATAGCACTAGCCACGGCTAGTGAAGAAGCAGGTTGGCTAAGAAACCTGCTAGCAGAGATCCCTTTATGGGAAAGACCGATTCCAGCTGTCTTGATCCATTGCGATAGTACCGCGGCTATTGCGAAAAATACAGAACCGTTATTATAACGGAAAGAAACGACAAATACATCGTAAGTATAGTACGGTTAGAGAATTCTATCTACTGGTGCTGTGAGATTGGATCATGTACGAACTGATGCGAACTTGGCTAATCCTTTGACGAAAGGATTAGCTAGAGAGAAGGTTTTCAAAACCTCGAAAGGAATGGGACTAATGCCCTTAGATTGATGATTTATTCATGACGGTAACCCAACCTATAGACTGGAGATCCCAAGAAATAGGTTTAATGGGTAATAACAAGTCGTGAATGATATGATGAAAATCATGCTGACAAAATAGCAATCTCATTCCTAGATTAAAGCATGAATTCCTATAGCGATAGTAGGCTGAGTTGAAAACTCTTAATGAGGTCTATACTCTATGTGGAGTGGAGTACCTAGCTACAGGAGTACTCTTGATAGCCTCACCTAAGTGATTGTGGAAGTTTGGCCGCTTCCTATGGAATTTGTGGGCAAAATTTCTAGAGCCTTCACTATACTGGGATATACGTGCATGGCCGTAAAGCACGGGCTTTTTAGACTTCACCCTGGTAAGGTTGTGCGTGTAATGTCTGTTAGAGATAGAGTTCAAAACTACGAGTTACTCTAGTATAATCTAAAGCATGAACACTACGCAAGAGTTCAAGTCGAAAGACACTTTTGTTTATGCACAATCTTATATTTTTTAGATTGCTCGATGAAAATTGTTTTAACAAATCCAAGTGGGGGATTGTTGGAAATATGGATTTTTAAAATAAAAGAAAATGGGTGTTTAACAGGTTTCGATCTCTGGATCTCTCTCTCTAATAGTGGTCCCATCTCTACTATACAACTCTTTGTGATAGAGTTTATAAGGAGATTGTTAGGACTTGGGATTGGACCCCTTGGGGGTACCACTCTTTTATGAAGAGGGGAGAGATAGACTCTCGCGCCCGCCGTCCGTCCGTCCTTCCGGTCGGGTCATTAAGAGAGCAACCCATTCTTTTTGCTACAAATTTATTTTCATTAAATAAATTTTGAATTTCTAAAGAGGGAATGAATCTAGACAGAATTTTGTACATGAATCTAGACGTCTTCCTATTGCCATGTTTTCCACGTTTTTGTTTTTAAGTGCAATTAAACTTGGACGTTTTCCATGTTTTGTTTTTAAAGTGCAATTAAGCTGGGACGTTTTCCATGATTTTATTTTAAGTGCAATTAAGCTTGGACGTTTTTTCATGCATTTGTTGTGCCAATGAACCTAGTCGAGTTCTTTGTTTTGTCAATCCACTTATCCGGATTTTCATACTTTGAATGAATCTATATTCTCACTATAAATACAACACAACTTAGAGTTTAGAAAAATAAGAAAAGAGAAGAGAAAAACAAAACAAGAGTTCTTCCTTGTTTCAATAAGAGAGATTTCGTTTTGCAATTAGTTTTGTTTTTGTTTAGCATTTCAATCAAAGAATAAATTTTCGTGTTGTTTATTTATTTACAATGTATTGATGATTCCGAGCAAAAACAAGTGTTTAAGGGTGATAGTATTCCGTTCATCAAATGTGCAATTGATTGAACGAGACAGAGAAGATTCTGGGCTGTTTTATCCTGGGGACGGCGGGGCTAGTACACTGCTTGCACAATCTTGGGCAGAGCCGCGAAACGTCTTAAAGAGAGCGACCTAGTCCGCGACTCAACCCAAGAACAAATTGGTACCTTCGTTCCTAACTTTTATTTGAATCTTTTACAGCAGTCACAACATTTGTTAACAAACCAAACCCTTGTTCTCCTTCGTCTTCTTCTCCTTCTTCACCCATTCTTTTTCTTCTTCTCCCATGTAGCTTCTTCCCAAGAGAAGCTATAAACCCTTCTCTTCCTTGATTGTTTGATTGATTTCTCTCTAGGGTTTCAAAGAGCTTCAAGGGGTTTGTTGGAAAGATGACGAGCACTCAATTTTACGCACAAAGACACAGAGAAGAGAAGAGAAAAGGAAGATATTGGGGAAAAAAATTAGAGACGCTTGGGATAACAAGAGAAGATACCTATTCATCGCCTCAGCTGCTGAAGAACAGAGACTTCTCATCGCTAAACAATGAAGCCAATGTAACAAACAAACCCAATTGCTTCTTTGGTTTATTGAATTTTTATTGATTTTGTGTTGTTTTTTAATTTCAGTTCATGATTCATAATTTTTTTTTTGTTGAATTGCATATGCGGTTTGGGCAGGACTAAAGGCGGGTTCAATTGTGTGTGTTGCTACTGCGATTCCAACTGTATAAAATACATGCAATCTTCTTTCGTTTTTTTCTTCAGTGATGAAATTTCCATGTTTTTGAGATTCATAATTTGGGTTTTCTTTGGTGGGTGATATAATGTAGAGTGATGAAAATGCTTTTTAATGCTATAGAGATGCTTGGGGTTGTGCAAACGAGTTTTTGGGTGTCTATTCGTACTCGAAGTAATGAATTTCAATTTAAAACGAAAAAGTGGCCCAAGAAATTTGTACTACTCCAAATATGTTCGATGAAATTAGAGGTTGATTTAGATAGGGTTGCCTAGGGTTTAATGAGGCTATCAAATGGATAAATACTAGTTTTTTTTTATGAACTCATACGTAAACACTTCCTTTCAGAGTTACTCAAATTTTTTTATTTTACTGAATGATCATGTAATTTTTTGATGAGTTTTGTGTAATCCTCATGCAAGAAATTAATCACGCAGAAGGAACAAAAGCAAATGTGCATGATGGTTATGCCTAGGGATGGCAATGGGACGGATTTGAGCAAATCCGTTCCTGCCCCATCAGTGATCACGGATCCCCATATCCGCCCCCTCAATCCGTTTAAAATTTTAGGTAAAAACCATCCCCGCCCCGCCCTGCCAATCAGTTAAAGATTTGTGGTCTGCCGGTGGATTGCTAGTTCCCCACAAGATCTGCCCCGATCCACCCCACCAATATGTTTTGGGCTTGAAATTTTTTGTAATTGCATAATTGGGCCTAAAATATATTCTCACATAATATGTTAACAACACAAACCAACAATAACATCATAAAATTCTCCAACACGCGTTCTTGAACAAGAAAAAAGCTTGAAACCAATCAAATTCTCCCAAAACTCATGCAAAGTATCCACAAACACTACTAAATAAGCACAAAAATCACACACACATAGAAGGAAGGTGTTCATTGATAATGCTTACATGAACAATTTTATGAAGAACCTTCTCCAAAGCAATGGAGATAATAATGATAACAACAACAATGGTAACAACAGCCGATGTTGGTGTCTGATCGAGCTTTCTTTCAACACCACCACCTCCAGCCATGATGATGATCAAAACAAGTCAACCCAATCTTCCAATTCAAGAACTAAATCACCCCAAACAACTAGATAACACTCCCACTCCAACAAGTCCTTTTGTTCTTTGAATTTGCTCTCTGGATCTTTAAAAATTCAATGGCACTTGTAGCATGTAGTGCACCAAAGATGTTATTGGGTTCGTTAGCGTGCAAGCAAGGAACGAACAGAAACCCTAGATTGTTGGTCTTCTGATCTGAATAAGGGACCATGCAATTCACTTAGCAAAAGATGTAATTGCAACCCACAAATTAGTTCATTTAGTAAATAAATCAATCAGCCTTGCAATCAGAAGAAAACCCCAATTTCACCATCGTATAAAACGATGAGTAGAATCCAATAGAAGACGAGAAAGAAGAGAAGAAAAAGAAGAATAAGAGAAGAAGACACTCTCAATCTTTGAATCGTGCACAAAGATATTTGATTCAGATCCATTTCACTGCAAGGAGATTGAGACAAAGAAGATTCAGATGAATGAAGATTTGAGAGAAGGTAACAAAGAATATGAAATACAGAGAGAAGGGCAAAGATTCTAGAGAACCTGACATTCGTTGTGGCCAGATCCGAACGTCTGAGAGAGTCTCCGAAGGAAACAAATACGAGTAAGGTTCTGAGAGTGATATGAGAGATCGAATAAATTTTAGGGTTAGGGTTTTATTTTTTCTTTTTATAGGTTAGGGGTATTTATGTAATTTCCTCACTTAAACGGATATCCCCGAATAAGTAACGGATATTGTTTGAATATCCGTATCTGCCCCCAACATTCATTTAGCCATAACCAAAATTACTCGCGGACGGGGCGGATATCCGTGAAAATCCGCCCCACTGCCATCCCTAGCTATGCCAAAATATATTAAAGCAACAAAATTAACCAAACTAAATTGTACTTAGCATTTTGGTTCATATAGTTAGGTTCTTTTTCAGCCTTTGAAAAAAATTTAACCTCATTAACAAACTTTCATTCTGAACTTATGTTAATGATCAGCTGGGTGGTCTTTGTTTGTTTCATAAGTTGATCTTGTTAGTTTTGGTTCAGTTGGGGTTGGTTATTGGTTTTGCTTGGTTGACAAATAACAAAAACCAAGCACTTGTGCTCGGTTTTTGGTTTCTGCTCAAAATCGACTCAGACCAATCCCTTAAGCTGCTAACAACGTGTAACAATGATAACGTCACTATTTCAGAACCCTAGGCAAATATGCGATGATATATTGTTGTTCATTCCTTTTGCTTCTTTCTCAGGACTTTATTTATCTTATCTTAATTCATATGACAGTTGATTCTCTGTGGATTTTTGTGATCGTATAGTAATTCCACTTTGTCCATTCCATCTTCACTACAGTGGCACAGGTAGCAATTTGAGGACTTTGGTTTGATAAAATGGAAAAGACCCCCTAAGAACCAGAATGGGGATCTCCATTGGTAAGTATTTATGACATATCCGGAGAGCTTGTTGTTGTTATAGATGGGATGCCAAACATGGCGCTAAGTGATGTGTCTATCACCCGTTTTGATGTGTCAAATGGTTGGAAGGCAGAGCAGTCCAGAAGCTATTTGGGGATCAACTTTACTCTGGCCGGGTAAACAAATTTTACAAGGAAATGGGCTGGTATAGGGTGGACTACGAAAATGGTGACTTTGACGATCTCAAATGGAATGAGTTGGAGGAGATACTTGTTCCATTAGACATTACTGTTCCATTAAAAACTTTGGCCTTGAAAATGCAAAAGAAGAAGGCAACACCAGTTTGTGCAAAGGATCAATCTTCATCAAGATTGCATCCTTCTGTAGGAACCAAGCACAACATCGGGGAAGGCTCCATAAGATCAAAAGCATGATACGCGATAACTGAAGTGTTGAATTTGGCAGCACTAGTTAGTAACATTTAAAGAACCCTTAAAAAAATGTAAGCACAAAAGGAAGATCTGATGTGAAATAGAGTTGCTAGTTCCTTGCCTTCAATAGGATGATCAGCCCATTCCTCACTGTTAGAACCAAGAGCAATTTTATTTTGCAGGACCATCAAAATCTGCTGAGACCCTTTTGAAGTAAGTCTGCAATTTCGATTTCATTTCATGTGATTTTGTTGAATTCTTCATTGAATGTTTCATTTATGTGGTTGTGTCATGTTGTGTTCAACAAGTGTATTTCACCGGAACAAGTACCAGATCAGTATGGTGGTTAGAACAAAGAGGAGGATTAGGAGTTTAGCACCACTGATGCAGTCACTGAGATCTCAATCAAGTCCGCTAACATGCAAACTGTGGAATTCCCTGTTACTGAGGTTTGTTCTTCTTTATTATTTCACCTGTTTATGACCCCACTTAATTATTTCTCATATAATTTTTGTTTTGATTTGATTTACAATAATTTCTCTTAAATTTCAATCACTAATGATGAGCTACCAAATAATCTGTAGTGTAAATCCCATATTCAAATTGATTTCGATTGAATCATGACGGATCCTTCAAATGGTCGTCTCTTAATCTTGGGCCCTTCATATCCAATTCGCCTAATTGGGTTCCTTGATGAATACAAAAACTTTCAATTATCCTTCTCTGATTGACCAGTAGCTTTCATCTCTTTGGATAGCCAAATTCATTTACCAAACTCTACCATGAGATGCTCTGTTATGGACTCATTTGTTGGACGCATGTACAAAAGACACGCTAATTAAATTCGAGCTGCAGTTTCTATTTAAATGTTGTGTTATTTTTAAGTTGTTTGATTTTGTTGGAGACTTGTCTCCTAGATTAGGCAGTTGCTTTAAGTTGTTTAGATTCGTTGGGAACTTGTTTCCTAGGTTCGGTAGTTGCTTAATTTTAGTTGTTTCCAAGATTAGGTAGTTGCTTAATTTTAGGTTCCTATTTGTAATAAACTTGTTCTATTTAAAGGACCTGATGATGAATAAGAAAGCAAGCTGAATTTTATTGTTAAAGATAGTTTATTGTTAAACTAGAGGTTGGAGCTCTCTCTTAATGAGATCCAAGGTTTCAGCATCCCTTTGACGAGCTGAACTTTTCTGTGAATCGCTCGGTGACAAGATCCTTGGCAAGATAAGGTAACAAATTGGTATCAGAGCCACACACAATGGGCGACTCTCATACCGAGAACAAACTATGAGCAGTTCTCCATGAAGCATAAGCCGCGAGTGAAGCGAGGATTGCTAAGGTAGAGCGAAGGCTGGGGAATCAGATGCAGGAGCTTTCGCTGCACTTTAAAGAGATGATGTCAAGTCTCCAGAAAAGCTTACGTGTGGAATCTGGTAGATCTTTTGGTGGGGAATCCGGTAGATCTGCAAGTGGGGCACTGGTTGGTCATCATCCTATTGATGATCTACACCTAAGTAGTGTTGGGAGTTTTGACCCAGCAGCTGGAAAAGGCCAGAGTTTTTCAATTGGTGGAAAGCATACATTGCCTCTTCCTCCAGATGCTTCTAATACACTTTTTGTGGAGGGTTTGCCTCGAAACTATTCGCGGCGGGAAGTTTCTCATATCTTTCGCCCTTTTGTAGGTTTCAAAGAAGTAAGACTTGTAAACAAAGAGGCTCAACATTCTGGAGGAGACCCATTGGTCTTATGTTTTGTTGATTTTGGCACACCGACTGTAGCAACACTATCTTATGGGTTAAATAACAAGGAAGGAGTCTTTGATCCTGGTGGTGGAACATTTCCGCAATGCTTACCCAACCTTTGAGCTTGCTGACAAGCTCTTTCTTCAGGGGGAGGGTGATGTTATGGACTCATTTGTTGGACACGTGTACAAAAGAAGCGCTAATTAAATTTGAGCTGCAGTTTCTATTTAAATGTTGCGTTATTTTTAAGTTGTTTGATTTTGTTGGAGACTTGTCTCCAAGATTAGGCAGTTGCTTTAAGTTGTTTAGATTTGCTGGGAACTTGTTTCCTAGATTAGGTAGTTGCTTAATTTTAGGTTCCTATTTGTAATAAACTTTTCCTATTTAAAGGACCTGATGATGAATAAGAAAGCAAGCTAAATTTTATTGTTAAAGATAGTTTTTTGTTAAACTAGAGGTTGGAGCTCTCTCTTAATGAGATCCAAGGTTTCAACATCCCTTTGACGAGCTGAACTTTTCTGTGAATCGCCCGGTGACAAGATCCTTGGCAAGAGAAGGTAACATGCTCAAGTTCTTATAATTGAAATCTTATGGATTCTTAATTGTTTATTAGAAAACATTAAAATCTCTTTGGTCATTTGGAAACTTGCACCAGAGTTTCAATACGAGCTTGTATGCATTGGTCATGACAACCTTAATGGGGAAATAATTTGTTTAGGAAGAGATTCTGCCACCACATAAGGTATTTCATTTTGATGTTATTTTTTCCATGTGTGTGATAGACCTCAAATATTTCATAGGTATCAGAGACACAAGACTAAGCAACCTCACACAAGGGATGGCAATGGGAACAACAGTGAAATGCATCAGGGAGTTTACAGAGAAGTGAGAACATGCATCATCAGGACATGGATCAGGATCAGCAAGGAGCAGGACAAGGATCACCAAGAATGCTCTGTTAGTATTTCTGTTACAAATTCTGTTAAGTACTGTGACAGCAAGGATTATGTTAGCAAGTTGTTAAGTGCAAGCTGTCAAGAAGCAAGTTGTAATATCTTGTTCAGTTAGTCATTAGCAGAGGTAAATGCTATATAAAGGCTATCAGTTAGAAGGAGTAGGATTCATTCATTCATTTTGTAAAACTGGTTTGTACAAGAGCAATAGCTCTCTGGATATATAAGGCATCTCGAATAGCTTGTTATGCAATACAATACAGAGTTCTTGATTGATTTCTACATTCAGTCCAATATTTTTCTGTTTTTCATTCAGCAGTTCATATCAATTGGTTTCAGAGCACTTATCCAAGATGACAGGAAAATCAAAAATTCAGTCTGGAACAGCCAATTTGACAGCTAGACTTGAAAAGATAGAACAGGATAGGGGTTCAATCAAAGAGGGTAGAAGCCATTAATCAGCAATTAGAACACTTAATATCAATGATGGAAGAAAGGGTTGGTGTTCATGGCCACAAGAAAGAATGTAATCCTCCAAACATTGATTTACAGTTTACTGATCCTGGAAGCAATTTTGATCAAAATGTTGGATCACCAGAACTAGATGAAGATTATTGTAGAAGTCTGGAGACTGAAGATAATTGTTATGTCAGACCAGTTGAGAAATTCAATGAGGAAGCTGTGCCAATTATCTCTAGTGATGCTCCCAAGTCTCGAAGTGACAAAGATGAGGTTTCACAAATCTTGTTGGAGAGGTTCAAGACTGCCTGTTTTCCTCCTCCGGATATGTTGTCGAAATTCTACCCTGGGTTTTGTAGGCAGCAACTTTGGCCTCCTTTCCATTACATGCTACCGTTCTCCGCGGATCATGGTGGGCGGTTTGATAGGTTTCTTTGGGAGGCATATGTATCTGTTGTTCCAGCCTTTGAATTTGACAAACTTTCTAAAGAAATGTATGGTAAACTCAAGGAGAAAGGTGAGAGCTTTGAGGTTATGTTGATCTCCCTTGCCAAAGAAGAAGAAGCCTATAAGATGAGTATCGAACATAAGCCATGGTTGGCATTGCCCTTGAAGGATAGCAGCTGTCAGAAGCTTATTAGCTACTCTGAGCTTAGACAACATATTATTGCAAAGAATGTATTGCTTGGAGCTGAAGATATGGATATTTTTAAAGAGATTAATTTGAAGGTCTTGGCAATGGAACAGATGCTGATACAACATCCCAGGTGGTAGGGAAGAACAGTAATGATGCAGATTAGCAAATCCTACTAGGGGGAGAGGAAGAGATCTTGAAGAAATAGAGGCTGAGATAAGGTCAAGCTGTAAAAGGATCTTCAAGAATTCGCACAGTCCAAATGCTGGAAGATCAGATAATATCAGGAACCAAAAAGTAATAAAATCAGTATCAGGAACCTATAAAAATACTGAAAAATGCAATTACAAGATGTTTTTTCCTGATGAAGTTGTAATTCAATGGAGAGGGCTGCCTATTTTTGAAGCTACTTGGGAAGAGTCTGGGCTAATTAGACAGCAGTTTCCAGAGTTTCACCTTGAGGACAGTGGCTGTTTTAGGGGGGGAGAATTGATAGACCTCAAATATTTCATAGGTATCAGAGACACAAGACTAAGCAACCTCACACAGAGGATGGCAATGGGAACAGTAGTGAAATGCATCAGGGAGTTTACAGAGAAGTGAGAACATGCATCATCAGGACATGGATCAGGATCAGCAAGGAGCAGGACATGGATCAGCAAGAATGCTCTGTTAGTATTTCTGTTACAAATTCTGTTAAGTACTGTGACAGCAAGGATTATGTTAGCAAGTTGTTAAGTGCAAGCTGTCAAGAAGCAAGTTGTAATATCTTGTTCAGTTAGTCATTAGCAGAGGTAAATGCTATATAAAGGCTATCAGTTAGAAGGAGTAGGATTCATTCATTCATTTTGTAAAACTGGTTTGTACAAGAGCAATAGCTCTCTGGAGATTTAAGGCATCTCGAATAGCCTGTTATGCAATACAATACAGAGTTCTTGATTGATTTCTACATTCAGTCCAGTATTTTTCTGTTCTTCATTCAGCAGTTCATATCAGTGTGTGCATACCTTGTGATATTTTTCCATGTAAGTATGCTAAATCTAGTGTAGTGTTCTCATGTATCCTTAGTATATATTTCCTTCTCATTGCTGAGTGTATTCTTGATTGGTTTCACAGTATTGGTAAATTGTTCTATTCGCATTAGGCAATCTCAAACTTATAAAAGATGTTATTTTCCTTGTATTTCAGTTTATCAAACAGTTGGGTTTGATGGTTAAACACCGTGTTCTACAAACACATAAGGTAGTTTGCTTACTTGTCTCTGTCATTTCCTAGAGTTTGGGCATGTATTGTTCTTCATTTTCTAACCTTTGCACTATTAGTGCAACCCCATACAGTGGAATTGAGACCAGGAATCTTGGGAAACATTTTTTATGGTATCCACGTATTCTTATAACATTGTTATCTGTAGGTTGTTAGCTCTTTATGGTATCCACGTATTCTTTAAGAGCATTTGATCTGTTTCTGTTCATCTTATTTTCTGCATCCTTTATTCCCTCCTTTTTTCAGTTAGAATCACAGTGGGTTGCAGGGAAGTTCGCACCATTGTGATCCCTCTGTTGTTTGCTTATGCCATGAATTTTCCCATGCAAATGTTCTTGCAATCTCAAAGCAGAATTTGGTTGATGACCCTGATTTTTGTGATTGTCCTGCATTTTCATATCTTGATGAATTGGGTCGTAGTGGTGAAGCTCCAACATGGAATGGCTGGGGCTGTACTAGCTGGAATTATATTGTTCGTACTCATTATTTGTTGTGGTTGAACTATCCACAAATTGTTAATACAAGTTGTGAGGGGTATTAGGTATATTCAAGTAGTTATGGAATGACAAATACAGCGTTAACCATGTAAATTTATTCTTTATTAGTTTCATATTATAACACTTTCAGAAATTTTTATTTCCTTCACATCTTGGCAGCTTGAACTTGCAAATATGGGCAATATTGATTTCCTTCAGTTTTCAAGTAGCCTTGAGGTTAGATATATCATATATCTCTCTTTTGAAAACCTAGGCAAGTCTATTTACAGTTGCTTCCATGAATTCCATGAAACACTTTGCTAATTCGATTGCACTTTTTTACTGAACCATAGTGTGAGGCTCAGAGGTGGACAAGCGAAATATGCAACACTTAAGGACGACCTACTCGTGAATCATATAAGTTGTTCTGTTATTTATGCTTATCCATAAGCACTTTGTTTTAGCATTTTCTTCCGGTATGAAACATCCTCAAATCATCTTTATTCCTATCTCTCAAATCATCTTTACCCTTATTTATTTATTTTTTATTTTTTATTTTTTATCTTCGGTGTCTCAAACATCTTCAAATCATTTTTCTCTATGGGGACATCTAGCATGTATAACAATTGGTGCATGTTGTTTGGGGATTTGTTAGCTGAAATGCAATCATGATATAGTACAAGGATAGATATCATAACTTCACCCTAGATGGCGAGAGTCTAGTAGCCGAATAGCACTGAATTAGTAGCACCACTTCTACCACTTGCATAGCATATCGATAGTAGCTACACAACAAAAAGCTAACTAAGCAATCTAAAGATTTAATATGTATATTTGTGTTGACTCTTATTATTTAATGTTGAATGCAAGCTTTTTGGCAACTATAATGCAAGGTCGTACCAACAGTGTTTCCTCCCTCTACAATTCAAGCAGTTCTAATGGTAGTGGTGTGCATCCAGTTAATCCTTATTTTGATGAGCTTGGTGACCATGATTGTGAGGATAATGAATGGTTCAAGGAGGTTGTGGGTATGAATTATTGTTGATGAGTTAAGGAGCCTAGTTTTACTATAGTCGAATCTGTTTTTGTTTGGACGTCCACATGGTGTCACTTGATATCATTATTAAAATTTTGTAGACTTATTTGAGGATAATATATTTTGTATTCGATTACGTGATTTCACATATGCAATGAAAGAATGCAATATTTTGTGATGAATGAAAATCCTACTATTTTAATTGTGTATTACACCCAAAATTTAGGTGGTCTTATTTAAGAATATGTATTAGTAAACAACTACAATAAATTAATGAATAATGAATATTCCAAAATATAATGAAAGTGTGAGGAAAAATTCTTCATAAGTAGATATTTTTAATGTATGATATCACTACCGCGACAAAACTGTTCCTGGCGTATAAATTACATACGTGGGGAAATATTCCTCACAGTAGGTATTTTTAATGTTTGAAATCACTATTATGACAAGTTGTTCCTCACATATAAATCACATATGTGAGGAACGATTCATAACATAAAGTCACCACATGTGACTCCAACTTTTCATCACGCATGACACTGGAAAGTGACAAAATTTGTGTCCCATGTTGTAATTGTATACCCGCATGCTAAGTTTATGTGAGGAACCACTCGCCACTTAAGGTGACTTTCTGTGATGTGTAAGAAATTTGTCACATAATACTTTCCTTAACGCCCCCTATGTCAGGAACGCTGTGACGACTTAAATTCCTCATCGTTGCTGAAACGTGACGAATTAACATGTTTCAGTGAAGATCAACATTCTTCACCAAAACCCATTTTTCCTAAAGTGTGGATACTTTTTTTGTGGAAAGTGAGCAGGGTTGTAAGGACCTCCAAACCTTTATATTAATAAAAAAGAAAAAAATGAATACAATCACTCAGCTAATTAAGTGCATCATCGATATAGTCGAGAGGATTTGTCCTCAACAAATAAGCTCAACCTCCTACATAAAGGGAATAATCTCGCAAAGTGAATTGCTTTCATAGACATGAATTTGATATTAGTCAAGGTTACCTTTTTCATGCTGTCAGTTCAAAATCTCCTTAGTCGATGAACTTAGGATTTGCTTTCCTCGATCTATTTGATCTACGAAGGCTTGATTGCACCTTTTTTTTTGTAATGAGCTCGAGTCCAAGCATCCACATGTCGAAGTGGGTTGGAATAAACTTATCTCTTTTACACCTTAGTATATACTTGTCGAAGTGGATAAGTTTTTGAGAATAGAATAAACTGAACAACATTAAGGTCGTCTTCATCTTCATCGTCCACTTCTTCTACAACCTTAGTGTTGTTCAGTTATTCTCAACATACTTATCTCTATTGAGGTCATTCTTATTTTCTATAGCCACAACCTTAGTGTTGCTCGCTACACTGCTCTTTGCACAGCTAATGTGTGCTTCTTGACCTTCCTGGATATCATCCTTTAAGCTTCACTGATTTCCCACATAACATCATCATTACCCGATTCTCCAATCACATATATAATGTCTCCCTCTTTGGATTCGCTAGGCTCAATTGAATAATCATGTAGTGTGTTTCCTTCTCCAATGGCCATATTCATCTTTATTCTTGCATCTACCTTCTCCTTTTTCTTGATATGGGATAGTTATTTACTTAAAAGCGTGTTTGCTCAAAGGTGTAGTCCAACCTTTCTCTTGTTCAAAGTTCATTGTTTCCTTTTCATTGGTAATTACACCAGTCGCCCACCAATACCTAGTTGTTTTGGTTTTGGTTTTCTTTTTGTTTCGGACAACTAGTAGAAGAGTGACCAAACCCCCATACAATGTGCGCAATTCACCAGATGCCATAAGTATTACACCTATACTTAGGCTACATTTCCATCATCTATTATCACTGGAATAATGTTTGGGAATGAGCTGTTTGCATCTATTTCAATGCATACTCTAGCAAAAGCCAAACAAATCATATTCGTTATCGCCTTATCAAGTACAGTGGGTGTCCCCAATGCCCTGGCAATAGTTTGCAGCCCTTTCGGATTCCATATAAACAGTGGAACTTTTCGTAAGTTCACCCAAATAGATACATAATAAAGGACCTCCACATCATCTTCCATGTAAGGTTTTCGTGGTCGCACCATGAATAGTCTACATACTATATGAATTGGCCAAATTTCTGGCTTTTACTTTGTTTTCCTCATTCAAAAATTGGAATACGAATGCCCTCTCACCATACGTAGACATTTTGAAATCACTTTTTAGAGCCCACAATCTTTTCAGCTGTCCTTGACAAACCCGTAGGCTAGTCTCTTCCCTACAAAGTTCCCAATCAGGTAGTGTTCACAAATAAGCTCAACCTCCTACTTAAATAGCCTCATTGCTTTAGGGAGTAGATCATCTCCTTATAAACCTATGTAACAACTCCTCCTTACTTGATGTGGGACTATTCAAGCCAACACTATCCCAACAATTTCTTCATTCTGTGCGAATCGTCACACATCCTACTTTATCCACCTGGTCTACAACATCTCGAAATACACATCCTCCTCGAGTATCATACACAACCACGATCCTGTGGGGTAGTAGTCAGGGTACAAGCTCGACTATTCCTGATGTTGTTGGCTCCACTTATTCGCAACCACCGCACTAACTACACATCATTCAGACTTGTAGGACATCTCCGGACACCACCTCGGCAAGGATCTAGAGCCTAATCTGGATTATTCATCTAGCAGACTGGGCATCTGCGATGCTCCATCTGGCTCGCTACCTTGCGCCTATCTCCTGAACAATGTGCCACCTGAACCTCCACCTCGCCGAGTCCCAGCCAAACCGTCGGTTCTGATACTACTTAAACACCACCTATCGAGCCTTCCATCTGGGCCTCGTTACTATTAGGGAGTGGGCTACTTCTTTATAAACCTTAGTGGTGACTCCTCCTTATTTGATGTGAGACTATTCAAGCCAACTTAATCCAAACAATCTTCACCTTTGGCGTGAATCGTCAGACAATCCATCCACCAGTCTGCAATATCTCGAAGTACACCTCCTCCTCGAGTATTATGCGCAACATGCACAATCTCGAAGTACACCTCCTCTTCAAGTATCATGTTCGACTTTGATACCCCTTGTTGGGGCGTCGCGTACTTGATGTGAGACTATTCAAGCCAACTTCATCCAAACAATCTCTACTAATCCATCCACCAGTCTGCAATATCTCGAAGTACACCTCCTTTTCAAGTATCATGTGCAACCACGATCTTGTGGGTAGCATTCAGTGTACGGGCTTGATTATTCCCAGCATTGTTGGCTACCTTCCACTTGATCCTCTAATCCATCCACCAGTCTGCAATATCTCGAAGTACACCTCCTTCTCGAGTATCATGCGCAACCACGATCTTGTGGGTAGCACTCAGTGTACAGGCTTGACTATTCCCGACGTTATTGGCTACCTTCCACTTGATCCTCTGAACAATGTGTCGCCTGCAACAAGTCCCAGCCGAACCACTTGTTGGGTGCGCATGCCCTGTTCCATTATATATAGCAACGATATTGTACCCAACTTAAACACCACCTATCGAACCTTCCATCTGGGCCTAGGTGGTAAAGGCCCGATAGGTGGTATGGGGTTTTCCCCAAAATGCTTCATTTCTATTAGGGAGTGGACAACTCCTTATAAACCTCTGTGACAACTCCTCTTTAATTGATGTGAGAATGTTTAAGCCAACACTTTCAATCTCTTTTCACGATATATGGACTGATTTCTTCCCTTCCACCATAGATGGGGGAACATATTTCAGTTTCGTAGAGCCTCCATTATTGTGATATGCAAACAGTGAAGCCCAACTCATCGCCTTTGGCCCTTCAATTTGTTGCGTGTTCTTGTTAGGTTTACGTGGGTGTTCATTGTTGCATTCAATGCTTCCATCGATGTAGTAATCGAGATGCAGTTATCTCCTCATTGTTCATGTTTATTTCATCTCCCAATTGAGTAGATATTGCATGTTTTGTTCCTGTTACATTAATAAAAGTTCCAGGTGTTAGGGCTTTTGTCCGCCTCCCTTATTCGTGATCTCAACCCCACAAGAGGCAATTGGGGGATCAGTATGTCTATCTTCTTGCTCCAACAATAATCCATGAAGCTGCCTATAGATCCAGATCGAGTAAGGGTTTCCATTGCTAACGTTCAGAGGAGTTTTTTTTTCCTCTTCGACCCTAACTGAGCCTGGAGACTTATCTACAAGTTATTGGAAGAAGACATAAAACACATTCATTTACCTTTCTATCTGGGCTAAGAACAGTTTGGGCTAATTTTTGGGTTCTTCAAAATGATTACAACGTTTTGCTACAGTGCTCGAATTGCTTCAGTGTCCACTTAACTACAATGTTCTACAAGAATCGCTATAATGAATACTACAATAATCGCAACAGTGTTGTTTTTCTTTTCCTTTGTGAAACTTTCAGCAATAATCCAATTTGCATTGTGGCTTTTTTTTCTCCAAAGCACTTGGGAAAGGTTTTGGATATTCATCAATGGGTCCAAAATTTTGACTGATTTGCCAAATAGAATTAATTTCAACATTGAGCAATCCACTCCACCAATTGTTGACTTCACCAACGCCCATTCTAGGGAGCGAGGGGAGGGAGTGAGGGAGGGCTCAACACCGTCCACCCTCCTCGAGATGTGCATCACCTTGCATCTCGAGGAGGGTGGGCGGTGTTGGGCCCTCCCTCGCTCCCTAGACTAACTAAGCTTCAAAGTCCAAATATTTTTTTCGCAATCCACCAAAAGAGAAAGATCATTTTTTTTACTGTACCTGCCTTCACTCAAACTGAGATTAACTCAAGTTATTGTGTACTTTCTAGTCATCCTTTGCAATTGGAGTGTTAGATGCTTCTGTCATGCTCCTTTGTACATAATAGCATTTCTTCAGAAATTCTAAATGGTGAGGAAACCAGCGAGGAAGGGGGGTGTAACCGCTCATCCCCCTCGAGATGCATGCCTTCATCCTCGAGATGCGCGAATCTCGAGGGAGATGAGTGGTCACACCCCCCCTCCCTTGCTGGTTTCCTCGACAGTTAGACAGGTTCAACATTTCTTTGTTGATGAGTTTATTAGTGGCTGCAAACAACTCACAAGTAATTTCCCCAAGTCTCGTCCAAGCTTACAGAAGAGGACATTTGAATCATTACAATCATTACTTAAAACCTAAAAGGTTTACCCGATTTCGTATACCAGTTTAGTTTCACACTACACCTAAAAGTTATTTTTTTGTTTTATTTACAACGAATATTACTATTTGGGGTCTAAAATATCAAAACTTGCTATCAGGAAAGAAATATCAATTGCATAGTCCATTTGCAATACCTAGTTCAACACTATGAATAGTTAGCCGTAGTTTGACTCTTGATATGTTATTTGTTCTAATTAAGGCAAATAATAACTCTTCAAAGGCTTACAAGATAAAAAAGTTACATGGTACAAACTTTCGTATGTGGAAATGAAAGATTTCTTTTGTCTTGATCTCTGAGAAGAAATACCATACTATCACTTCTCCTAGACTTTCAGGTCCTCCACAAGCAAGGAACAAATGAGGTGAGGATAATACGTCGGTGAGAAGGGCTAATCTCATCAACATCCAGGATGATATTATCCTACGAGGATAAGGATAATGCCAAAGATATTAGGGTGTGTTTGGTTGCATGGAATCCTATGCCATGGAAATCCATGAAGGAACCACCTGATTCTAAGCTAATTTGAGGTTTACTCACCAATCCAACATTAGATCAATGGTGGGAATGGAAGTCTCATGAACAATTCACAATAGTAACTCTTCTGGCCTTGGAAGAAGAACGAATAAAAAATCGAAAAGGCTTAGAGAAAATATTATGACACTTTCTTGATGACTTCTGATGGTCAAACACCCAACAATTCTTTGGGTTCTGCCAAGCCAAATCAAAATTTTCATGGTAAAGGGCATCCCGACAACAACAAACTAAGTCCATACAATCAACTTAAAATATCAATTGGGCAAAGGAATAATTTTTTCAATGGAAATGGCAACGCCCCATTACATGCAAATAAAAACTGTCATAACTATGGCAAGATTGGCCATATTCGCAAATAGTGTAGGAAAAGCTGACACTAGCATTTTTATGCTGGGAATTGTTCCATTATAAAAAATAAAAAATAAAAAAAATTGTGATGACAATTATCGAAACATTATTGTGAGAAACCACTAATAATCATTAGTGGCTTAATATTGACGCAACTGGACAAATTGGTAGAAGCAAAGCTTGCTTCTCTAAATCGCACAAAAACACCACCCAAATAACATCGAGTTTTCTTGGGAATCAACAAAAACACAAATTGAAAGCATATAGGTCATTGAATAAATAAAAAGTCATGTTAGTTGTTGAAAAATTTACTTAACCACCATGATTAGATTTTGATGACACCTACTTTTGATGAGGTTTACGTCTATTAGAATACTCATGTCCATAGTATTTAAAATGGGCTTGGAGCTCCATAGTTTGATGTAAAAACTACCTTCATCAATGAAGACATGAAGGAAAAAAATATATTTGGCACAACCAGAGGGTTTTCAAGGTCAAAGGCATGAGGATAAGGTTTACAAACTCAAAAAGTATATGTATGGCCTCAAGCAATTTTATGGATAATGGTACATGAAATTTCACCAACAAGTGATTAAAATGGGATACTAAATGTGCGCATTGGATCATTGTTTATACTTTTGGTATGTAGACAAACCATAGCCATATTGTCACTCTATGTAGATGACATTCTACTAGCCTCTAATTGTGAATTCATGATGAAAACCAGAAAGGAGTGTCTAGGCTCCAAGTTTGAAATGAAAGACATGGGAAATGCACACTTTATACTAGGAATTAAAGTAACAAGAAAAAAAAAAATTTAAGTTGTTAATTTTAGGCCAAGAAAAATATGTAAGGGAGATCAAAAGGAACTTTGTGTGGAATCCAGTAAGCATGTTAGCATACCAATAGCCAAAGGTAACATCTTCAACAAGAAAATTAACCCTCAAACGGGTGACGAAATGAGGGATATGGAAAAGGTTCCTTATGCTCAAGCTATAATAATTTAATGTATGCAATGGCTAGTGATGCATCGAAATTCGTCCTTGCTGATCTCGAATCTTCCAAACGAACAACGGTGAGCCATGGACCACAGTTGTGGTGGCCGAAGGCACTCTGATGCTAAAGTCAGGCGACTGTGCAAGGAAGAATGTAGACTAGATGAAATTAACAATGTGTATGCGTACCTTTCTTTTTCCCTTTGTTCACCTTTTCTTAGCAAGTGTTCTCTCCTCAACTATCCTTGCCATCGAGGGCGTGATGAAGAGAGGAGATCTCGTCTAGAATCTTACATGTGCATGACTGAGTCTCTTCGACACTTGGCTCTTTTTGAGACCTAATGCTTGATTGGTTAGAGAGTTGAGTTGTGCACATGGATCTCGGGCCTGTGACAGCTCAGAGACTTGTGTTCAAGCCTTATTGTCCTGGGCCAAGATCCAAGATCCGTGCCATGTGGACTGACGTGATTTGGACTTGGGCGCCTGACTTACAAGCTGAACAATGGTTTAAGCATGGGCCCATTTAGGACCGTGTTGAAGCCTTTCTCGCGTTAGTGCTTACCTATGCCACATGTACGACTGTGATCACATGACTGATTGATGTCTCATTAGTTAGTACCCTCTAGTTAGTGGGTTTGCTGGGCCACTAACTACGCATGGGGGTTCGTGGTGTGCCATGACGGCATATTTTAGCGCATTTTCGGCTTCCATGCCGCATTTAATGTTTATGCAGCCGTTAGGTAATCACCTCCCCCATGCGCCAAACCTATATAAGGCTGTTTTGAGGGAATTTTTTTTTTCTTTTTACCTTTCAGAGCTTCTTTTCATTATATGTCTTTAACTTTTCTAGTCTAATTGATCTCGAATCTTTATTCAACCATGTCTGTGCAACTTAATCTCTTATGTGAGCAACACCTAGGTTGTCTCGACTTCTTTAGGGGGTCGTTGATGCCAGGGGAAGATCTTACCAACCTTTGTCAACGTTATGAAGTTCCTGGTGTGCATGGACTGATGCAACGTTCCATGGAAGGATCTATGAAACTGAGACCGTTCCATGTATCATTCCACGAAACGTTCCATCGGTCCATGCACCGTTCCACAGATCGTTCTATGGAACCTTCCATCAATCCATGCACCGTTCTATGGAATGTTGCGGATTGTCGCTCCTTTCGAAAAGTGACTCTCAATCTGTTTCGAGGGAGGTGCATCTGCCTGTACAAAGGCCATCTTTGGGGTAGGCCTAGGATTTCTTGTTCCTAGCGCCATCTGGCACTTCTTAACTTATCAGGGCATTTCCCCGATTTAGATGGTGCTGAGTGGGTGGAGTATACTAATTACTACTCTGATTAGGGCAGAGGATGTCGGGCTCCATCTTTCGACGAAGTTGTTTCATTCTCTGACTTCCATCAAGATGAATAAGAGTGACATCTACTGGTTGTGAATCCACATTGTCTGAGCATTCAGTTCGATGACCTGGAGGATTGGCAGCTATATTGCTTTTATGCTTCTGTGAAGTCTTGATACTTTACCTATGATGGTCTGCGGGCCCTCCACCATTGTGGGGACCTTTATAAGTTTCTATGTTTTTGCTTTTTTGTTTAGTATTTGTCGTTGTCTGACTTATCCATTGTTTCTAACTAGGGTTTCTTTATCCTGAAGAGGAGAAGACAAAAGTAGACTTCCTCGCTCTGCCGTAGATGCATATCCTGGATGTTCTTCAACCGGATAATATTAGGCAGAGTGTTTTGTTCTCCAATGAGATCAGTGGTGAAGGGCGGGCCCTAACTGCGCCTACCGATTCATATTCAGACGTTGGAGTACTGACACCTGGGTCACAAAAGAAAAAGGTACCAAGGATGCCTAGCCTATCAAATAAGAAAGCTCTAGAGGGATTACTTTCTCCCCCCCCCCCCCCCCCCCGCCGCCATCATTCTAAAAGGATCATGTTGGGATTCGCTCCACCTCCTACCGCTCCTCTGAGCACGGAGAGGGGTGTTGTGGACTTTATCATTAAAGAGGAGTTGCCAAAAGACTCAACTTCTACTGAACCAAGAACTAGGCAGCTAGCCTTGGAGAGTCCTTGAAAGCATCACCCACGATCTCTCTGCTGATTCGGGGGCTGGACCATTGTCTGAGTCTCTTCCCTCTATTGCTGATAAGGGGAAGCAGGTTGTTGAGTCTTCTTCAAAAGGTGTGGCGGGAGGAATGAGATTGGCTTCTGATCCCAAAGTTTTCCATACTAACACTTGGCTTGGTTCTCAGGCTCTAGTGAGTGTCTTCCTGGGTTGTGGTGAACATTACACGTGGCATAAGGTGGTGGATCAGATACCGACACCGTCAACCTGCTGAAGAAGTTTTTCTTGGTTTATCGACCAACTTCCATTGGAGAAGGTGATCGCGAGGAAGCACCTCGACCGTGGGCAACAACTTCTGGTGCTGGTAAGTTGACAAATTTGTTGATTGTCGATTTTCCGCCATGCTTTCTTGTTCTTATCCGTATGTGTTTTCCAATTAGGGAATGGCTCACTTAACCGTGCTGGCATGGCGATTACTAAGGTAGAGTCTGTGCAAGACAGGTTCTTTGCTTTGGAATTCACTGAGCAGCAGGCACAACTCCCGGATGTCCTTAGCAACGCAGATTTACTAACATAGCAGTTGACTGCTTGGACTGATCTAGAGGTTTAGCTAGCCAAGGCCCAGAGGAATTTGAGCGGCGCGTTGGCTGCTTAGTCGACCTTAGAGTCTCAGTTGAAGGGGGTGCAAGCAAATCTGGTTGAATCTCGGGTTGCCTGAATAGAACTGTTGTCTGAGTTGAAAAATGCCCAGGAAAGTCAAGACAAAATGGTAAATGAGTAGACTATGTTTACCGATCGCTTGACAAATGCCATGAGATATGTTGCTGACACCCATGGTGCTTTGGACAGTGAGCATGCTGAGGCAGCTGGCCAAAAGGGTTTTCACGAGGCCCTTAAAGCATGTTTTCTATGCTTACCCAAGAGCTAGACTCTGAGCGTACAAGCTTTGGTGAGGCAAACCCCAAGTTGAAGGACTCTTAAAATAGCCTGGCTTGGGAAATCTAGAAGATGAATAGCTCAAATGCACGGTAGGGGCTAGGGAGAAATGCTTCTTGAGCTTGCAAATAATGCTCAACTTAGTAAGGTTGCTGCCGGGAGGCTGGAGCTATTATACCATATCGAGCAGGACCGTGAGGGTTGGGATCTTTCCGCTTACAGGCATCTTGCTTATGCTCATTTTGAGGAGGCAGGTGATTCTTCATCTAGTCTGCGGGGTGGCCCTGAAGCCAATACGGGTGTCGTAGAAACATCTACCAACCTCAATGTTCCAGAGCATGCTTCGAACCCCATCGCCCATAGACTATTTCTGACTTTGTCATTCAAGAAGATGTTCCTGACTCTACTCCAGTTGTATGAGCGATTTCTTCTATTGGAAAATTTTTATTAATTAAAGAAAAAAATTATTTCCTTGTTGTTCGCATTGTAGCTGTCACCACTACCTGAAATAGGGCTTGGTCTGGATTGGTGCCCTTTTTAGCTTTTTTGGGCTCATAATAGGATAATAGAAATAACTTCATTTCTGGAAGAGTAAAATTGTGTGGTAGTCACCTTTATCCATGTGGGTTATGTTCCCTTAGTGACGTACTTATTGTCTCTCAGATGATTTTAACTTGTGTAGAAGTCATCTTTGTATTGATGATTGGACTTTCTTAATGGTCCCGAACCTTGTATAGTAGTTAGGGTGTTTAAGAAACAATATCTTGTCGGACTGAATTTCAGTGCCATATGTCTGGGTTAGACTTGAGTTGAAGAAAAGTCGCTTCCACTTGTCTGGGTTAGACTTCCATGGTAAACCCAAATTCTGAACAGGAGTTGGATTGTGAAGAAACCGTCTTCATGAGGACTAGATTTATGTTTCATACTGGCTCAATCCTAAAGAAGACTTGAGCTGGAGAGAAATCATATCTACCCGTCAGGCCTAGACTTTCATAATGGACCCCAATCTTGAATAGGAGTTGGGTTTTGGAAAAATCATATTTGTCCGAACGGGCTAGATTTATGTATCCTTCTGTCTCAATTCTGAAGGGGACTTGAGCCGTAGAGAAGTCGTCTCTACACGTCAAGGCTAGACTTTCATAATGGATCCCAATCCTGAACATGAGTTGGGTGTTTGATAAATCATCTTTGCTCAAACAAGCTAGATTTTTGTATTCTTCTGGCTCAATCCTAAAGATGACTTGAGTTGGAGATAAGTCATCTATACCCGTCAGGGCTAGACTTTCATAATGGACCCCAATCCTGAATATGAGTTGGGTTTTGGAGAAATCATCTTCGCCTAAATGAATTAGATTTTTTGTATTCTTCTGGCACAATCCTGAAGAGGACTTGAGCTAGAGAAGTCATATATGCCCGTCAGGACTAAACTTTCATAATGGACCCCAATCCTGAACAAAAGTTGGGTTTTGGATAATCATCTTCGCCCGAACGCGCTAGATTTCTATATTTTTCTGGCTCAATCCTGAAGAGGACTTGAGCCGGAGAGAAGTAGTCTCTGCCCGTCGGGGATATACTTTCATAATGAACCCTAATCCTGAATAGGAGTTGGGTTATGAAGAATTCATCGCCCTTGTTCATATATACCTGGGACAACTGAAGACGAGCTTTGGATTGACTAATTACCTACTTATCCCACCTCAACTAATTGGCTATAAATATGACCCAGTATATTTGAAAGTATTCCTCACAAAGAGTTCAACCCAATTTCATGGGTATTTAAAATCAATTTATTGATTCGAGATATCATGACATCGAGTTTTGATTTGTTCGGTTGGTTTAGGTTTTCCTTTGTTAAATTTTTTTAAGGATTTTGTTGGTTTCTTATTTTAGTTTCTTTCAAGAAACGAATTTGAGAGGAAGTTTGTAATCTAAGTTTGAAGCAACAAAGTTGTTTCTTTTCATGAATATAGCAATTTTGTTGAACCACATAAATTTGTTTTCTCTAATATTATTGTCTTTGTTTTGTAACTTCACATATTAGTATATAACAAGATGTATGTTTGGGAACTATAACCATCAAGTTGGATTGGACTTTTGATCATTTGCCAGATGGATAGTTTGCATTTGTGATCATTTGCAACATCGTTTTTTTAATAAGGCTTTATTTTGATTATCATATTTGGAGTGTATACTATGTCTTCATTCAATGTAGTAGTGGTAGTGATGTGGTTGGCGAAACAGTTTGAACATTTGTTGCTGTTTTGAGATTTGAATAAACTTTTCAACATTGAGAACTACATTCTACACAAAGGCGTGTCACATGATTTTCAGCACCCATTTGCCTAACTTTGAGAACTAGATACTTTAATAAAAACACTCAACTTATCGTCTTCCATGCTTTTTATTTGCAAGTGATCTGCCCAAGTATGCAACATTCACAGTTGATGGGTCTAATAGCTAGAATAGGGTTTCTAAGTTATTGTTGTGCTCGGGAGTGAAGACTGCGAAGCCCCCCGACACCATGACATGTCTCAAGTAACAATATTGTCCCCAACCTAGACATCCGTCGTGCTCAGGTGTGGGGTTTTTACGAACGGGGCTCAACTCCTTCAACTGCCCGCAAAAGGCCTCGTTACTAATTGAGACATATCCAATCACTTATTAACTTCACTTCACTTGGCTCACTACTCGATGTGGGACTAACTTGTTCAATTCTCGCCAACATCTCTAACAATATCCACCTTGGCGAGACTTGAGCCTATCTTGGCCCGGGATAAGCTCCACCTCAACGTGTACTTCCAACTTGTCTCAACGTGCATTTCCAACTTCACCAAACCCCACCTCAACGTGTACTTCTAACTTCGCCAAGCCTAGTCAAACCATCGGCTTTGATACCACTTGTTGTGCTCGAGGTGAAGCTGCGAAGCCCCCGACACCACCACTACATGACATGTCTCAAGCAACGATATTGTCCCCAACTTAAACAACCATTGCGCTCGAGTGTGGGGTTTTTACGAATGAGGCTCAACTCCTTCAACTGCCCCGAAAAGGCCTCGTCATTATTTGAGACATATCCAATCACTTATTAACTTCACTTCACTTGGCTCACTACTTGATGTGGCACTAACTTGTTCAATTCTTGCCAACATCTCTAACAGGTATCTCATATAAAACATATTCGTTTGTTGTCAAAAGCTTATGGGGACTTGATGAAACCATCTCAAAATATCGTGAAGTAATGAATGCACAATCTCTAACATGCATTTGATGGCATGTATTCCAAGAATCTAGTTTTAGATGACACAATGAATCGTTTTGTTCCATTAACCGTGGTAATTTTGTTGAACTAGTGCAACTAGTGGGATAAATGAACCGTGCAATTGGAGAACTTGTTTTAGAAACGTAGGCAATGCGATGTATACATCACCTGAAACTCAAAAAGAGGTTCTCCATATTTTAGATGATAAGGTGAAAAGTAAGATTCGTGACAAATCAGACATACCAAGTTTTGCATTCTTGTTGATGAAGCATGCACGCGATGAATTTAATAGAGAGCAAATGACAATTGTTTTAAGATTTGTTGATGTTGAAGGGTTTATACAACAACATTTGAAGTTATAAGAGTCGAAGACACTATTGATTAACTCTTAAAACAAAAGTATCAAAGGTTTTTACTGATAATTATTCATGATATGCGTGGTCGAGGGTATGATGGTGCATGTAATGAATTACAAGCATTAGGGAATTCCCATGTGCATACTATATACATTGTTTTACTCATCGTCTACAATTGGCACTAGTTGTGGTACAGTTGCATGCCTTCGGCATGACCATACACTTTCGTTTGCACAAGTACAGTTGCATGCCTTTGGCATGCCACCTGGTCCTTGGGTCGTGCCTACGACACTCCCCAAATAGGTTACTAAATTACCAAATATAAAAACAAATCATGGTTACACTAATACATCTCTATATTTAATCAAGGTAGTGGTTGACAACATATAATAAAAAATATTGAAAACGTTATAAGAAGTGATGCAATAATTGCATATATGTATATGGAACCAATGTTGTATAAAAACCATGAGTATTATAATGATAATGCTTAAATGTTGACTCAAATTTAAATTGGGTTACCAAAAGAAAAACACCCAATTATTATTGGTTACATAAAATGAAAGAAAAAAAAATAGAGTTGGACAATGTTTTGCAGTCAAAGTAAGTCCCAAACTATTGAGAAAATTTTCATTTCTTTTTAATGGATCAACAAATAATAATAATAATAATAATAATAATAATAATTGATGATACACCAAAATAAGCTCTCTTTTATACCGTACACGTGTCATGATGATCTCGAGAAATAGTAGGCCCAAACGACAGCCCAACACTGATAAGGCCCAAGCGGTTCCAAGCTCGCACAATGCAGTCCGCCAAACGGACCCGAAATTATTACATCCTGTTAAGCCCACACCTCTGACACCTATCCTCAATACCCATAAGCCTTGCTAAGTCAAGTATCTCAAGAATCAGCTTCGGACGGGCAAGACAACAACACTTTGCTTCCAACTAGGAAGCAAATATTAGAGTATATGTCACACATGGAGACTTCTCTCTATGGAGAGTAACAGGAAGTATCTCTTACGTATCTAGGAGCACAAGGCTAATAGGGAAACTCCCCTTCACAACACAACTCCTAATTAGAAAAGGATCTCTATGAAGATCTTCTTCCCTAAACTAAGCCATCGATGGCGTGGTCGAACTAGGACTTCAGGACTCCAACACTATAAATTAGACATGAGGTTAGTAGGCTAAGGTATGCTACAAATCCCCTGTTTACAACATTACGCCT
The DNA here is from genome assembly GCA_963556465.1 of Berberis vulgaris. Classification (NCBI taxonomy): domain Eukaryota; kingdom Viridiplantae; phylum Streptophyta; class Magnoliopsida; order Ranunculales; family Berberidaceae; genus Berberis; species Berberis vulgaris. The sequence continues at coordinate 62,668,321 of OY747127.1, read as the reverse complement.
TCCTCAGATCTCTGTCTGACTTTAGCATTAGAATGCCATCGACCACCACAACGATGGTCCGTGGCTCACATACGTTCCTTGTGCAGGTCAGCGGGAGGGAAAAATCGACTGCATCAGTTTGGCGCAGTCTGTGGGGATGAAAAAGTTCCTAACCTTTCACTAGTATCATCTCTCTTCAAAGTACAAAGAGATGGTGACCACCAGATCACACAACAATGGAGAACAAGGAAACACGTCAAACGCTCAGACTGGCGCTATACCGCCACTCTCAGCGGTACCGGTGACGCACAGGCTGCAGTCTCACACCATTGCGCCGGCAACAACGACGATGGACCCCAGGTTAGAGTTATTGTAGTCTCAAATATAGCAAATCGTCGAAGTAGTAGAGGCTCTCATACAACAGAACCCTCCACCCGCTAATGGAGATCAGGAGCAACACAAGCTTCCTTCTCCAAAAGACAGCAGAGATCAAGCACATGAGAGTCAAGCCCCTGCTAGTTCTCATTGGACTAGAGGAGGTGGCATAGCTAACGCGGAACTGAATTTCAGAGCAGACAAGCTCGCCTCACAGAACCTCCTCCGTAGATGGGCACATGACCCATACGTGCTATATCGCCTCTCTGTTCTTCCGTTCGTGGACCGTATCATGAACAAGACTCTTCCAAAGAAGTTCACGCCTCAAAAGCTCGACTTCTATGTCGAGACCACCGACCCATTCGATCACTTGCGCCATTCCCAGCATATAATGGTGCTCAAAGAAGGATCTGAGTTGGTGATGTGAAGAACTTTCCCTACCAGCCTAAAGAAGTCAGCATTAACATGGTTCCATAGCCTCCCGCCGAAGTCGATCATTTCATTCAACACGCTGGCGAAGGAATTCCTGACTCGTTTTGTCAGAAGTCATCGTCTCCAAAAAGGGCCACACTACATACTCTCTCTGAAGCAAAGATCCAATGAGACACTCAGAGAGTATGTCACGCGTTTCAATGATGAGACCATTGATTTCATGGAATGTGTTTAATATATTTATTTACTTGCATATTATTTTTTCACATATTTAATAAACCCTCGAAATTCATTATATATTTCATTTATCCTCGAAATTTTTACATTTTTTCTTTACACACCAAAATATTTCTTAAAATCAGGAAACCGAAATTAACTTGAAAAATGAAATCACAATCCTTGCATATATGTTTAATTGATAGTGCCACTTCCCCATAAACTATATTACAATTTAGAATGGTGTTTTAAAGAATTGGATATAAAAGATGGCTAGGATTGAAAATTGAAAAATATGTTGAGGGTCAAGATTCATTTTCTATAGTATGTTTGTGAATATAACACAATTATAAACGGAAAAAAATGAAAAAATGGTGACAAAGTGAGTGGAATGTACATGTGGAGGGAGAGAAAATTTTGTGTATTTTTTCTCAAAAATAAAATTGTCATAATTATTTTGCTTGGTTGTCATATTTTAGTAATCTTGGTATCGTTGGAATGCATTTTTGAAGATCTTTCCAATTAAATAAATGATCAATACAAACTCTGAAATTTTAAAAGTATATAGATTTTATTGCTAAATAATGTATAATGTATTTCATGTTGTTAGTATTTTTCAAATAAATGAGACAGGTCGATCATCCCATGAAAAAAAGAAAGAATAAGATATTAAACAGACATCTTAATGCACATTCAAGGTTTAGGGGAGAACTCGCTCTCAGCGTTTAAATTTTTTTCCAACTGAATCAAATATTGACCGAGTCTACCCTTAAAGTTTATATTATATATTTTTACCTTAGAATAGGCTTGCACTTCAAAACTAATTGAAGGTGAAATTAGGGATGGTGGTGAGGGTGTTAAGTACATGATATTTAGCAAAACAAAGTAAGTTGAGTGCCAACAGCACGGGGAATGCCTTAGTCTATATTACAAATCAGGATGGTGTTTGGAGTTGGGGATAAAAGACTACTGAGATTTACCCAAATATACAAATCTAATGGTTGTGACTTAAAGTTAGCCTTTATGACATAAAAAGTGCATGAGTTCAATTCGCATACCCAACATTTTGATATTTATGTACTTATTTTTCTTCAATTGTTGATATTTATTCATGTTTTGACTTAATTATTTATTTACTCAATTATAAAAGTGCATGGGTTGGCTAAATTATTTATTTATTCAATTATTTTTCTTCAATAATATATTGCCTTAATCAAGTTTTGACAATGTATTAATGGAGTGTCAAAGGCACGAGGAGGACCATAGTATATTAACAAGTCATAACATTTTCTCAACATTGACCCTTAAGATATAAAGGGTGTTGATCATAGTTGGAGCAATTCGATTTCTTGAAGGCCCCGGAAGAGCCCACAATTTATTTATATAGTTCCTGGAGAACTTGCTTCATTTCAATATATATGCATCACACCTAATGTTGAAAGCCCAAAGCTTACATTAAAGATATTTTTTCATTAATTTATTGGGATTATATAACTCTCAGTGTTATTGTATCACATGTCATTTTAAATTATAAGAAGTCACCCTTAATACACACTCCACTTACAAATACATATGTACTCTTTGTTCACTTAGTACCCTTCTTATTAGATGATCTCATTTGTGTTTTTGTATGACATGTTATCTTGTTTAGCACACCAGCTTCATCCATTTACATCCAGTCTCTCGAATTTGACGATACGACTGAGTTTGTTTTCAGTTTTCAATTACTTTTGCTCATCGATAGGGACGGTTATTGAAAAGTCTCGTCCTACATGGACAAAATAGTTTAATGCAACTTTAAGTTACACGTCTTTACCTTGTTGGAAGACATTTACTTATTTCATCTAGACTACTCCATAGTGCTTGGGAAAATGCAATATTGCATATTGCGAAACTGCTTAGCCTTAGCCCATTACGCAAACTGTCAATTTTAATTGGTTTTACTATTAGCTTTGCAAACTCTCAGTTTTATAAGAATAGATTCCCACCATTAAGGGGAGATATGCAAATTCTTACAGAACAACATAATGGTATGGAACAGTGTCATGAATTATCGTCGAATATTTCAACTTTATCTCATCTGAAAATTATGAATTAATTACTTGATGCATTTAATGATTGTAGCCAAAGTGAAAAATTCATATGTAACAACTATGAATACACCTACTCGAATTTGTATCCCTGAAGGATAATGTTCGAATAAAGCAGCCAGTGAATTTATGGCACGCCAGAAGCATAGTAGACACCTATTCAAATTTATGTCCCTTAGGGATAAACTTCGAATAAGGCAGTTAATAAATATGTTGCATGCCAGAAGCATGGAAGACCTATAGGTTCCAGAATAGGTCATGAAGCTCCACAAGCAACATTACATGACGCTTTAGAAGTGGCCATAAAGCTCCAAAAATAATATGACATGACGCTCCTGAAGAGGTCATGAAGCTTCAGAAGAGCATGACATGACGCTCCAGAAGAGGTCATGAAGCTCCAACAATAGCATTACATAACGCTCCTGAAGAGTTTATGGCTCCAGTAGTAGCATTACATTACGCTCCTAAATACGTTATGACTCCAACGGTGGCATGACATAACGCTCTTGAAGATGTTATGTTTAAAAACCTTGGAAGTGGCACATATCCCTGCAGTGACAATGAAAGCCTTTGAAGAGGCTCATGTACCTAACAATAATGAGTTATCAGATATTAAGAAGAAATTTAGAATCAAATGAAATGATCATTGATGACATATTCTCATATATGATAGCTACCACAATATCAAAGGTCAATGACATAAACAATGATATTCGACCACAAAACATTGATGAATACCTACAAATGAAATTATTGGCCAAATGGAAATATTGTCCAAGTGGAATTGGTTTCCCTTGAGAAATGTGGTGTTTTTGGACCTATAGTGCAAACCCTGTTGGTATAAAATGAGTGTTTGTAAGAGAAAAAAAATGTGAAAAATGAGACTGTCAGATATAAGACAAGATTCCTAGCACAAGGGTTGCATTTGATGAAATATATTCCCGGTTATAGATATGACTACATTTCATTAAGTTTTGTAGTTTCTAAAAACTTGATATGTGGATTATGAATGTCGTAACTACTTATTTAGATGGGGATTTGGACACAAATATTTATAAAAATCCTCGAAGGATTTACTTTACTAGACACAACTACTTACATGAAAATCCCTGAAGGATTTAATTTGTCTGAAGCAAAGCCATGAAATAATGGCTCAATACAACTAAGACATGATTTGTATGATTTGAACCATTTTGGAAGAATGTGGTGTAACTGTTTGAGAGAATATCTTGTCAGGAAGATTATACAAATAGTCTAATGTGTTTGTGTCTTTATTAAGAAATCGTTAACTTGTTTTTGTCTTGATAGCAGTTTATGTCAATAATATTACTCTTATTAGACCTTGAAAATATTGTTAATTATCTAATGACAAAATTTGAAATGAAAGACTTTGGAAGAAAAAAATTTGTCTCGGCCTGCAGATCAAGTAAAGTACTAGTAGAATATTAGTCCATCAAGGTATATTGAAAAGATTTTTTAACACTTTTAACATGGACAATTCTCATCCATTTAGTATGTCCATGGTCATCTGATCTTTAGATCTAAATAAAGAGTTGTATCAACCAAAAAAAGAAAGTGAAACGATACTTGGTCCTGTACCATATCTGAATTTAATTGGTGCCATGAGCATAACCTGATTTATCTTTTTCCTGTGCATTTACTAGCGAGGTATGGTTTTGCACAAACTTATTGAAATAGAGTTACACACACACACACACACACACACACACACACACACACATATATATATATATATATATATATTTTCGTGAGACCATTGATATGAATTTATTGTTGTGATTTTATCTAACTATTCCCACCTAGTTGGTTATGCAGATTTAGGTTATTTGTTTGACCCTTATAAGGGTTTCTCACAGACAAATTACGTACTTATGAGTTGCAATTCAACTATTTCTTGGGGAATATTAAACAAACTTATTGATTGATCGACTACAATAAATGAAGATAATGTTGCATGTATTATTCAAATGCAATAAGACTTCATCGAAAGAGATAGAACGAAACACATTCCAATTTCAGTCTACTGGCAACTGATTAGGGAATGAAAATGCACTTTATAAATAGTTAATTATTTTCACTTGTTAAGATTATTTTGATAATTCATTGAATCACTTGATAAATGTGGTATTTTGGAGATTTTTTTAGTGTGTTTTTCAGGTAAAAAGCCCTCAAATATATGATCAAAGTGATCCACAACTTCTATACTATCCCAAGACAACACGAAGCAAGAGGAAGCAACTTGTCCCGCTTTGGCCGTGGGCGTGCTGGTTGTGTGCGTGCTAACCCATAAGAAATGGGAAACTATAGGGTTTCCTTATTCTTTTATTTACTTCCTTAGTGGTTGCCTCCCTCCCTCCTTCCATGTTTATAAAAGAACACAAACAATCACAATTTTAGAAGAGAAAACAAATAATTTTTCTTAGAGTTTTGCAAATGTATTGTCGGCTAGGATAAGCTTCCACGCAAGGCGTAGAGATGAACTCCTAGATATAACTGATTTGATTTGTATTTGATTCAATTTTCACGTTTTCACGATGAATAATGATATTTTAGAACTGTCCCTTTATTTAATATAGAAGTTATGTTTCGTGTGACTACCAATTATGTTTTCTTCTTCCATAGATTCTTTTAATCCGGTGATTGTTTTCTTCTTCTCCATATAAGTCTAGTCACAATATTCTTATGTGTGGAATATTAGGGTTCAATTGATTCTGGTAGTTTGGTTATATGTGATTGTCTTTTAATGCGTTATTATGGTCTCCGGATATATGGACGATTTAAGATATCATATATGAAAAATCTTTGTGCTTTCTAGAAAAAGGGAATTCGCATATCTATATACATAAGAATATATTAGCGCGTTAAAAATTATTTTCCGATTATGTTGTTTGGGATGTGAAACACATAGTTAAGTTAACACAACTGAATCAATACAGGTTGAAGCGGTGAAATCTAGGAGGGATTTTTGGACCCTTGTGATTTTTCTTATTTGATTTTTATTCTCCTAAATTCAATTACTTCATTTAATTTGGAAGATTTTCTCAAGTTTAGTTTCGTGTTTTGTTCGCGTAGCTTTCTTCCTTGAACCTTTTTTTGAAGGTCGTTTTCCTCGTGGGATTGACACCCCATTATCTACTGCATTGACGCGTGTATTGTTTGGGCGTAATCAAAATTTTGGCACTGTTGCCGGGGATAGCATAATTCTACAAGGAGGTTTTCGGTATTATCTTTCTTGGATTTTAGGTTTAGTTTATTTTTCTTGTTTAGGTTTCTTTTAGGAAAAAAATAATTAGTGCTTAGTTTTCTTTTTATTTCTTAATTTTAGAATACATACTGAATTTCTAAAAAAAAATAAAAAAATTTAGGTTTAGTTTTCTTTCTATTTTCTTATTTTTAGAATACCCACGCAAAATCTTAGTTTTCTTTCTATTTCTTATTTTTAGGTCTAGTTTATTTTTGTTTAGTTGTTTTTTATAAAATATATACATATATATAATTTTCGTTGTTTAGTTTCTTTCTCTTTTTGCTTCGTATTTAGTTGTCATAAAAACGTAGAGTGTGGGGGTGTATGAGTTAGAATAGAGACAAACTAGGAAGACTAGTTAGGGTCCTAGAGTTAGAATACCCATAGGGTCATGTTAAGAGCAAGACAAGTCCTAGCTCCAATTCTAATACCATGAGTAATCACGTAGATGACTCTATTCGGTAACATAAGGACTATTTTCACCCTAGGTGCACTTCTACACCATCATGTATTATGTTCGCACCAAACACACCACAACTAGATTTTAAGTCAGGCATGATACAATTATTACCCACCTTCTATGGTCTAGAGAGTGAAAATCCTTATGTTCACATTAGAAAATTTGAGAAAGTGGTTGCCACATTTCACAGCAAACTTGAGCCTGCAAACTCGGTTAGACTGAGGGTTTTTTCCATTTTCCTTTAAAAAAATGAAGAGTTGGCTATACTCTTTCCGACCAAGGTCTATAGTTTGTGGGAGGAAATGTCTCAAGTGTACCTCAATAAGTACTTCCTTCACCACAAAATCAATGGTCTGAAGAGAGAGATTTCTACCTTCACCCAAAAGAATAACGAGACATTATATATCAGGCAAGGGAGAGGTTTAAAATGATCTGTTGAATACATGTCCACACCATGGGTATGATAGTTTGCATTTAGTCAGTTATTTCTATGAGGAGCTTACAAGTAGATAACACAAATTCGTTGAGATAATGTGTAATGGAGAGTTCTTCCATAAGGACCCCGACGAGGCCATTGAGTACCTGAATGACTTGGCTGAGAAGGCCACACCTGGACCAGGCTGAGTGCTACTGAGAGCACAAACAGAGCACTACCAACTGGGATATACCAACTTAGAGAAAAAGACAACATTAGAGCCCAATTAGAGAGATCGATTAAGAATTTAGAAGTACTTAAGACCAAGGATGGTAGACCCGTGCATACTATTGCCAGAGTCGAGTCACAGGATACATGTTTTATTTGTAGGGGGTGAAACACTTAGCACAAGATTGCCCGACCTTGACTGAGATGAGAGGGGTTTATAAGGAACAATGTAACGCCTTAGGGATGTACAAGAAGTCTTACTCATCCTTCTCTGACACTTATAATTCAGGCTGGAGGGATCAACCAAACTTTGGCTAGATGTCCGACCCAAACCAACCAGCACACTCACAAACACAACCATCTAGGCCATACTATGCACCTTCATACAATGCACAACCTAACAAGAATTCCCTAGCGGATACCTTTCATGCATTTATAGAAGGAGGCACAAGGTAAGACTAATCAAAATTTTGAGGCTGCATTAACACGGGTGGTAAAAAAGAACAAGGAAATCAAAAGTTAAATCACCAAGTTGACAAGTTCTCTAACAGTGCAATAATGAGGCCAATTTTCATCCCAACCTCAAGCAAATCCTCAGGGGCAACATATGGCATGAACCTCCACTTCACTCTCAGAACATCAAATATGTCAATTCCATAACTACTCGAAGTGGTAAGATACTAGATGGACCAAGCCCATCAACCACTACAAGCACATTTTCAAGTAGCAACAAGAACACCCATGAGGATGAGCCAAACAAGAACATTCCGGTCCAGGTCCCCTTTCTCCAAGAGCTCCGGCCTACTGGGAAAATTCCAAAAATACAAGGTGAGATCCTAGAAATCTTAAATAGGTTAAGATTACCCTACCAACTTATGCAAATGTCATCAAGGATCTATGCACCATCAAGAGGAAGCATCAAAAAGACTGTATTCTTGACTGAACAGGTAAGTACGATGATCGAGCAGAAGACACCACCCAAATACAAAGATCCAGGGTGTCCCATGGTCAATTGCCAAATCGAACCCATGAGTTCGTCAAAGCTTTGCTGGATCTAGAAACAAGTGTGAATTAAATGCCTTATTCTATCTACTTGCAACTAGGTCTACGAGAGATCAAACTCACATCTGTGGTACTGTAATTTTCCAATCGATCGACTAAGAAGCCAAGAGGAATAGTCGAGGATATATTGCTACAAATCAATAAGTTATATTACCTCATCAACTTTCTTATTTTGGATACCCACCTCGTGGTTAATATGGAGTCTATAATTCCAATCATTCTAGGTCAGCCTTTCCTTGCCACAGCTAACGCTCTTATTAATTGCGAGAATGGTATGATGAAACTATTTTTGGGAACATGACTCTAGAGGTCAACACATTCAACATTGGAAAGAAACCAAATGATGATGATGAGTGTTATCACCCCATTATGATTGACATACTGATACCAAAGGAGGTTTTCTTACATGAAAATTTTGAATCTTTAGAGTATCTCTTTTATGTTTCCAATTTGAGAGTTCACCTTATCCTGACAATGTTTTTCATTTTTCTTTTTTTTTCATGGTCAAAGTATGAAGGAAGACGACAATGGCAATCATGTTTTGAGGAGTTTCCAAGAGAAAGAGTAATACCACAACCATCCACCGTGGAGATCCCAAAAGTCGACCTAGTTCCACCGTGGATTTACATAGAGGAACCATGGATGGTTGCCTCTGTCTACTTGGATTGATGTTCTCCACTTCTATCTATATTTTTGTTTTTTTTGTTTTTTTAGTTTAGGTTATTGCTTTTAGCTTAGGTTATTGTTTTTTAGCTTAGGTTATTGCTTTCTAGTTTAGGTTTATTGCTTTCGTTGTTTACTTTTATGTTTTTCTTTGAGTGTTTCAGGCTATTTTAGGTTTAGCTACTGGAGTCGCTCAGAGCCAATCACCCTTATGCATTTTTCTTTTTCATCGGTACGATTTTCTTATCTTTTGGTGACTATCAGATTTAGGTTGGGGTGGTAGCATATTCATGCTTGTTGTTATTTATTGTTTGTGAAATTGTCATAGCATGTTTGTTTTTTTTTAGTCGTTGTGAATTGTTGATGCATGGTTATAACATTTTCTTCAAGGTCCAATGATACTATCTTGATCAACATTGATTAATTTCTAGAAACTTACTTTTGTGAACATGCTAAGCTTTGTGGACTGGTTTGGAGAGTTGATGCATATGATTTTTTTATTTTTACCATGGTTGAAGCACATTTTCTTGATTGAGTGGAGAGTTTGAGATAACTGGCATTGCAAACTTTTATTGCTCATTGGAATTGGTTTCGTCAAAATTTGAGATGTCCTATTTGGTTTACCTTGCATGTGGAGAAACGATTTGGTTAATCTTTAAGGCCTTCTAATCCATCATTGACATTTATGCCAATTTTTTTATCATTGACAACATCTCGAGAATCCTCCTTTTTCTATCAGTTTATTTTCATTATAATTAGTCAGATCGTGAGACAAGAAAAAAATTCATCAAGAAAAAGTCTCAAAGTTTCAGTTTTTTTTTTCGCTTTGATTCAAAAGAATGGAGATTCAACAGCGTAAGGAAGATACGTCGTCTCAGTCATATGTAGAAGGGAATAGCTTCAACATCAAAGTTTTATTGATTAACCAATGAAATTTTGAGGCATAATTATGGTAAACTTGATTAAATGTTTTGAATGGTGTAACTAGCCTATCATGTGATCAATGTTTTCATTGATTTCCAACTCCATGGGTGAATACATTGCTTGTTCTAATTGATAGAGACTTTACCTGTGAGGAGAATGGAGTTGAGGCTTTTACATAGTTGAATGAAAGGTCATATTGATTACTAGTCTGTGGTAAAAAAAAAAAAGGGTTGTGGCCTAGTGCACACTCTCACTGTTTCTCAGAAGTCATAATTTGGAGATCTTGTTAGCGTTTATGAGCTTTGGCTAACGTTTGTTTGAGTGCTAGACATTTTTGCAACTTTTTGTATTTTGACCTACATGATATGCACATTTTCATGCTATATATTTCACTTGTATTGCTAAGTACTAGCAGTGAGCTAGTTGGGGGTTGGGATTAGGACATGAAAATGCACTTTATATATAGTTAATTATTCTCATTTGTTAAAATTATTTTGATAATACATTGAATTACTTGACAAGTGGGTTGGGATTAGTGTGTTTTCAGGTAAAAGGCTCTCAAAGATATGATCAAGATGATTCACAACTTTTGGACCAACCCAAGATAGCTTGAAGCAAGCCCATGTGTGCATCTAGCCCAAAACAAAGAAAATGAAGTATCATGTCCCGCTGGCCGTGAGGGTGTTGTCCCATAAGAAATAGGAAACCTTAGGGTTTCCTTTTTTTTTTCTTTTTTCCTTGGTAGTTCTCTCCTTCCCTCTTTTCATGTTTATAAAATAACATAAACAATCACAATTTATCATCACAATTTTAGAAGAGAAAACAAATGATTTTTGTTAGAGTTTTAGAGATGTATTGCCGGCTAGGCTAAGCTTTCACGCAAGGTGAAGAGATGATCCTAGATGTAGCAGATTTGATTTGTATTTGATTCAATTTTCACGCTTTCACAATAAATAATAGTATTTGAAAATTTTCTCCTTTATTTAATATAGAAGTTATGTTTTCGTGTGACAACCAATTATGTTTTCTTTTTCCATAGATTCTTTTAATCCGGTGATTGTTTTCTTCTTATCCATATAAGTCTAGTCACGCTCTTCTTATTTGTGGAATATTAGGTTCAATTGATTCGGGTAGATTGGTCATATGTGATTGTCTTTTATTGCTTTATTGTCTCCGGTATATCGTCGATTTAAGATATCATATTTGATAAATCTTTGTGCTTTCTAGAAAAAGGGAATTTTCGTATCTATTTACATAAGAATATATTGGCACATTAAAGATTATTTTTTATTATGTTGTTTAGAATGTGAAACACATATAATTGAGTTATCACAACTAAATCAATGCAGGTTGAAGCGGTGAAATATAGGAGGGATTCTTGGGCCCTTGTGATTTTTCTTATTTGATTTTTATTCACCTAAATTCAATTACTTATTTTAATTTGCAAGATTTTTCTCAAGTTTAGTTCGTGTTTTGTTCATGTAACTTTCTTTCGTGAACCTGTTTTGTAGGTCGTTTTCCTCGTGGGATCGATGCCCCATTCTCTACTACAATGACGACATGTATTATTTGGCCGTAATCAACAACCCTACAGATATGTTCATCAAATTGGTTTACGAGGTTGACATGCGCCGACTTAATCATCAAATTAATTACAGTTCTACTATCATATGGGGGAGTCATTATCAGGGGTAGTATCCAGAAGTATACCCCTGGAGTTCATCCAGACGTATGCTACAAAAAATCCAAAAATATGCTTCGAGATCATATGGAAGTATGTTATATTTGATTTATGCATGTTGTACTCTTTTTCCTTCGACGAGGTGGGAAAACTGGGTATTCTGTCAATGTTTTAATGAGGCAACATTATGTGCATGGAGCATCCTGAAATACACAAAATTGTTGGTTGTATTCTTTTTCCTTCGACAAGGTTTTCCCTACTAAATTTTCTTGTCAAGGTTTTAACGAGACAAAATTATGTGCATCACCATCTTCCTGAAGAATGATATTATTTTTCCCTATTTGTAGCGTACCTTAGCTTACCAACCTCATGTCTTATTTATAGTGCAAGGAGTCCTAGTTCTATCAGGCCATCGCAGGCGTAGTTTAGGAATGAGATCTTCATGGAGATCCTCCTCTAATTAGGAGACATGTTGTAGGAGGGAAGTTCCATGTTAGCTATGTACTCCTAGATATGTGGGAGATAGTTCCCAATTCAAAAGCAATACGTGGAAGGGAGTTTCCCTGTGTGGAATGTACTCTGGTACTTGCTTCCTAGTTGAAAGTTGTGAGCAGTTGTAGTTGCCCATCCGAAGCTTATCCTCGAGATACTTGTCTTAGTGGGACTTATGGGTATTGAGGATAGTTGTGAAACGTGTGGGCCTAGCATGCAGTAAGATTTCGGGTCCACCTGGCGGGCTGAATTGAGCGAGCTTAGAACCGCTTGGGCCTGTTCAGTGTTGGGCTGATGCTGGGGCCCGTATTTCCTCGAGATCATCATGACACGTGTATGGCTTAAAAGTGTGACCATTTTTATGTATCATCGGCTACTCCCCCCAAGTTAGTGGGTCGTCATATCGGTTCGCTAAGTCATCTCTTGAAGGGATGTGCCGCTCATGATGATTGAGTCTGAATCGTTGCTTGAGCCGCACGCCGCATTAATGGAATATGCGTTGGTTCGGCAGAAAAGCAGTGGGAACCCAACTTCTATTTAGGTCGTCCATAGTGTAGAATCTGACTTTTTTGTTTTCTTTGCTTTCGAGGATATCGCTCTGACTAGAAAAGATTGTATATCTTCTTCATGGCTCAACAAAACCTTCTTGACGACACAATCCTGGCTAAGGGCCTGGAGTTTTTTGAAAATAGGTTTTTTCCTAGCCTTGCTGAAATCCGTACGAAGTTGGGAGTTCCTGAGGACCTGTCGTTGTATGTCCTAATAGGTGACCAAATGCCAATGTTACCTCCGACCGGTTTCATCTACTTGCATCGTGGGATGCTTCAGACCGAAATGTGCTTTCCAGTTCTGGACGTGATTTGGGAGTTCCTGGATCTTTTAGGGATTCCTCCGACCCAATTGGGGCCTAATGGATATAGGATCATCCTAATGATTTTGCTTAGTGCCAAGGAGGTTGGCGTCACCGTGACTCCATGGGTAATTCAGTTGCTGACTTTTCCCCGGCTGAAGAGTAACGATGTCTGTAAGATGACGCCGTCGACTTGTTTCTTTAATCTGTCTGATGACTTCAAATTCTGGCAGAAGTATTGCTTCTTGGCTCTTGCGGATTCAAAGTATTTTCAATGCAAGGGTCGTCTGCTTGAGCGACAGTTTAGGTCGCTTCGTAAGTTCAACCCTTTTCTTGTGACTTTGATATGCTTGTTAGCGAGCTGACTGATCACTACTTGTGTTTTCTTGCAGGAAGATTTTCTACTACTCCTCTTACCTTAGTGGAGCAAAACACCATGGAGACGTTCTGCGACTTGCCAAAAAGGAATGCGGTCGATGTAATAAGAGTTTCCAAGTTCATCCGTAGTAGGCTATGGGACAACTGGCACATTGCCCCCACTCGGTACCAAACTTTGTGAATTAAAGTGGAAGATGGGGCCCCTTCGAGGAAGAGGAAGGTTGTTGCAGCCAAAGCTCCCGTTCTATTTGATGCTAAAGAGCCGTCTGAAACGCTTGCCTCTTTCGTGAGGAAGAGATCCCGTGTTAGAATTGGGTCATGTTTGGCATGACCCGTTCCAGTGAGGAAAGAACACTAGTCTACTAGGCCTGTTGGGGCGGAGACCGACATTTCCAACTTGGAGAAAGATTATTTGCTGTTTGCAGGTGTTGTAGATAGGTCGAGCCTTAGTGACGCGCAGGTCAAAACTCTGAATGACCGCCTAGTGCGGGTTGCAATGGCGGCTTTCACTAGTGCTGATTCACATGGGACCGTTCATGTAAAAGGCTCCCGTGAAGATTTTCCTGGGGCTGTAAAATCTGATCACCCCATTTTTGTTTTGTCTGAGAGTGGTCGCGATACTAGCCATATCTCCTGTAGTTCGAATTGCTCACCGTCTCGCTCTAGGCCACAACTAGAAGTGTTGGAGAGTCCTTTGGATAATTCGCTTCCTCCTCTCCCTCCGGATCCCATTAATTCGTCTCGTACCAAAGGGTTGGCTGTTAATGACAAGGGGAAAGCCACGGAGAAGAGCCTAGGCATGGAGGCAACTGTGAAGGGTGGCATTGGAGTAATTCCTGACTCGGGGAAGCTTCATCCGGGTGCAAGGATAGGCCGATTTGCACCGAACTTGGTGAAGATGAGTTCACAAGTCTGGCACCAAGAGGTGGACGTAGATTATGCTTCGAGGAAGCACATAAGCAAGCGTCACAGCTAGCTGATGGATCACGCTCTAAAACCCGAGGAGGATACGTTGGAAAGATGTATGGATAAGGGCTTGAAGTACCTTATGTTGGGTATGTCTCATTTGAGCCACGCGTCCGTTGCTAGGACAGAATTCAAGGCGGCTCGCAAGAGGGTATACACCTTGGCCGAGGAGAAGAGGTTGGATCAGTCAACCGTGGCCGCTGAGACAAAGAGGGCTTATTTGAAGGACCTTGAGCGTAATCTGTCGGAGGTGGTGTCTGAGAGGGACAAACTTAAGCAGGAGGTGACCCGGATCCGCCAAGAAGTCGAGGTTGCGCAGGAAGCTGCGGCTAGGCTGCTGAGAAGCAACAGTTGGAATTTGATGTGGAGTTCAATGCTCAAGAGGAGAGAAAGGCTAATGACTAGCTTGAATTGGAGTGGCATGAGCTTAATGCTGTGAAGAACAGTCTCAAGTCGACGCGCTAACTTGCAAGTTAGAGCTACTTGAGTGTAAACTTGTTGACGCGAAGGTGTGAGAGGAAAAGCTTCTTCAGGAGTAGGGCAAGTGTGAGTTTCATTGGGTTGTACATGGCCAGCTGGAGCTGCTGGCGATGATGAAGAAGGAACATTTGAAGTGGGATCTCGGCCGCTATAATAAGATGTCATATGTAAACTTATTTGTTACCTCTGCGTCATCGGACAAGGAAGACAGTTTGGGCCCTGATGTCAAGGCTGTGGCGCTTGTGGATGCAACTCCTGATCCATCTTCCAATAGGCTTAGCTCTTTTGCTTCTGTACCTTCCCCTAATAAGGAGTAGCCTTGGCATGATTGTACCCCTTTTCATTTTGATCGTTAATGAAAACAGTTTTATATGTTTCGTGCTTGTTGTCTATAGTACATGTTTTTCTTTCGCCTGGTCGTCTTGCTTTGGCATAAACTGGTTGAATCAATAGGACGTTGACTGGTCTATCTGCGACAGAGAGCTTGACCTATTTGTATTGTGAACGACTCAGGGTCATTGCTGTGTAGTCATGTCCTGTACGGGTCATGTTGTGGACAGTTTAGTTTGGGACTGACTAGGTTCCCACCTTCCAAATCATCTACACTTGTGCACATCAAACTACGAATTTGGGAGTTTTCGGCGGCCACGTTGAAAAGTAGTGGTCCCGTGGCAAGTCGTCAAAATCAGGTCGTAGCTGACTAGTTTTTCACATTCTAGACTATCTACACCCTCGCAGCGCAGGCTACAAGTCCAAGTTTGGTGATTTGGCGGCCATGCTGAAAAGCAATGGTCTTGTGGCAAGCCATCGAAATCAGTTTAGGACTAACTAGGCTTCCACCTTCTAGACTATCTACACCCTCGCAGTAGGGGATACAAGTCCAGGTTTGGTGATTTGGCTGCCACGCTGAAAAACAGTGGTCCCATGGCAAGCCGCCGGAATTAGTTCGGGACTGACTAGGCTCCCACCTTCTAGACTATCTACACCCTCGCAATGGGGGCTACAAGTCCAGGTTTTGATCAGAAGCTTTCGTGCTAGTCGTCGCCAGCTAGGCTTATCTGATTAGGTTCGGCGATCATTGACCGCGAAGGGGCAATGATCCCTGGCAAGTCGTCGTCACCAGACGTTATAGTGTTGATTAGACTCCTACTTCCTAAACCGTTGATGCTCACGCTAAGCGGACTAAGTGTCAGGTTGAACTTGAAGCCATTGTCATCAGCTTTCGCCGACTAAGCTTGCCTGGTTTGAAAAGAGGTTCTGCCTGTTAGGGGGCATGTGAACCTAGTCCATCCGCCTGGTGCATGGGGTGGACGAAGTTACCTTGAATCAGCTAGTGATCTGTAGGTGCGATCCATATGTCAGGGTTGACTAGGATTTCTCGTGCTCATGCCAAGCATGTGACAGAATGTTGTTTGAGTAATAGGGCGAGCCCTGGGCCCGCAGAGGAAGAGCTAGGGAACGGTGTGTTATTTGTACAACATAAATCGTATGGTAACATGTGTATGGCATAAACCACGTGACAGTTGAGTATCGATTACTCCCCCTCAATTGATGGGGTTGCGTGCAGCGTCATCAATTTGAATGACGTGGTCTGCACAGTTTCCTTGGGAACCGTTGTCTCCTCATTTCCTTGTACTCAATGCTTGGTAGTTAATGTTGGAGTGTTCGCTTGGTGAACCATCATGTCTATATAATGGGTTTTCCAATCATTGTAGGCATTATCTTTCGAGAGCGTATCTCTCGTAATGTTCTTGCTTGAAAATAATGTTTTGGGTTTTCCAAAGGCTGAAGAAAATGCCTTGGGTTTTCCAAAGGCTGAAGGTGGATCTTCGTCTTTGGAGTCTCCGAATGTTCTTACATTTGCACTGGTGGGGCACAAAGATAATTGATGTTATGCGTGGTCACCTGCTATGGGTGGCCGCGTAGTTGACCTGCCGAGGTCTCGTAATTTCTTCTCATATTTCGGAGTAGTACGGATTTCCTACCAAGGGAGATGCCTGGGTGTTACACCGTACCACTTTTGCCTTCGAGTGCTTGAAGTGTTAGTCGATGTGCGATGTGTCCGGGTGTGGTAGCTCTTAGTCACACCTGGTATCGCACATGTGAAAAGTTGCCTCGCTCGATAGCACTGGGAAACCATGACTGCATTGCTGCTTGTGGTCATCCTCATCTACCTTCTTCTAAGCTATTTGAGGAAGTTAAAGGGGGTGGGATGTGTCTTGAGAAAATCAGCAGCCCGTTGTAAGGTCTACAATGCTCTTGTACAATCGCTTTCTAGGGTGATTTGACGGAGCAATTTGACTGCTCATTCCTTTCAATCCCCTCTTACACTTCGTCTTTATCTTTGGAAGGGGTCGAGTGAATTTTGTTGTCACTTGCAGATTGTTCGCATCGGGGGGTCTGCAAGTTTTAGTCGGATTCTTCCCATAGTAGAATTGTCTAAGCGAGTCTCTTACTTCAGGTCACACTGTATTCAGACGCTTGCAGCCTTTTGTATCCGCCTTAGGGTGTTCGTATTATGTAGCCTTTTGTATCTGCCTCAAGGTGCTTGTTGTTACATCTTTCCAATAATCAATAGAATTTGTTTTCGTAATTCTTGCTTTATTTCTTAAATGATTGCAAATCACACAAGTCTTTTAAGAACTAAAACTCAATATTGACTATGGAAAGGGAAACAAAAACTTAAAGAAAATTAACTGTCGGCGGAGAGAAACTGATCTTGGCCTTGAAGGGAATTCAGGTTGCTCTTGCGAATCATTTAGCGGACTGTTGAGGCGTTACATAGGTTACTGAGGAGTAAACCTTGCAAAGGGGCAGATCTATGTGTCGGGGGGGAGTGTTCTTGTTTGCCATGACCTTTTCGACTCGCTGGGCGGAAGAGCTTATTGCTTCAGTACCACTCAAGAATGATGTCTCTGCCATCGTTTAGCCTTGCACTGGGTCAGCCTGCTTTGCAGGATGTAGCTGAATCTGGGAGCACTCTATCTGTTTTAGTGCGGCTTAGGTTGATCTCCACCTATTGTTCCTTCGGAGTGGTTAGCAGTATACTTAACACACTGGTGAAGGGTTGAAACCACTGCTTCCATTTGGTGGAGCCATGGTCTTCCCAGGATGAGATTGTAGGATGACGATGCATTTACCACCATGAAGTCCAGAAATAGGACATTCCTAAGCTGTTGTTCTCCTGCCACCGTAGCTAACTTTATCTTTTTTATGGGGAAGCACTTTTCCCCGTTGAATCCGATTAATGGTTGTTCTGAAGACGTCAGGTTTTCCTCCTTGAGGTCCATGCTGCGGAATGCATTGTAGAGCAGAACATTAAGCAAACTTGCTTTGTCGACCAGAGCTCTTTTTACTTCCCACCTTGATGTGGAAACCGAAATGACTAAGGCGTTGTTATGTGGCGCTCGAACTTCTTCGAGGTCCATGTCTGTAAAGGTCAAGGTGGGAATAGGGTTCTGAATCCTTGAGTGGCAGATGTGTTTGTGCTCATCCGCGGGTTGTGTCCGCATGTCCAGTAGATTTCGCTTGAGGGACCTGTATGACTGGCTTTCATTTGGTCTGACTCCATGAAAGACGTGTATTATCCCTAGAGTTTCCTTCTCTATCTCTTTAACTGCTGTCCTTTGTTGGTTCTGTTTGCTTTTCAGACTTCAAGAACTCTTTAAGTTTGCCTCTGCAAATATAGTACTCAACCTCATACCTCAAACTCTTGCAGTCATTGGTGTTATGGCCGCCCTCCTTGTGGTACGCGCAGTACTTGCCGTTGTCACGCTTGGTTGGGTCTCTGCGTGTCTTTGGGGGCCACTTCAGTTCCTCCCAACTTTTCATTGAGTTTAGTATGTCCAACATGTTAGCATTTAGGGGTGTCACTGTTCTAGATCCAACATAGTTGGACGATTTCTCAGGCTCGAACTGACCAGGGTCCAGCCTGTTGTTGCTGCGCTTCCTTTTACTCCGTTTATCATCCTCGCATCCTTTTCCATCTTTCTTGTCCCTGGGAGCAGAGGGCTTTTTCTCGCCTTCGACTTCCCTTTTTAACGGTCCTCGACTCTTCCAATGTGATATGTCTTTGGGTGCTCTTGAGGAGTTCGACCATGTCTAGAGGGGGCTTCTGGGTGAGGTCTTTATAGAACTTTCTCTCTTTGAGTCCTGCAGTAAAGGTCGTCACGGCTGTATCATCGCTACACCCGCCAATGAGGGTCAGATCGTTGTTGAAGCGCGAGACATACTCTCGGAGTGTCTCGCCGAACCTTTGTTGCAGAGAGAATATGTAGTGCAGGCATTTTCAAAACATTGGCTCCTGACGAAACTTGTTAGGAATTTATTTGCCTGCGTTTTGAAAGAGTCGATGGACATCGATAAAAGGCTGTGGAACCACGTCAGTGCTGAGCCTTTCAGACTAATGGGAAAGGTCCTACACATAACGGATTAAAATCCTTCTTTAAGGGACATTACGTGTTGGTAATGGCGCAGGTGGTCGAAAAGATCAGTGGTTCCATCGTAGGAGTCGAGCTTCAGGGAAGTGAACTTCCTCGGAAGGGCCTAATTCAGTATCCGGTCTACAAATGGTGGGACGGAGAAGAGGTACAGTACGTCCGGATCGTGCGCCCCTTTGCGGAGGGGGTTCCCTGGGCTGAGCCTTTCTATCCTGGTAACGAGCTCAACATTAGTAGCGCAGCCTCCCCTGGTCCAATGAGAACTAGCGGGGGCTTGGCTTTCTTGCGCTTGCTCCATATCATCTTTTGGAGGTGGAGGTCTGTGTTGTTCCTGGTCTCCATTAACAGGTGGTGGATTCTGTCGTGTGAGAGCCTCCACTGCCTTTGGCAATCCGTTGTATTTGAGATGCCAGCGTATCGATTCTAGGGTTCGTCGGCGCGGGAGCATGAGTCATTTACCCGTGCAAGACAGGAGCTGCTGAATGAGGTGGTATAGGAACAGCCTGGGCATTTGACGTATCCCCCGGTTCTCTGTTGTTGCGTGACATAGTGGTCACAATCTCTCTATAATTTGAAAGGAGATGACGCTTAATGTAAACTTAAGAACTTTGTCGTCCCCACGGACTGCGCATGCAGTTGTTTTTCGCTCTCTGCTTTGACCTGGTTCCTGCTGACCTACACAAGTAACACACGTGAGCCACGGACCATCGTTGTGGTGGCCAATGACACTCCGATGCTAAAGTCAGAAAGGGATCTGAGGAAGATGTAATGTTGTAACAGAAAATTTGTAGCGTACCTTAGCTTACCAACCTCATGTTTTATTTATAGTGTAATGAATCTTGGTTCTACTAGGCCATCGTAGGTGTAGTTTAGGAAGGAGATCTTCTTGGAGATCCTTCTCTAATTAGGAGTCGTGTTGTAGGAGAGAAATTCCATGTTAGCCCTGTGCTCCTAGATACGCGGGAGATAGTTCACAATCCAAGAGCAATCCGTTGAAGGGAGTTTCCCTATGTGGAATGTACTCTGGTATTTGCTTCCTGGTTGGAAGCAGAGAGCAGCTGTAATTGCTCCTCGAGATACTTGCCTTAGTGGGACTTATTGGTATTGAGGATAGTTGTGAGACGTGTGGGCCTAGCATGTTGTGAGAGTTCAGGTTCGCCTGGCGGACTGAATTGAGCGGGCTTAGAACCGCTTGGACCTGTTCATTGTTGGGTTGATGCTGGGGCCTGTATTTCCTCGAGATCATCATGACACGTGTATGGCTTAAAGATGTGACGTTTTTATGTATCATCAGTTACAATATATGACTTTCTTTGAATATAATTTTTCCAGTATCATGTGACGAACATCCAAGGTGAAGTGCTATAGAACCTTGTGGATGTCGACCTCATGCTATTAAGGTGGCATCGTATGAATTCACAGATGACAAATTCTTTAGTAACCAGAGTGACAAATTCTTTAGTAACACATGCATGCATGATATGCTCACAAGTCAATTAGGTAGAGATATACTAGCTTATCCATTAATTATACGTGGCAGTCAATGGTGTCACACCAGCTGCATGCTTGGCGCATGATTCATATATGCATATTTCCTTTAGTATATTACTAGTGTACCAGCCGTGACTATGACGGCACGGGTACAGTAGCATGCATGTCACCCTAGTCCTTGGATCATGCTTTCGACACTCCCAACATGTTTGTTTCCAACCTCACTAATCTAAAGGACTAATTTACAGGTTTCTACAATTAGTCATCATAAAATTTAGCTTTCTATGTTTGGTAGGATGGCTACTGCGACAGATTTTCTTCCCCTGAATCTCTCACATAGAAAGGACTAATTTACCATAACATTGATGCAGAAAGATCCCAATGTCTCACCAAGCATAGAAAATTGTATTGACATATAAGTGGACAATTGGATGCTAGCAAAAATAATGAATAATCATTTAATCGTTGCAATATAGACAATAGTATCATATGGGAAAACCCCATTACAACCACTCATTATTGAAGAATTGATATCCACTATGAAGGGGATATATGAAAACAAAATCTCCATGACCACAGTAAATGATCAAGAAGTGGTCTTGAAGTATGACAAAAGTAGATGTTAATGTGTTATTGTGTTGAAAATGTGTAGAAAACCGAGAGACTAATTGTGGTTACAATCAACATAGTTATGTTTCTGTGATGACGAGAATGAAATTGAAAAAATTACAATAGCCTTTATAGTATTGTTAGCAATCAATCATCTCTATCTCTTGACATCACATTTGAATAACCTTTCCTTCCCCTTCTTTTGTTACTTTATTATAACACCCCTACCTAGCTAATTAAGCTAAGCTAAAGCTAGCTAGCAAGCTTTCCTGAATAGACCACACAACCCATTATTTTTCTGAATCAATCAAAAGATAAACACCGGGTTTCTATCCCTTAAAAATGATCTTTTCAATGTTAACTTATTCAGATAGTCTACCTCAATGACCATCTTCATTTAGACTAAGTGAAAAGAACAAGTGTCTATTGTG
Organism: Berberis vulgaris; assembly: GCA_963556465.1. Taxonomy (NCBI): domain Eukaryota; kingdom Viridiplantae; phylum Streptophyta; class Magnoliopsida; order Ranunculales; family Berberidaceae; genus Berberis; species Berberis vulgaris. The sequence goes on along the minus strand of OY747127.1, from coordinate 62,646,395 downwards.
TTTTCTTGAGAATCAATTAGTTAGAAACAAAAGTTAGAAAGAAATACATTTCATAATTAAAAATTTTAAAAAAAAATTGGTATGGAACCACCAACGGTTAAAAACCTTAATACTCCATATATATACACAAAGATGAACAACAATAAGAAAGGTTCAACCTTCAAATCTTTCAATTTACAAACTTGAATTTTTGTTGAAACCATTCAATTAGATTACACACACTTTTATCAAAAAAAAAAAAAGATTTACACACACAATTGGGATTAGATTCAATATCATAAAAAGCTTAATACTCCATGGAGCTAAACTACACAGAGAGATGAGCTGAAAATCTCAATGTAGGAACAACTCCAATAAAGGTTCGACCTTCTAATCTTCCAATTTACAAACACAACCCAGTTTTGAAGATTTGAATTAGCTGATCATCCTGACCGAGTTATCAGAGTTCACTTTTGCCAAGAGTTTTCTGTGTTCAACATCAGATGCTCTAAGTTCCTTGCGCAGGTCAGAAATAAGTCCTCATTTACCCTGTCAAAGATGCTAGCAGTCAGATACTTCTCTGGACACTGAGATACCGCACAAATTCATAAATTGGTAATGTAACAGCAGATATTCTTAGAGAAATACAGAGAAAACAACACTTGAGATAAACCATCACCTGATGATACTTTACGAAAATATGGAAATACTTAATTAAATAAAGCACATAACATACCCAGGAGAGGACATCAGATTGAGCAATGAAAGGCATCAAAATGTTGCTATATGCCTCTGTCTCAATGCAGTGTATTTGGAATTCCAATAAAGGAAAGAAATCAAACCTCAATGGAGGAACAACCCAGTCAATCAGAAGCCAAGTTCCACCTCACAAACTGAATTTGGAACTCATAAGCACATTTTAGTTTTCACTGAAAGCAATCAACTTTCACCTTACAGAAGAACCTTTTCACAGTTTTGAATATCAGCCACAATCAGAATCAGAGCCACCTCCGCCATGAACCACAAAAAAAAGTTTTCCCAATTGGGATAATCATCCCTACAATGCTCTGCCAAGTGCCTCCCTGTCGTAACCCCAAGTCTCGCAGACAACAATGTCACATCACCAATTTTAGAAGTGGAAACGAGAATCAACAATGGAAGTTTTGGCGCGAAAATTGGTGCTTATTCGAACGGCTGAAATTCAAAGAGAAGGGTAAACTTGTAATAATGAAATGTTTGTTTGTTACTATCACATTGGACCAACACGTGTTATAAGTTGATTGGTCCCTTTTGAAATCTCTATTACAATTCACATCGGTTTTTTGTCTTACGTGGCATTTTTATACTTTGGCAGAAGTTAAGTGAAATCTTTTGAAGCCCGATGCTTTCCTCACTCTCTCCACACCTACTCCTCTTTCTCAAATCTCTCACTCTTTCTCTCTTCCCTAAATCGATTTCAGTCTCTCACTCATTCACTCACTCACAGTGAGAGATATTGAGTGATCGAGAGATCTCAGTCTCTCTTCCCCAAACCATCAGAACTCTGCCTTGCTTGCGCTCGCAATCTCTTCCGTCGGGTTCGCTCTCTCGATCCAGGTAACTCGAATTCACTAAAAAGTTGTAATTTTGAATCCTTTTTTGGTTGGCAATAGTGTGATTGATTCGGTTTTCTTGGTGGGCAATTTGTGTGGTTTGTGATTAGGTTTGGGTTAAGGTTTTTGGTTTAAAGTTTTGGGGTTTAATGGGTTTTGATTGTTGAGGTGTTATGCTAAGTAAGAACTTCATACCCATTTAAGGTTTGTTTGGTTGAAATTGGGGTTTGTAATTTCCTTTTTTGTTTTGAATCATGAAAGTTGGTCTGATTGGGTTATTGTTGGTGACTAAGTGACCTCAAAAGTAAGCACACTTTCAAAATCACTAAATGGGTTTGATCAAACTAAAAATTGTGATAACCCATTGCTTAAAATTTGAGATTTTGTGAGTTTTGAAGCAAAACCCAGACAATTTTTGTTGATTCACAGTAAAATAGAGTGATTTGGGTTTCATGAAAAAAGCTACAATTTTGGGAGATGTACTTTTTGCAAAAGTAGTGCCAGGATTATACAAGTGATATTGTGGTAATTCATAAGATTCGTGATCATAAATGATCCCTCAGCTCAAAATTTTGTTGTATGAAAGACAATGGGGACTGTAATGTGACATGTTTTATTGTTAGTCATGTTTGTGTAGTTATGTTCCTTGATTTTTCTCTGTGTTGACAGGTAAGCACATTGATTTTGGGGGAACATGAAGGTGGTGATGTGAAACAATCATCACTGAGTGCAATAGCTGCAGCAAAGAGCATAAAAGTGAGGAAAATTCCATTTCTTTGTTATTGGCAGGTTCAGGTGCATCTCTTGGAGAAGCTGCTAAACTTGCTGCCAAAAGCCATCCTTCGATTTATGAGGTAGGTTTCTTGCATTCTTAGTTGATCAGATTTTTTTATAATACTTGCAACTCAATAAATTTGTTATGATCCCTTGCATTCACACTCATAATTATATATTGACATATATAGTGTGCAGAATTTTAATATTTGTGCTTCTATTTCAATTTTAGGTTCTTGAGGCTGATTCAGATAAGTTTGAATATCCTCTTGCAGAACCTTGGGCTGAATTACTCCGTTTGGTTCAGCAAAAGGGTGGCTACTCACACATAATCGCTTCTTCAAGTTCATTTGGGAAAAAACATACTTCCACGAGCAGCTGCTCTTTTAGATGTTTCTCCCGTAACATATGTCATTGGCATTTCTGGCCCTCAATTTTTATAAGGTATTTCTAGGTTATGATTGTTCTTATGATTTGGGGTCTTTATGATTGTTCTTTGTGATTTGAGGTCTTTTGTTTTGATGGGTTACTTTCTGATTCTTTTTTTTTTTCAGGTTTGTAAAGGTGTGAAGATGCATTTTACTCCAACCTTTTTAGACCAAATCGCTCCACACAAAAGGTGAAAGAGATCCCCAAAGTGAAATTTTGGGCAAAATATAGATACCCATTGAGGGTTTTCGATCGAATCTCAAGCAGTTGGTGAGTTTTCTCTATCTCAAGTAAGGGTTTTTATGATTGTTCTTTGTGATTTGGGGTCTTTTGTTTTGATGGGTTACTTTCTGATTTTTTTTTTTTTTTTTTTTTTTCAGATTTGTAAAGGTGTGGAAATGCATTTTACTCCAGACCTCCACGATACTTTCCTCTCCAAAAAAGTAAATTTTGAACCCTTTTTTATCAGATTCGGTTGGTTTATGTTGTTGTTCTTGATTACATGAATTGGGTTTAATAACCCTAGATCTTGAATTTTTATAGCTTTAATTGAAAAAGTACTCTGTAGTAGTGCCAACGGCACGGGTATTACACTAGTTCAGGACAAAATAGAAAGAAGAGAAGAAATTTGTATGATTGGCTTATCTGCTTGAATCCAAAACAGGAAGTGTATTTCCCTTTTCAAGTTCAATTTCAAGTCCTTCTTTCCTCTTATTTTGTTCATCTCTTGAATTCAGAAGTCACGTTTGTGACATTTGGTATCATTCATTCTCTCGGATCTGTGGAGAGATCGACCATCACAAACACCATGAAAACCAGAGCTAAGGAAGCCGAACAATTCATGAGAGAGACGAGGAAGAATCACAACGAAATGGCTGGTCAGATAAAGTTCTTGAAGAATGAGTTCAAAAAACTAACTCAAGCTAATGAAGCTCGGGACAAACGTTTAGACACTCGATTCGAGCATCTGATTCAGTTGATTCAGAAACAATTTTGACCATCTAGAGTCATGGGACCTAGTTCTTCTTCTAGCCCTGTTTCAAGAACTATGGATCACAAATCCAACTCCCAAAATAATTGGAAGGCCAAGGTACATTCACTCGTCTTCCTAAATTGGATTTTCCATTGTTTGATGGATCCAACCCGAGATCATTGGTAAAGAAGTGTGAGCGTTACTTAAGTTTCTTCCAAGTAAATGAGGAAAGTAATGTCGGCATGGCATCCATCCACCTGATGGGAAGAGCAAACCTGTGGTTTCTTGACTACCATGTAGTCAAGGAAATGTTTCAATGGAAGTTATTTGTGCATGACTTGTGTGAGAGATTTGAGGAGGCTGTATTAGACAATTACGTCGACTCGTTCAATAAATTACATTGAGAAGGGTATGTGAATGAGTACTTTGACAGGTTTAAGGAGTTGAAGTCTCTCATGCTTGCCTATAACAGCCATTTGGACGAAACCTACTTTGTCTTAAGCTTTTTGAGTGGGTTGAGAACTGAAATTAAAGCATTAGTACAACTCTTTAAACCCACTACAGTTACCCAAACACTGTCACTAGCCCGTATGCATGAAGCCTCTTGTCAAACAAAAAGTAACACTGGGTCTACCTACTCAACCACTTAACTGTTTTTTCTCCCAAGCAAACAACCTACTCTACCACCTCCTTCGTACCTCACAAAACCAATACCACAAACACATTGACAAGACAATCTAACTCGTACAACAATTTTCAGCCTAACAGGAACCTAGACCCACCACCTACCTCCAATGCAAACAAATCGTCCACCACCCATACACCTATAAGAAGACTCAATTACACACAAATGAAAATGAGAAGAAAAAGGGGGTTATGCTACTACTGTGATGACCAATATAAGCCTGGTCACATTTGCAAATCTCGGCAACTTTACATGCTGATATCAGAAGAGGAATCAAATGAAGGAGAGGAGGAGCAGCCAACCATTATCACTGAGGATCTATTCCAACAAATTCCTTCTGATATAAAGATCTCTCTACATGCACTCCACGGCAGTCTCCGCTAACACCCTACTACTCAAAGGGCTGATCAAGAAGCAACAAATAGCCATTTTGATAGATACGGGAAGCACCCATTCATTCATAGATCCCCAAGTTATTAAGGTCACTAACTAGCCTACTTTTCTTACCCGTCAAATGGTTGTTAAGGTTGCAAATGGGGAGCAACTCATCCATAAAGCAATCTGCCAGCAACTTAAATGGACAATGCAAGGGATTCAATTTGAGGGAAGAGTAAGGGTTCTTCTACCACTTGGAGGCTACGATATGGTTTTAGGAAGTGATTGGCTGAGATTATTTGGGGACATCACAATGAATCTATAAAAACTTCAGTTAACCTTGAATATTGATGGAAACAGAGTTACTCTAAAAGGAGAAACCACCACAGGAGATCTTAGCATGATGGAGGCCAAAGGTATTTCAAAGTTGATAAGAAAACATGCAAATTCTTTTTTCTGCCACTTATTCTATGTGTCTGCAGCTTGTCCATCACCACCATTAGAGTTACAGCACCTACTCACCAAGTTTCAAGACTTGTTTAGAACTCCCAATTCCCTCCCTCCCAATAGAGTCCTTAACCATCACATTCCTTTGAAAGTAGGTCATTACCCTCCATCTCAAAACCCTTATAAGCTCCCTTATATGCAAAAAGTTGTGATTGAACAACTTATTCGAGAATTGCTTGAGTCGGGACTTATCCAACATTTCCAAAGCCCATTTGTTGCTCCTATACTACTTGTCAAGAAAAATTATGGAAGTTGGAGATTTTGTGTTGACTATAGGAAATTATATGAGATAACCATCAAAGACAAATTTTTTATGCCTCTCATTGATGAGTTATTAGACGAACCCATGGTGCCACCATTTTCTCTAAACTTGACTTAAGGTCTGGCTATCATCAAATTTTAGTCCACCCCCCTGATGTTCACAAGACAACATTTAAAACCCACCATGGACACTTTGAATTCAATGTGATGCCATTCGGCCTAACAAACGCACCAACCTCTTTCCAAGCACTCATGAATCAGATTTTTCAGCCACTCTTAAGGAAGTATGTACTTATCTTCTTTGATGATATCTTGATCTATAGCTCTTCCCTTAACCTTCACTTAGAACACATACTTGATGTCTTTTGCATATTGCAACACCATCAACTATTTCTCAAGTTATCTAAATGTTCATTTGCTCAACCAAAACTTGAATACCTTGGCCATATCATTAGCGCCCAAGGTGTTGAGGCTGACCCCCAAAATTGGAAGCCATGTCTACCTGGCCTATGCCTACTAACATCAAAAAACTCCGTGGTTTCTTGGGTCTTACGGGCTACTAAAGCATTCTAGCATTCTACAACTCCGTGATAACTCATCAAACAATACGGCCAAATAGCTCAGCCCTTGACTGATCTCGTTAAGAAAAACTCTTTCTGTTAGCTACTAAAGCATTCTACAACTCAAGGCAACTATGTGTTCAGCCCCGATTCTAGCTCTTCCCAATTTTAGCATGCCCTTCACAAGAGAAACCGACGCTTGTTCACAAGGAGTAGGAGCTGTGCTTTCTCAAAATGAGAGGCCCATTTTTTTTTATTTAGTGAAGCACTCAGCCCAAGGAATCTAGCTCTCTCGACTTATGAGAAAGAACTCCTTGCCATAGTCATGCCCATCATAGATGGAGATCCTACCTCCTTGATCTAAGTTCCTCATTTTTACGGATCACCAAGGTATCAAATACTTCTTGGCTCAAAAGGTGACCACCATGACACAACAACATTGGTTGTCCAAGCTCCTCAGCTTTGATTATGAAATTCTTTATAAAAGAAAGGTGTTGATAACTAACACAGTGGCAGATGCACTGTCTCGACGTACTGAAGATGAAGATGAAGTTGAATGCAATGCCATTTCAACTGTTTCCCCACTCTGGGTGCAGGAAGTCACAACATCTTATGACAAGGATCAAATTGCTCAGCAACCAATTCAAAAGCTGCTCATCAAAGTTGGCCCTGCCACTCCCTTCTCCTTGACAAATGGCATCCTTAAGCATCACATTGGCACTACGGGAGTCTCAGACAACAGTTTATGCATGAGTTGCATAACTCAATGCTAGGAGGCCACTCGAGAATCAATACCACCTACAAACGCCTCCATCAATACTTCTTTTGGCCCAAAATGAAACAAGATGTTCTTGAGTATGTCACTGACTGTGATACGGGCCAGCACAACAAGAATGATCAATCTTCATACAGGGGCCTTCTACAACACTTGCCCATCCCAAATCAAGCTTGGAAACACTTGTCAATGGACTTTATTGAAGGATTACCTCCGTCCAACCACTACACAGTCATTATGGTTGTTGTAGATCGACTTCCAAAATACAACCATTTCTTGCCATTGACTCATCCATTCACTTCGACCACTGTGGTTGACTTATTTCTCCACAACATTTACAAATTACATGGTTTTCCGAACTCCATTGTTTCCGACAGGGATAAAATCTTCTTGAGCACATTTGGCAGGACTTGTTCACAGCATTGGGTACAACTCTCTGCCTGAGTTCAGCATATCATCCACAAACAGATAGACAAACGGAGAGAACCAACGCATGCTTGGAAACTTATCTTCGTTGTATGACTGGCGATGCTCCCACCCATTGGTTCAAATGGTTATATTTGGCAGAATATTGGTTCAATACCTCATACCATACAAGCTTGCAATCGACCCCTTTCAGGCTTTATATGGATATCATCCACCCCTGTTAGTCCTTCCTCCTACTCCAACAAATTCTACTCCAGAGGTCCACCAATACTTAATGGACAGAGAACATATGCTTACCATTGTTAAAGAGAAGTTGAAAAGGGCTCAGGAACGTATGAAGGCGTACGCTGATAAACATCGCATAGAGCGAGAGTTCGTTGTGGGCGACTAGGTCTATTTGAAGCTCCAACCATATCGACAAACATCCGTCCAGCTTTGCCGAAATCTTAAACTCTCGGCTCGATTCTACGATCCCTTCATGGTTGTCGAATGAATAGGACCAGTCGCATACAAGTTGCAGCTTCCTCCAAATTCAAAAGTGCACCCTATTTTTCACACGTCTCAATTGAAGAAGAAACTTGGTGGCACAGTGATTCCTTCTCCCTTGCTACCATTTGTCAACAAATTTGGCAAATTCCGAGCTGAACCAACGTATTAGCTCGCAAACTCATTCCCCGCCGCAACCGCGCCGTCACTCAGGTCCTCGTCCACTGGTCCAATTCTTCTCCTCAAGATGCAACATGGGAAGACTGGACAAATATTCGAGCTATGTTCCCTAATTTTCATCCTTGAGGATAAGGAAGGATGCTTTCGTAGGGGAAGGTAATGTCACATCCCAAATTTTAGAAGTGGAAACGAGAATCAACAGTGGAAGTTTTGGCGCGAAAATTGGCTCGTATTCAAACTACTGAAATTCAAAAAGAAGGGTAAACTTGTAATAATGAAATGTTTGTTTGTTACTAGCACATGGGACCAACAAGTGTTATAAGTTGATTGGTCTCTTTTGAAATTTTGTTACTGTCTGTGTGTAAATTTTGTTACTGTCTGTGTGTATAAATAGAGAAGAAGAAATAGAGAAGAAGAAAACAGAGAAGAAATTTGTATGAGAGGCTTACCTGCTTGAATCCAAAGCAGGAAGTGTATTTCCCCTTTCAAGTTCAATTCAAGTCCTTATTTCCTCTTATTTTGTTCATCTCTTGAATCTAGAAATCACGTTGGTGACAAACAACTGGATCAAAAGCCCCATCAAAGTCGCCCTCGTCAACAGCCAAAGCAGAGAGTACCCTGCAGTCGATCCTGATTGCACATCCCCCTCCCTTTCTGTGATATCTTCTTCTTCTTCCATCTGCTGCAATAAAGCAAAGCCAAGTTGTAATGCTTCTTCCATCTCCCCTCTTTCCCCAAACCCCCAAACTTTCAACAAACGTATCTCCAAATCACAAATCAACTACCCTAATCCCCGTTCCTTTTCCCTCTAAAATCAACCAAATAAATTTGATTTCATCCACCCAAACTTCTTTCACTCGCCAACACAAAATGTAATAAAGTATCTGAATGAAAATCGATGACTCGGTGAAGAGAGATCGAGTAGTGGAGAGATGATTACCTTGATCTGGATTGAATCGTGGAATCGAAAGAGAGTGAGAGTCTGAAAAGAGCTTCAAAACGATGTAGAGTGAGAGTGAGCTCTGCAAGTCAACCTTCCAGAACTGGCGTTGTGTTTGTTTGATTTCGATTTCTTCTACGTGACAGTGGCGGTAAGAAGACTAAGGAGAACAGAGGACGAGAAGAAGACGAAGGTAGAACCAGAGAGAGATTTCAATTACACGCTCTTGCTCTCTGTGGTTTTGATGGGGATTAACTTGTATCTCTTCATCTTCTTCGTGAATGAGGAAGCAAAATGGTCTCTTCATGGTTTTGTTGCGTCTTGCTTTGGTCTTTGGCGTGTTAGAGAAGAAAAGGACATTATAGAAATTAGGCGAGGGCAAATTGGAAAATCAAAATTCGACCTTACGCTATGAGGCAAGCAACTTCACTATTCCCCAGCCCAATTTTCATTAGAGAATAGATATCAAGATTAGTATCAAGAACAAATTTACTCCAATAATATCTGAGGCAGAATGGTTGAAAATAATCTTATTAATATCCGTGCAAAAATTGTTTGTATTCGCCACAGAGACCTTCTAGGCGGCGAGGGGGTGTTGCATTTCCTTTCCCCTTAGAATTAGAATTAGCAATTCGCCACAATATTGATATGACTGAAATGCTCTTTATATGCTCGTAGTTCTCAGCCTTTATTTAACGTGATTATCAAAATATCCTTAGATTTGTATCTCAAAGAAAATGTCCATAATTAAATTATCAAAATATCTTTTGAAAAAACCTAAGGCTGAGATTATGTTTTGTCAAATATTTCCACAACAACTACAAAACAGAGCATTTCCAGCAATGAATCTTGTCAAAACACCTGCTCGTAACAAGATGAAAAATGACTTCCTTTGAGATTGTATGATTGTGCTCATAGAAAGGGTAGTCGCGGAAAGTTCAGATCCGATAATAGATTATTATTATAATCAAGGAAGGGTGTACGGCACAGGTCCAACAGTATTACATTGTTATACTTTTTATGTTATTTATATATGACAAGTTCCACTATTTTTTTGGATAGTATACTCAGGTTTGTACGAGTTTTTATTTGAAATAATACAAGTTCGTATTTGTATTAATAATATCTTGTAGTTTACATTAAAAAATTACAAATAAATTAATAAATAATATTAGCCCCCTAGAGGAATTTCTTGGCTCCACCTTTGTTGCACTCACAGAATTTGATCAGCGCCTCTACTTGAAAGTGCTTGCATGTTAGTGTATATTTTTTGATGTGGCTCAGTGTGGTTGGTTTCAGGACAACTACTTTCTGGTGACACTAGCAAAGTTATCGAAGGTTCTACAGCGCACAAGCTCCAATTCCCTATTGGACTGATTGAGTGATGCCTAGCTAGAATTCTGACTTTTTGGACCTGTAAACAAGATATGAATCGAGCTTGCAAAGCTGAAGCATTTCAAGGCTCAGCTTCAGCTTCAGCTTCAGCTTTTGTTCTGTAATAGAAAATAGCTCTTCCTAGTTGCTAATATATTCTCTATTTAAAATAAAATAAAATAAAAAATTTTAAAAAAAAAATGGAGGAAGCGCAAGGTTATTAAGATTGCCAAAGGTTATTACTTCAACTTATGAGATACAACAATCTCAATTATGCTCATTGTTTGTGATGAGAAATCAGGAAGTCAAAAATATCCAAGTGTGTTTTTGTATTTATTTGTTTGAGATGGTCACAGGCGTCAATACGTTCACCTAATATATCATTTGACAAAGGAGCTTGTTATTAAGCAAAAGAAACTGCAAAACCATAAAGAACATTACATACCTTATAGTATGACCATATGAGCAATAACACGGTCAGGGTGCAGAAAAACATCAACTGCTTGATATATACAATCAGTAGATTTCTTTCTTCTCTAAAACATATAGTCAATTATAGAGAACTTCGAGTAACCAGGCCATGAAACTTGAATAACCACCATATGCTCATCATAATTAAAAGGGACTTCCAATCCATCAATTCGACAAATTCCAGGCTTTATTGATGCAAATACTCGCATTTCTCCTCTTCCCTTCACCTCAATTCGAACTGAATTCTCATCATCGTTTAAGGACATTGATTCAATTGCACCACCGCTGTTGAGCATATTGACTAATCCAACAGGGGCAAATTTAATACCTTTCTGGTGCAAATACTTCACCGGAGAAACAGTAAAAAGCTCGAAAGAAAAAGGTTCTAGTGAAACTTCTGTATCTTTTGTAGGCTCCTGGAGCACCAACTTCTTTCCCTTAAACATGTACACTGCAAATGTCTCTACACCCTCCTTGGAAATCAATGTCTTCCCACTGTTCCATTCAATATCTTTTACATTTATTACGGACGATACGGTGCAAGAAAATTTTGGTGTGGGTATGTTCTTTCTAGCTTGTCGACACCATCCACCCCCTTGACAGTTGAATGCTCCTAGAACTCCTGTATACTGTTTCAACCAGAAATATATATATATAAAGAAAATAATAAATGTGCAAAACAATTCAGTAGCTCTCCTAATTATTTTGGATTCAAGTTGATGTTGTAAACTATATGATTTTGATTGGATCTGCAACAGAACAACATGATCATCGATGGTAATTAAGCAACATACCTTGTTTAGATTCCATATCTTAAGCATGGTCTTCCCATCATGTAATGGATCTTCGAAGAGGCAATCTCGAGTCGGAAGAGCATAATATTCACATCTTAGAATAGATCCATCGGGTAATGCTAAAGTCTTAAGTAGTTCAAAGTCGTGTTCCCCAACAGGGTCACTAACATAAATAGGTCCACCAGATATTGCTCGAGAAGCTGCATGAAATTCTGCACAAGGGTGAACAGACATGAACATGTCCCAATCAGGATGTATGAAGTTCCCCATCCAGAGACTATTGTATGCACAATGCACCATATGACACCCTTGTAGCCATGATGCACCCTGCCTTATAGGAGACCAAAAATCATCTCCTGCCATTGTAGAAAAGATAACAGAGATTATCTATAGAGTACTTCAATCGAATGATATGACGTAATGCCAAACTAATAACATCAACTAGAAAAAATAAAACTAGAGTTTCTCATTTACAATATAATGGTCAGCTATTGTTCAAAATTTTTAAAAATGCGAAATCCGAAATCTGCCCCATATACAATTGTAACAAGAAAACCTATTGTATTTTTTAAATGAGTGAATGAGGTAATCATTGGATCTGGTTTGGTATTTAGCAACACACATTGATCTTTTTGGAAAGAATAAAAAGGGTTATCAATGGATCTGGTTTTGCATTCAGTAACTCCAGGTTAGGGATAACCTATTCAACATTTCACAAAACCAAACTTCCATAACCCATTGATTATTAATGAAGATAAATATAAGTTCATGGCACACTGAAAAAGGAAATCATTCAAACCTGTTAATCAAAAAATAAAAATTCAAAACCAATATTAAAAGTGAAACTTCCCAATTTTTAAATTCTACTACAGTCTTCCGCTAAGCCATGTTTTCTAATAGATAATATCATCACTAACCGACACGCCCAAGTGCAACAGCTTCAGTGCCAAGGAGCATGAAATCATTGCATTGTTGCATGCTGGAAATGATACCATTGCCATTGAAATGCTTCCTCACTGATTCAGTCAATGCCTTGTAATAAGCTCTAGCAAGCTCTACTCTACCACCATAGTCTTCAGACATCATTTCTAAAATCTGCATGAAAATAAGATTACACTCGAGACAATTTTTGCTCAAAGGTTAAATGTTATGTGAGGGATGCATATGTTCCATCATCCACAAAACTACCAGAGGGGAAAAAAAAGTGGATGGTCGAAGGGATTGTTCTATCCTATAACTAATTTGTCATGAATCCTATCAACAAATCTCAATACTACTAGGGAAAAATACATTTAATCAGACCTCAAGTTGATGAACTTTTCTCTGTTTCAATCAAGACTTTTTAATGATATTTCCAACCTGCTTTGTCTTTTTTATCAAGAGTTTTAACGGCATTTCCAACATCCATCATTTGTCAATTGTAGATCCGAATCCCACTAGTCACTAGTGGGATAATTAATATATGTCACTAGTGGCATAATTAATATATGTCTAGATTGGCAAGTTAGTGGAGGGTGTAGACGGAGGGGACGACAGTTGAAAACTTGGATGAAGACGGTGAAGAAAGACATCAGCTTGTATTAAGCGAGGATATGTATTGCTTGGAGAACCAAAATACATGTAGGAGAGTATCGAGATTGGGCTTTGATGATGATAATGAAAGCATAAACATATAAATTTCCAAAAATTAAAATTAAAAAACAAATGTCGCACAATTTTAAAGCAACTTACATGAATAGCGTCCACCTTGACTCCATCAACCCCAACCGATGCAAGATGAGAATGCAATCCATCAAACAGTTGGAAGGCCATCTCGGGTGGAACCAAACCAATCCCATACTTAATAAGGCCATTAGCAGCTTCATCATCCATGCACAACAAGTAGCTTGTAGATGGCCTAGGATAAATTAATCTCGATTCAGGCATCCATGGAACATTAGGTCTCACTCCTCCCCAATACCCACAAAGTGCATGCCAAGCATATACATGATCTAAACCCTTGAATGTAGCCTTAAGGTCCTGAACAAGGGCACCCATGCCTTTCTCTTTCTCTCCCAAAGAGGAGGACACCTTACTTTGGTAGTTCTTAAACACCTTGTTTTCTTCAAAATTTGCAATCCTACAAATTTGTTGTCCTGTTGAAGAATACTCTCTATCTGTCATGGGGTCATCATCATCAAGGCACATAGACTTCCATCCATCATCAATGATCAGTAATCCAAGAGGACACCCACCCTCTGCAAAGCCCTTCACTCCCTCCCAAACTCCATCTGGGTGCACACTATGATAAAATGCATCCCAAGTACACCAACCGAATTTCTCCAAAATACCTGCATAGTCATGTAAGCCCACATTTTCACCGTCAATAATGCTTGCTTCAACATGCTTAGAGTTTCTTAGCTCATTAGAACCAATTAACAAGGGCATGAAACATATAAAATTTTCCATGATACCTTTAGCAATAACTTGGTGTATAATGGCAGAATTGAACATTCTAAACAAGTAAAATTTTAACTGTGCATAGCCATCGCAAATTAGCATTTTTTTTAACATAGCACGGATAAAAATATTATCCGAGCTTTGCAAAATATATGATGGCAAATTCACTACAACAAGTATGTTTGTTATTTCAAAATTCACTTGCGATTCTTTTGTGAGTTCAAATATATATGTACCTGGCGGGGTCTTCTCCTCTAACAACTTGAAAGTACCTAAATGTGCCCTCACCACCTTCATAGCCTCTTTTATGAGCCTATAAGGATCATCACCAACATGGATATACAACACACTGTTAAAGCTTGAACCAACAACTTGATTTGAACCGCTTTCAATACAAATATCAACATTTTCGTCAATTCCAGGTTGTAGAGAGGCCCTGAAGGGTCCTTCAATGAGGGGAAGAAACAGAAGATAGGGTCTTCCAAGGTCAGATTTGTCTAAGACCATCAATTGAGTTTCATTTTCAACATCACTACCTTTGTTTCCAACCCAATGTGTAGACCACCACACTTTGAAACAAAAAATGCTCATGAACCTTATTCCCTTGAGCTGACCCAAAGACACCACATGTCTACTCTTTAGGTCCTCTGAATTGAACCCCACAAAACACCCGGTGTTTATGGGTTCCTTTACAGAAGATGTCACAAAGACGTTTGGTGGGACCTCAGAGAGGATCAAATGGTTGTCAACCATTAGATTTGATCCTTCTAAGGTGATTGATGGTGTTTGATGGTAGTCATGATGAGAGTTCATCATGAGGTCGATTGAGTCTGAGGATGTTTGCTTTCTAAGAAAAGGAGCCATATATTATATATGTGTAACGTACAAGTTCTGTCACTAGACACGCACAACTGAGAGATGAGAAGATGGTTTTAGCTTTGTCTTTTGCTTGCTAATTGTAAATACTTGGAGAATACTACAAAGTGACCGAAAACCGCCTTGTTCATCTTTGCAATGCCTTCAATTCTTAAAGTTTGCCAAGTGTATAAAAATTTGCACGCAATGCCTATAAAAGAGCCACTTGTAAAGCCAAGCTCTGACTCATAAACCTTATCTTCTGTTTCTTTCGGCACTCATGAGATTATATAAACAATTACATATTTTGTGGTTTTGACTCGCGCGACAGAGTCCACTAGCGCCATTGTATGTAGCGCTAATCAAGAGTGTCACTAGTATGGTTGTTGTGTAAAAATACGTTGCAAAATGATATAAAAATAAATAAATAAAAATAATAAAAAAATATATATATATATATATATATATATAGAATCACCCAAGCATGTATACTATACAAACTGTGAATAAGAACAATCTAAAACTAAAACATGTATTCAATTAGAGATAAATTCGATGACGAATTGAGCCACGGAACTTCGGTCACGACCATGTAGTCATTGTACACGAATGGTACTTCTTCTCTGTTAATTCGACAAGCTTTAGGTTTCACAGATGTAAACATTCTCATTTCTCCCTTTCCTTTGACTTCAATTCGAACCAAACTCCCAGCATCATTATAACTGAGTGATTGTATTGCACCACCTGTGTTAAGCATATTCACTAATCCAATAGGCGCAAAATGAATCCCTTTTTTCGTTAGCATTTTCACAGGAGAGAATGTGAGAAGCTCAAACTTGAATGGCTCTAAGGACATTTCCATTTTTTCTGATGGTTTCACCAACACCAACTTCTTCGCTTGGAACATGTACACAGCAAATGTGTCTACTTCATCAATGGAAATTGGAATATTTCCATTATTCCACTCGACATTCTTGGGACTTATTGTGGATGTCACGACATGAGATACCGTAGAATCACATATGTTTTTCCTAGCTTCACGGGACCAGCCTCCACCTTGACAATTAAATGCTCCGATAACTCCAGTAAACTGTTGCAAGAAAAAAATAAAATTTTGGTTAAAACTAACAAATCAACATACTAGTTTTGCTCATAAACTGTAGCTAGTCCCTTGAGGTACGTTCAAACTAGCTCAAATTGAGCTCTATTAAAATCAGCATGATCAGAGCTAGTCGGGCTTATCTGGATCATACCTTGTTGAGGTTCCATATCTTGAGCATCGTCTTACCATCATGCAATGGATCTTCAAATAGGCAATCTCTTGTTGGAAGTGCGTAATGCTCACATCGTAAAATTGATCCATCGGGCAACACTAAAGTCTTAAGTAGGCGAAAGTCGTGTTGGCCAACTTTGTCACTTATGTAAATAGGCCCTCCTGATATCGCCCGAGAGGCTGCATGGAATTCAGCACAAGGATGAGCTGATTGAAACATATCCCAATCAGGCTGTATGAAATTCCCCATCCACAAGCTATTATAAGCACAGTGCACCATATGGAAGCCTTGAAGCCAAAATGCACCATTTGGATCACCAGATGTTTCAGCTGACCAAAAGTCATCCCCTATAACCCATCAACAAGAACAATAGTCTCAGTCTTTTGAACTACTGAAATTGGGCCCTATAAAAATATAAGCCCTATATATATAAAAAAAAGTTTGATTAGTCAAAAGGATGAAATAAAACATACCAACACGACCAAGAGATATGGCTTCAGTTCCTAAAAGCATGAAATCGTTGCAATGCTCCATACTTGCAATCACACCATTTCCTTTTAAATGTTTTCTCACCGAAGCTGTCAGGGCCTTGTAGTAAGCCTTGGCAAGCTCTACTCTCCCACCAAAATCTTCACACAACATCTCGAGCAACTACAGTTTCCAACAAAACAATAAATGAACTAGGGTTAATAACTTTCATGATTCTGTAAATCAGCTTGGACATTTGTGGGCCTCACTTTGGACCCTTTGGATTTTGGCCCTTCTCAACAATAAGGGCAATTAAATTCTTAGGGTGTGTTTGATTGCATGGAATCATATGTCATGAGAATTCATGAAATGACCCCTATATTTTATGCCAATTTGAGGTATCACTCCACATCCACCATTTGATTTTGTGATCAATGATGGGAATAAAAGTCTCATGAACATGAAAATCATATGCCTTGGGTGACCAAGGAGTGAAATTCTCATGTTCATGGGACTTCCATTCCCACCATTGACCACACAATTAAATGGTGGATGTTGAGTGATACATTAATTTAGCCTAAATTGTAGGAGTTCCCTCATAAATTTTCATAACATAGGATTCCATGCAATCAAACACACCCTTAGATAAACCAACTAACACTCTCAGATCTCAAGAACTCTCAAGCGTTTTTCTAATAAATATTTTTGTTTGACTAAAAAAAAATGGGGGCTTTTGAGGACTTACATGAATGACGTCCACTTTAACTCCATCGATCCCAGCAGCCTCAAGATGAGAGTGGAGCGCATCGAACATCTGATGTACCATATCAGGTGGGACCAACCCCACCCCATTGCTCACAATCTGATCAACCGCCAGATCTTCCATGGTTTTCTTCAATCCCTCAGACAGCCTAGGAGTTATGAGCCTTGATTTGGGCATCCCTTCAACTTGTGGTCTCACCCCACCCCAATAACCACACAAGGCATGCCACACATAAACATACACTATGCTCTTAAACTCCTCTTTGAGGTCCCTAATAAAGGCACCCATACCCTTATTAGAGGCACCCTTTACAATGTCCCCCCCATTGGCGACCCTTTTCTTGCTTTGGTAGTTTCTGAACTTGTGGTTCTCTTGGAAGTTGACCAACCTACATGGCATTTGTTCCCCTGCTGTGGTCCTAGTGATCCTCTCTTGTTCACTCAAGGACTCCTCATCTTGGCAAATTGATTGCCATCCATCATCTATAAGGACTAACCCTGGAGGGCAGCCACCCTCCACTAGGGTCTTGACCCCCTCCAATATTCCCTCGGGATTCACTTTAAGATAAAATGCATCCCAAGTGCACCAACCAAATTTATCTACAATACCTGGAGGGGTCTTCTCTTCTAGCAACTTGAATGTACCCAAGTGTACTCTCACCACCTTCATGGCCTCCTTGATGAGCTTATAAGGATCATCACCAACATGCATGTACAGCACACTCCTGAAGCTAGAGCCAGTGATTTGACTTGATCCACTCTCGGCGCAGATCTCAAGGCTATTCTCGTTTCCACCTTGTAAAGAAGCTCTAAAGGGTCCTTCAATGATGGGGAGGAGGAGGACATAGGGTCTTCCTTGATCAGACTTGTCTAAGAGCATCATTTGGGTCTCATTTTCAGCATCACTACCTTTGGTTCCAATCCAATGAGTGGTCCACCATACTTTGAACCTAAATATGGTCATGAACTTTATTGCCTTAAGCTTGCCTAAGGACTCGACATGCCTACTATTGGGGTCCTTGGCATTGAACCCCACAAAGCAGCCACTCAAATTTGATGTAGGTGTCACTAGGATATTTGGAGGAACCTCAGACAGGATGGAATGACCATTAGCCATGAAGCTTGATCCCTCTAAAGTGATCAACGGTGTTTGTCGATCATCAACATGGTTTTCAAGAAAATGAGGGTTAGGCTTGGTGAAGCAAGGTGCCATTGCTAACTAGTGGACCAGAAGACTCAATTGGGTATTGTTAGAAGTGAAGAATCAACAAAGAGATGAAGAGAAAAGTTAGAAAGATTAACAAGTTTGGTTTTGTGAATTGAAGTTTGATGTGGTGCTTGTAATTACATTGATGAGCCCATTTATAGAGAGAGGGATTCAAAGCTAGGGGTCCAGTTTGGATGGTTATATACACAAGTAAATGAAGTGTAGCGCATGTATTGGTTCCAAATCACTGGCTAGCTAGGTCAAATTATCCAAAAGATACGGTTGGTTTTTGGATGAAGAAATTAAAGGCTATATATATTATTATTAACAACTTTCACTACTATTTTAGACAAGTGTCAGTCAGTCCCCTAATTAAAAAGCTCTTTTTCTTGAGAATTCAAAGTTGTTGCATGGTCTTGAATGTTAGAGCACCGTCCATAAGGGTATTTTATTATGAAAAAGGTTTTGGTATAGTCTCCCAAAATCAACGCGGTGCGACTCTAATCCATTGGAAGGAATTGTCACAATCTTATGGAATCACTTTTTAAAAGGTATTATTATTAATTCTTCCATTCCTTTTGATGCGTTTTCTAACATCTGCTTGTAACTTCCATCATCTTCTGGTATTTAATATAGAGATTCTAGAGTAGCCACATATTACATTGCATTTCATAGCCCCACCATGAAAGAAAATAATATATCTGCATACCGACATGACTTGGGGCTGGGTCAGCCTAGCTTCGGCCGGGCCACGTGGGTTGTCGGGTTTGGCAAGTCAACCCAAAAATTGGCTCGATTGGCCTCTCTGCAAAACCCAAACCCAACCCACTTATAAACGGGCTAGTCGGCACATTTTCCCATGACTTGTTTATGTGAAACAAAATTTTATTTTATTTTAATAAATGATATCAAATCAAAATATATTTGATTTACTATCTACTATATATATTCTCAAATATTTTGAAACATATTTATTTAAGTGAAATTTTAAATAAACTATTTCTTAATTTGTTATGTGATTAATAATTTGGTCAAATTCAGTTCATTTTGTTATTTACAAAAATAAATTAGATATATAATATACTAGTGCATTGCCTTTGGCACGAGAGAAAGTTGGTCGCCATATTAGAGTCAAAATTGGTCAAAAATTTTATCTGATAAAAAAAAATTACCAAACAATTGAAGCGGAGTTTGTGTTTTTTTGTTTGAAGATACCTTGAGAAGCCATTTTTCATTTCTTTGAAACTACTCACGGTGTGAAATTGCATTAGATTTTTTTAATACATATGGGATAAAATGCGTATCTTAAAAATATAAGTGTTTATATTGATCACTAGTTCTATTGAAAATATCTTCAAAAATGCATTTTCACGATACAAAATTTACCAAAATCTGACAACTAAGAAATAGTTATGATAGTTTTCATTTCGAGAAAAAAAAAACATAAAACTTTCTCTCTCCCCCACATGTACATTCTATTTATTTTAAGTTTTATATATATATATTTTTTTTTTTGCCCTTCTACCTACTTTATATTTATAAACATACCATTATAGAAAATGAATCTCAACCATCAATATTTTTCTCAATTCTCAATCATAGCTCTCTTTATCTCCAAATCCTTATGAATACTAAAACTCGTATCTAATTTATAAGGTACACTAGGGTATTCCTTAGGGGTGGGCAAAAACCGATTTAAATTCGGTTAACCGACCGAACCAATTTTCAAATTCGGTTTGGTAACCGAACCGAAATATGAATAGAAAGAAAATAATTTAAACCGAACCGAACCGATTATAAACGGTTCAAAATCGGTTTACGATTTTGAACCGACCGATTTATAACCGAACCGACCGATTAATTAAATATATATAAATAACTAAATAAAAAGTAGGTGTCAATACTTGATTAGTGCAACAAATGCATTGCAATACACCCTGTTGCACTAAATCACCCCATTCTCTCAAAGTTTTCAATTTTGGGCTAAAAATTGAGTCTATAAAAAAATTGGACCTGTAAAAAAATTGGACATGTTTTAATGAAAGTCTTTCAAATGCTTGAGCCTGAAATTTCGGTCCAACCGAACCGAACCGATCCGAAATTCGGTTCAACCGAATTCATCGGTTTACAAATACAAAATTCGGTTTCGGTTTGGGTTTTGGGCAAACCGAATTAAATCGGTTCGAAATCGGTTTGGGCTCAAAACCGAACCGAACCGACATTGCCCACCCCTAGTATTCCTTGTGCCATTAGCATTTCCCCATACATTTCTTTTGCTAAATATCACGTATTGAACACACTCGCCACCATCCACATTTTCACCCTCAATTATTTTTGAAGTGCAAACATATTCTAAGGTAAAAAAATATATATATACTATAAACTTTGAGGTTAGAATCCGTCAAAATTTAAATCAATTGGGGAAAAAAATTGATGTTGAGAGTGAGGTCTACCCCAAACTTTGATTCGCTAAAACATGAAGTTCGACTCTTTGTTTGAATGTGCATTAAGATGTTTGTATCACTTTGTTTCCTATTATAATCGACTCATCTCATTTCTTTGAAAAATATTGAAAGTACTAAAGATGTGAAATAAAAGATCTTCAAAATGCATTCCAACGATACCAAGTATACCAAAATCCGGCAACCAAGTATATAATTATGACAATTTTTTTAATTTCGCGGCAAAAATAACATAAAATTTTCTCTCTACCACATGTAAATTCCACCTACCGTTTCACCTTTTTCATTTTCTTTATCTTTCTACATATTTTATACTTACAAATATGTCATTATAGAAAATGAATCTCAACCTTCAACATTTTTTCGCAACTTTCAATTCTAGCCATTTTTATCCTCAATTCCTTATGAATAGTGAAACACATGGCTGATTTATAAGATAGGTTTTTACTATTCTCCATGGGCTTATAGGGATCACAACAGGTTACACAGGCTCAACCTGAACACGACCATTTAACTTAATGGGTTTGACGGGCTGACCTGAAATTACCTGAAGCACATGAAACCTCAACCCAAATACGTTTATAACGAGCAGACTTTGGGTCGGGTTGGCGAGCTCAAGCCAAATTGTCAGACCTAGGTATGACCAATGTTTAATGTATAACAAATGTTTAAATCCTTGTGTTGTTTATTTTAAAAAATATATCCATTGGGTTGTTGCTAACAGGAAGACTGCGACTAGGGAAATAAAGAATGGAATTGAATGTATAGTTTCAAGGAACAAAATTGAACACCAACCAAGAAAACATATGCGCATTAGCACAATAGTAGGAATTTGGTAACACATTAGCTATAAATGAACAAAATTCTTTGGTGTATTGACTTCTAAGCTGGAGGATCTCCAATGGGTTCTCTAAAACCAAAGTAAATAATAAAATAAATAAAATTATGTAGAATGCAACATTTTAAAGAATGTAAAAGCTCACAATATGTAATATCTCAGAAAATTATTAGGCATCTTTTTCGATACAAAATAGTAGTCAAAAAGTTGTATTCATTTCGATCTCAATGCATTTCACCACTCCACCGAAAATTCCCTCTGCCTCTATCGTACTTCAGCTTGGCAATTTCCACGCCTGTCCAGGCTTGAGCCCTGAGATTTGACGACGGACTTGAAAAGCCACCTACAGTCGCTTTACGCCCAATCATTCCGGATAACGCTTGCATCCTCTGTCTTAACGCGGCTGCTGGCACAGAGTTAGCCGATTGTTATTCCCCAAATACCGTCATATCTTATAAAACTGTATGTTTGATTGATTTCATATAATACACGTTTAAATAGAAAAAAAAATTTATTCACCATATTTTTGTTTTATTTGTTTACTATTTAAAAAATTGGGGAGTGGGGCATAAATTTGTAATGATTTTCACAACTAATTTTTAGGATTCGATTGTTGTGAAGAATTTTATCAATTAATTATCAAGGCACACAAGTATGTTGAGCAAAGTTTTGACAAAAACAAAAAAGTTGTAAATCTGGTAGAGCTTGGTGAACTTTAGATTACATTGATGATGGTCATGATGAATATCCAAAAGATAGAGTCGCTTCTTTTGAATATTCAAACATATGTTTGATAAAAAAAAATGAATTATTTAGACAATAAGCAGACTTCCATAATACATAAATAAAGCTATGAATTTTATAAAAAACCAATAATTTAAAGGAATTATATATTCTAATCTCCTCTTATTAAGACATTTACTTTTTGTTAGATGTCCCTGTTATTGAGAGGTTAAGCATACTCAAAAAAATACCTTAGTTATTTTCTGAAGTAATTATGTTTCATTTTAATCATCGCAATTATGAATAATTAATTAATATTTCTAATTCAATGATATATATATACTAGAGTATGCCAGTATGCCTCGTGCCGTTGGCACTCCACATAATTTTATTTTTGCTAATTATTTTGTACTGAGCATCTCTGTCACTATCCTCATTTTCGCTTTCAATCAGTATTGAAGTGTAAGCCGATTATAAGTGTAAGCATGTTCAGTCAAATTTGAATCAATTTGGGGAAAATTTTAAACGCTGAGAATGAGTTCTCCCCCAATCTTTGAATTCGTGAAAACATAAAATTTAAATTTGACTGGGGGAGAACTCATTCGCGAATTCAAAAAATTTTAACGCTGAGAATGAGTTTTCCCCCAATCATTAAGATGCCCGACTCATTTTTTTCTAGTATGATCGACCAGACTCATTGTTTTTAAAAATATTGAAAAATATTAAAGACGTGTAATACATTATACTTTTTTTTTATTATGAAATATATATATTTTTAATATTTTGGCCCTTATATTGATCATTGATTTTGTTCGAAATATCTGCTACAAGCATTTCAACGATACTAAGTTTATCAAAATCCGACAACAGTGTAGATAGTTATGATAATTTTTATTTTGCTAAAAGGAAAACACAATATTTTCTCTCTCCGCCACATGTACATTCAACCAAATTTTTTCAAAAGTTTTTTCATTATTTTTGCCCTTCTACATATTTTATATTTACAAATATGTCATCATAGGAAATGAATCTCAACCCTCAAATTCAATACATTTCCCTACTTTCAATCCTAACCACTTTTTATCTCTAATCCTTTCAATTTGATTTTTCCCCAGTCAGCAATGATAGTAAAACACCACTCTGAATTGTAATATAGACTAACATATTACTCATGCCGTTGGCACTCCATGTACATTTTTTTGCTGCTAATTATCATGCACTCGACACCCTCATCACCATCACCACTATTGCCCTCGATGAGTTTTATAAAAACAATCATAGTTTAGAATGTAAACTTCAATTTTTTAGGTGCAAGCATATTTTACGGTAAAAATACTAATTTTTTATAGTTAAACTCGGATAAAATTAGAATCGATTGAATGTTTGAGGTCTTTGTTTGAATGTTTATTAAAATGTTCATTTCATTTAAAATAATTTAAAATTGAAAGTGATGGTATTGATCATTGATTTTGTTTGAAAGATTTTTAAATTTGTATTTCAACGATAACAAGTTTACCAAAATCAGACAACTATATAGATAGTTATGATAATTTTCATTTTGAAAAAAAACACACACAATACTTTATCTCTCCACCACATGTACATTCCACTCATTTTATTCATAATTTATTTATTATCTTTGTCATTTTATATGTTTTATATTTACAAACATGTCATCATAAAAAATGAATCTCAACCCTTAATATTTTTCAACTTTCAATCATAGCCATATTTTATCTCTAATGTTTATGATTTGACTTTGTCCCAGTCAGCAATGAATAGTAAAATACACACACACACACACATATATATAAATCACGTATTGGCTAAATTTTTAGTTCAAGATTCGTAATATCGGATTATACTTGAATTTGTGTTGTATTGAATATTTAATTTCTTCCATATATTTGACATAATCAAATTCTTGTAAAATCCTATCTTTTTGAATTTTGCCAAATTTGAATTTTTGTCCATATCACGAATTGATAACTATGGGTGTCATAGAGACCTGCCATGCAAGTTCCATTGGTGTGGAAGGCATCCATAAATTTGTTTTTTATATTTTTTGATTTTATTGTTATTATTATTTTTATTCGTGTTTATAATTTTGAATATCATTTTAGAAAATAAAGGCTCCATGCCAATGTGATAGGCATACACCGATAGAGTGGCATAATTAGTATTTTCATAGTATCCCTCTATTGGTGTCTTAGTAATCTATCATGGCATCCAGTCCACTTTGCCATAAGCTTCTTAGTTTTCTGATAATGATCTTTAAATGTTTTCCCATATGATTCAAGAATACTCAAATTTTATGTATCAGCTCCTACAATGTTTTATTCTCTCTGTCTACCCCATTAGACAAGATCTTCGGACACCCTTATAAAGTTCTCTCTCACATTATTATTATTATTATTATTATTATTATTATTATTATTATTATTATTATTATTATTATTATTATTATTATTATTATTATTATTATTATTATTATTCCCTTCCTTGTTGCTATTAATTTGGTTGACTGATGAAATTGTGATTAAGAAATTCGGGGCTTGAGAAGTTTGAGAATAGAGAAGTTGAAATGGAAATTTTGGCTTAGAGGAATTGAGATTGAGGAATATGGGTTGGAAATGATTGGAACTTTCTAAACACTGGGACTTGTATCCCTAATTCCAATTTTTTTTTTTCAAAAGGCTCTTAAGGCCTAGGGATGGTAGTGGGGCATATTTTCATGGATATTTGCTTCGTCCGGCTCAAATGGGGCGGTTTTGGAGGTGCCTAAACGAATTTCGGGGCGGATACAGAATCCAAACATCATCCGTCAAATATTCTGGGTGCAGGGGCGGATCCAGGATTGCGGATCCAGGATTGCAGACAAAGGGGGGCAAACAGTACACAACTATTTTACTATACAACTATATTAATATACATGGCATGATTAATTCAATTATAGCTAGCAAATGAAGAGCTTACCTTTTTGAATTGGAGAAAACAGAAACAAGCATGGTAGTATAAGATGAGAGTTGGCGAGAAGTAGACCTCTACTTTCTTTCTGACTTTTGGCATTGAAGCAGGCATAATAGTACAATCTAAGTCCAAGTAGTAGTGGCAGTAGTAGCCTAGGTAGTGTCTCTTCTCTGGATTGGATGGAGAACTTTCTCCATTTGGGCTAACTCAGGCGAAGCAAACAAACAACAACTTTTGAAATCTTAAATTTATAATTATTTAATCTAAAATAAAGAGATTACATAGATAAAGATTAAAAAAAAACTTTGAAATGTATAATTTCCCTTCCCCCGATCCCCAACCCAATTAAAAATGTAATATAAATATGGTAGGAATAAAATAGAAAAAAATAAACAAAAAGGGGGGGGGGGGGGGGGGGGGGGGGGGGGGAGAGAGAGATGGTGAGTGGATTGATGGGAATTAACAAGAGAGAGATAGAGACAAATTAAATAAAAGAGAGAGATGGAGTGGGAGTGGGATTGGTGAAGGTGGAGTTTAAAAAATAGAAAACAAAAGGCTTTGTTTTAAAATGACTTGAAATCAAGAGCCAAGATTGTATATAAAAAGGGGTAATATAAAACTTTAAAAGGGGGCAAGATAAAACATAAAAGTAACTTAGTGGGATTTTTCAAAAATATAAGGGGGGCAGTTGTCCCCCTTATCCAACACATAGATTTGCCCCTGTCGGGGCGGATACGGATTTAGCCATATCCACCCGCGGATATCCGTTTATGTATGGAATTTATTGAAATACCTTTGGCCCTTGAAAAGAAAAAAAAACCTAACCCTACCACCATCCATCTCTCTCACTCAACCACTTTCTTCTCTTCAGTTCTTCCTCCACACAGATCGACCATCTCTCCTCCTCCACGGTGCTTTGTGAGATTTACGGCGGCAAGATATTCTCTTTCACAAAACATGTGGGACGCCTGCCTACGTTGCACCAGAAGTCGTTAGCAAATGAGACTAAACTCTCTCAAGGATTCTCGATCCCAGCCCAGTCACAATAATTTTCGTAGCTAAGATTAGGGGTGGGCATCCCATCCCACGATCCCGAACCCGTTCCGATTTTTTTGGGTCCTTTTGGGATTGATCAAACTCATCCCGATCCCGTCCCGATCTAGAATGGGATGAGATCGGGATGGAGATTTTCAATCCCGCCTATCCCGTCCCGTCCCGAATTTATTTATTTAATAATTACTATTATTAATTTTAATCAAAATATTCTTCTAAATTAAAGTTTATGATGTGTTGAAATTAAATCAATGTAAGATAAAATTCTATATGAAAGCTAAATGAATTGAATAATTAATTCTAAATGAAATTTAATATTTAATCATTTTCCAAAAAAAGTTTAATATTTATTTATTTAATATCTATTATTATTTATGATGTAAGTTATATGTATATAAATTTGACATTATTGGTGTGTGAGTAATGTGAGATAATTTTTTATTTTTTATTTTTTATTAGAAGACTATTTAGTACGTGCTCATCCTGTCTCGTCTCGATCCCGTTTGAGATGAGACAAGGTCGGGATGAGGTCTATCCCGTCCCAATCCCGAATGAACGTGATGGGATAAAGATGGGTCCATCTCGTTCTATCCCGTCCCGTGCCCACCCCTAGCTAAGATCATGAAGAATCCCTGGTTCAAGAAGGGATTCAAGCTAGTTGAGCGACTCAGGCGCCAATGAGAAGAAGAAAAGAAGGTTGACCTCGAGGATGTATAAGATGTGTTTGCTTCTACTTCCAAGGAGAATCCAGCCAAGAAACTTGCAATTGAGAACTCCAATTCATGTACAATCAACAATGAGGTCATCAGATCAGATTTGGTTGATTCCAATTTGATTGAGTGCGTGTTGTGTATTTGTATTTTGAATCAAATAAGCATGGTATTGTTACAGATTATTTTCAAATTGGTATTGTTACAAGCTTGGTATTTGTTACTTATATGATAAGCTTGGAATTTGTGTTTTGAATCAAATAAGCTTGGTATTGTTACATATTGTTTTCAGAAGAAGTCAAATTTTTTTTAAGTCGGAGCGGGGCGGATATACGCCAATCCGTCTGGAGTGGGGATGGTTTTTGGAAAATGCTATAAACGGATATCGGGGTGGAATCGGGGATCCGTGATCCCTAGTGGAGAGGGGGAAAATTTTCCCAAATCAGCCCCATTGCCATCCCTATCAAGGCGTGGAAAACAAAATCAACTAAAAGAAAAGAAAATTAGAAAACATTGCTTTATAAAAAATAAAAATAAAAGGCAATGACTACTCCACACCACTATATGTATTGTCTCACACCACCATGTATTTTTTTTTCTACTAACCCACACCACCAAAAAAACTATTTTTGAAAAAAAAAGTAACATAAAAACATGGTAACTTTCGACCAATTTAAACCCTCAATTGGGACCGATTCTCAAGCTCATCAAAACACAAAAAATGGTAGTGTCCCTAACTTTTGGCCAACTTATATGCTCGATTGAGATCGATTCTTAAGCTCATCAAGCACAAAAATTGTAGTACTCTAAGTTATCTAATAAACACAATTTGAATCACTTGAAAATGTTTTGAAATGAGCAAGTTATGGTCATTTTACTAAAGTCACGCAAATCTGTCTCGCAATGAAAACATGATAGTGTCCCTGACTTTCGGCCAACGTATATGCTCGATCGAGATCAGTCAAGCTCATCAAAACACGAAAATTGTAGTACTCTTAGTTATCTAATAAATACAATTTCAATCTCTTGAAAATGTTTTGAAATGACCATTTTACTAAAGACATGCAAATTTGTCAAGAAAAAAAGTTTGTTTTCACCCATTCGCATTGGGCAATGCGAAGATTAGTCTCAACTTCGCCTAATGCGAATGGGTGAAAACAATTTTTTTCTTTGAAGAGATTTGCGTGACTTTAGTAAAATGGTCATAACTTTCTTATTTCAAAACATTTTCAAGAGATTGAAATTGTGTTTATTAGATAACTCAGATTACTACAATTTTCGTGTTTCGATGAGCTTGAGAATCAATATCAATCGAGCATATAAGTTGAACCAAAGTCAGGGATAATACCTTATTTTCAGAGACAAAGAGGGTGCGAGAGGTGGCAAGGTGGTGGTGGTGCTTGATGGAGAAAAGAGGAAGAAAGGTGGCGGTGGCGAGAGGGACAAAAGTGGCGGTGGTGGTGATGATGGCGGGGTGATAGCAATGTCTGATGGATAAGAGATGAAGGGAGGAAAAGAAGGGAAGAGAAGAAAAATGGAATAAAATAAGATGAAGAATTTTTTTTTTAATTTTTATATTTTATTGGTGGTGTAGGAGAGAAGTGGTGGTGTGAAAATTAAAGTAGGTGGTATAAGAGAGAAAAAGTTGATATAATGATCTGAGACAATACTTTAGGAGATGTGAAACAGTAACTGCCAAAGAAAAAAGACGATATTAATGTTATTTTTTATTTTTTTATTTTTTACATTTAAGGACAAAATTAGAAGGGAGTGAATGAGAGTTTCATCTCCAAGTCCAAGTCCAAGTCCAAGTCCAAGTCCAAGAACAACTTTATTTTCACCAACCAAACCACACGCCAAGAGCAAGACCGAGAAGATAAGATATGGAAATAATAGATGGTTCAAAACTTGGCCCCATAATGCATTGCCAAATCCCTCAACATAAATCTCAAGTAAGCGTGGTCGGTTTGACCCCGACCTTAATTCTAACATTTAAGAATCCAATCCTTAATCTCTAATGGTAAGCTGCCATGTGGTTAATTAAGGAGCTGATGGTAAGTCGTCCAATACCTAATGATTCAACAGCTACTCCTCAATGTCTCCTCTCCTTCACCACCGCCACCATCATGCAATTGCCACTAGTAGATTAAAGGCATCACATACAGAGAGAGATATTTATTAAGAGAGTGATGTGATGAGGGCCCTGAAATTAATCAAATATCAATCTCACTTTATATTCAACATGTGGATATGAAAGGATACAGGCGAATTTAATTGTATACTCGTGTCGCGTCCTTGTTCACAATTTTTATTTTTTATTTTTTATTTTTTTATTTTTAATTTGTGTCTTGATCATACTTTAGTGCCTACACTTTACCTTGTGGATGGATGATGATACCGGATTTCGATTCCGAATTTCAACTTATTTTTGTCGAACTAGATCTTTATGGGTTTTCTAATTAATGTAACCGTCAAAACTACACATGTGATATAAATAAAATTTTGGAACTTTGCTGGGGAATTATGTCTTGCAACCAGGCACATCATCTCGATTGCAAAACTAGTTGCGAAAACCAGATTTCCAAGTATTTTTGTTTTAAGAAAAACAAAACACGGTAAAGACTAATACTTTTTATTTTTTGTTTCAGCAAGTTAGTTTTTTTTTTTGTTTTTGACAAAAAGGATGGTATATCTAGAATTAGTGATATAAATTAATATTTTTTAAAGCTTCAAATAATTTCTATTCATATAGTTCGTCTAATTTTTATTAGAGATTGGGCTAAATGGGCTCAATTTCCAGTTATATTATTGTTTTTACTTTGTTGTGAAGTGATCACTCCGAAAATATTCAAATAGAACATGTCAGGAATTCATATAAATGAAATCCCAATTAACTTCTAAAACCAAACTATGAATTCTAATGCTTATCTTTCGAAAGATAAATTGCAAATAAATAAAGTGCAACAATTGTAAAGGAATGGACATACAAACTTTATAGATAAATTGTTGAAATGAAATTGCAAGAACTAAAAAAATTCAATAAGACATCATAGATAAACTATTTTTTTTTTTGTTTGAGTCGAATGTTTTATCGAGATGTGTCTTTCTAGTTCGTACAAATAAACCACGAATGAAAAATAGTAATGAACTTCCTTATCCAAAATTCCCATTCTCTAACTAAAACTCCACTACATCTTGGGCTTTACCAAGGCCTTGGATTCTTAAGACTAAGAAGTCCAAACAAAACGGGGATCTAGGCTTTAATAATGACAAGCTCATCATTTTGTTTAACCGGGTTATGGATATGTAACCAAAATCTGAAAACTTCAGATTTTAGCCTAAACAACTGCTAGTTTAGGACCTATATATATTTCATTTAGTTAAGAAAGACCTTACTAAACAAACAAAAAGTATTTATTAATTTGTTTGAATTCTATTTCAGCTGAAGTTTGGAAGCCTCGCCCTAGCTATTTCAACTTACATGTCTTGAGATACGTGTTAAAAGTAATACAATTAGGTTTCTCTATCATTATGAAGAAGCGAGCGACGGCTCACTTTGGGTGCGACACAAATGGTCGTTGACCATCTAAAGGGGTGGTCCTTCATCATTTATCAAAATATTTAATGTCGTAGACCTAAGCACTATATCAAGAAACAATATGGAAACGGGCTAAAATGTTAACATGTTATTTCTAATGTGAATCTATATTTTTTCTCAAAATTTCAACTCAAATAAACTTAAACTGATTAATAAATAATTGTTTTAGTTTGTATAGGTCATTTTAACTAAATAAAACTTAATTGGGTTGTAAGTCCTAACTGGCAGTGAAAACATGAATGAGTCATTTTACCCCAACGTCCTTTATTATTTTATTTTAAACTTAAAATAATAAAAGGATGTGTTAAGATTCGAGGCCTTAGAGTTTGGCCTTTATTTATGGGGAAATCTTATGGGAAAATGATTTAGAAGGCGTACTTTTTATAATTATAGACCACATCATACTCAAATAATTGAAAATCGCTCAAAAGCCTTATTTTTGTTATTAAAGACTCTTAAAAGCCACAAACCAAATCCATGGATTATAAATAATTAGAAAGACATTCTTCTTGCCCTTTGGATTAAGAAACCCCGGTCAACATTGAGTAACTTTCAATCTCCTTTGATTTCTTCTCAACTACAAGTAATGTGGTTTCTGAATATAGCTTTCACACCCAACATTGAAAATGCATTAGAATTTGATTTCAATCTCTTGAAACATTATTCAATAAAACATACATATTTACATACTGACTTCCTCTATTTGAATCAGACTTTTATTAATCGAAATTCATTCACCTTCTTAAAACCAATCATAAATTTACTCTCAAATTTTTTTCAACTTCCAGAATACCCAACAAGAATCGATCATTGTGTTTCAGGGACATGAAACAACTTTGAATTTTTTTTCAAATTACATTAAAAGATTGCATATTCTATTTGTTTCAATGTAACTAGAATTTAAATAATAAATAAAAACACCACATTAATATGTCTAGGAATATGGGCCTATTTGTCTTTTTACACATCTTTTAGCCATGATTTGGACTTGTGACTTTTAATAGTCTTGAATTACAAAAAGTAAGCATTTTGAGGCATTTTCAATTGTTAGGGTCTTATGTGGTCTACAGTTATTAAAAGTAGGACATATAAGTCATTTTGCCAAATCTTATCTAAACCCATCGTAAGATGTGGGTTCCCTCATTAACAGTGTTCAATGTTAGTTTATAGAATGTCAATTTCGTAAATTAAATAACCAAACGTTAACAAATAGGAAAATTGTTAGTGGAAGAAAAATAAGAAGGAAAATAAATTTCTACCAAGGGAAATAAAGTGAAACAAATTTTTTGTAAAAAAAGTTATTGAAAAAAAAGAAGGGAGATAACTTGTGTTCTTCAATATCCATTTACCTTCACCTTTCCACCTTCTGTCTTCTTTGAATGATATGTGTCCTTCAATATCTTAATCCTACCTATACTTACTATACTATTGAAGTGGAGACTAAACAGTCTCTCCCAGTGGCGGATCCAAGATTTTAGTTAAGGGGGCGAAATGAAAAATAATTATTAGTTGATAATAGTAGTTATCAAAGGCAGAGCCAAATTATTTTTTCCTACTCGAGCTTGTAACTAATAAAAAAAATATAACTATCAATGTACATTGCATATACCAAATTAAATTCAGTGTAGTTTAAATTTAAGCCAAAATAATGTTATAATGTCGATGACCTTACCAAGTATATAACTAAAATCACAAAATAATTAGGATAAATATCTAGTTGAAGCTTAAAAAAATTCTGAAATTTGCGAACATAATAAGATCCTAATACAATTTCATAAAAAAATGGTTTATACGAGCCTCAAATTTTGTATGAGTTGACTAATTGTTTATATTTTCATTGAATTATATAGTTATTATTTTAGATATTAATTTCAATTTTTTTTTGCTGTTTTATACCACTTGTGAACAAACAATTCTTTTTTTAATGTTTGCTGATGGTACATCAAAATAGATCGATCATCATGGTCGTACACGTGGCATAGAGACTCATTACGAGGATATAGCATCTAGCCTATTAGGCCAGCTCATAAAGTCCAAAGAAGAATAAAGGCAATTAGAAAAGCCCAAACAAGACCCGTCAATGAGAAAACGTAAACATGGCCCAAATCCAGGCTCGAATGAATCAAAGCCTGAATTCAGGCCCGACACAAGTTCTCTCATAAAGAAGATGAACGTTGCACAAAAAAAAAGTCATAAAGGGAGTTATGCCTCCAGGCCCTCCACGAACAGATCTCCATTAAGGAGGAGACTGTTACAAAAACATCTCCCTCCGTTGCGCCTCACATGCTTAAGTCACGCAGAGAGTTATTCGCGACCATTATAAAAGGTAAAGGGAATGTTCGACACAGGTATGCAACTTTAACTGAGTTTTATCCAGATTTACTTCGTTCTTCCAACAAAGTTGTTGACTTAAGCATCAGAGTGCCTTCGACCACCAAAAAGGTGGTATTTGGTAGTCTAACAATTGTTTTGTAGGTCAAACTCATAGGAGAACAATTTTTGGACATATCAGTTTGGCGGCGTCCATGGGGAATGACAAGTTTCCTTTCAAAAAAATAAGATTCACAATAACAAAGCTCATACAATCTGATAATAGATCAATGGAACATTCCACGAATCCTCAATCTGGCGATGAGCAATACGACACACTGCCTAATATCGATCCAGCAACGACCTAACCATTAATTGAGAAGCGATGGGAACGACAGAACCCATGACTGCAAAAGATTCTATTGAAAAGGAATCCGAATGATTCATCGGATAGGATGGCGGCTTAATCCAATAAAACAAACTTCTCAAGTTATCATAATCTGTACGACAAATTGCTCGATTCTTCAACTTCGATGAAATAGTAAGAATTCAGTTCATTGGTATATGAATACATTTGATTTGGGTTGTTCCTATAGAGTTTGAACTATTTATGGGGCATTGGGCATAAAAATTTGGATATTTATAGATGAGAAGTAATGATCTTTTGGTTATTTTTACATTCTATCCAGTGATGGAATAAAAAATCACCAATTCTTTAGCGCATAACAGAGCATCGCCCAATACGCCGGCAACTCCCATCATATGAAATGGGTTCAACGTCCAATTACAAAATCCTTGGAAGAACACTATCTTCCTTCAACCCTTTGAGCAAAATGCGGCAAAAGGAAAGAAAATCCATGGACCGACCTCATCGTCTCCACCCCGTAGGAACTATGAGATCACCCCAAGGACGCCTTCGGCATCCGAGGGTCACAGACCTACTATAGAATCTTATTGAATAAGTGGGTTAATAAACTCGGAAGATATGTAAAAGATATGCGTAGTTTTCCATCACTTACACACGTAGAAAAAAATATTGTGACATTTCATCTCTT
Source organism: Berberis vulgaris (assembly GCA_963556465.1). NCBI lineage: Eukaryota > Viridiplantae > Streptophyta > Magnoliopsida > Ranunculales > Berberidaceae > Berberis > Berberis vulgaris. The sequence goes on along the minus strand of OY747127.1, from coordinate 62,612,090 downwards.
ACTGCTGTTTCAAATCCAACCGTCGAGTCAACCATACCTGCTAGAAAAGAGCTCCAACAAGTAACGGTTCAGACATCTCTGATATCTTGGGGAATCCCCTCGGATCCTCGAGTAGAAATGTTTTTATGGCTCAAATGAACTACGTAATCGAGATGGTAGACATAATCATCCGAGACCTAAAGGGTAGCAAATTGCGAGAAGAAATCACCCAGCTTAAGAGACACCGACTAATAATAGCTCAAGATGTAATCAAGGGAAGTTTGAAAATCTACAACCGAAAAGCCCAAATACGAGAAATCGTTCTCAACCTTGCTAGCGAGTTGGAGCGAAATTATTGAAGCTATGGCAGGAAGGGAAGATGTCAAATGGCCATCAAGGATGAGAGGAGATCCGGAGAAGCGGAGCAAGAACAAATACTGCATCTTCCACAACGATTACGACCACAATACCGAAGAGTGCCACAGTCTGAAGGACGAAATTGAACGTCATATCAGAGAGGGACGACTCAGAGAATTCGTCGAACTCGATGACGAAATAATCATCTCAAGGGAGCGAGTAAAGGAAATAATCTATGTCTTACACGGCGCAGCCGGGAAAAGGAGCAATCCGATCGTTCACGAAAGCGTATAGTCAGAGACTTACGTACAAAGATCGGATTCAAAGAGTCGTCCGCACAGCACGCAAAAACAATGCAAAGGACTCTAACTTTCTCAAATGAAGATGTTGATGGGGTTAATTTCCCACACAATGATGCTCTAGTGATCTCAGTCTTGATAGCTAAGTAGGAAATCAAAAGAGTATTGGTCGACCGACTACTAGGCCAACTATTTATACCTGACAGCTTTTCGAAGGATGCGGTTCACAATGAGATGCTTTCACCTTGAGATCAATCTATGGTAGGTTTCAGTGGGAAACAATGTCACCCGCTGGGAATGATTCAACTACCGGTTGAAGCAGGAGAGCCAGGAAAACAACGAGTATTGTTGACAGACTTTCTCGTCTTTGATGCTCTTGCTGCATGCACCATGCTACTCGGGAGACCATGGATACACAAGATGGGCGAAGTTTCCTTCACTGTGCACCAATGCTTAAAGTACCATACCGACAATGGTATCGAAGGATCAAAGGAGATCAACCAGTGACCCATGAGTGTCATTTTGCAGCAATAACGACTCCCTATAAATAACAATTACTGCAACGACTGGAAGAGCCTTTACAACAACATGATGAAAAGAGTTTTGACTCTCAAGATGATAACACGGCTCCAACCAGTCCGCGAGATCGACCTAACACTAGACAACCGGAAGAAGAAACGATCGAGGTCTACTTAGACAACAAAGCGGAAAAGGCAGTTCGAAGCGGCACAAAGATTCATCCTAAACTCGCCAAAGAACTGATCCAACTGCTGAAAGATAATGTTTTTGCATGGATAATGAAGGATATGTGGGGATAGACTCATCCATCATCTCTGTGAATCCAAATAAGAAATCGGTTCGACAAAAAAGAAGACTGGTGGCCCTGGAGTGTAATCGGGCAATAAATGAAGAAGTACACCGACTACTCAGTGCAAGAATGATAAGAGAAGCTCACTATCTGGATTGGTTGGCAAACACAATATTGGTAAAGAAGAAGAACGAAAAATGGAGGGTGTGCATAGACTACATCGATCTGAATAAAGCCTGCCCTAAAGACAATTTTTCACTTCCACGAATATATTAAATAGTGGATGCAACAGCTAGGCACAAATTGTTAAGCTTCATGGATGGGTACTCCGGGTATAATCAGATACCGATGGACCCTCCTGACTAAGGAAAAAAATCTTTCATAACGGAAAGGAGTACATACTGTTATCGAGTAATGCCATTCAGATTAAAGAACGCGGGTGCAACGCACCAACGGCTAGTGAACAAGATGTTTAAATATCACATCGGCAAAAAGATGGAAGTTTACATCGACTGATGATACACCAAAACGATCCCAACTCTGCACCGTACACGTGTCATGATGATCTCGAAGAAATATAGGCTTTAGCTATAACTCAACACTGATCCGCCCAATGTAGTCTGCTAAATGGACCCGAATTCTTACAGCTTGTTAGGCCCACATGTCTCACAACTATCCTCAATACCCATAAGCCCTGTTAAGACAAATATCTTGATGATCAGCTTCGACGGGCAATTACAACGACTCTTTGCTTTCAACTAGGAAGCATATTCCAGAGTCTTTATTACATATGGAGACTTTTATCTATAGACTGCTCTCGGAATGATAACTATCTCTCGCGTATCTAGGAGCACATGGCTAACAGGGTAACTTCCCTACACAACACGACTCCTAATTAGATAAGGATCTTCACATAGGTTTTTTTCCCTAAACTACGCCATCGGTGGCCTGGTTGAATTATGACTTCTGCATTATAAATAAGACTTGACTTTGGTAAGCTTGGGTACGCTACAAATTTCATGTTTACAACATTACACCTTTCTCAGATCCCTATCTGATTGTCATCGGCCACCACAATAGTGGTCTGTGGCTTACGTGTGTTCCTTGTGCAGGTTAGTAGGTCAAAATCAAAACAGGGAGCGAAAAATGACTGCATCAGTTTGACGCCGTCCGTGGGGACTACAAAGTTCCTAACCTTTTACTAGCATCATCTCTCCTCAGAATACGAAGAGATGGCGACCACCCGATCACGCAACAATGGAGAACAAGAGGACACGTCAAACGCCCAGACTGGCGCTACACCACTGCTCTCAGCAATGCTGATGACACATGGGCAACAAACTCATGCCCCCGCACCAGCCACGACAATGGTGGATCCAAGGATGGATTTGTTGTCTTCTCAAATACAACATCGCCAAAGCAGTGGAAGCTTTCATATAGCAAAACCCTCCACCCGCTAATGGAAATCAGAAGCAACACATACCTTCATCTCCGGAAGACAACAAAGAGCAAGCACATAAGAGTCAAGCCCCTCTTAGTTCCCATTCGACCAGATGAGGCGACACAACTAACGCGGAATCGGCTCTCCGGGTAGAGAGGCTCGACCCTTTATAATCCCCTTCGTAGAGAGGCACATGACCCAGACGTGTTGTACCGTCTCTCTGTTCCGCCGTTCGTGGACCGTATCATGAACAAAGCTCTTCCAAATAAGTTCACGTCTCCAAAGCTCGACTTCTACGATGGGAGCACCAACCCGTTTGACCACCTATGCCATTACCAGAATGTAATGGCACTCAAAGAAGGATCTGAGTCGGTCATGTGCAGAACCTTCCCCACCAGCCTAAAAAATTGCACTAACATGGTTCCACAGCCTTCCGTCAAAGTCGATCGACTCATTCAAGGCACTAGCGAAGAAGTTCCTGACGCGTTTTGTAGGAAGTCAGTGTCTTAGAAAAGCCCACACAACATACTCTTTCTCAAATAGAGATCCAATAAGACACTCAGAGAGTATGTCACGCGTTTTAACGACGAGCTGACGCTTATTTATGGATGCAGCGACGAAACAGTCGTAACGGTTTAACGACGAGCTGACGCTTATTTATGGATGCAGCGACGAAACAGTCGTAACGGCTTTAACCGCGGGCCCGAAGGAGAGAAATCTCTATGAGTGCCTCACTTTGGAACTCTCATTGGATATGGTGGAACTCTTCAAGAGCGCCCAGAGGTACATCACCTTACAAGAGTTGAGAACTGTGAAGAGGGAAACAAAAGGAGATTAGAAACCCTCCCCTCCTAGAGACAGGAAGGGGGGAAGGAGGCTTGAGGATGAAGAAAGAGGCAAGCGAAAACGCAATGACAACAGGTCAGATCCTGGCAGGCTAGGCCAGGCCAGAGAAAAACATCCAACTACGTAGGATCGAGGGTCGTAACCCCTTGCAATTCTAGCCTATCGGATGTCCTAAATTCCATGAAAATTGGAAAGATCTGAAGTGGCCCCCGATGCAGTGTGAAGACCCCTCCAAACGTGACAACAACAAATACTGCTCATACCACAAGGAGGGTGGTCACGACACCAACGACTGCAAGAGTCTAAGGTACACGATCAAATACTGGATCCACAGGGCAAGCTAAAGGAATTTCTGTGCCATGAGAAACGACCAGAAAGACCCAGGGACCAGGGGGAGATGGTCACAGAAATAAAGAAGGAGACTCCGAGCATAATCTATGTTCTTCATGGAGTCAGACCGGATAAAGACCAGTCAAACAAATCCCTGAAGCGGACTCTGTTGGAGATGCAGATTCAACCCACAGATGAGGACAAACGTGTTTTTACTCGAGGGTGCAAAACCTCATTCCCACCTTAACCTTTATAGACAAGGACCTCGAAAGAGTCCGAGTGCCGCACAATGATGCTCTTATCATATTGGTCTCCATTGCGAGGTGGGAGGTAAAGAGAGATCTGGAAGACACAGGGAGCTCACTCAACGTCATGTTCTACAACGTGTTCCGCAATATGGACCTCAAGAAGGAGAACCTGACGTCTTCAAACTATTCGCTGACCGAATTCAACGGAGAAAAATACTTCCCAATCGGAAAGATAAGGTTAGCAGTAGTGGCAGGAGAGCCACAACTCAGAAAGGTCATCTTTCTGGACTTCATGGTAGTAGACGCGCAGTCTACCTACAACCTTATCTTGGAAAGAGCATGGCTCTACCAGATAGAGGCAGTAGTCTCCACCCTTCACTTGTGCATTAAGTACACTGCTAACCACTCTGAAGGAACGATACGTGGAAACCAGCCTATGGCATGAGGCTGCCATTATGTTGCGTTAAAGCAAATAGAATGTTCCCAGATCCAACCAAATCCTACAGGGCAACCTAAAACAGAGTCAGATCATGCGACTGTGGACGCACAACTCCACTCGTACGAGATCTCAATAGTGGCGGCTAATTTAAGAAACGGGGGACAATCAAGCAGAATAGAAGCAATCTGCTCTTCAACCAAGCAGAACAGAGAAGTCAATGCAGACGGTAGTACAAGCCCCCGACATTTCGTTGGTGCGGAGATCAATTCTCACACAAGTCTTACTCTTCAGTAGCCTCTGTGACATCAGCGTGCTCAACAATCCGCTGAAAGTATCAACAATCCAACAAGGGCCATTGCAAACTTTCCAATGAACGTTATCTGCGAGCAACTGTGGGACAAAGGACTAGCATGTGAAAGAGTAGGATGAAATAACATGTCCAATCCAAGGCCCCTGCGGTCGTAACCCTCAAATATTGTCTAAGGTGGTACCATATCGGCAACCGGGGACCTTGCGAAAAGATAGGGCCAACTCACACGCTTGATCCGGTCGACACAACGAATTGGGACAAGTATCAGATTGATAATGGTCAAGTGCACCCTCCCGCTGAAGGTATGAAAAGGGCGCCCAGGAGTCAATGGCCCAATCCAGCAAACCATGTCCAACTCCACCCCGTCCCGAGATCCTGAATTCCAGCGTTAGGCAAGTCAATAGGGTTAATCGAGAAGTGATGGAGGTGACTGCTTCGGAGTCGGCTGCTGGTATTATCTCTGAGATTAAGCGCTCCAGAGCAGTGATGGGGCACCAATACGTAAACGACATACTCATCCCTTGAAAGGGAGTTTTTACTTCTTCTCTGCAATACGAGAAGAAATTACAAGATCTCAACCGAACAACTAGGTTCTCACCCAGAGCAGATGACCACACATAGCAACGGTTCTCGTCATGGCTCATCGGCGCAAATGTCAAAATATTCGAACACTCCGACCATGAAGACCTCCCTTTAGCCTTTGGAAAATCCAAAGCATTTTCTTTAAGTAAGAACATTACAGGAGATATGCCCTACAGAGGATAATATCTACAACGATGGAAAAACACCATTATATAGACATAATGGTTCACCAAACAGGTGCTTTAGCATTAATGTAGTTTTGAATACCGTATGGGAAACGAGGAGAAGATGGTTCCTAAGAATACCGCGCGGGTCCACGTTCGTCCAATCAATGGGGCTGCATCCAACCCCATTAATTGAGGGGGAGTAACTGATACTCAATCGTCTTGCAATCCACGACGTACACGTGCTACCATGCGATCTACGTCGTTCATGTAGTATATTGCGTACAGAGAACCCTAGCCCTCATTCTACGGACCCATGGGCTCGACACACTATTCAAACAATATTCTACCACGTGCCTGACATGAGCATTCCGCCCACGGATATAGCCTCGCATGCTCGCAGCTGGCGGAGCCCCTACCTGGCCAGGCAAGTTTAGTCAGCCTTGGCTGACAACGACGACTTTTGGTTCACCCTGACACATATTTCGCCCAGTGCAGATGTCGATGGTTTAGGAAGTGGGAGTCCAATCAGCGCCATCACGCCTGATGACAATGACTCGCCAGGGATTGTTGCCCCCTCGCGGACAACGGTCGTCGAACCCAATCAGGTAAGCCTAGCTGGTGACGACTGGCAATGACAGCTTCTGATCAAAGCCCAGACTTGTAGCCCCTACTATGCGGGTGTAGATGGTCTGGAAGGTGGGAGTCTAGTCAGTTTCGAACTGATTTCGACGGCTTGCCACGGGGCCACTGCTCTTTTACAGACTATGGTCTCCGAATTACTTGTAGCCCCCACTGCGTGGGTGTAGATGGTTTGGAAGGTGGAAGCCTAGTTAATCCCGAACTAATTCCGACAACTTGCCATGGGACCACTGCTCTTTTAAGACTATGGTCGCCGAATTACCAACCCCCGACTTGTAGCCCCAACAACGCATGTGTAGATGGTCCGGAAGGTGGGAGCCTAGTCAGTCCCGAGCTGATTCTGACTACTCTTCACGAGATCACTGCTCTTTTACATACCATGGTCGCCGAATATTCCCAAATTTGTAGCTCGATGCGAACCGGTGCAGATGATTTGGAAGGTGGGAGTTTAGTCAGTTCCGAACTGATTTTTACGGCATGCCACGAGACCATTGCTCTTCAGCTTGATCGTCGAATGCCATCGTCTCAAACTTGTAGCCCATCACGCGGGTGTAGATGGTTTGAAAGGTAGGAGTCTAGTCAATCCCGAACTGATGTCGACACCTCGCCACGGGATCATCGCTCTTCAATAGACCATGATCGCCGAATCCTCACTCCTCGAACCTGTAGTTTACCGTGCTCGAACATAGATGGTACGGAAGGTGGCATCCCTAGATGGCTCGCCATGCGACCACCGCTCTCTTTTGAAACAACGACCCAAAGATAAATCACAGTTCAAGTAGCGTCTTCACGCTCACACGGGCTGGCATTTTATTACCAGCAAAGAATGCTCATGCCGACCCATAAATCGTTCTACCAACGCGTGAACAAGTGCTACAGGGAGTGACAGTCCGAGCTTACGAAACCTGACTCAGAACAAGCACTTTAATTACAATGCATATGCTCGACTATCACAGTTCAGTCATGCTAGTAACCGTGACCGACAGTCAGATAAACAAAATGAGCCCCCAGCAGCTTACCTTGAGAATGGGCCACAGCTGGGCAACATAACCCGCTTCTCAACAATTCGTGGAACACCCATTACCAGACGTGACTAAGCAATAGTGACTCTAAGTCACTTGCATTGTAAAATGGTCAAACTCTCAATAGCAGATAGACCGCTCGACTTTCTACTAACCCAACCAGCCTATGCCAAAGTAAAACGATAAGGCAAATCAGGAAGCATTCAGTAGGGAAAACAAACATAAAACGGATACAGAGCATATTAAAAAAAATCTATTTTCATTAAACAGTTGAAACAAAAAAGGTACAATTGTACAAAGTTCACTCCTTATCAAGAGAAGGTACATAGTCAGAAGAGCTAAGATTAACGGAGGAGTTGCATCCGTACGCACCGTAGCCTGAGCATTATTATCCGAACCACCCTCTCTGTCCGATGATGCAAAACCCACTGACAAGTCTACATACGACATCTTATAACGGTCAAGGTCCCATTCTGAATGCTTCTCCTTCATCAGTGCCAACAACTCCAATCTACCATGTGAAACCCAACAGAATTTTCACTTGCCTTGTTCCTGGAGAAGCTTTTCCTCGTGCGCCTTTGCATCTTCAATAGCTTTAACTTGCCTGTCAGCGCATCAACCTGAGATTGCTCCGTGGTCAAACTGCTCTGTACAACATTGAGCTCATGTTTCTCCAATTCAAGCTGGTCCTCGACCTTCCTCTCCTGAGCATTGAACTCCACATCACACTCCAACTGCTGATTCTAAACAACCCAATCAGCCTCCTTCAAGGCATTCTCCTCAGCAAGGGACCACAGTTCAGAACGCGCCTCAGACGCAGCTTCTTGCGCAACCTCCAGATCATGGCGGGTCAGATCCAATTCCTGCTGGAATCTGTCTCTTGCGGACACTGCCTCTAATAAGTCAAACTCAAGGATGCCGAGACAAAGCCTCTGAGCCTTAGCAGGAATGACCGACTGTTCCAGCCTCCTCTCCTCAGCATGCTTCTGTAGTAGCTCAATTTCAAAAAATGCGTTGGAATACAACCTCTGTATGTTTAAGAAGACACACTCAATGGTATACACCCTTTCATGAGCTGCCTCGACTTTCGTTCCAGCAGCGGCCACCTAACTCAAGTGAGACATACCCAGCATAAGGTGTTTTAAACCCTTATCCATGCACCCTTCAAGCGTATCATCTTCGAGTTTTGGAGCGTGATCCATTAGTAAGCTATGACGCCTGCTTATATGCTTCTTTGAAGCATAATCCGCATCAACTTTCTGGTGCCAGACCTGAGTGCTCATCTTTACTAAGTCCTGGGCAAACAGACTTATCCGCCCATCCAGATGAAGCTCTCCTGGATGAGTTATTACGCTAGCACCACCCTTGGTAGTCACCACTGTTCCCAGGCCTTTCTCCACAACCTTTCCTTTGTCATAGCAGCCGACCCCTTAGTGCGAGACGACTTAACAGGATCCGGAGGAAGAAAAGGAAGATGATACGAATAGCCCACTAATGGGACGATCAAATTTCAGAACCTCAGGTGGATCCACACAAGAAACCTCTATCGAAACGGTTCTGTGCGGATCTGTACCAGCAGAATCGCCATTGCAGCTAGCATCAACTGCTCGCTCATAGCTTCTGCCTGCGCAACACTAAGATTCAATATATCTTCAACCCTTGCTAATCGCAGATGATCCTTCTCCCAACTGGATACATCAACCTCCGCCCTGACAGGCCGATCAGACTCATACTCTTCACTTACCGTTTGAAGACAACCCAGTTTTAACGTGGGACTTCTTCGAACTCACAAAAGAGGCGAGCATCTCAGGCGGGCCCTCCATATCAGACAAAACATGAGCCTTAGGTCCAACGGCTTTCCTCTTCCTAAAAGAGACCCCACCTTCAGACTTAACTTGGGAAGATTGGTAATAAGTGGGGGGCTCATGCCAGTTGTCCCAAAGCCTACTGCGAATAAGGTTGGTGACACATATGACGTCCACCACATTCTTTATTGGCAAGTCGCGGAATGTCTCCATAGTGTTTCGCTCCTCTGGGGTAAGGGGAACAATGGGAAATCGTCATACGAGAAAACACGAGCAACGATTAGCATACAAACGAGTGCAACAGAATTGGGAGAAAAAACTATACTTACGAAGTGGCTTGAACTTTCGTTCGAGCGGACGACCCTTGAATTGAAAGTACTGTGAATCCACAAGAGCCAAGAAGCAATACTTTTGCCAAGACTTGAAGTCATCAGGAAAAGTCTCAAAGCAAGTTGGCGATGTCATTTTACAGGCAGCGTGATTGTTCAATCGAGGAGAAGTCAGCAACTGGATCATCCGCGGAGTCACGCGGACTTTAGCTTCCTTCACCCTAATCAAAATGAGAAGAACAATCTTGTACCCATTAGGCACCAACTGGTCCGAAGGAAATTCAAGGAAGTCCAAGAAGTCCCAAATCACATCTAGAACAGGAAAACAGACTCCAGTTTGGAGCATCCCACAGTGCAAGCAGATGAACCCCGCCGGCGGCAACAATGGTGTCTGGTCATCCTTCAAAGCATATAATGGCAGGTCCTCAGGGACCCTAAACTTTGTACGGATTTCAGCAAGGCTGGATTCAGAAAGCAATATGTTTTTGAAAAACTCAAGGCCCTTGGCCAAAGTTGCGTCATCAAGAAGGTTTTGTTGAGTCACGGAGAAGATGAACAATCTTTTCAATCAGAAGATGAACATAGCAAGATCTCTAAAAGCAGGAAAATATAAAAGTTAGTCTCCGCACAAAGGATGACCTAAATAGGGATTGGGTTCCCGCCTCTTCTCCACTGAATCGACGCATATTCAATTAATGAAGCGCGCGACTCAAGCAACGATTCAGACTCAATCATCATGAGCGGCGTATCTTTTCAAGAAATGACCTACTAACTTGGAGGTGTAGCTAATGATACAACAAAATGGTCCCAACTCTACGCCGTACACGTGTCATGATGATCTCGAGGAAAGATAGGCCCTAGCGTGAGCTAAACACTAATCCGGCCCATGCGGTTCTAAGCTCGCCCAATGCAGTATGCCAAACAAACCCAAATTCTTATAGCCTGCTAGGCCCACGTGTCTCACAACTATCCTCAATACCCGTAAGCCCTGTTAAGGCAAGTATCTCGAAGATCAGCTTCGGTCGGGCAATTACAACGACTCTTTGCTTCCAACTAGGAAGCATATTCCAGAGTACATATCACATATGGAGACTTCTATCTATAGACTACTCTCGGAACATAAACTATCTCTCATGTATCTAAGAGCACATGGCTAACAAGGAAACTTTTCTTTACAACACGACTCCTAATTAGAAAAGGATCTCCACGCATGTCTTTTTCCCTAAACTACGCCAATCGATGGCTTGGTTGAACTAGGACTCCTGCACTATAAATAAGACATGAGATTGCTAAGCTAGGGTACGCTACACATTTCCTGTTTACAGCATTACACCTTCCTCAAATCCCTGTCTGACTTTAGCATCGGAGTGCCATCGGCCACCACAACGGTGGTCCGTGGCTCTTGTGCAGGTCAGCAGGTTTGCAGGTCAAGGTCAAAGCAGAGACCAAAAAATCACTACATCATCGACGATATGCTTGTTAAAAGCTCACGTAGAACAGACCATGTCACGGATCTAGAACAAGCTTTCTCCATGCTGTGAAAGTATAAGATGAAGCTAAACCCGGAGAAATGCACCTTTGGAGTCAAGCCAGGGAAGTTCCTCGGGTACATGGTCAACCAACGCAGAATTGAAGCCGATCCAAACAAACACAAACGCTTCTCAACATGAAGTCGCCAACAAACATAAAAGGTGTTCAAAGTCTTAACGGAAAGATAACACCTCTGAACAAATTTATCCCCAGATCATCAAACAAGTGTCTAGCTTTCTTCAAAATCTTGAAGGGGAACACGACATTTGAGTGGAATGATGAATGCAAGGAAACCTTTCAAAGCCTTAAGACATACATGGGAAGCACAAAGCTACTAACGAAACCGAACATGGGAGAAGCACTGTATCTGTATCTATCTGTGTCCAATCACGTAGTGAGTTTGACATTGATATGGGAAGAAAAGGCCGTGCAAAAACAAGTGTACTACATCAACAAAATACTTGCAAATGCAGAAATCAACTATCCGACCCTAGAGATATTGGTGCTCGCTCTAATCATGTCGTCAAGAAAATTGCGACAATACTTCCAAGCTTACTCAATCATGGTTATGACCGAACGACCGCTTTGGTTAGTGTTACACAAACCAGATCTATCGGGAAGAATGTAAAGTGGGCAGTAAAACTCGGACAATTCCACATCAGCTATGCCCCCAGAACTGCTATCAAGGCTCATGCATTAGCAGATTTCATCGTCGAGTTCACAGGAAGCAACAACCAACAAGCGAAAAACGAAAGAAGAAAATAACAACCCAGACCAATCACCGACAGATGGATCCTCTGCTATAATGGAACGTCCAATGAGGCGGGAAGCGGAATTGGACTAATCTTTTACAACTCGAAAGGCATCGCACTAGAGAAGGCGATAAAATTCAGTTTTAGAGCCTCCAATAATGAAGCCGAATACGAAGCTGTGATATTAGGGCTACAGTTAGCAAAACACTTGGGAATAAAAGATATTAGTGTTTTTACTGATTACAAGATGGTGGTCAATCAACTAAATGGTGAACTTCAAGTCAAAGATACCCGAATGAAAGCCTACCGTCAGAAAATAATAAAGCTAGTAGAAGGCTTCCGAAATGCTACCATTCAACGGTGCGCACATGCAGAGAATAAAAAGTCGACGAACTAGCGAATGAAGCTTTGACAACAAAGGATAATGACAACCCACTCCTCATGACACAAGGAAGCTCCATGCTTGAAAACCAATTGGAAAAAGCATGCACCGTAATCAAGAAACCAACTGGACAACTCCAATCTTGGCGTATATATCAAACAGAGAACTCCCAACAGATGAGAAAGAAGCCAAAAAGCTATGAAATCGGGCAACAAGCTACACAATGATCAATGAAAAACTATACAGAAGATCTGCCACGAGCCCGTCGAGAGATGCTAAATACATTCTGCAGGAAATCCACCACAGCACATGCGGGAATCATCCAGGGGGAGAACATTGGCCCATAAAGCTTTCACATTGGGTTATTATTGGTCGACGAAGCAAGCAGATGCTCAAAAACTAGTTTGCAGATGCAACAAATGTCAAAAATTTGCCCCATACACTCACATGCTGGGATAAAACTTGATCTCAATGAGCAGCCCTGGCCATTTGCACAATGGGGAATGGACATCATAAGACAACTCCCAGCGTCCGATAAGAAGAAGTTTCTCCTCATCGTAGACTACTTCACAAAATAGGTAGAAGTAGAGCTCCTCACAAATATAGGAGAAGCCCAAGCCAATTACCGAAGCCCAAACAAGGCCCACCAACCAGAAGACGTAAACTGGGTCTGAATCCAGGCCCGAACAAATCAGAGCCTAAATCCAGACCCGACACAAGTTTTCTCATAAAGAAGAGGAACGTTGCACAAAAAAAAGAGTCGTGGAGGGAGTTACGCCTCCACAAATGCATATCCATTAAGGAGGAAACTATTACAACAAACATCTCTTTCCATTGCGCCTCACATGCTTAAGTCACACAGAGAGTTAACCACAACCATTATAAAAGGTAAAGGCAACGTTTGACACAAGTATGCAACTTTAACTGAGTTTTGTCTAGATTTACTTCCTTCTTCCAACAGAATTGTTGACTTAAGAATCGGAGATCCTTCGGCCACCAAAAAAGTGGTCTTTGGTAGTCTAATAATTGTTTTGCAGGCCAAACTCATAGGAAGACGATTTTGAACGCATAATTTGCAATTACATATAAAATTGCATTGAAAAAAAAGTAGGGGCATGTCACAATGATAGAAATAGTGTCAATAGCCATAAAAAAAACCATACGCCCCAAGAGGACAAAGAATAAGTTTTTATACTAAACAATTTTTTTTTATTGTTTGCAATTACTAATTAAATTGCATTGAAAACAAAAAAAATTAGGCGAGTAACAATGATGGAGAATAGTAAGTGATGCAATCATTTTTGGCTCCCTGCTTTGAGCTTGACCTGTAAACCTGCTGACCAGCACAAGGAACATACGTGAGCCATGAACCACCGTTGTGGTGGTCGATAACACTTCGATGCTAAAGTCAGACAGGGATTTGAAGAAGGTGTACTGCTGTAAACATGGAATTTGTAGTGTACCTTAGTTTACCAATCTCATGTCTTATTTATAATGCGGGAGTCCTGGTTGGATCAGGCCATCGATAACGTAGTTTAGGGAAGAAGATCTTCGTGGAGATCTTTCTCTAATTAAGAGTCGTGTTGTGGAGGGAAGTTCCCCTGTTAGCCTTGTGCTCCTAGATACTGGGAGATAGTTCATATTCCGAGAGTAGTCTATAGGTAGAAGTCTCCATATGTGACATATACTCTGAAATCTGCTTTGTAGTTGGAAGCAAATAGTTGCTGTAATTGCCCATCCGAAGCTGATTCTCGATATACTTGCCTTACCAGGGCTTACGGGTATTGAGGACAGCTGTGAGATACGTGAGCTTGGCAGGCTATAGGAATATGGGTCCGTCTGGCGGACTGCATTAGACAGACTTAGAATCGCTTGGGCCGAATCAGTGTTGGGCTGACCCTAGAGCCTGTTATTCCTCGAGATAATCATAACACGCGTATGGTACAAAGTTGGGACCATTTTGGTGTATCATCAATAAGTATCAAAAGACATAAAAATGTATAGCTAATAATAACTGTCAATAGTCATAAAACGAAATCTTAATAACTGTCAATAGTCATAAAACGAAATCTTACGCTCCAAGAGTATCGAACTCGAGTTGTTTTCTAAAACTCTGAAACTTCTAACCACTGCATCAAGAGAAACATATAGAAATGATTTAATAAACAATTATCATATTGTATTATATATTATATAATTGATTTTTTTTGTAAGGTTAAATATTAATTAAAAATATTTTGAAAATTGAGAGGGGCAGCTAGCCCCCCTCGCCCCTTAGTAGATCCGCCCTGGTCTCTCCTACATGGCTAACTCTCTCTAGAGGAAAGTCCTTTCAAGTCACCTGACATTGTAAGGGTGTAAAACTCATTTACTTAAAAACTAATGAGGGTTACATTCATAAATCTTAACCTTAAATCATTTTCCCATTTTTACTCTCCACTTCATCCACTAGGCCACCACTTTCCACAACTAACTACACATTTTAAAAAACTACTCACATCGAGAAACCACAATGATGTATTCTCCAAATATTTGAAATAGAGAAAATCTTTGCATAATGTATCATAATACAAAAATTCTAAATGTCAAGGTTTTGGGCGAGGAAACCAGCGAGGGAAATGAGGTGGAGGGGTGGAAGCCGTTCAATTTCCTCGAAATGCGTGCGTTGACTTTTCGCGCGCGCATCCCGAGGGAGGTGAACGGCTCCCACCCCGCCACCTCCCTCCCCTCGCTCATTTCCTCGCCCAAAACCTCGACAGCAAGAATTACTCATCATAATAAGTCCACATTCATTGTTTCCAATATCCCCCTTTATCATTATCTCCACACTAGAAAACCCGCAAACTAGTGTCACAAATAAATTTTGATAATTTAAATTCAAATTCAAAAAGAAGAAATAGCATTAATTTACAATTCCTATTTCCTACTTATAATACGAAACAAAATGGAATAAAACGAAAGTATAACATTTCACCAATTACATCATTACCTCTAAAAGTGATATCATCGCTACATTTAGTTGTGTTGTATTAGTATCAGTTTATTCTATAGTAATTGGCTATAATGATCCATCGTATTTTATGACATAAAACCAAGGAAATTTTTTAATATATATTTAATCCAAACTATAATCGGTACAAAATGCTCGAAATCGAATAGATAACTCTTTGATATAAGAAGAAACTATGCTAACCAATTTAAAGTGTCGCTTTATAAATTTTCGTTTTTAAGTTGTGTCGTGGTAATGTTTATGCAAAAAAAAAAAAATCACCTAGGTTAGGTTAGGATTACTCAAATATCATTTCTATCAGAGAAATCACCTAAACAATTCTTCCGTGAATAAAATGATCATGAAACATTGTTATTAGTCTCTAGGGTTTGACAATTAGTAGTTCTCAGCCGACAATTTAGAATATAGTTAAGTTGCTAAGTCTGAAAAGACTGTCATTAGGTCAAGTCTGGTTGACCATAAAAACTTGATTGATTGGAGTCCTTCCAGACTTTTGTTCACCCAATTTTATTGTGAATGAATTTCAAAACTTGATTGACAAAGTGAGGTGATATATACGTAAACTAGCATGAGGAAAATTACAACCATAATGTTTGAAAAGTACAGAGAAAAAGCAAATTGACACAAGATGTAACCAGGTTCACTCACATTGAGTTTGATTGGCTCCGGTTGGCTACTCCTCGATAAAAGGGGCAATGCCATGTACTACTATTACCAAATTCAACATGAAATAGAACACAAAGTACATTCTATTTAGAGCTCATTTCTCGAAACTACTTCCACAACCTAATAAGGTTAACTCCTTCCCTACCATAAATCATCATCTGGTGAGGATAACACTTGAGCTTATTATCTCAAATGATCGAGTCTTTCAATCAGACATGGTGGAAAACTTTTAGGCTCGAATTTCTCACTTTTTATAGTTTGGAAGTGAGTTTTCATCCTTACAACATGAAAGTTTGGGGATGAGGAATGGTGTTTTGCTCTCAGGGGTTGATACAAGCAATTGAAAACTCTTGGAACACTTTGAAGATTGTTTGAATTCATTTACTCAGTTTACTTGAAACCCTTGACTGGTCCTTTTTTAGGAAGACAATAGAAATTCATCATTTTATATAATTTGTCAAGAGAGTGTGGTCGACTAGATCGTTAGTTTTGGTAGGATTTCATAATAACTGTATTAGGTGATAATGCATTTAAGAGTTAAAACAAAGAGAATGTATTTGTGAGTTATATCAAAATCAGAAATAGTCAGGTTATAAAACCAATATGAGTTGTGTGATTGCGCGTAATTGTAAAAATATGCTAATAGGATATGGACGAGTTTGGCTTTGAGAGGTCGTGGATAAAGTGACTTTTGTACTTTGGTTCATTGAGGAATTAAGAAATAGAAACTCGTGGCATTGCTATGCTTTTCCATCGAGGAAGTAGCCAATCAGTGCTAATCATACTCCAATTTAGATTAACCTCGTTATATCGTATTTTAATTTGTATTTTAACTTTCAAATCTTTCTTTACACTTAATTGTTCATGTTTTTCTAATTTATTTGCTTGAGTTGCGTGCTTTAATTTGGCTTTTGACTTGTTTATTAAAATGGATAAATGCCAATGGGCACCAACTCATTGGTAGACTTGCGGCGGATGAAATAACAAGTTTAGGGTTTGAAGCCGGTCGGTGGCATTTGGGGTGGGATGGGTTAAGGGATAAAGAAAAAAGTCAAAAAAAAATTTAATGGAAAATAAGGGTTTTTGGGTTTTAAGCAAGGATTGCGATTTTGTTTTTCGAGTTAATTTCGGTCTCCTGATTTTAAGAAATATACATGAAACATATATATTAAATGTCGAGGGTATATGAAAGATGTAAAAGAAATAAGATGCAAGTAAATAAACCTAATAAACAGATTGAATGAAGCCTAAATACCAAGTATTTCTTATATCTTGAATCAATGAATGTCTTAAGATAAAATTTAAAAATTTATGTTGCAAGTAAAGATAAAAAGTAGGGAATTATGTTAAAGGTTCTTCCGTACAAAACCTGTTGCCAAAGCCCAAGCCAAGGCAAGCCTTATTGTCACTTGGGCTTCACATAACATGCAACATTAACACACAACAGTATAGGACATAGTGATTTACGAAGCCACATGTAGAATGAATATGAGAGCATAGAAGATAAGACCCACACACCATCCTATCGTTTTCTCTGAAAAAGAGTCCATAACAGGATCTTAAATTCAATTGAAAATCAGTCCATCCTATCTCTCTCTAGAATTAAGGTTTCTTCTCGGATGGAAACCCCCAAAATGCTCCAAAAAAAAAAAGCAAGGAAACGGAGTAAGCAGAAATTGATTTAGCAGATGAGGAAGAAGCATTGTCAAGCAACCCAAGAAAATATTTTACCTATAAATATAGAGAAATACCAACATAATGAAAAGAATAATGGTCAAAATACCTATCGCTAAAGAGTACAAGCAAAGGAAAGGACCTCAACATATGCATGGCTAAAGTCTAAAAGTGTGAGACTTATTTTACTAAGCATCATCAAAGATAGATAGACACATCTACGTGTTAAAATCAAATGCCACTTCCTTTCCTCTCCGCATAAAAAGCATTTCCCACTCAAATATCACTTTTTGTTTAATTAAAATCACAAAAATCTCCCACCATCTCTTTTCCTCCAATTTTTCTTCATCAAGGAGTAAGAAAATTGCAACACCACTTAATTCAATTCAGTTACAACACACAAAAATCAATCCAAAAAATCAAAATGGGTCCAACAATGGTGTATCAGCTCCTGGGTCTCGGACTATTCGCTGAAGCAGTCTTTGTAAAATCGATATGGAGCCGACCTCTCTTTCACCCAAACTAGTAGAAGCAACAACAAGAGAAGTAGAAGCCAACTTCTCAAGTCGACCTTTGATGAGAAATCAAACGGTTTGACAAAAGAGAAGAAGAAAAGATAGAGAGAAAGAGAGACAAACTTTTGATTCACTCATGTTTGTTGTTGTTGTTGGCTTTGTTAAAGTTGAAAGAGAAATTGAAGCAAATGATGCACAGAGGATGAAAAAGGAAGCTTGAAAGAGATGTTGTTGCTCTGATCAATCAATTGAGCCAAACATATCGTTCCATATCAGAGCCAAGTAGGGAACAAAGATTGTAATTTCGACGCATGTCGATCAAAGATCACAGACGAAGAGGAATACTAGAGATTTTGGTCTAACCAATGCAGGTTGATCAGAGAGAAATCGTAGAAGAAGAGGAAGACCAGCGATTTTGGATGAAAATTTTCGATCGAAAACCTGGAGTTTTGGTCGTAGGTGTTTGTGTTCTTACAAAAAAAAAAAATGAAATCTACGAAAAAAACCTGATAAAATTTGAAAATAACCTTCTAAGATATGTAAGTTTTGCCTTTTTCCCAAACTTGGTTTTTCTCTTTGAGTTTTATTGGTGACGATGATACACTGAAACGTCTTCTCTTCTACACCGTACACATGTCATGATGATCTCGAGAAATAACAGACCCAAGCATCAGCCCAACAATGATCCGATCCAAGTGGTTTAAAGCCCACACAACGCAGTTTGTCAGACGGACCCAAATCATTACAACTTGCTAAGCCCACGCGTTTTACAATTTTCCCCAATACCCGTAAGCCCTATTAAGGTAAGTATCTCGGGGATTAACTTTGGACAAGCAAGACAGCAGTACTTTGCTTCCAACAAGGAAGCAAATACCAGAATATACGTCGTACATGAAACTTCTATCTATGGACAACACTCTGATTGGAAACTATCTCCTATGTATCTAGGAGCACAAGTCCAACAGGGAAATTTTCATTCACAGAACAAGTCCTAATTAGATAAAGATCTCCACGAAGATCTTCTTCCCTAAATTACGCCACCGATGGCCTGGTTGAACCAGGACTCCAGCACTATAAATAAGACATGAGGTTGGTAAGCTAATGCACGCTACAAATTCCATGTTTACAATATTACGCCTTCCAGAGATCTTTGTCTGACTTTAGCATTGGAGTGCCATCGGCCACCACAACAGTGGTTCATGGCTCACGTGCGTTCCTTGTGCAGGTCAGCAGGTCAAGGTCAAGCAAGGTGCAAAAATTGACTGCATCGATTTGCGCCATCTGTGGGGACGACAAAGGTCCTAACCATTTACTAGTGTCATCTCTCTTCAGAATTCAAAAAGATGGTGACCACCAGATCACTCAATAACGGAGAACAAGGGGACACATCAAACGCTCAGACTGTCGTTATACCACCGCTCCTAGTGGTGTCGGTGACACAGGGGAAGCAGGCTCACACCCACACCAGCAACAACAATGACGGACCCTAGGATGGATTTGTTGTCATTACAAATACAACAGATCGCTAAAGTAGTGGAGATTCTCATACAGTAGAACCCTCCACCCGCCAATGGAGATCAGGAGCAACACATACCCCAATCTCTAGAGGACAACAGAGAGCAGGCACAAGAGAATCAACCTCTCCTAGTTATCACTGGACTAGAGGTGGCGGAGCAGTCAACGCAGATCCAACCTTCAAGGTAGACAGGCTCACCCCGCATAATCCCTTCCGCCGAGGGGCTCACGACCCAGACATGTTGTACCACCTCTCTTTTCCTCCGTTCGTTGACCGCATCATGAATGAGGCTCTGCCAAATAAGTTCAGCCCTCCAATACTTGATTTCTATGACGGGATCGTCAACCCTACCCGTTCGCTCACTTGTGTCATAATCAGTATGTAATGGCGCTCAAAGAAGGTTCTGAGTCGGTGATGTGCAGAACGTTCCCTACCACCCTGAAAAAGTCAGTATTGACATGGTTCCACAGCCTCCCGCCAAAGTCGATAGAATTATTTAAGACATTGGCCAAAGAATTCCTTACATGTTTTGTCCGAAGCCAGCGGATCAGGAAAGACCTACACTACATATTGTCTCTGAGATAGAGGTCTAATGAAACACTAAGGGAGTATGTCACGCGTTTCAATGACAAGCTGACACTCATTTACAGTTGCAGCAATGACACATCCTTGAGGACTTTTACCGCGGGCCAAAGAGAGGGAAAGTTTTACGACTTCCTCACCTTGTAACCCCCTGTATGTGGCAGAACTCTTGAAGGGCACCTAGAGGTACATCACCCTAGAGGAGATGAAAACAAAAAAGAAGGAAACTGAAATAGAGAAGAAACCCTCTGTTTCTAGGGACGAAAATGAGGGGAAAATGTGAGAAGACGAAGAAAGGAACAAGTGAAAGCGCAACGACAACAGGTCAGACTCTGGCCATGCCAGGCTAGAGAAATCTTCCAACTACGTTGGATCCAGATCAATGACTCCCTTCAATTTTAGCTTATCGGACGTCCTTAATTTCATGAAAGGCTTGGAAGATCTGAAGTGGCCCCCAAAGCAGTGCGGAGACCCCTCCAAATGCGATAACAACTAGTATTTCTCATACCACAAATAGGGTGACCACGACACCAACGACTGCAAAAGTCTAAGGTATGAGATCGAGTACTGGATTCATAAGGGCAAGCTAAAGGAATTCCTGGTTTCAGAAAAACAATAGGACTGAACCAGGGAAAGATGAGAGGCAGTCAAAGAGATTGAGAAAGAGACTCCGGGCATAATATATGTCCTACACGAAGTTGGATTAGAAGAAGACCAATCGAACAGGTCCCACATACGGACACTATTGGAAATGTGGACACAGTCAGCAAACGAGGACATGCATGAATATTACTTGCGGGTGCAAAGCCCCATCCCAACTTGCCTTGACAGACAAGGACCTCGAAGGCTTCTGTGCACCGCACAATGACATTCTTGTCATTTCGGTCTCTATCACAAGGTGGAAAGTGAAGAGGGCCCTAGTAGACATGGGAAGCTCCCTCAACATCTTGTTCTAC
This sequence comes from Berberis vulgaris, assembly GCA_963556465.1. Taxonomy (NCBI): domain Eukaryota; kingdom Viridiplantae; phylum Streptophyta; class Magnoliopsida; order Ranunculales; family Berberidaceae; genus Berberis; species Berberis vulgaris. Next base: position 62,590,906 of record OY747127.1, on the reverse strand, counting down.
AACGCGTTTTGTAGTATGGACCTCAAGGAGGATAACCTGACGCCCTCCGACTACCCGCTGATCAGATTCAGTGAAGACCTTGGCTTCACCTGATGGAAGCAGTAGTCTCTACTCTTCACCAGTGTGTTAGGTATATCGCTAATTACTCGGAGGGAACAATTTGCGAGGACCAACCAATGGCACGGGCTGCCATTATGCTGCTCTAAAACAGATAGAATGTTCCCAGATCTAGCTGGAGACCACGGGACGAGTTGAACTTAAGCTAGACTCAGCAACTGTTGAGAAGTCACTCCACCCACATGTAGGCAAGATCCCAATAGTGGTGACTCAACTTTGCAGCGGAGAACATTCCAACATTGTAGGAGCAGTTCGCTCTTCAACCCGACAAAGTGTCAGGACCAGCGGAGAGGTCATTGCAAACGGGAGCACGACCACGCGATTATCAGTGGGTGCGGAAGAACCCTCCCACGCAAGGTTTACTCTTTAGTAACTTCAACGGCGTCAGCAATACTTGGCAAATCAGTGAAGGTACTCACGATCCAAGCAAGGGCTATGCGAATTCACTTCAGGGCCGGATCAACCTCTCTCCGCCAACAATCAACCTATTCAATTGTTTAGTTTTCTTTCCGTAGTCAATGTAGAGTTTCAATTCTCAGGAGCTTATGTGATTTGCAATCATTTAAGAAATAAAAGAGAACTACGCAAACACACTCTATTGATTACTAAAAAATGTAACAACAATCGCCCAGAGGCGAGTACAAAAGACTACAAATTACAAACATCCGACTCCGATGCGACATATAGTAAAGATTCGCTTAAACAGTCCAACTCCAGAAGCATATTATCTGAATAAGAGCATCTGAAGAGGTGCATTCTATAGAAGATAATGCCTACAACGATGAAGGAACACCATTATATAGACATAGTGATTCACCAAACAGGCGCTTCGACATTAAATATCAGCATTGAATACTGTATGGGAAATGAGGAGATGACAGTTCCCAAAGAAGCCGCACAGGACCACATTCATCCAATTAGTGATGTTGCACACAACCCCATTAATTTGGGGGAGTAACTGATACTCAATCGTCTCGCGATCTACGTCGTACGCGTGTCACCATGCAATTTTCGATGTACACGTGGCGTCTTGATTCTACGACATGACATAGTTCTTCTTTTACAGGTCCATGGGCTCGGCTCACTATTTGAGCAGTATTTTACCACGCGCGTTGACGCGAGCAGTAGAAACCCTAGTCACTTTTGGCACACAGATCACACGTGCTTATCACCAACTGATTTAAGGTACTTCTTTCTTTTTGAAATTAACTAATCTGCACAATGCACTTCACCCGTGGAAATAGGCTTGCACGCCCGTAACAGGCGAAGCCCCGACCTAACAAGGCAAGCTTAGTCAGTTTTGACTGATGACAATGACTTCTGATTCATCCTGACGCCTAGTTCAACGCGCACGGATGTCGATGCCTTAGGAAGTGGGAGTCTAATTAGCATTTTTATGCCTGATGATGACGACTCGCCAGGGACCGTCGCCCCCTTCGTGGACAACCGTCGGCCCCCAACGACAGGCGACGATTGCTTCTAGCCAAAGCCCAAACTTGTAGCCCGCTTTGTGCGGGTGTAGATGGTTTAGAAGGTGGGAGTTTAGTCAGTTCCGACTGATGTTGATGGTTCACCATGAGACCATTGCTTTTCTATAGACCATGGTCGCCGAATTACCAACTCCCAAACTTGTAGCCCGCTCAGTGCAAGTGTAGATGGTTTGGAGGTGGGCGCCTAGTCAGTCTCAAACCTACGACTTTCCATGGGACCACTGCTTTTCTACAGACCATGGTCACCGAAAACTCTCAAATTTGTAGCTCGAAGCACATGGGTGTAAATGATTTGGAAGGTGGGAGCCTAGTCAGATCCAACTGATGTCGATGGCTTGCCACGGGACCAGTGCTTTTCTATAGACCATGGTCGCCAAATTTTTTCATCCCAAACTTGTAGCCTGCTCCGTGCGGGTGTAGATGGCTTGGAAGGTGGGAATCTAGTAACCTCTGACTGATGTCGATGACTTGCCATGAGATCATTGCCATGATCGCCAAATTCTCACATCCCAAACTTGTAATCCGCTCCGCACGGGTATAGATGGTTTGGAAGGCGAGAGCCCAGTCAGCCCCGACTGATGTCAACGATTCGCCATGCGACCACCACTCTTTTTCAATATAGCAGTCGCCGAATTAGATTATAGCTCAAGCTACGTCTTTACTTTAACACAGGCTGACATTCCATTATCGGCAATGGCCACTCGAGCCAAGTCAAAAATTAATCCGATAACACATGGACGAATGCTACACGGGATGTTAGCCCGAGCTTACGAAACCTGACTTAGGACAAACGCACTAGCTCAAATACAATGCATGTGTTCAGGTGCAAAGTTCACTCATGCCACCAACCACAACCGATGGTCAGATACACAACTTAAGTCTCCAACGGCTTACCTTATGGATGAGCTACGGCTCGGGTAGTGTAACTCACCACCAAATCATGCACAGAACGTCTGCTACAGGACGTAACCAGGCGATAGCAACTCTGAGATCTCATAGAAGAGCATGTCAGAATCATTCACGACATAAATGGTCAAACTCTCAACAGCAGACAGACCACTTGACTTCCTATTAACCCAACCAAACCCGTGTCAAAATAAAATGATAAGGCAATATGGAAAGCGCGCAACAAGGAGACCGAACATAATGCGGGTACAAAACAAACTCAAAATAAACCTGCTTTCATTAACGGTTGAAAGAAAAAGTGCAAATGTACAAAATTTACTCCTCATCAAGAGGGAGTATGATAATCACATAATTATAACATTTTTTACCTCTTATTATATTTTTGTTAATCCTTGTTTTATTTTATTTTAAATTAATTATTAAATTTTTGTGTTTTTGTAGAATTCGGAGCAATAACGAAGAAATCAAAGAAAAATGCAATGAATAAATCACAGACGGTGACTTCAGAGGAAGTGGAGGTGAGAATAGCCTAAGCCCATAACCTAAACTCAAAACCAAATCCAAAACCAAATCCGTAAACCCAAACCCAATGCCAAACCCAATCAAACCCAAAGCATATTCTCTTAATTATCCAAGATTCTAGTTTGATTTAAGCCTTAAATCACTCATTGAACCCTCCCCTTAACTTGTCCAAGTTCATTTTGTTAATTCTCTATAATTACAATAGAAATGAATAAAAAAGGGGAAGAAGAGAAGGGTAAGAAAAAAAAATACAGAATACCAAAACCTCTTCTTCACAATTTGTGATTCTCATCACCATCCCAACCAAGCAAAATCACCACCCACAGCCTATCCATCTCTGTTTTTTCTCATTCACTCCAGCAAAACAGGGGCGTGACAACCATGTTTCACTTCATCTTCAACCACCGTCACCGGCTGCACCACGCACCACCACGCATCACCACAATGCCATCACGCACGCCGGACAGCTTCCATCTCGGCCTCTCTTTCTCGGACGTCTCCGGACATCATTGTCGGTCGCCGGAAGACCACATCAGCTCTTGTCGTAGTCTCTGCTCACCACCAGACAGAAACAGATCGCCCACAGCGTCTTCCCGCCTCTCTCTTTGTTCGAATTGAGTAAGAAAGGTTGGGGTACTATTTGCACCCCACCTTATCACTCAGTACCACCACAGAGACTTAAATCAAGTTGACGCTATTGGCACCCAGTGGACCTTGCTGAGAACACCTCGGCTGAGAAAGATCAGAACTATTTGCACCCACTGGGATCTGCTGAGCCACACTGGACCTGTTCCTGTTTGCACCCTGCTGAATGCTCTGTAACACCACAGTGAATTAAGTCTCAAACTCTAGAATTAATTTGATTTTACTTTATTATTCCATGATTAATATTAATTGATTCGCGATTTATAATATTTTACTTTCACCTAATATGTCATGCATCTTAGGATGTTAGAAAAATATTATGTTATAAATCAAGCATGTTTTAATTGAATAATTAAACTTGTGATTAATTGTGCCCTAAAAAGACAATTAATGCTAGGAGTTTATACATTGCTAGAGTCATTTATTTGGAATAATAAGAAAAAATTTAATATAATTTTAGGAGCTTGAAAAATATTTTGCAAATTGTGGTTTCCATCCAACTCTTTTATTTTATTTATTGTTATTTTTATTACTTTTGTTTAACTCGGATTTTTAAAAACTGTAACCCCCATTTTCTCCAAATTAGTTTAGGTAAATTATTAAACTCAATTTAATCCACCTTCCTCGTGGGATCGACCTGTACTTGCTGTTGTCTACCAGTTAGACACCGTGCACTTGTGGTTATTATAAGTGGGTCAAATTAGTCTGTTTATTTAGGCCAGTTAAACCCGCAACAAGTTTTTTGGCAACGTTGCCGGGGAAGGTAGCGGTGTAATTGAATTTAAGATTTATTTTCACTAATTTAAAAAAAAAATTTAAGAAAAAAAAAAACAAAATTTTATTTTTATTTTGTTAAGTTCTTTTTACACTCATTTCGTGTTATTTGTTTGATTTTGCAGAATACACGCTTCACGAGGAAATTGGACGATCCTGCAAACATCAAGCAAATTTTAATTTTAATTAAAATTTTTTTTGTGAGGAGAGTTTTTATTTTATTTTCACCTCGTTTTACGAGTTTGTGGTGTAATAATTTTTGTAAACTCTATTGTTTTCCATTTTTAATCACCTAAAAAAAGAACCCAAAATTTTCCAAGTCAAAAGATATTTTAGGGAAACAATTTTAATTGTTACCCAATATTTTTTTATGATTTAGAAATCCGACTTTTAAGACCAAGACAAGTAATTTGATTGCATATGCTTGTGTGCTGATTGAAACGAATAAAAAGAAGTCGAACATTTTTTTTAATTGTGCTAACTTTTTGTGTAGAACGGAATACGCACACTGTAAGTACTTCTATCACACGCAATGTATTAGCGACCCGGGTGCTTTGTATAATTTTTTGAAATTGTGTGATTGGTTGTTTAATTTCTGTAATTGTGGATGCTAAACTTTAGTAATTCATAATAAGCAGACCCAGCTTCTAAATAGAATCTGGTGGGACTTGATATCCCCACCTCATCACTCCAGCTGTGTGCAACCAATAGCCAAACATAATTAAAATCAGTTAGCAAGTTAGATAGAGCCATCTTTTAGGTACGGTGTTCATAGGACAACCAAGACCAAGGTGAATCCAATAATTTTTGTGTTGACCAAAGCTAAAAGTGACGATGGGTTTAATCATGCAATGAACTCCGAGAGGCCACTGCCACAAGGGTAATTTACCCGGTACGCCGAGTAATAAGTAAGCTACGATCCATAAGAAGAATTGGTGTAACTAACAAGTTTGGGTTAGGAACACAAGCCTCAAGTGTACATTTAACATCACATCGTTCTCACATCTATTGGCTTACAGAGCGGTAGCACAAGGAAGTACTTAATTGGACCATTGTGACCTCATTTTCTTGTGTGATAATCCGGTTTCTTTGAAACAAAACTTCACCGTACTGATTTTGAACTTTGTTGTTTAAATTATACACTCTTAGGATCATCTTGTAGCACCCATTGCTCTGATATAAAGATTACATAAGAAATAATCTGTCCCCCAAAGATAAAAAGATAATTAATCTAAAAAACATTGATTGCTTAGGGAGTCATTTTTTCTTGTGCATCAATTGGTTGCTAATTGTGTTTGAGTCTGTGCGTGATTTTTTTTAAGGTTAGTAAACATTTCAAACCTCACTTGGTGTAGACATGTTTATGCGTCTTTGGGAACGAGATTCGAGAGGTAGACTAATTCGAGAGGATCCTGTAGAGTTGTCTGAAGTCCCCATTGACCTTCTAGAATCTTTCTCCTTGTCGAGTGAGACCACTGAATTGACTGGAACCATCGACACTTGGGATGCCCTATCAGCAAAATTTTTTGACAAAATATTTTCCTATTCATAAAACAAATGTCATCCGAAGAGATATATCTAATTTTCAACAGAAAGAGGGTGAGCATTTTTATTAATGTTGGGAAAGATTCAATGAACTCATTGCTAGGTGTCCCCATCACGGCTTTGAAAAGTGGCGCTTGGTTCAATACTTTCAAGACGCGTTAACCCCTCAAAACCGTCGAATGATTGACGCCACTAGTGGTGGGTATGAAGATGAGTGCTAATGAGATTTGGGAATTCTTTGAAGCTATTTCTGAAAATTCTCAACAATGGAATTATTCAAGAAAAGACTCGGATAGGCAAAAGGGTGGTTTGTATGAAGTAAGGGATACATCATCTACTCCTCATCTTCCTCCTTCTTCAATGTTGGATGCAGTAGTATTGACAATGACAAAGAAGATTGATGCATATCTGGAAAAGTCTCAGCCATCAATCCAAACCAATGTTCCATCCGAGGTTTGTGCTGCATGTTCAAGTTCTAGTCATTCCACATCAGACTGTCACTTGAAAAATGAGTACCCTGCTTATTGTGCTGAGCAAGTCAATGCAATTAATACCTTTAGGCAATCTGGTTATAATCCACACTCAAATTTTTACAATCCAGGTTTAGCCAAACACCCTAATCTCTCATGGGCCCATGGTCAACATCAAGGAGGCCCAGTTGTTATCCCTCAAGCTCCTCGAGCTCCAATTCCTGCTAATAGGCCTCAATTCAATCAAGATGTACCTCCCTCTAACACTCTGAGTTTTCAGGATACATTGAACCAATTTATGCAGAGAACAGACACCATGCTCGAACATAACTCTCAGGCTATCACCGAACTAAGAGCTACTTCTCAACAACAATCTCAAGCCATCCAAAAGCTTGAGATGACTGTGAGTCAAATAGAAAAATCCTTTCCTGAAAGAGAAGCAGGAAGATTCCCTGGTCAACCCATTCAAAATCCTAAGGGCCAATTCGAAATAGGCAGTGCATCTTAGCCACGCAATGAAGATGTCAAATCTATCATCACCCTTAGGAGTGGAAAACAAGTTGACAACCAAATTAGAATGCCTAATTTGATTGATCCTGAATCCCAATCCATGCCAAAGCAAGTCACACCTCCATCTGAGAAGGAGGCTGATAAAGCCTCATCTTCTCAAGAGGATCATCATATTGACTCTGATCCCACCAAGGCATCCTATATGCCTAGAGCACCATTTCCATCGCGGTTAGTTCTGACAAAGAAATGAACAAATGCCAACGATATAATGGAAATTTTTAAAAAAGTTCAAATCAATATTCCATCACTCGAGGCCATTAAGCAAGTTCCCTCTTATGACAAGTTTTTGAAGGATTTGTGTACACAAAAGCGAAAACTGAATGTGCACAAAAGAGCCTTCCTAACTGAGCAAGTCAGCTCCATCCTTCAACACAAAACCCCACCTAAGTACAGAGATCCTGGTTGCCCGACTGTTTCATATGTGATTGGTGATCATATGATTGGGAAGGCACTGTTAGATTTAGGGGCAACGGTTAATCTATTGCCATATTCAGTATATGTGCAATTGGGTCTTGGTGAGTTGAAACCAACTCAAGTGACACTGCAATTGGCAGGCAGATCTGTCCGAGTCCCCCGCGGTGTGATAGAGGATGTGATCATTAAGGTTGACAAATTTTATTTCCCTGTGGACTTCATAGTCCTTGACACACAACCTGTTCACAATCCCTCTTGTCACATTCCAGTTATTTTGGGTCGTCCATTTTTGGCCACATCCAATGCTATCATTAACTGCTGAAATGGAATCATGAAATTATCATTTGGTAACATGAAAGTCGAACTCAACGTATTCAATTTAAGTCAACAACCTCCCGAGTCTGAGGATTCCTTTGAGGTTAACATGATTGAGAGTTTGGTGGAACATTCATTTCCTCAGTTTAATGATCCTTTAGAGGCTTGTTTGACTCATTTTAATTTAGACTTCGATATTAATGATTCCATCAGGGAAGTCAATGCTTTGCTTGACTCTACCCCTATAATGGAAACTAGTTATAAATGGAAGCCTAGGGTAGAACCTCTTCCACTCAGTGAGTCAAAACAAGTCCCTTCCATTGAAAAACCACCCAAGCTCGACCTAAAAGTATTACCTGACAACCTCAAGTATGCATTTTTAGGTGTTGACAATACCTTACATGTTATTATTTCATCTGCATTGACTGAAGAACAGGAAGAAAAATTGTTAGATGTTTTAAAAGAACATAAAATAACACTTGGGTGGACTATTGCGGATATTAAAGGAATAAGTCCAATCGTTTGCATGCATCGCATTCATATCGAAGATAATGCCAAAGTATCGCGTGAAATGCAACGTAGACTTAATCCTAATATAAAGAAAGTTGTCCGAGCCGAAGTGCTCAAATTGTTGGATGTGGGTATAATCTACCTAATTTTGGATAGTCCTTGGGTCAGTTCTATTCAAGTTGTCCCAAAGAAGTCAGGGGTAACGGTAATCAAGAATGAATTAGTACCAACCCGCATGACCACGGGGTGGCAAGTATGTATTGATTACCGTAAGTTGAACTTGGTCACAAGGAAGGATCACTTTCCTCTTCCTTTTATTGATCAGATGCTTGAAAGGTTAGCCGGACATGATTACTATTGTTTTCTTGATGGGTATTCCGGTTATAACCAAATCCCCATTGCACCCGAGGATCAAGAAAAGAGCACATTCACTTGTCCCTTTGGTACTTTCGCATATCGGAGAATGCCCTTTGGATTGTGTAACGCACCCGCTACTTTTCAGCGGTGCATGCTTAGTGTTTTTTCCGATATGGTTGAGAGGTTCCTCGAGGTGTTTATGGATGATTTCTCAGTCTTTGGTGATTCATTTGATGAATGTCTACATCATTTAACTTTCGTGTTAAATAGATGTGTGGGAAAAATCTTGTCTTAAATTGGGAGAAATGTCATTTTATGGTACGACAGGGAATTGTTCTTGGACATGTAATTTCACACGAGGGAATTGAAGTCGACAAAGCCAAAATTGATTTAATTTTGAGTCTTCCGCCTCCAAAGACAGTTAAGGAAATTAGATTTTTTCTAGGCCATGCTGGATTTTATTGGAGATTCATCAAAGACTTTAGCAAAATCGCTCGTCATTTATGCAATTTACTTGCTAAAGACGCGATTTTTATTTTTGATGAAGATTGTTTGAAAGCTTTTGAGAATCTTACACAATTATTGATTTCAGCTCCAATCATCCAATATTCTAATTGGAACTTTCCCTTTGAGCTTATGTGTGATGCTTTCGACTTTGCACTCGGAGCTGTCCTAGGACAACGATTGGACAAAAAACCACATGTCATTTATTACGCTAGTAGAACTCTACAAGACGCACAACTTAATTACTCCACCACTGAGAAAGAGTTATTAGCTGTAGTCTTTGCTCTAGACAAATTTCGGTCTTACCTTATAGGATCCAAAGTAATTATTTTTACTGATCATGCGGCGTTAAAGTATCTTTTCTCTAAAAAAGATGCTAAACCTCGCTTAATTCGATGGGTCCTATTGCTACAAGAGTTTGATATTCAAATTCGGGACAATAAAGGTTCGGAAAACGTTGTAGCTGACCATTTATCTAGACTTCTGGTAGAGTCATCTAGCGAATATTTACCATTGAATGAGTCATTTCTCGATGAGCAATTATTTTCTCTCTCCCAATTACCTTGGTATGCAGATATCGTGAACTATCTTGTTACAGGTCAACTTCCTTTTAAGTGGTCTAAACAAGATAGATCCAAATTTCTTGCTGAGGTTAGACATTTCTTCTGGGATGATCCATACTTGTTCAAGTATTGTCCTGATCAGGTTATCAGGAGATGTGTTCCTGAGAGTGAATTTCACAACATCATCTCATTTTGTCACGAGCAAGCTTGTGGTGGTCATTTTAGCTCTAGAAAGACAGCTGCAAAAGTTTTACAGAGTGGTTTTTATTGGCCTACCATTTTTTTGAGATACTCATGCCTTTTGCACCACTTGTGATCGATGCCAACGAATGGGTTCCATTTCTCGTCGCAACATGATGCCCCTTACTAATATTCTTGTGGTTGAAATTTTTTATGTTTGGGGTATTGATTTCATGGGACCATTCCCGCCTTCGTTTGGCAATCTTTTCATCCTTGTTGCTGTGGATTATGTGTCCAAATGGGTAGAAGCGATACCATGTCAAACGAATGACCACAGGGTTGTGGTAAGATTCTTGAAAGATAATATCTTTTCTCGTTTTGGTATTCTGCGTGCCATTATAAGTGACGGTGGTTCTCATTTTTGCAATAGACCGTTCGAGCTATTAGTAAAAAAATACTCATAAAGTTGGCACGCCCTATCATCCACAAACATGTGGGCAAGTTGAGATTTCCAATCGGGAAATTAAAAACATTCTAGAGAAGACAGTCAGACCAGATCGTAAAGACTGGTCTCAATGTCTGAGTGATGCTCTCTGGGCTTATAGAACAACATTTAAGACCCCGATTGGAATGTCTCCATATAGGCTTGTGTTTGGAAAAACATGTCATTTGCCTGTGGAATTGGAACATCGTGCATTCTGGGCCATCAAGACGTTCAATTATTTGGTCAAGGCTGGATCGCATCGTAAGCTTCAACTTAATGAGTTGGAAGAGATCCGAAATGATGCGTACCACAATGCCAAAATCTACAAAGAACGAACGAAGATATTTCATGATAAATCCATTCTTTGTAAGTCCTTTGAACCGTCTCAAAAAGTTTTGTTGTTCAACTCTCGGTTACGACTTTTTCCTGGAAAGTTGAGATCTCGGTGGTCTAGACCTTATATTGTGAAAGCAGTGTTCCCACATGGAGCTGTGGAGATTGTTAACCCTAAGGATGACCATGTATTTAAGGTAAATGGTCAACGACTGAAGCCATTCTTAGAGTTACCTTGATTAGAAGTCGAGGTTGATGTGATTATATTAGAGGACCCTATGTATCAGAATTGATGATCTTTTGGGTTTTGTCGAGCTGATGACGTTAAACCAAGCGCTACTGGGAGGCAGCCCACCTTTTGTTGTAAGAGTGCATGTTGAGTATGTATTTTATCTATTTCTATTAACTAATCCACAATTCTTTTGTCTTTGAGCTCTCATCGGTGGATTACTTGTGGAAATTGGTAAAATCTTCACCGCGGTAATACTGTTCTAACCTCCTCTCATGTACTTATTTCATTCATTTGTCAGAAATATTTTGTTAAACATTGAGGAAAATGTTTGGGGGTAGGGTTCATGAGTCGGTGAATTTTTTGTGGTGTTTTCTTTTCTTATTCTTAAAAAAAAAAATAATAAATAAATAAATAATAATAATAAAAAATAGAAAATTTTGTGCTTTTTTGTAAAAAAAAACTTGGTCTTTTGCGATTATGAAAATGGATTTTAAATGTTTTATGCTCAAGAAAATGAAGCCAACTTGACATATTGGTATATTGATAAAGACTGAAAGTTTAGTATGATCCTTAAGTTAGATCTAGTTCATAAGATTTTACAACTCGATTATCTTTGCACCATGAGCCATGTTAGCATAACTTGAAGTTGATGAGTGAAGTATATACTAGAAAACCTTAGAATAATAGTGGAGACTTAACCCTGAAAGTTTTGAACCTTTCTATTTTTCCAAGGGTTATACATAAACTCTGATTTTTCTTTAGTCCGTATTATCTCGTTGATGATCTCATTATTCTCATTTTTCTGATCAATTGCTTTGGGAATGACATCAAAATTGAATTATTACACTAGAACTTCTTGGCTTATTCAATTGAGATGTCATAATAATGACCCGAATTTAGGAAATGATCTAGGCATTTTTTTCCTTTTCTTTCTTTAGACCATTAACTAGCCTACTTACCCATAACATTAACCTTTTTGTAGCCTTTTGAGCCTTAGAATAACTTTTATTTGTTAACCCATTAACCTTTACCCAACTTTTCTGGGAATGTGTATGGATGGATATACTTAGTGTAAAAAGGGCATTAAAGAGCAAAATATAAGATATTTCATAAATCCTCTATGTAAAAAAAAAAAAAATGATTCTTCAATGAGGATAAAGATGTGAGAATGAAAAAAAAAAAATTTGATGGTGCGCAACATTTGTTTATTCTTGACAACCCTAATTATTCATTGAATGAGTGTATACATTCCTATAATTTTTTGTTAGAATCCTTTAACATTCCTTATTAACCATTACCCAAGCCCCGTTACAACCCAACAAAGTCCTAGTTGATCTTAGGTAAAGGTTGGTTCCGTAGATGTGGAGATTTAATAACCAAGACCTATGGTGTTTGATTCAACATTCCCAAAAGTAATTGATATTCCTGTCCATGAGATCATGTTCATTCCATTGTTGAAAAGTCTGTTCTTCATAATACTATATGTGAGATGATTGTTTTCCATTATTTACTCTTTCCTCACATATAAACTGAGTGAAATACCAAATCTCTGAGTGCTTTATTGTGAGTGACATGAGAGGTTTGAAGTCAAAACAAACTTTCTACAGGAGATTTAGTCATTATTTTACTTTGAAATGAAAAGTTATGTTGATAGTGCTTTTCACACACACACATTGAGTTGAGGATGATTATGAATTTTTTCTAACTTTTGGAGAATATTAAATTATTTGGAGATTTGTTGATACACGAAAATGACACTGTTGGTTTCTTGCATATCTTGAAGTTTTAAAATAAACACTGTTTGACCAAGTTTTGTTGAGTCAGTAATGTTTGTGGGTAACATTTTCTTGAAACCCTCACGAGACTATAACTCGTCCCCTAGAGGTAATCTAGGGGTTCAAAGCCTTGTTGCACGTTTTCAAAGGTAAGTGCAATCGACGATGCCTGCGAAAGTGAGTTAGGATTTTCTTTTTTGTTTTGCTCGAGGACTAGCAAAATATAGGTTTGGGGGTATTTGATAATCACATAATTATAACATTTTTTACCTCTTATTATATTTTTGTTAATCCTTGTTTTATTTTATTTTAAATTAATTATTAAAATTTTGTGTTTTTGTAGAATTCGGAGCAATAACGAAGAACTCAAAGAAAAATGCAATGAATAAATCAGAGACGGTGACTTCAGAGGAAGTGGAGGTGAGAATAGCCTAAGCCCATAACCTAAACTCAAAACCAAACCCAAAACCAAATCCGTAAACCCAAACCCAATGCCAAACCCAATCAAACCCAAAGCATATTCTCTTAATTATCCAAGATTCTAGTTTGATTTAAGCCTTAAATCACTCATTGAACCCTCCCCTTAACTTGTCCAAGTTCATTTTCTTAATTCTCTATAAATACAATAGAAATGAATACGAAAGGGGAAGAAGAGAAAGGAAAGAAAAAAAAATACAGAATACCAAAACCTCTTCTTCACAATTTGTGATTCTCATCACCATCCCAACCAAGCAAAATCACCACCCACAGCCTATCCATCTCTGTTTTCTCTCATTCACTCCAGCAAAACAGGGGTGTGACAACCCTGTTTCACTTCATCTTCAACCACCGTCACCGGCTGCACCACGCACCACCACGCATCACAGTAGTGCCATCACGCACGCCGGACAGCTTCCATCTCGGCGTCTCTTTCTCGGACGTCTCTGGACATCATTGCCGGTGGCCGGAATACCACATCAGCTCTTGTCGCGGTCCCTGCTCACCACCAGACAGAAGTAGATCGCCCATAGCGTCTTCCATCATCTCTCTCTGTTCGAATTGAGGAAGAAAGGTTGGGGTACCATTTGCACCCCACCTTATAACTTAGTACCAACACAGAGACTTAAATCAAGTTGACGCTACTGGCACCCAGTGGACCTTGCTGAGAGCACCTCGGCTGGGAAAGATCAGAACTAGTTGTACCCACAGGGATCTGCTGAGCCACACTGGACCTGTTCCTGTTTGCACCCTGCTGAATGCTCTGTAACACCACAGTGAATTACGTCTCAAACTCTAGAATTAATTTCATTTTACTTTATTATTCCATGATTAATATTAATTGATTCGCGATTTATAATATTTTACTTTCACCTAATATGTCATGCATCTTAGGTTGTTAGAAAAATATTATGTTATAAATCAAGCATGTTTTAATTGAATAATTAAACTTGTGATTAATTGTGCCCTAAAAAGACAATTAATGCTAGGAGTTTATACATTGCTAGAGTCATTTATTTGGAATAATAAGAAAAATTGAATATAATTTTAGGAGCTTGAAAAATATTTTGCAAATTGTGGTTTCCCTCCAACTCTTTTATTTTATTTATTGTTATTTTTATTACTTTTGTTTAACTCAGATTTTTAAACACCGTAACCCCCATTTTCTCCAAATTAGTTTAGGTAAATTATTAAATTCAATTTAATCCACCTTCCTCGTGGGATCGACCCGTACTTGCCGATGTCTACCAGTTAGACACCGAGAACTTGCGATTATTACAAGTGGGTCAAATTAGCATGTTTATTTAGGCTGGTTAAACCCGCAACAGAGTACAAATACGGGGGAACTAGCTTGGCAGGAAAAGGAGCAGGAGTGCGTCCGTACGTGCCTCAATCTGAGCGCCATGATCCAGATCGCTCTCTTCTTTTGATGACTCAGAGACCATTTCGAAGTTTGCATAAGACATCTTCTTGTAATAAGCAAGGTCCCATTCTGGATGTTCTTCCTTCATCAGCACCAGCAGTTCTATCTCCCATGCACGACACAACGGAATTCACACTTGCCTTGCACCATGAGAAGCTCTTCCTCACTTGCCTTTGCTTCAAAAAGTTCACACTCCAACAACTCCAGCTTGCCTGTCAACGCATCAACCTGAGACTGCTCCATAACAAGGCTATTCTTAACTACGCTAAGCTCACGTTGCTTCAGGAGAAGTTGGTCCCAAGCTTTCCTCGCTTCTCGAACATTGAATTCCACGTCGGCCTCTAACTGCTATCTCTGGGCAACCTATTCAGAGTCCTTCATGGTATTCTCCTCAACAAAAGATTGCAATTTAGAGTGCGTCTTAGCCGCATTCAGTGCAACTTCCAGATCCCGGCGAACCAGGTTCAACTCTTGTCTGAATCTGTCCCTTGCAAACACTGCGTCTGCTAAATCAGACTCAAGGGCTTCTAGATGAACCCTCTGAGTCTCCGCGTCAACGGCTGATTGTTCTAGCCTCATCTCCTCAGTCTGCTTTCTCCGCAACTCAATCTCGAAAAGTGCATCAGAATACAACTTCTGCATAGTCGAGAGGACATGCTCCATGGTGTACACCCTCTCTCGAGTTGCCTCAACTTCTGTCCCAGCGATGGCCACTGGCTCAATTGTGACATCCCCAACATAAGGTGTTGCAACCCCTTATCCATGCGCTTCTCCAGCGCATCCTTTTTCGGCTTCGGAGTGCAGTTCGTCAACCAGCTATAACGTCTACTTATATGTTTTCTTGAAACATAATCGATGTCAACCTCCTGGTGCCAGACCTGGTTGTTCATTTTCAACATGTCCGGAGCAAACAAACTCATTCTCTTATCCGGATGGAGCTCTTCCGGATACGGAATCACGCCAGCACTGCGCTTTGTAGTCTCTTCCACACCTACACACTCATCCACAACCTTCCATTTGTCATCAGCAGCTGACCCTATATTGCATTCCGGCTAAACGAAATTTGAAGGAAGCGAATTGACTAGGTCCATTACCTTGATATGCGATCTGGAACAAGATGGGGGACAATGTAGACTACAAGAAAGACGACCCACGCTGCCACTGCCACTTTCGGACAATCCACCAGCAGGATGGTTGAACTCTGGGACCACAGGTGTCACACCTCGACCCACCACGGGACCCGTAGTGTGTCGGTACGTGAACTAAATCCATAACACAAGCGGATTGTAACCGGACACAACATCATAATATAATAGATTATTTAAATGAGAAACAAAATGAAATAACTAACTACGATAAAATTTGAACAAAATAGAAAGTATTCAATTTGCCCCACCCTGTGTCATAGCGACAAAATCAATATATACAAACATCTAGTTTTTAACAAGTATATAACAATACAATGGAAGCAAAACATACCCGTACAAGGTGGACAAGACTAAGATACACGATCAGCAAGAACAACACTGTTTGCACTCCAATAGAAGCACACCTCTTGCGGGGTCAACAAAGCTAGCTGGTGCGAGTGAACTAAATACAAATAACAAAACAATATACAGGATGAATCCATGCCACACAGTAATGAATAAGAGTGATCTTAAATGCATGATCCATAACATGGAAGCGGTGTCCCTATACAAGTTTCAAAAGTCTGAATCACACTGTGTCTCTAAGGATAATATATTTCTAAGTTCAAGCACCAACACAAGCATTCCACATTGAACAATAACTACAAGTTTACAAGATATGTCGATCATTACAGGTGATTCAAACATGGTAAATGTCAAGTGATGAAGGCAAAGACAATATCGTAATCCTGCATAGCCTCCTAAGTATGGAAATCAAATCGAAACCTTACAAAAAATCTATGTAAGTGTCTCATCTCGTAGGTATCCGCATACCCTATGAATGTGTCTCACCCAAACACATCCCACAACGTGCACCAGTACCACTTCGGGCTTGTTTGTGTCCTAATGGTGAGCCATATGCCCGGATACAAACTCAAACGTCCCGAACGACTAGCCTAACACGGCCAACCTAACACAAATCAAACTCAAGTGCACTGGGAGGGAAAACGAGTAATCTTCGAAGTACGTCTTCCGGGACCCGTCCTATCGCACTCTCTAGTGGCAAGCACAATGTCTGTAGGTGTGAGTCATCTCAAGCACCACCAAACTCATGATGCGAGCAAGCTCCTAAGCATCGACACAACAGGCATTACAGTGAGGTAAAGACACTTGCATTACAGCGGGGTAAAGACACTTACACTAATATCAGCATGCACGTACTACGAGTCTATACAAAATCTAATGCAACTAATGTGTATCAATAATCAACTAGGCAATTCTCATAAATCCATGACTATACTAGGGTCCTAACATGATCCAATTCACAACCATAAAGTCCCTCGAGTCGTACAATTATACACATTCAAGACTCGACGATCTATGGTAAAACACACGAACTGATGACATAGGCCATATCAACTAAATTTTTTTGGGTCAATACAATTTTGCAATAAAAAATTAGGTCATTAAACCGGGACAATACTCCTACCATGTCATACCAAGCAGACTAAAAACCACACCATATAATGACATTATACCAAAGTCTGACCACATTTATATTCAGTTACTATTCCATTTCGTTCATGTATATCAGGCTTTCAAGAAACTAAGTACATAGATTCATTCACATAGGAACCATCACAACAATCGAAACCTCCAAAACCTCATGAGTGTCAAATCCTAAATTTGTATTCAATCATACACAATCGCCGGCATTATGTAACAATTCATTCAAGATTTTAACATAAGTATTTTTTTTAGTAAACATTAAAGTTACACTAAACTGAGCGGAATGGAATTTCGGAACCCAAATCCTATATATCGAAGCTCCCAACTCACGAAACAGCGAATGCGAGACTAAGGAAACTTTTTAAAACTGCAAAGGCGGACTCAAAAGTGAGCAAACTAGCCAAAAACTGAAAAAATGAAGTAATATTCGGCGCATGGCTGAAAAATTACTTACTGGCAAATTAAATCTGGGGACCACTCCGACAAAGCCCAAAATCTGGCGAAAACTCACCGAAAATCACCCTACTCCGGTCTAATCGTCTCCAAACAACACAACAAGCCGAAAATAGGTCACAAAACCCACACGATCAAAGCTCGGATTCACGCTGGAGAAATTCCCAAACAAACATGCACAACTATTTATTTTTTTTGAAATTCCAACCCACCACGAAAACACCCTTGCATGTGGGGTTTACAGGTTCCAACCGACGCCCTAACCACCACCTGGGAGGTTGATTAGAGCAGTGTTGCTCGTACCGACAATGACAGCTCTGATCGAGTTCACACTCTCTAAAACTCTGATTTTTTAGCGAAAAACGAAGGAGGAAGAGGGAAAGAAGTGGAAAATAAATGAAGAAGATATGAAGAGATTTGGTGGAGATATCGTCGATTCGCACACGCACAAGCCGGTGAAGAAGGAACGTCACAGGGAGAACGACGCTCTGTAAGAAAAAAAGGAAAAGGAGGAAAAAGACAAAGGGGGATCCTTTTTAACATGTGGGTGGCTATTTGCCCCCACCAAAATTCAGAGAACACCCTACCCTCCAAAATCCCTTTTTTTAAACGAAATTAAATCTAACTAAATTTACACTATTGTAACAAATTTAGAAAATCCAAAGTTAGACAAATCAAACAACCAAAAAGCAAAAAAAAAAAAAAAAAACTATGGATATTACATCATACACACCTCAAAAGAGATATCATCCTTGAGATCAAACCAAGCAATGACAAGAAATACTAGGTGAAAAGCTTGGGCTATTTCTGTCTCATCTGATCCTCCAGCTCCCAAGTCACGTCACCCTATTGATGACTCCACTGGACCTTCAATATCCTCCGTCGAAGTTATTTCACATCATAATCAATAATGGCTACTAAGGGAGCCAAAAAATAATCCTTGGCACTACAGGATAAGGAAGCCCAAAGATATGGGTTGTTCTCGAGAAGCCCACAAAATTTCCCATGAAAGTCACAAAAAGAGAAAACCCAAGTTTTGGCCCAATGCAGCACAAGTCTGGGCCTAGTACAGCTCAACAAAATATTTTTTTCTTAGCAAAGGAGTAGTGTTCAGCACTGACCACCATGCTTAGCTGAGTACCCAAGCTTGCAAGAGAGGTGTTACCAAACAGGAAGTTACAACCGCCAACGGGAGGTTACAACTACCTGAGAGAAGTTACAACTATATAAGAGAAGTTACAACCGCCTTCAAGCAGATGACTCACTCATTTGCCACGTGTCTCACTAATTTTTCAAGTGTCTCACTCATCTGCCAGCAGTTTACTCATTCTGCCTCTATAAATAGCCAAACACAAATCCATCTGGAGGTAACTCGTTATTGGTTCACAAATTTCTCTTAAAATATAGAGATATAAACATTTTCCTAAAGCCATTGTTCTAACTTTGGCATCGGAGTCCTCGTGGCAGGCACCACACCGATGTCAAGAATTAACTTATATCTTATGCAGATTACTACACGTGATCAACACGTGATTCTATCTTATGTAGATTGTTCCGTGTGATTAGCACTTGATCCGACGAAAATTTGCATCCACAACTACTGGCCTCACTGGATAAAAAATCTCCAATTCAGCGAGCTCCCCAATTTGTGACGGGTCTGCTATAAACATTCGCATCATGGATACGTGAAACACATCATGGAGACAGGACATACTCTGCGGCAAAGCCAATCTGTAGGCCACTGATCCAATCCTCTAATTAATCTCATAGGGTACTACATATCTTGGTGCAAGCTTCCCTCAACCTCTAAATCTAAAACCTCTGCGCATCGAGGAAACTTTCAAAAAGACTCGGTCGCCAACTGCAAACTCTAACTCCTTACGCCTCCTATCAGCGTAACTCTTTTGTCTGCTCTGGGCTATCAACGAACGTGCTCTAATCTGCTCAATCTTCTTAGTAGTTTCTCTGATCACATCCGGCCCCATCACAGCTGACTCTCCAATCTCTGCCTAGCAAACAGAGGACCTACACGGTCGTTCGTAAAGTGCCTCAAACGGTGCCATGCCAATACTTACTTGGTAGTTGTTGTTGTTCGCAAACTCACACAATGGTAGGTGATCTTCCCAACTGCATCCAAAGTCTAAAATGCACGCTCTAAGTATGTCTTCCACTACCTGATTCACTCTCTCATACTGGCCATCTGTCTGTGGATGATATGTTGTACTCATGTCGAATCTAGTACCCATAGCCTGCTGAAAGCTCTGCCAGAAGTGGGTTGTGAAAATTGGATCTCGGTCGGATCCAATCGACACAGGTGACCCATAAAGGCGGACTATCTCCTGAATGAACAACACCGCTAGACTGTCCGTCGTCCGATTTGTACTAACAGGAATGAAATGTGCACACTTTGTCAACCGATCAACAATGATCCATATCGATTCATGACCTTTCCTCGCCGACCATGGAAATCCATCGACAAAATCCATAGTGATATACTCCTGCTTCCACGTTGTCTAACGGATGCAATAACCCAGACGGTCTCTGATGCTCGGCTTTCACCTGTTGTCAAGTCGCACAGCATGTCACAAACTCTCCAATGTCTTTCTTCATGTTGCACCACTAGAAAGAATGTCTCATCAGATGGAACACAAAATTCCTGTGTTCCACTAAGGTGAATGGTGAAATAGGATCTATGAGCTACATGTAAGATATCTCTCCACAGCTCCTCATTAGATGGAACACAAAGCTGCCCGCGGAACCTCAACCCTCCATCCGAACCAATGACCAATCGGTAGGCCATTCATCCAGTGTGTCCAATACCAAATCTGTTATCTGCCTCAAAATCACTGGATAAGATGTTTGTCTCTCCACCACTCTACCGATCAACGGCGGATAAACTGCTAAACCTGTTATCATGCTGCCTCTTTTACTGGAAGTAGGTTGAACTGCAAATGAAGCTAATGTCTCGAGTGTTTGGTACTCCTGAATCACTATGGTTGCCATTACTGCATGTCGTCAGGGCATCAACAACCACATTGGCTCTACTGATATTGAATCTCGAAGTCATAGCTAATTAGAAAATCAACCCATCGTTGTTGCCTCATATTCAACTCCCTCTGAGTGAATAAGTCCTTCAAACTCTTGAGATCTGTGAACAACTCGAACCTCTCACCATACAGATAATGTCTCCAGATCTTCAAAGCAAAAACTATGGCTGCCAACTCTAAATCATGTGTCAAATATCTCCTCTCATGGGGCTTCAACTGTTTAGACGCATAGGCTACAATCCTCTTGTCCTGCATCAACACTCCACCCAATCCTGTACTGTAAGCATCGGCAAATACCACCAGTCGGCTACCAAGTGTCGGAATAGTCAACACTGGTGCTGAAGTCAACTGAAGCTTCAAAGTTTCAAAAGCTTCTTCACACTTCTCTGACCACTCAAAAGGAACATTCTTCCTTGTTAATTGAGTGAATGGTGTCGCTATCAGTGAAAATTTCTTGATGAACTGTCGGTAATAACCGGCCAAACCCAAAAAACTACGAATCTTCGTCACACTACTCGGTCATCTCCAAGACTTCACTACTTCGACTTTCTCGGGATCCACTGCAATACCTCCTTTAGAAATGACATGTCCAAGAAATCGAACTTCAGGCTCCCAGAAATGACACTTACTGAACTTCGCATACAACTGATTTTCTCTTATTGTCTGCAAAACAATGCGAAGGTGCTTTCTGCGCTCCTCTAAACTCCTCGAGTACACTAAGATATTGTCAATGAAGACTACCACAAACTTGTCCAAGTACGGACTGAACAATCTATTCATCAAATCCATGAAGAAAGCCAGTGCATTCATCAATCCAAATGGTATCACTGGAAACTCATACAAGCCATAACGAGTCCAAAAAGCTGTATTTGGAACGGAGGGTTCCTCAACTCTCATCTGGTGATACCCAGACTGCAAATCCAACTATGAAAACACTACGACTCCCCTCAACTGATCCAATAGATCATCAATTCGCGGCAACGGATACTTATTCTTGATGTTCACATTATTCAGATCTCGATAATCTATGCATATCCTCAATGATCTATCCTTCTTAGACACAAATATTGCTGGAACTCCCCAAGGTGAATTGCTCGGCCGAATAAATCCTTTACAAAGCAAATCATCAAGTTGTACTTTCATCTCTTCCAATTGCTTAGGTGCAAGCCTGTACGCTGATTTAGATATAGGTGTAGTACCAGGAACCAATCTGAAACTCTACCTCACGACGAGGAGGGATACCAAGAATCTCTCGAAAGACATCAAGGAACTCACACACAACCTCGACATAACTGGTGTCGGGACTAGAAATCTCAAGAGAGCCAAGAAAACTCGACATCATAGAAACATAATCGGGCTCACAAGACAACTCACGAGGCCGAGCATCAGGTGGCGCTAACGTCACCGACCTATGCAAACAATCAATGATCACCGGATGACTGGATAACCAATTCATCCCTAGAATCAAATGATAACTCTCAAAACCCAAGACAATAAAGTCAAACACGAAGGTGTACCCCAACAAGGAAACTCAAAACGGGGACAATATTCCCACAACCAAACCGAACTGCCCAAAAGGGACACAATGCACAAGGGTTCCAGTAAAGGCAATATCTCTAGACGATCTCTAAAAGCTAACTGCCTAGAAATAAAAGACCTAGATGCTCCCGTATAAAAAAGAACCTCAAATTAAAAAGCGATGAATGCACAAAACCTGGCACACAACACATATATTCTGAGTCACATAACAACACACTAACATGCAATTTTTCCTATGCATAATGCATGTAACACATCCTATTAGATCTAGCACTTACAACTAAAACAAAAATAATAACATACCCTCAACATTTCCCTGACCGAAAATAGTTGCGAGGCGAGTAGGCGATGCTGGGAGAGGGATTCTCTGACCAACTCCAGGCGCAGGTGCTAACTTTTTCAGAGGCACCTTCTGATGTGCTGGTACATCCCTACTTTGAGGACAAGCTCTGGAAAAGTGCCCCAGTTGCCCACAAGTATAACAAACTGCCTGCTCATGTAATACCCGCTTAATTAAATAGATATAAATATTGTTATTTATTAATGTGTGATATATATTATAATATTATATCTATTGGGTAAAAGATTTGTTTTGTTTCCGTTAGTAAAATTAATAAAGTGTGTTGGTGTGTGAGAGTATTTTTTGCGCCAAATATAGAAAATCCTAAAAATAAAACTTAATGAATGAGTTTGCCTTAAGTAAACTAATTAGCTACACTAAAAAAAAGGGGGGTGTACATATACTTTAATTAAACCCTAATGTTGATTGGTTGTTTGTTACTCAATTGTATTTGGGCTTGGTTTTGGGGCTTTCATTAAAATAATGATTAGGGAATTGGCTAGGGGATAAATATTAAAGGAATAAGATAAAGGAAAGTTGTTTTGTTCTCTCTTCTTTTTACAACATAGTGAGAATTGGAAGAAAAAAAGGGGGTAGAATGATGGCATTGGTTGTGAAGGGTTATTGCGTGGATCCGTTGCGCAATCCTTTACGGTTTGCGATCTCTCCGGTGAGTTTCTTTCTTGTTTTATTTGATAAGAAGTCTTGGAAAAAAAATTGTTTTTAAGCAAAGAAGTAGGCATATTGGTTTTGTTTTATTCAGATTGGGAGGTTGATGATTACCAATCAAGCAAATTGGAATCACCATCATTGAAACTTTTGTAGGGATCTTCGATTTTATATTCTATTATATGTTTAAGCTTCAATAACTTTCTGTTTGTGTTCTGTTTCATTTTCCTTTTTAGTTCGTTATTGGTGTTGTTAAACTTAATTGGGGCTTAGCAAAATCCATGGCCAAGTTAATTGTGTTTGAAATTTGGCATGAATTAAGGGATCGCTTCTCTAAGTATTTAGGAAGGTAATTAGATCGACAATATTACTTATTGTCGAGTTTCATTCTTGTACATATATATATATATATATATATATATTGTTTTTGTGAATATATGCCATCATTTGTTTGAGCTAGTTTTGTCGAGTTTCAGTCTTGTACATATTTTTTGTTTTTGTGAATGCATGCCATCGTTTGTTTGAACTAGTCATTCCCGATCCCCTGTGCTTGTAATACTAGTCATCTTCATTGCAATTCCATTTTTCCTTTTCTTAATGTTAGCATTTGTTTAAAAGTTTAGTCTTGTCCATCCATGCCCCAGTTTGTATGTTAGCATGCCAAAACATGGCAAATCCTGTGTGAGACCACATGTTAGAATGCCTTATCTAGCACTACATACTTAAGTTAGCATGATATGTCATTCTCTCACTCCAAGCAATCCATGTTTTCGACATAGCTTGTGTGTTCAACACCTTTTTGCCATATACTTCGGTATTTATTAGTTGTCTTGATGAATCCTAAAAATATCAAATTTATAACATGACATGTATGATGTAGTCGAGTTTGGATACAGAGAAACAAATAACAGTGTAGCGTTGAGTAAAGTATGTTTGACTTTTCGAAGTTTGTGAATGAGTAGGGATTTGTAGATTTGCCATTTAAGGAGCTTATTGACATGGAGAAAAAGGTGGCGTGTTTCTGGTGTAAATTATTTTTAAGTTTTTTTGTTTACCCAAATTAGTCAAGTTTAAAGCTACAGTTTTGTTGCTAGTATTATTTTGACATAAGACGTTCTTGTTGTTTCCTTGGATAACTGTGCATTGAAATCGATTGTTATGCCAAATTAACTTGATTGCTAAGGAGTATCCTTATACTGAATGAGTTTGATCCCTGTTGTGTTATAGAAAATTTATTTATGAAAATATTATTTGTTTCCCAAAATAACGGTGGATATTGTGGTTGATTTATTTATGGTTGACAAAGTGTCACCATAAAAGAGTTTTGAGTTTTAGTTGATTTTTTTTATGCTCTTTTCCACAACTTTGAAACAAATGTGTTTTGTACACAGACTTGCTTGTATACGTGTGATATAATTTTGGGTATGCAGACTTGTTTGCATATCAGTGCACTGTTCGATGTGAGTTCGGTAGTACATGTAGCATCTAGGAAATGTTTGCCATGGATCGAACTTCTGGTGAGATGACATTTTCCTCGATGTGGCACCCCACATGGAACATGTACGCTCCGAGTGGTTTCGAAGGCAAGGGAGGCACACTTGGGTGAGGTGTGTTCGGCACAAGGAGGATAGTGCGATTGTGGAAAAGAAGCGAGATTTTTGTGTATGTGCTTGATTGCCTTAAAGGAAGAAACTAAATGCTCATTCGACCAGTGAATGAGAACTATATGTCTTCCTAAAGGTAGAAAATGTGTTTTGTTAATATTTCAATAATAGTCTAATATGACTATGATTTGTATCGTTGTTGCATTTATGAGGGTTGATAACTCATAAATTTTATCCATTTGTGTCTAACCGATTCGTGCAGGATGGTAAGTCTACTAACAATTTTTGCAGGTCAGACTTGCCATAGTCAACTTCTACAGTGTAAGTACAAGTAAATGCATATTTACTTATTAGGATGATGACATGATTGCCTCGTTGAGGAACTAAATTCTTTGAATTGTGTTTTTTCTTGCATGACACCTTAGCCTTATTGAGGAACTACCTGTTGGTGTGGTTGTTTATTGTTTTTGTTTAGTTTGATGTTATCACGTGCGGATTTATTGATTTTGAGATGAAGAATTCTCACACCAGCTTTATTGCTGACCCAAGTGAGCTTTTACTTCTTGGGTACATTCCTTTGGGAATGTAGCCGATTAGCCTTTCAGGTTTAGAGATTTTTGGGCTGCGTTACTGGAGTTCCGTATGTGGGGCTAGCAACGTCAGAGTCTTCCTAGGTTAGAGTTTTTATTTGTTTCAGTAATTAAATCATGTTTTAGTTGTTGCTGCTAATTGTTTCTGTTGTTATTGAATTTTCACGTCTCGAGTTTTGGGGAAATGGATAATCCTACGTGGATTTTAGGATTTTCGTTTTCTTCGAAAATCGGGGCGTGACAGCTCTCGTCGATTTGTCTGACCTCTGGGACAATCACAGGCTAAGTGTCCTTCCTGACTACAAGTGAAACAACCGCTCCTGGTTCTTGTTTGACCACCCCTCATAGGTTGTCTCTACTGTTGCTGCTGCTGTCGATGATCTCTTCGGAAATGTCTGTTAGTTCTACGGTCTCTGCCAGTCCTAACTGGTCCCCCTCTACTGAACAGCTGCACGCTCTGGTTGTTGTGTCTGATCAACTATCTTGCTTTTTCGGCCAAATCTCTGATTGTGCTCTGTAACTCTAGCCTGTCTAACCAAAGTCTTTTGCCTACACTCAGCGTCAACTCGCTCTTGACTCAAGGCGACATCCACTAAACTCTCAAAAAGAAGATCGATCATCACCATCAACTGTTTCTTTAGGAACGGGTTAAGACCATTAAAAAATTTATCGTTCTTGTTATCTGTAGTATCTATGAAACAAATGGCATAACGGCTCAACTGTGTAAACTCAGCTAAGTATTCTGAAACATGTCTAGATCCCTGCTGCAAGTTTAGAAACCTGTCCACTATTTCAGCTCTAGCAGAATCAAGAATAAAATGTTGCTCAAACACCTCACAGAATGTATCCCACTGCATCTCTGACACATCTCGACTTTGCCTCACTAAATCCCACAAATACATAGCCTCTCCGACAAACTGGTGTGCTACTAACTCGGTACGCATTATAGGTGTCAACACCATCTTCTCAAATATGAGCTCTACCTTTCGGATCCATCGATCCGCAGAGAATCTCCAGTACTATCAAATCTTTCACCCCCAAGCTAACAAAATTCTTGTTGCGACGAGTAAACGGATCCTCTGACTAATTTCCCTGTCTCATATTCTGTGTCCATTGTATCATCATTTCCATGAAAGCTTGAGAGGCATCCTCTCCAGCAGTGCCTGATCCCTCACCCTGGGCTCTCTTACCACGCGCCATCACCACACTCCTTCTACGCAAAAGAAAACACACATACAATACATCAAACAACACAACACAACACAACAAAACTCCTAACTCCGCTACCCAATTCACCTAAGAAAGTGTCATACGATGATGTTTTATGTGAACCGGTAAACAATGGCTTTGATACCAAGCTCTATCACGCCCCGACTCGCCACAGGACCCGTTGCGTGTTGGTACGTAAACTGAATCCATAACCACAAGTGGATCGTAACTGGACACAACATCATAATATAACAGATTCTTTAAACGAGAAACAAAACAAAATAACCAACTACGATAAAATTTGAACAAAATAGAAAGTATTCAATACGCCCCAACCTGCGTCATAGTGACAAAACTAATATATACAAACATATAGTATTTAAAAGGTATATAACAATACCATGGAAGCAAAACATACACGTACTGGGTAGACAAGACTAAACAACACAAAACAAATCAACAGTTAGAGATTGGGCCTAAGCATCTCGATCAGCAGGAATAACAACACTGTCTGCACTCCAATAGAAGCACACCCCTTGTGAGGTCAACAAAGCATAAAGCTAGCTGGTGCAAGTGAACTAAATACAAATAACAAAACAATATACAAGAGGAATCCATGCCACACAGTAATGAATAAGAGAGTAATCCTAGATGCATGATCCACAACATGGAAGCGGTCTCCCTTTACAAGTTTCTAAAGTCTGAATCACACCGGGTCCCTAAGGATAATATTTCTAAGTTCAAGCACCAACACAAAATTCTATATTGAACAATAACTACAAGTTTACAAGATATGTCGATCATTACAAGTGATTTAAACATGGTAAATATCAAGTGATGAAGGCAAAGACAATGTCGTAATCCTGCATAGCCTCCTAAGTATGGAAATCAAGTAAAACCTTAAAAAATATCTATGTAAGTGTTTCATATCGTAGGTATCCGTATACCCTACGAATGTGCCTTACCCAGGCACAACCCAAAATGTGCACCAGTACCACTTCGGGCTTGTTTGTATCCTAATGGGGTGCCATATGCCCGGATACAAAATAAAACATCTCGAACGACTGGCCTAACACGGCCAACCTAACAAAAATCAAACTCGAGCCCGTTGGGAGGGAAAACGAGTAATCTCCGAAGCACGTCCTCCGGGACCCGTCCTATCACACTCTTTAGTGGCAAGCGCGTGCAGGAGCTCACCGCAACTCAGCGAACATGCCACATGCGATAGCGTCCACAATGTTTATAGGTGTGTGTCATCTCAAGCACCAACAAACTCACAATGAGAGCAAACTCCTAAGCATTGGCACAACGGGAATTATAGGGGGGTAAAGACACTTACACTAATATCAGCATGCACGTACTACGAGTCTATACAAAATTTAATGTAATTGATGTGAAACAATAATCAGCTAGGCAATTCTCATAAATCCACGACTACACTAGGGTCCCAACATGACCCAATTCACAACCATAAAGTCCCTCGAGTTGAACAATCATACACGTTCAAGACTCGGCGATCTATTGTAAAACACACGAACTGATGACATAGGCCATATCAACTAAATTTTTTCTTAGTCAATACAATTTTGCAATTAAAAATCAGTTCATTAAACCGGGACAATAATCCGACCTTGTCATACCAAGTAGACTCGAAAACACAGCATATAATGACATCATACCAAAGCCTAATCACGTCTATCTTCAACCACTATTCCATTTCATTCATGTATATTATGCTTTCAAGAAACTCAGTACATAGATTCGTTCACATAAAAACCAACACAACAATCGAAACCTCCAAAACCTCACGAGTGTCAAATCCTGAATTTGTTTTCAATCATATATACACAATCGCCGGCATAATGTAACAATTCATTCAAGATTTTAAAATAAGTAATTTTTTTTAGTAAACATTAAAGTTACACTCACATGAGCGGAATGGGTTTTCAGAACCCAAATCTTACCGACCGTAGCTCCCAACTCGTGAAACATCGAATGAGGGACTAAGGAAACTTTATAAAACTGCAACGGCAGACTCAAAAGTGAGCAAACTAGCCGAAAACTGGAAAAATGAAGAAGTAATAGTCGGCACATGGCTGGAAAATTACTTGCCGGCAAATTAAATTCGGCGACCACTCCGACAAGGCCCAAAATCCGGCGAAAACTCACCAAAAACCACCCTTTTCCAGTCTGATCATCTCCGAACAACACAACAGGCCAAAAATAGGTCACAGAACCACCGGAACTGTGAATCGCAGCTTACCCACGCAATCAAAACTCGGATTCACGCAGGAGAACTTCCCTAACGGACATGCACAACTAATTTTTTTTTAAATTCCAACCAACCACGAAAACACCCTTGCATGTAGGGTTTACAGGTTCCAATTGACGCCCTAACCACCACCTGAGACGCTAATTATAGCAGTGTTGCTTGCACCAGCAATGACAGCTCCGACCGAGTTCACACTCTCTAAAACTCTAATTTTTTAGTGAAAAACGAAATAGGAGGAAGAGGTGAAGAAGGGGAGAAGAAATGAAGAAGATAGGAGGAGATTTAGAGGAGAATCGTCAATTCTCACACGCACAAGTCGGTGAAGAAGAAACGTCACAGGGAGGATGACTCTATGTAAGAAAAAAAAAGGAGGAAGAATAGAAAGGGGGATCCACTTTAACATTTGGGCGACTATTTGCCTTTGCCCCGACCGAAATTCTGAGAATACCCCACCGTCTAAAATCCTTTTTTTTAAATGAAATTAAAGCTGACTAAATTTACACTACTCAAACAAATTTCAAAAATCCGAAGTTAGGCAAATCAAACAACCAAAAAGCAAATCTAACAATCGGAAAAAAAACTAACAGATATTACAACAGGCGAATCCTCAACAGAACCTTCCAATAAAACAGGTTTAGATTGGCCCGTGCCTGTAGAAGCGGCCACAACAGCATGCATTAGCTTCTCACTCAAATCCTCAGCCTGTTCAGTGCTCAGCTACGATTCATCATTAACCCGTGCTAATTGCAGGTGGTCCTTTTCCCAGCCAGATACTACAACCTTCGCCCCGACGGGCTGGTCAGGTTTACGTTCCTTCCTCACTAGAGCAGACCGTTTGGAAGTTGACTGGACCCTAGTGCAAAAACTCTTTGAGCTTATGAAGAAGGCAAACGCCTTAGAAAGCCTCTCTATGTCAGGCAAGGCAGGAGCCTTAACTTTGGAAGCCTTGCTCTTCCTGGAAGGGGCTCCACCTTCAGACTTAACCTTCGGCGCTCTGTAAAGAGTGGGAGCCACAATCCACTGTGACTGATGTTAGTAGGACAGATAACATCTTCCACACTCATGTACATCATATCACGGAATGCCTTCATAGTGACTTACTCATCGGGAGAAAGATAAGTGGGTTGAACTCTCGCTCAAGCGAACGACTGTTGAACTTGAAGTACTTCGAATCCGAAGGAGCCAAGAAGCAGTATATCCTGCCAAAATTTAAAGTCATCTAGCAACTTCTCGAAGCAAGCCAGCGACATCATCTTATAAACAGTGTGACAATTCAGCCAAGGGGAAGTCAACAACTGGATCACCCTCGGAGTCACGCGGACAACAACATCCTTCGCCCTGATCAATATGAGAAAGATAATTTTGTACCCATTAGGTACCAACTGGGCAGGAAAGATTCCAAGAAATTCTAGGAAGCCCAAAATCTCGTCAAGCACAGGAAAATAGACTCTAGTTTGAAGCATCTCGCGGTGCAAATAGATGAATCCTTTCGAAGAAAACATCGGCGTCTGATCATCACTCAGAGTATAGAATGGCAGGTCTTTAGAGACCCCAATTGTCTTTCGAATATCGGCAAGGCCCGATTCGAAAACCGACATATCTTCAAAAAACTGGAGGCCCTTGGCTAGAAGCTCGCCGTCAAGTTGATTTTGGCGAGTCATGAAAAAGGTGAATAAACTTTCAATCAAAATACGAACATATCAGAGTCACTAAAAGCGAAGAAATGGAAGACCCAATCTCTGCATAAAGGGAAATCTAA
Source organism: Berberis vulgaris (assembly GCA_963556465.1). NCBI lineage: Eukaryota > Viridiplantae > Streptophyta > Magnoliopsida > Ranunculales > Berberidaceae > Berberis > Berberis vulgaris. The sequence goes on along the minus strand of OY747127.1, from coordinate 62,560,182 downwards.
ATAGAGATTAGTTTCCCACCTCTTCTCCACTAAACCGACGCACATTTAATTAATGAAGCACGCCGCTCAGGTAATGATTCAGACTCAATCATCATGAGTGGATCTTTTCAAGAAGTGACTTAGTGAACTGGTATGATGGCCCACTAACTTGGGGGGGAGCAGCTGATGATACATCAAAACATCAGCCCAACACTGATCCGGCCCAAGCGGTTTCAAGCTCGCACAACGCAGTCCGCCATACGGACCCAAATCCTTACAACTTATTAAGCCCACACATCTCACAACTATCTCCAATACCCGTAAGCCCTATTAAGGAAAGTATCTCAGGAATCAGCTTCAGACAAGCAAGGCAGCAACACTCTACTTCCAACTATGAAGCAAATCCCAAAATATACGTCGCACATGAAAACTTTTATCTATGAACGACACTCTGGTTGGGAACTATCTCCCGTGTATCTAGAAGCACAAGTCGAACAGGGAAACTTCCCTTCACAGCACAACTCCTAATTAGAGAAGGATCTCCATGAACATCTTCTTCCTTAAACTACGCCACCGATCGCTTGGTCGAACTAGGACTCCAGCACTATAAATAAGACATGACGTTGGTAAGCTAAGGTAGACTACAAATTTCATGTTTACAACATTACGCCTTCTTCAGATCCATGTCTGACTTTAGCATCGGAGTGTCATCGGCCACCACAACGGTGGTCTATAGCTCACGTGCGTTCCTTGTGCAGGTCAAGGTCAAGTTGGGAGCAAAAATCGATTGCATCAATTGGTACTCATCTTTTGGTTGAATTACCTAAACACGATACATGGCGAACAATTACCTGTTGCCAATTTCTTTGAAGTTGGATATTTCTCAACATGTTTAAGTGATTAACTTCAGATTGAATATTCTTCTGCAAAGTTTCAAGGAAAACTGATTTTTACCAAAACAAATATTCACAGCCCCTTATAGTCTTGCTTATCGACATCTAGCATACGTCATTCAAAATGACTATTTTTTTTTAAACTTTCTGAAGTATGGTTCACTAGAGCTTGGTCTTTTTAAAATTTATCAAGTATTGGCCTTTTTGTTGCCTTTGCCCTTTTGGTTCAACTGATTTCGATTTTCTTCAACTACTTGTCATCTGTTCTTCATATGAGTTTGGTCTTCTTGACTTGATCTTGTCTTTGGTATTCGAAGTGTTTTAGTTGACTTTCATTTTGACCAACAATTTTATCTTATCAAACTTGAAATTCTCGCAACGTTTGAAATATTTGCGAGTCTTGATGTCCTTGAAATTCACTCAAACTAGTTGTATAAAACTTTATAAATTAATCGCATGCTTGAACAATTGCACCCATCCTATGTTTATTTTATAATTCAATACACTTTGCTTTTATTAATTCACAAATATACTTTCAAAATGCAAATAATGTTGGAGTAGTTCATTCAATCCACACAAGTAAGTTAAAAAGTTATAATTCAAAATATACGTAGAAAACTGTACTTTATTGGTTATGTTCCATGGAAAGGGCCATGCTTGTACGACTTAGTTCAAATAGTTTGGAACTAAGCATATACACGCATGAAGCACATCCATATGATTTTTGAATTCCATGCACAAATTTTCATTTCTAGGAATTGGGTTTTAAGGTTGACACTCATGTAGACAATCTAGCATTGATGGTGTATTTTCCATGCCAGGAATCATGTGTTTTATGTGCTTATGATTTTATTGTTTGTTTGTTAAGTTTATATAAATTTCTTTGTAATTATATGCATAATTTTTTAACGAGTGATCAACCAATGCAAAAAGGGTTTTGCTTGATAACTTGATCCAACTCTATGCAGGTATGTGACCTATTGGGTCCATTTTAGTTTGGAAATATTGTTTTTCTCTTTGAAATGGCGTTTTAAGGTCTAAAGTGCACAACATTAGTGTGAGGAATCTGGAATATGGAATGAGTATTTTGTTGTAGCCTAGTCCAATGCGCAAACACAACCAGAAAAAACCAAATGATATACTTGGGTGTGTGAGCATGTGGGTGAGGTACAGGTGCAAATAACAACTCCCTTCCCTTTCTTGAAACTTTTTGCAAGGTTTGTCAAAGGCAGGCTCCATTTGGATTATGGCAAACCCCTAACATCTGCTTTTATATATATATATATATATTTTTTGAAAAATATTCCTTCTAATTGGATTAAGGCACCCACATTGACCCAATAATTTGATTTCTCTATTGACCCTTACACAACCTTTCTTAAATCCCGACTTTCTCCCTCTGTTACCGCTCATCACTTCTCTTCACTCTCACCAAATCGATTCCTTACAAAGATAACTTTGTTTGAGTTTATTTCTCTTCCAAACTTATCCAAACCAAGAACAAATTTTTTGAAAAAGGTTGTTGTCAGTTCACATGGGTGGCTCAAATCGTGAGAATTAAAGTTTCACACTTATAGCAACTAGATTGCCTTGAAAATCACGGTTTGAGCCAACCATGTGGCTGCAATAAATTTTTCAAAAAACGAATTCTCAACAAAATTGTTGCCAGTTCTCATGTTGGCTCAAACAGTGAAAATTCAAACGATTAGGCAAAGCATAAAATTTACAGATTCACAATTAAGCCAACCACGTGACACTGAAAACCACGGTTTGAGTCAACTGTGTGGTTGCAATAAGTTTTTCCAGATAACAAATTTTTTGAAAAGTTGTTGCAGTTCACACAGTTAGCTCAACCCGCATGAATCTCAGCTTCACAATCAGATTGACCACGTAACAAATCATAGTCTGATCCAACTTTAGGAATTGGCAACAGCCTTTGATTTGGAATTTCTTCATGTTGTCAATAAACACTCCTAAAAAACTCGGAAAGACACTATACTCACCTTAATTAGCCCAACAAGTTCCATCACCACCAAAAGATTTGAGGGAGATTTGGGGGAAGAGAGAAAGATTAATGGTTTAATGGATGAAATGGAGTAGGGAGAATATGAGAGTTGAGAAAGAAGATAGAAAGAGCTTTGAGAAAGCATGAGAAAGGTTTAATGGAGGAAATAAGTAGAGATAAGATGACAATTGGGGAAGAAGAGAGATTAGATAAAGAGTTGGAGATGAAAAGAGAATCTGAGGATGGTTTAATGGTGGAAAAGATGGAGTGTGAAAGAAGATGGAAGTTAGAACTATAATCATTTATTTATTTTAGTCAATAAAATTTGACTATAAATTGAATTGGGGTATGTGATTGTATTGAGTACCAATTTTAGGATATGTCCTAATTCGAGGTCTGGCATAATTCAAATGGGGTATGCCTTTTTAACATTCCCCGTCTTTTTATGTATTTGTAGTGAGCAAGCGAGCAAAGGGAGGTTTTTGTGGGGTTTTGATTTTGTTGAGAGAAACCAAACTTATTAGTTTTGACAAACTGAAAGAAGAAGCAACTAATCCCACAAAGAAGTCTTCTTCATTTCTCTTTCTCTCAGGCTCAAGTGGGTACCATCTAATTCTTTTCTTTTTTAAGGTTAGCTGTGATCTGTTATTTTAATTTCGAATGCAATTATTCTGCTATGATTAAGATGCAATATGAGTTTTTAGTTGGAATGTTTGTTTGTAAACAGTGACACAAATTTGTAGGGGGTCTCGCTCTCATTGGGATTCCGTTTCTCCGATTTTTCATCACTTTACAACATCTTTTCCAATTGTTTAGAAAATTCTCTTCAGGTGGATTTACATTGTTTATATTATTATACATTGTGGACTTTCAAACTATAGGTGAGTGGTGTTTGATTAAACCCGATTAGTTTTTATCATTAAGAAACATGACTAGGGTCATAAACACATTTCTAATTACGGGGGGTGTATTGTATATGGATTCTTATGGAATTGATAAATAATTTGAAAAGTCCACGGACTCTTTAAATTGTCCACAGACTCTTTAAATTGTCCACGGATTTCTGCTGATTTCTTAAATCCATAGACTTTTGCTACAGACTTTTTAGAGATTTATGAAATTCCACGGACTTTGTATGAACGACTTTTACAGATTTCTAATTATTTGCAAGATAAAAAAGAAGTTGGTAAATAGTGATGAAACAAAAAAACGTCCGCATATAAATAACAAAAGTGAGAGATACATGTGCTAAAAAAACTAGAAAAAGAAAAGGTCGTTAATTAACATCTTTAAAATAAGAAGTAAACGTCCATAAAATTGTATTATGATCATTCTTCTCCTTCATGATCATGGTCACTTTCTTCATTATCATTGTTAGCAACGTTGACGTTTGCTTGAGATGCTGCCCACATTTGATTAGCAATACTCATTCTCCATTGATTAGCATTTTCTCTTTGCTGCTCTTGGGTTTGAATATCATCCCATTCAAAATTATCTTCATCATTCTCTACCGGATCATTTTCTGGTTCAGGAGGAAATTCATCTGAATGACATTCTTGTCGAAGAAAATTATGCAATCCTGCACATGCCAAAACAAGCTTCGCTTGTGTCTTGTAAGGAAATGGTGGTGCTGATTTGAAAATTGTAAACCGCGACTTGAATATTCCAAATATTCTCTCAATTATGTTCATCAATGAAGCATGACGAAGATTAAATAACTCAATTGCGTTGACAGGATGGTTTCCTGGGCCGCCAAAATCTTTGAGATGATATCGAGTGCCACGAAATGGAGCTAAAAATCGACGTCGGTTTGGAAATCCACAGTCTCCAAGGTAATATTTACCTGATCATAAAAAAATGTACAATTAGTATGTTTATACTTTATACTATATGGTATAAAATTCAATAAGTTTGCTGCATTTTTAATGCACGTAAAATTATACCTGATGGTATTTTGAGTCCATTTCGTCTAGAAATAACATCATTTAACACTTTCGAATCATGAGCAGAACCCTCCCATCCACTAAGCACATATATGAATTGTAAATCAAAGTTGCAAGCTGCTAAAACATTTTGTGATAGTTTCCCATGACAGTTCTTGAATCTACTGACTTCACGTCCAACAACCGTTGCAGGAATATGTGTGCCATCAATAGCTCCAATACAATCCTGAGAAAAAAGAAAAATAATTACAACATATCTACAAAAAGAAGAAAAGAACCAATATTAAAGCAATACAGTGATATAAATATTTGCTATAAAACTTACATTGCGTACCTTAAAGAAAGGATAAAACCTTGTACTTTCTCTTATGTTAGGTGGTGTGGTATCAGGTAGCGGTGGTTTAGCCATGAACACTGGAGCTATTGTATTCAAGCTCTTCAAGATTTTGTTGAAACTTCTGCTAACAGTGAAATGATATCGCTCGAATACCATTCGAGGTTCACATTATCGATTGTTTTGACCGACAACTAGTAAAAAGGTCGCAAACATTTCTTCAACACAAATATATCTAGTACTCCGTAGAGGTGTTTTCTCTTGTATGATGACACATAATTTTCGAAACACTTCAGGATACATTCTGTAGACATCCCGAAAGATATATGGGTCTCCATCCAATAACTTATTCATGTATATGTATCCATTTGATGTCACTGGTCGTCGAGTCAATGGACGTCTACGTTCATCACTTATATTGGGCACAAGATTATATAGCACATAAATCACTGCTTGTATTGCCGTTAATAAAATTCTCATGGCCTTGTAAAACTCTTCATCCTGTTCATCAACTCCATACATATCCATTTCACAGATTGCTATCAAAGCAAGTATATTAGACATTAGATAACAAGACATGTATCTGACTAAAAAAAACGATAACCAGGCAGGTAATGACATGAAATCGCTACCCCTTTTGAGTTGCTACTTTGTTCATAATCAACTCTACTTCTTTTTCCATGAGCTCTGCTTTGTGGTGCATCATTTGCATTTTCAGTTTGCACAAATGCATTGTTGTCTTGATCAAAGACCAAGTCATCCATGCCACCAAATTCCCAAGATCCATTTCCTTCTTCATCATATGTTGTGGCATCTGTATCATCACCTAGACCTATTGACCCCATCCCAGTTGCAGTTCCATTACCAACTGCAATCTTCAAATCCTCATAGTCTGCAAAAGTTTCTGACTAAAAGTGTGCATGCGCTGGATGTGACTGAAAAAAAGATTCAAAATATAAAGAAAGTTAATATGTTAAAGAGTAAAAAAAATTAAGCTATAAAATAGAATAAAAGTTCAAGATATTTAACCCACCTTCAAATAGTCTTCCCATACTTCATCAGGCGCAGTGAATCTCTTTGTGATCGGGTCCCATCCAAACCCAGAATTGTGGTGCATAAGCTGAGAGTAATTGCTGTATTGCTTCTTAAACCATTTCACTCGGCTTTGATACTGGCTATAAGTTATCTCCTTACTAATTTTCTCCTTAAGTTTTGGAAGTAACTTTGCCTCTACGGTTGTTTTACTTATAACACCATTAATATCCCTGAACCCAAGCATGGCGCCTTCAACCATGAGCTGGAGCAAAGCATTGCTCTCTTCCGCGGTCCAAGTTTTATAATCTTTTCGTTTACCGTTACCTTGTGAATCTCCCATCTATATATTACAACAGGTATTTTATGAAGCAAATATATGCTACTGTATCAGACACAACTCGAAAGTAGTTTCATTCCTCTATATAATCACTACATGCATGAAGCTAATCTATCATCACTACATGAAGCATGTATGGTTATGCCTATATGCTATATGTCATATCTAATTAGAATTTGATGAACGTTTTATGACTATTGTTCAACCTCTAATGAATTCATATGACTATTGTTCAACCTCTAATGAAGACATGCATTAGGATATTTACACATTACAATTTATATACAAACATACATGTTCGAACCATGATCAACTTATATGGTCCAATCATGATCCAAACACATGGAAGTCAAAACCATAATTACATAAATCTAGTCATACGCAACCAACTATAGCAAAATATCATATATATAGCATATATGATCCAATTAACCATCAAAAACATACCTGAGAAGATAACCGGCGTAAAAAACATATATGCAAGGGATTGTAAGCCATAATGATCCAACCAAATATACTAAACCTTAGTGTGTTTTTCCATTGACCTGAACCATATTTGGGTTGGGTTTGCAGGTTTATGTCAATTGCCAAGCATACCTATAGTTGGTTTGTGATGGTACCAAACAGTTGTAGCTTCTACGTAAAACTGCCTGGCCTTTCTCTTACTTGGTTATAATAATATCAATACCAAACAATTCTAATGGATCTGATTGCTAGTTATATGAACCAAACGAGTTTGCTGTAAAATGGCCCTATACCCTCCATCCTTGTACTCTTTTCCCTCTGCAATGTTTTTCCATGATTAAACAAAACAGTGTTGTTTGATGCTATTTAGCCGCCTGCCTTCTGTAGCTCGCAGTCAAGGCTATCATGTCGTCGGGAAGATTGGGATTAGGAGGACTTTGAAGCTTTGGGCGTAATTTCCATTTATCAATAATGAAGCTTTGCTTTCTCATCGATGAAGCTTACACGTTTAAATTCCCTCTCTCCCGATACCTATAAATAAGCATGTAGAGTTTCTACTTTCTAGGCAAATCATTATTAGCGAAAAAACAAAACAGTAACATTGTGTATCATCCTCTTTTCTATTCCCCGAAACCATCAAATTTGTTCCATTTTTCAATGGTAGCTTCTCTTTGTCAATAATTTTCAGAAAGCATTTGAGCATCTAATTTAATACTATACACAACCCTAACCCAAAATCATCAACGATGCAACTATGAACACTTATGCAAAGATAGAAAAAGAATCGAGAAAACAAGTGGATGGGAACCAACCTCTTCGCGGCTGGCACAAGGAACATGATAAGGTTGCAAGAAAGTGGGTTATTTTAGTTTTGTTTGTTCTGAATTTAATCTAGCTGAGGTACCTCGCCATTCCTGGTGGATAGATACAGGTGCAACAATTCACATAAGTTTTTTCTATGCATGACTGCATAAGGAGTCGAAAACAAAATGATGCTAAAAAGTTTGTATACATGGAAAATGGCAATAAAGCTTGTGTGGAAGCTATTGGATTCTTTAGATTTAATTAGAGTCTAGTTTTTAGTTAGTTTTTAGTTGGATTTGGATGAGACTGTTATGTACCGTTATTTAGGCGAAATTTAATTTTTGTTTCCAGTTTGGATAAATGTGGTTACACCTTTTCTTTTGGAAAAGGAAGTTTTAATCTCTTACAAAATTTCAATGTCATTGGTACTGGATCTCTTATTGATAATTTATATAAGGTAGACCTAGATGTTTCTCACTTTCAATCAAATGAAACTTTGCATGTTATTAATTATGGTACTAATCAAAGATTAATTAAAAAGAACTCTTCTATGTTATAGCACAAACGTCTAGGTCATATCTCTCGACCGAGGATTGAAAGGCTTGTGTCAACTAGAATTCTTGGTACTCTTGATTTTACAAATTTTATGATTTGTATTGAATGCATAAAGAGAAAACAAACGAACACTAGGAAGTTAGGTGCATATAGGAGTTCAGGTGTCTTAGATTGATATATATTGATATCTGTGGACCATTCCTTACGGTTTCTTGTAATGGTCAACGATATTTTATCACTTTTACAGAAGATTATTCTCGCTATGGGTATCTATACTTAATACATGAAAAATCACAATCATTGGATGTGTTCAAGGCCTATAAAGTTGAAGTTAAATCAACATAATAAGAAAATTAAGGTTGTTAGATCTGATCTTGGTGGTAAATACTATGGTAGATATGACGGTTCAGGTCAATGTTCAAGTCCATTTGTGAGATACTTACAGGAATGTGGCATCGTTCCTCTGTACACCATGTCAAAATGGTGTATCTGAGAGATGAAATCAGACCCTAAAAGACATGGTTAGGAGCAGGATTTGTCATTTTACCTTGCCAGAGTCTCTTTGGGGAGAGACCCTAAAGATTGCAATTTATATCTTTAATCGAGTACTGTCACGCCTCGATTTTCAAAATACCGAAATCCTAATATCCACATAGGATAATCGATTTCCTAAAATTCAGGGTATGAAATCCATTCACGCATAGTAACAGTTGGCATCCAAGTGACACGATCAATTGCACAATTTACCATAAAAAAAAAAAAAACTTAATATTTCATCAAAGGAAAGAAACTAATGTCGAAGTCTCGTGGATCTAATTCGACTAAAATTTAACTATCTCAAAGAAATAATTCTCCTTAAACAAAACAAGTTTCTATTTGTTCTATTACAACAGAATTAAATATTTGCCTAAAATATAAATCAACTTTCAATGTTCAACTCCTCAATAATGTCTGTTTTTCACAAAACAAATTCCTTTAATCTTGTCTGAACCTACTAGACCTGAAACAAAGCTAGTAAACCCTAAGAAACCAAGGCCACTTGGGTCAGCAATTAAGCTGGTGTGAAATTTCTTCGTTCCCAAAATCAATAAAATATCACAAAACAACCAAGCCAAAACATGTAGTTTCTCCTCGAGGCAAATGTATATAGCAACTTAAAAATTCTAGCATCTTTTAGTAACTATTCACCTTACCTATACTTACTCTACAAAAATTGACATTGGCAAGTTGGACCTGTAGAAAAGTTAGTAAACTTGCCATCCTGCACAAAATGGTTAGAAAAACAATAATGAATAATATACTAATTAATCGAACTTTATCAATACACAAATTATTTTTTTAAACCAGTTATCCATTTACAATGAATTGACCTCTTAGACGATACCACATTCACAACGCCTCCGTGCTGAACATACATGTTTGTATGCCTCTTTTATATAAGGGGGAACTTCTCTGCCATCCATGCCTAAGTGAAAACATCACATACATGCTTGTATCACCAGATTACCTTAACTATATGAGTATAATAAAAGCCACTATTGGGCTAACAATGCGCATAGATAGCGTCATATTTTTTACAAATAAATATCAAGTCTATTTTAGGCATTTAAAAAATCACCCCATTTTTGCTAAACCTAACCCGAATGTTACTTAGTTTTTCTATAAGAAATGGATGCCCTACTCCGCAAGACCCAACCCAAAGATTATTTATTTTCTCTGTGGAAGAGGAAAAATATATTCATAAGAGATATGATATTTCTAAGGGATACAATTCGATGAGATTAATTGCTTTTATTTAAGCAACAACAAAAATATATTCCATAAATTAGAGGAAGTAGGCCAACTACTTATTCATACCAATATTATAAGTCATACATGGTTATAGGTTCCATTTGCTAGCTTAACACTAAAGACAACCCAACAACATAGGGTTCATTCAAATAAGCTAACAACCCAATGTCAGAACAACAACATATTTTGACCATTGGTTATATAATTTTTTTTTAACAAATTGTCTGTTAATGTCACTATCCAAACTACACCCAAAGAATAAGGGTTTTATTCTGTTCAAGGTAAAAAAAAAAAAAAAAATTCATTTAACCAAACATATTGTCTTCTTAACACACAAAAACTAAAAAGAAGAGTTTGGGATAGTGAGTCCGTTTTCCGGGGAGTTTTTGAGAGTCTTCTAATAAGAGTTTTCCATATGAGAGCCAATGTGGGTATCGAAGTGAGTGTCGTTGTAGGTCCCGATGTGGGATCCGATAAAGGCATTAATGGGTGTGCCGATGTGGATACCAAGAGCCCTTCTAGGTGGCGAGGGGTGGGCGCGAGGGAGGGGTGCACACTCATCTTGAGGGCGATGGGTGAAGCATTTTTCTCGGCTAAATCAAATCAACGGGTAGTTTGAGGACGACATGTTTTCCTCCTTGAGGTCCATATTGCAGAATGCGTTGTAGAAGATGACATTGAGTGTGCTTCCCGTATCTACCAGGGCTTTCACCTCCCACCTTGCGATGGAAACCGATATGACGAGAGCGTCATTGTGCGGTGTTCGGACTCCTTCGAGGTCCTTGTTTGTAAAGGTTAAGGTGGGAATGAGGCTTTATACCCTCAAGTAGTAAATGCGCATGTCCTCATCTGAGGCTTGTGTCTGCATTTCCAATAGAATCTGCTTGCAAGACTTGTTCGACTAGTTTTCATCTGGTCCGATTAGTTTTCATCTGGTCCGATTCCGTGAAGGACATAGATTATGCCCGAAGTCTTCTTCTCGATTTCCTTGACTGACTCCCCCAATCCCTGGGTCGTTCTGGTCACTTCTCAAAGCCCAGGAATTCCTTTAGCTTGCCCCTGCGGATCCAGTACTTGATCTTGTACCTTAGACTCTTGCAGTTGTTGGTATCATGGCCACCCTCCTTATGGTACAACAGTACTTGCTGTTGTCACGTTTGGAGGGGTCTCAGCGCTGCTTCGAGAGCCACTGCAGATCTTCCCAGTTTTTCATGGAATTCAGGACATCCGATTGGCTAGAATTGAGAGGGTCTCGAATCTGGATCCAACGTAGTTGGAAGCTTTATCTGATCTAGCCCGGCTAGAGTCTGATCTATTGTCATTGCGTTTTTGCTTGCTCCTTTCCTTGTTCTCTTGCCTCCTTCCTATCCTTAAGAGCGGAGGGCTTCTTCACAGCTTCTGTTTCCCTTTTCAAAGTTCTCAACTTTTCTAAGGAGATGTATTTCTGGGCGCTCTTAAGGAGTTCCGTCATATCCAAAGGGGGTTATAAGGTGATGCATTCATAAAGTTTTCCCTCATTTAGGCTCGCTGTAAAAGCCGACACGGCTGTGTCGTTGCTACAACCGACAATGAGTGTCAGCTCGTCGTTGAAGCGCGTGACATACTCTCCTAGTGTCTCATTGGATCTCTGTTTCAGAAAGAGTATGTAGTGGGGGCATTTTCGAAGATGCTGACTTTCGAGAAAATGCGTCACGAACTCCTTTGCGAGCGTCTTGAATGAGTTGATCGATCTCGGTGGGAGGCTGTGAAACCATGTTAGTGCTGACTTCTTCAGGCCAGTAGGGAAAGTTCTACACATCACCGATCCAGATCCTTATTTGAGTGTCATTACATGTTGGTAATGGCGCATGTGGTTGAATGGGTCGTGGTCTCGTCGTAGAAGTCGAGCTTTGGAGGCGTGAACCTCTTTGGAAGAGTCTCGTTCATGATTCGTTCCATGAACGGTGGAACAGAGAGATGGTACAACAGGTCTCGGTCATGCGCCCCTTTGCGGATGGGGTTCTGAGGGTCGAGTCTCTCTGCCTTGAGAGTTGGTTCCACGTTAGTTGTGCCACTTCCCCTATTCCAGTGAGAACTAGCATGGGTTTGACTCTCCTGTGCTTGCTCTCTATTGTCTTCCGGAGATGGAGGCTTGTGCATTTCCTGATCTTCATTGGCAGGTGGCGGATTTTATTGTACGAGAGCCTCCACTGCTTTGGCGATTTGTTGTATTTGAGATGACAACAAATCTATCATGAAGTTCGTCATTGTTGTGGCTAGCGCAGGGGCGTGAGTCTGCTGCTCATGTGCCACTGGCACCACTGAGAGCGGTGGTATACCGCCAGTCTGGGCATTTGACGTGTCCCCATGTTCTCCGTTGCGTGATCTGGTGGTCACCATGTCTTTGTATCCCGAAGAGAGATGATGCTAGTGAAAGGTTAGGAACTTTGTCACCCCACGGACGGCGCCAAACTGATGCAATCATTTTTCGCTCCCTGCTTTGACCTGCAAACCTACTAACTTGTACAAGGAACGCACGTTAGCCACAAACCACCATTGTGGTTGCTGATGACATTCCGATGCTAAAGTCATACAAGGATCTAAGGAAGGTGTAATGCTGTAAATATGGAATTTATCGCGTACCTTAGCTTACCAACTTCATGTCTTATTTATAGTATTGGAGTCCTGGTTCAACTAGGCCATCGATGGCGTAGTTCAGGGAAGAAGATCATCATGGAGATCCTTCTCTAATTAGGAGTCTTGCCGTGGAGGGGAGTTTGCCTTGTGCTCCTAGATACGCGGGAGGTAGAGAGTAGTCTTTAGATAGAAGTCTCCATGTGTGACATATACTTTGGAATTCGCTTCCTAGTTGGAAGCAAATAGCTGCTGCAATTGCCCGTTCGAAGATGATCCTCAAGATACTTGCCTTAGCAAGGCTTACGGGTATTAAGGATAGCTGTCAGATACGTGGACTTAGCTGACTGTAATAATTCGAGTCCGTCTGGTGGACAGGGTGGGCTTAGAACCGCTAGGGCCGGATCAGTGTTGGGCTAACGCTAGGGCTTGTCATTCCTCGAGACCATTATGACATGTGTACGACACAAAGGAGGGACCGTTTTGGTATATCATCAAAAGTCATTTTTCGTTGATTTAATCTCGTAGATTGCACACTTTTATACCCGCAAGCTAATTTGAAACAAGCAAGAGACTCGGGGTTTTTGGCCTGGTATCTCACACCTATCAAAGAAGGTAAACCAATCTCATCCAGTTTCTATGTCTCATATTTCCTGTCTGAGGAGCTCTTTGGATTAATTAAACAAGGAGTGGCTTACAATTCAGGAATTTTGTTATGCAATGCTTCCTAACAGTCACGGATCCATGTAGGATTATCCGTTTCCCCCAAAACTCGGGACGTAAAAATTCAATAACAACAGAAACAAATAGCAGCAACAACTAATCATGATTTAATTACTGAAACAAATAAAACTCTAACCCGGAAAGGACTGGCGTGGCTAGCTCACTAGCGAAACTCCAGTAACGCAGCACAAAATCTCTAAACCTGAAAGGCTAATCGTCTACATTCCAAAAGGAATGTACCCAAGAAGCAAAAGCTCACTTGGGTCAGCAATAAAGCTGGTGTGAGAAATCTTCATCCAAAAATCAATAAATCCACACGTGATAACATCAAACTAAACAAAAACAATAACCAACCACACCAACAGGTAGTTCCTCAATGAGGCAAAGGTGTCGTCATCCTAATAAATAAATATGCATTATTTATTACTAAATAATAAAATTTATGAGTTATCAATCCTCATAAATGCAACAACAATACAATTCATAATCATATTAGACTATTATTGAAATATTAACAAAACACATTTTCTACCTTTAGGAAGACATGTAGTTCTCATTCAATGGTTGAATGAGCATTTAGTTTCTTCCTTTAAGGTAATCATGCACATACACAAAAAAAAGGAAATCTCGCTTCTTTTCCACAATCGCACCATCCTCCTTGTGCCGAACACACCTCACCCAAGTGTGCCTCCCTTGCCATCGAAACCACTCGGAGCGTACATGTTTCATGTGGGTGCCACCTCGAGGAACATGTCATCTCACCCGAAGTTCAATCACTAGCAAGTATTCTTCCTAAATCTACACGTACAACCGAACTCACATGGAACGGTGCACCGATATGCAAGCAAGTCTATATACCCATAATAATATCACACGTATACAAGCAAGTCTGTATACAAAACAATTTCTTTTCTTTTCACATTTTTTTTTTCGGAGTTGTGGAAAAGAGCATAAAAAAATATCAACTAAAACTCAAAAATCTTTTATGGTGACACTTTGTCAACCATAAGTAAATCAACCACAATATCCACCATTCTTTCGGGGAAGCATAGCATATTCATAAATCATGTTTTATAATAACACGGTGATCAAGTGACATTTTGTCATTCATAATGAAATCCACCCCTTCCTTTGGGAGAACATAACCATTTCAAGATGCATACATACAGAGGAACACCATTAATCCTAAATGGTCCTACATCAATAGAATCAACGAGACATCAAAATAAAACAAACCATAGTGCAAAATCAAACACTACTATACATAGTACTCTCCATATGAATGTGATTTTTAGGGATAAACACATACATCCTAGTTTGGCAGAAAGTATCTCAAAAGCTTAATCCAACAAAGCCACTACATGCAATCTCCGAAAAGACAAATTCAACACATAAACATGAAAGTGCATGACAATCATGGGTGAACACTAACTTACACCAAAGCAACCAACCTCATTCGACTCCAAACAATATTTTTCTTTACATCAAATGCAACTCAAGACAACCCAAGGCAGACCCTAAACCACTATGTTCCCATCCCAAAACAGTCAAACAAATAACCTTGCCAAGAACACCGAAATGAACAAGCTGTCCTAACCGAATAACTTGACCAATCATCACTCAAATGTACATAACTCTCACGTTAGAACTCCAAATTGCATATCGTTTGGGGCAATAAAAAGTAGACACCAAGAGGTTTCCAACCATATAAGGCATACCCCATGATTATGTCTATAACAATACAGATGTTACAACCAAAGCAGGCCATCTGTCAGCATTCAGCTGATTTACCTATTGTCACTAAAATGAGTATATCTTCCTATACAAAACTCAGATTTTGATACCGTAAGATCCTTTAAAAACTAGACTCAAACAGAAAACTTTTGGTATATAGCATGACATTACAACACGCCTGCTTAATGTCGGGGCGTGACATTACAACTGTCCATCTGAGCTACAGATCACAGGTTTCGGCCAACATTCACAATTTCAAGAACATTAATACCTCAAATCATTTTGCTGCTGCCAAAATATATCTGGTGATGGCTTGCCCTTTTTAACTTCAGGATTGTCACATATAACTATAGAACAATTCTAGCTGGCCTGGGTCTTGCACCTGGGTCACTGCCTGTACCCTCCTGGGCACGTGCTCCTAGGAGGGTGTTGGGCACGTGCTTGGCAAATCACAAACTCACTCCTTCACAAACTCACTCCTCCTTCCTTCACAAAAACCAAACCGTGCGAATACCAAACTCACTCCTCCCTCTCCCTAAGTTCATCTCGACACAGAGAAGAGAGCTCTCCCTCTCCCCAGAAGAGAAGCTCGAAATCACCACAAGAAATCACCCAGGAAGAGAAGAGAAACTCGAAATCACCCAGGAACTGTCTCCCTCTCCCCAAACCAGACTCGACACAGAGAAGATAAGGGAAGCTCGAAGCTCCATCTCCACCCTCTCCCTATTAGAAAAAATCAATCGAAGGTAAGTCTCTCCTTGATTTATGGTTGATTTCTTGTAGGGGGTTTCTAGATCTAGGGTTTCTACTAGATCTAGGGTTTCTTCTTTCATTTCGGGTTGATTTCAGGTGGTGGGTTTCTAGATCTAGGGTTTCAAGTTTCTGTTAATGGGGTTTTCTTGTTTTGCTGAAATGTTTGATGGGTTTTGAGGTTAACCCATTTTCTTGTTTGGTGCTTTTGTTATCCCGTTTTCTTGTTTGTTTTGCTGAAATGTTTCTATCTGTGTGCTTAATCCCAAAGTGAAGTTATTGATTTCATGGTTTTGAGCTATGCTAGGTATTTTAAGTTGGTAGACAATTTCGTGAAATTTTTTTGTAATTGGATCTCTTGATTGATTATGTTGAATTTTGATGGGTTTGTGGATTATATATCTTTGATTTTTGAGGAAAAGTTTCGATTTTTGTTGAGTTTTGATGATGGGTTGATAATTGGGGGTTTTCGTTGTTTCTGTATTTTTGTTAAAATCTTACGTTCAATAAGATTAGTGTGGGTTTAATTTGCAAGGTTTCGGATGCAATTGCGTTAGAACTTGATTTGAATTTGAAAATTTTAAATTGTTTTTTGGTTGATTCGGGTTTAGAAGTCTTTATTTTATCTTTGTTCTTGGTTGGAACCCTAAATTGGCATTTTTCTTATATTTAAATTCTGATATAATTGTGCCCCCTTTTTTTTATCAGGCTGCAAGGAAATCTGCCCCAACAACTGGAGGAGTGAAGAAGCCCCATCGTTATCGCCCAGGAACTGTAGCTCTTCGGTACAACTTCTTTGCCCCAATTACTTGATTTCCCCCTTATTTATTTATTTATTTATTTTAATTTATTTTGGTTTTCAATTTTATCAAACACTAACATCCCATTGTTTCTCTCAATAGTGAAATCAGGAAATACCAGAAAAGCACAGAGCTTTTGATCCGCAAGTTGCCCTTCCAAAGCCTCGTTCGTGAAATCGAACAATTACCAGCATCTTCGAAGTGAAATTAGGCGAGTATGTCGTTTATGTGCTGGTGCCCTGTCGCTACTCTGGAGTGCTTAATCTCAGAGATATTACCAGCAACCAACTCCGGAGTGGTCGCCTCCATTACTTAACGATTTTAACCCCGTTGTCTTGGCTTGCGCTTGAATTCGGGATCTTGGGTCGATGTAGAGTTGGACATGGTTCATTGGATTGGGCCATTGACTTCTGAATGTCCCTCTCGTCCCTTTAGCGGGAGGGTGCACTCAATTTGTTTCAACCTGATATTTGTCCCAAGTTCATTTGGTCAATCTGATCGAGCATGTGGGTTGGCCATAGTTGGCCGTAGCTTTTTGAGGGGCCCTCGGTTGCCGATTTTGTACCACATCAGACAATATTTGATGGTTGTGTCCGCAAGGGCTTTGAATTGGACGTGTTATTTCATCCTGCTCTTGCACATGCCAATCCTTCGTCCTGCTATTGCTTCTTAGATAACATTCATCGGAGAGTTCACGGAGCCTACTTTGGGTACCTTTGCTCTCTTCCAGAGTCGGACTGTTTAATCGAGTTATTACTTTATGTCGCAACGGATTCAAATGCTCGTAGTATGTAGTCTTTTGTATCCACTTCAGGGCGCTCGTTGTTACATCTTTCCAGTAATCAATATAGTGTGTTTGAATAATTCTTTTTTTATTTCTTAAATGATTGCAAATCACATAAGATTCTAAACATTAAAACTCTACATGGACTATGGAAAGGAAATAAGCAACTGAAATAGACTAATTGTTGGCGGAGAAAAGTCGATTCGGCCTTGAAGTGAATTCGCATGGCCCTTGTTGGATCGTTGATACTTTCAGCGAACTACCAAGCTTCGCTGATGTCTCTGAGGTTACTAAAGAGTAAACCTTGCGTGGGATTTAATTTTCACACCGACGGAATGACGGGGGGTTGTACTGCTATCTGCATTGACCTTTCCATCCTGATGATGTTGAAAAGCGGATTGTTCCTGTACCGCTTGATTGTCCCCTTTTTCTGAAATGAGCCACTTTTGTTGGGATCTCGTGCGAGTGGAGTGATGCGTCCACAGTCATTGGGTTTGGCTCTAGTTCAGATTGTGTTGTGGGATCTAGTTGGATCTGGGAACATTCTATTTACTTCAGTGCAGCATAATGGCAGCTTCGTACGATAGGCTGGTCCGCATGTATCATTCCTTCAGAGTGGTTAGCAGTGTACTTAATGCACTGGTGAAGGGTGGAGACTACTGCTTCCATTTGGTGGAGCCATGGTCTTCCCAAGATAAGGTTGTAGGTAGACGGCGTGTCCACTACCATGAAGTCCAGGAACATGCTCTCCTGCCGCCATTGCAAACCTTATCTTCCCAATCGGGAAGCATTTTTCTCAGCTGAATCCAATCAACGAGTAGTTTGAGGACGACATGTTTTCCTCCTTGATGTCCATATTGCGGAATGCATTGTAGAACATGACGTTGAGTGTGCTTCCCGTATCTACCAAGGCTTTCTTCACCTCCCACCTTGCAATGGAAACCGATATGACGAGTGCGTCATTGTGCGGTGTTCGGACTCCTTCGAGGTCCTTGTTTGTAAAGGTTAAGGTGGGAATGAGGCTTTATACCCTCAAGTAGTAAATGCGCATGTCCTCATCTGCGGCTTGTGTCTGCATTTCCAATAGAATCTGCTTGCAAGACTTGTTCGACTAGTTTTCATCTGGTCCGATTAGTTTTCATCTGGTCCGATTCCGTGAAGGACATAGATTATGCCCGAAGTCTTCTTCTCGATTTCCTTGACTGACTCACCCAGTCCCTGGGTCGTTCTGGTCACTTCTCAAAGCCCAGGAATTCCTTTAGCTTGCCCCTGCGGATCCAGTACTTGATCTTGTACCTTAGACTCTTGCAGTTGTTGGTGTCATAGCCACCCTCCTTGTGGTACAGCAGTACTTACTGTTGTCACGTTTGGAGGGGTCTTCGCACTACTTCGAGATCCACTGCAGATCTTCCCAGTTTGGCTAGAATTGAGAGGGTCTCGAATCTGGATCCAACGTAGTTGGAAGCTTTATCTGATCTAGCTCGGCTAGTGTCTGATCTATTGTCATTTCATTTTTTTCTTGCTCCTTTCCTTGTTCTCTTGCCTCCTTCCTATCCTTAAGAGCGGAGGGCTTCTTCGCAGCTTCTGTTTCCTTTTTCAAAGTTCTCAACTTTTCCAAGGAGATGTATTTCTGGGCGCTCTTAAGGAGTTCTGTCATATCCAAAGGGGGTTATAAGGTGATGCATTCATAAAGTTTTCCCTCATTTAGGCTCGCTGTAAAAGTCGACACGGCTGTGTCGTCGCTACAACCGACAATGAGTGTCAGCTCGTCGTTGAAGCGCGTGACATACTCTCCTAGTGTCTCATTGGATCTCTGTTTCAGAAAGAGTATGTAGTGGGGGAATTTTCGAAGATGCTGACTTTCGACAAAACGCGTCACGAACTCCTTTGCGAGTGTCTTGAATGAGTCGATCGATCTCGGTGGGAGGCTGTGAAACCATGTTAGTGCTGACTTCTTCAGGCTGGTAGGGAAAGTTCTACACTTCACCGATTCATATCCTTATTTGAGTGCCATTACATGCTGGTAATGGCGTAGGTGGTTGAATGGGTCGTGGTCCCGACGTAGAATTCGGGCTTTGGAGGCGTGAACTTATTTGGAAGAGTCTCGTTCATGATTCGTTCCATGAACGGTGGAACAGAGCGATGGTACAACACGTCTGGGTCATGCGCCCCTTTGCGGATGGGGTTCTGAGGGTCGAGTCTCTCTGCCTTGAGAGTCAGTTCCACGTTAGTTGTGCCACCTCCCCTAGTCCAGTGAGAACTAGCATGGGTTTGACTCTCATGTGCTTGCTCTCTATTGTCTTCCGGAGATGGATGCTTGTGCTGTTCCTGATCTTCATTGGCAGGTGGAGGGTTTTGTTGTACGAGAGCCTCCAATGCTTTGGTGATTTGTTGTATTTGAGATGACAACAAATCTATCATGGGGTCCGTCATTGTTGTGGCTAGCGCAGGGGCATGAGTCTGCTGCTCATGTGCCACTGGCACCGCTGAGAGCGGTGGTATACCGCCTGTCTGGGCATTTGACGTGTCCCCATGTTCTCCGTTGTTGCGTGATCTGGTGGTCACCATGTCTTTGTATCCCGAAGAGAGATGATGCTAGTGAAAGGTTAGGAATTTTGTCACCCCACGGACGGCGCCAAACTGAAGCAATCATTTTTCGCTCCCTGCTTTGACCTGCAAACCTACTAACCTGTACAAGGAACGCACGTGAGCCACGAACCACCATTGTGGTGGTTGATGACATTCCGATGCCAAAGTCGGACAAGGATCTAAGGAAGGTGTAATGCTGTAAATATGGAATTTATCGCGTACCTTAGCTTACCAACTTCATGTCTTATTTATAGTGTTGGAGTCCTGGTTCGACTAGGCCATCGATGGCGTAGTTTAGGGAAGAAGATCATCATGGAGATCTTTATCTAATTAGGAGTCTTGCCGTGGAGGGGAGTTTGCCTTGTGCTCCTAGATACGCGGGAGGTAGAGAATAGTCTTTAGATAGAAGTCTCCATGTGTGACATATACTTTGGAATTCGCTTCCTAGTTGGAAGCAAATAGCTGCTGCAAATGCCCGTTCGAAGATGATCTTCAAGATACTTGCCTTAGCAAGGCTTACGGGTATTAAGGATAGCTGTGAGATACGTGGACTTAGCTGACTGTAAGAATTCGAGTCCATCTGGCGGACAAGGCGGGCTTAGAACCGCTAGGGCCAGATCAGTGTTGGGCTAACGCTAGATCCTGTCATTCCTCGAGACCATTATGACATGTGTACGACACAGAGGAGGGACCGTTTTAGTATATCATCAAAAGTCATTTTCCGTTGATTTAATCTCGTTGATTGCACACTTTTATATCCAAAAGCTAATTTGAAACAAGCAAGAGACTCGGGGTTTTTGGCCTGGTATCTCATACCTATCAAAGAAGGTAAACCAATCTCATCCAGTTTCTGTGTCTCATATTTCCTGTCTGAGGAGCTCTTTGGATTAATTAAACAAGGAGTGGCTTACAATTCAGGAATTTTGTTATGCAATGCTTCCTAACACTCACGGATCCAGGGGCGGAGCCACATACAACCTAAGAGGGGCAATTCCCCCTCCACCCCCCCCCCCCCCCCCCCCCCCCCAACTCTTCCAAATGATTTTCTGCCCCCTCAACTGTAAGTAATTGCAACTAGTTTATGAGATAGCTATTATAATCCCATGAGTTTTATACTTTATTTGCTCCCTGAATTTTATAAATCATGGTTAGCCCCTTAAATTTCTTATAAATAAATTTATCATTTTTAATACCTCATTATAGTATGCGGGTCTTATATTTTATTCTACATTTCTACTACTAACAAACCCCTTTTATACCAAATTTATTTTCACACCCTAAATTACATATAAAATACAACTAAATAATACATAGTTTATTTAAATCAATACTATCAAATTAATTATGCTTAGTGGTTTTCCCCCTCCATGAAATTTCTATCTCCGCCACTGCACGGACCCCTACAAAAAAAAAATCAATCTAAAACGCCAAACCTATTTGACTAAGAATGTTACAGTGAGAAAGAAATATAAATTGATTGCAACCCGGTATCTGAACTTGCAAAACAAAGGTCAAGGTTTTCTTGCTAGTGGTGAAAAGTTCCATCAACAGCAAGAAAACAACAATCAACACAAATGTAAATGGTTCAGTTCCCTTGTAAAAAATTAGTCTTTAGGAGGTAGAATGCCATGGACAAAGCTGATATTGGTAAGTGAAAAACACGTTAATGGGTGTGAGAAACAGGTGAGTTTTGCATAGGTCTGCAACTTGGGCGGGCTGAAAGGTTAGTCAAGCTCAACCTGAAATTTGATCGGGATGTAGATTTTGAACCAATGGGTTGCCCTATTTAAAATTCCTTGAGCTCATAGTCTTAAATTTTCGGGTTGGGCTTGAATTGGCCCCCCACCCAAGTTGCACCCCTAATTCTGCCATACTGATGACCAAAATCCAAATCACCTAATCTTTGGCAGATTAATTTATGATACCACCCCCATAACAAATACCTAATTAAAGGTTCTCCCCTAGTAGATATCGTATTGTAGTCTCTCCATGTGAAGACAATAACAATCCTTGCACGTTGTAGTCAGGGAATACCTGCAATACGATATCTAGTAGAGGAAAGCCTTTAATTAGTTATTTGTTTTTTGGGATAGTAAACTAATCCTTCTTTAATTATTATTTTATCCATGCTTTGTGGAATAACTTACTATCTATCTTAACTTAAACCATCAAGTCAGCCTTTGGAGTTGGAAATAAAATGGTGAGCAGATAGAAGTTCAAATGAAAAGATCTCGTTGCAACAAATAAAATGGTGAGCAGATATAAGTTCAAAGGAAAAAATCCGTTGCAATAGTGATGATTGCTTTTGCTGCATCCATTTATTACATCTGGAGGAGAGGAATGTGAGGTTATACACAATTATATAGAAGCACAACCATGAATGTTTTTTAATAATCACAACACAGATTCGTAAGATACCAAGCTTGCATATTCCCAAAAAAGTAAAAATAAAAGAATTACAGGAACTAAAAGGGGTTATGGAGCATTGACCAGGGACCATGAAGGCTTTGTGGTGGCAGCTGGGGCAGGGAGTTGAAGAGCTCAAACAATCCTCCTACATGAGCTACAGGGAATTGAATTGGGAATCAAATTAGTGCAGAGACATGGCCTCCACAGAGTGGAGCTTAGTATGGATTCCAGTATTGCTTTCAAGTACCTAACTACTATCAGAGCTCCTCTATGGGAAGCGATTCATACAACTAGAAGGATCAAGGAGGCAATCAAGATGTTCGAGGGGTGCAGGATCATGCATGCAGTGCGAGAAACAAACTAGGCAGTGGATAAACTAGCCAAACTTTTACCTAATCATGAGTTTGTTGAGATCATTCCAAGTTCATTTGCGGAAGATATTAAGAAGATTTTATTTGATGATGCTAGAGGTAGGAAATATACACGAACGTAACTAATCTGATCCTATCTATTTTCAGTGGTCTAGGGAGCCCATATAAACCCCCACGCTTGCCTTTAAAAAAAAACATAAAAAAATAGTATTCTGCTGCCTAAAACACTGATTATTGAAAGAAAAATATATATTGTAGCACCTTTAGGTACTTGCACTTGAGAAACCAGAAATGCTTATTCGCATCAGTGTAGTCAAGGTTAGGGCTGTTAATTGGTTTCGTAAAACCGACCGAATCGAAAAAATTTGAATCGAGCAAAAACTAAAACTAAATAATAAAAACCAAACCAAGCCGAAATACATTCGATTGTGGTTCTTGTTTTTCACACACCTGAAAGACCAAACCAAAGCATTTTTTTATTTCTTTTTAATTCTAATCCGACCTACCCTTTTTTTAATTCTTACCCACCCACTCGGTTTTTTAAATTTGTTTTTAATTCCTACCCACTCACTCTTTTTCTTAAATTCCTCGGACCCGGGGGGGCTCCTGCGCACAAAGCGCAGCACGGGCTCCTGCGCACAAATAACATCCGTAGGATCTGATCCAACGGTCCATATTCATGGATTTGAAAAAAAAATTATTTCAAAGTTTTTTTTTTTTACTGCACCCTCCTTCCCTTTTCCTTTCCTTTCTCTCTTATCTCCTCGCAAACACCGCCACTTACTTCCAAACTCACTCTTCTTCACCCCTTTTTACTCCTCTTCTTCATCAGATCGACAAGAGAATCAAAGCCCAAAATAGGTTGAGTTTTTTTATTCATTTTTTAATTTTGAGTTCTTGATTGGTGTTTTTAGATGGTTTTCTAAAATGGGTACTTGTTGTTTTACATGATTGTGTATTGGCAGAGATGGGAGATGAAGAAAGAGGAACCACCACCCAACAACAACATGCAGAAGGACGAGGAGTAGATGGATCATCAACAGAGACAAGGATCTTCCCCTGCTTGTTCTGTGCAAGAAAGTTTTACAGCTCACAAACTTTGGGAGTCATCAAAATGCACACAAGAAGGAGAGGAGTGCAGCAAGGAAGGCACAAAGGGCATCAGAGCACAGACTCTGCAGTTTATCTTCACATCTTCCATTGCCCCAAATAGTTTTTCCTCATCAAATGGGGATGGGTGTGGGTCCCATCACTCCTTCAATATGCATAAATGCACATGCAGGTACACTTGGGCCTTTCCCTGCTTCCTCTGCTGCCCCTCATCAGTTTTCTCATCAGTTTGGATACAATGGTGCCCCAAGGTTTGATTATGGGTCTTATGGGGGTGGTTGTGCTTCTTCTTGGTATAGATATGGGGTTGATGAGCAAAGCTATTTGAATTGGCAGAGGAGCTTTAGACAGAGCAATTTGGATGGGCAGTCCTCAAATTCATCCATGGTGATTAGGAAAACACCCAATTTTTAAGAAGCAGCTTTTAATATATATAAGAAAACACCCAATTTTTTTATTTTTTTTTTCTTGTTCTGAATTTTTGTTTTTTATCTGAAAAATGGGATTATAGATGAAAACCCATTTGAGAAATGCAAAATCTGAGATGGTTTTCTGATGAGTTGTTTGATTGTGCAAATGGAATGTGAGAAGCAGAGAGAGTACCATATCTGTCCCTGATCTCAAACAAGTACCAAGTTTTATGCAAACCGTGAGAATTGGTAAGTTAAACATGCATTTTTTGTTCTTGTAATGTGGTTGTAGTAAAAGAAGTGAGAGCTTGTTTTTATGGCTTTCAATGGTGGGGAATGTTTGATGGTGTGAATATAAAAATTGAGTTGGAAGGGTTAAGCTTCAACTCTTAACTTTGAATCCTTGTGATGCACTAGTAAAAATCTATCAGAATGTTGCAAAAAACTCAACCTGTTTTGGGCTTTGGTTCTCTTGTCGATCTGATGAAGAAGAGGAGTAAAAAGGGGTGAAGAAGAGTGAGTTTAGAAGTAAGTGGCGGTGTTTGCGAGGAGATAAGAGAGAAAGGAAAAGAAAAGGGAAAAGAGGGTGCAGTAAAAAAAATTTGAAATAATTTTTTTTTCAAATCCATGAATATGGACCGTTGGATCAAATCCGACGGATGTTATTTGTGCGCAAGAGCCCGTGCTGCGCTTTGTGCGCAGGAGCCCCCCGGGTCCAGCTTCCTCCCACCCGCTCACTCTTTTTTATAATTCCCACCCACACCCACATTCTCGATTCCAGCTCTCTTCAAGTTTAGTATAACGAAATAGCACAGACTATTTTGAGTTTTCAAGATGGCGTGAAAAAGAGGTGGTGGATGAGGTGGAGGTGGGAGTGGTTGGTGAGATGGCGAAGTGAAATCAGAGAAAGGCGGGGGTCCATGATGACGGCGGTGGTGTGGAGACGAAATCATATAGAAAGTATAAGTTGTGTTGGGTTTGCAACCCACAACCATGCTTTGGGTCTAGAGCTCGATTTGAGTGAAAAGGGGGTCGGAACTCGGTCCAGGAGGTTCTTCCTCTTGGTCGATGACTTCAAGGTGAAGGTTTCCAATGTTGAGTCTGGTAAAGAGTTTAGTATCCAGTGCTGAAGATATCATTAAAGTTCTCTGAATTGTTTGATTAGGCTTTGCATACCTTGTATTACATCATGAGAGAAACCATGTTTAGTTTTTTGAGTGGATGAGTACGATTCACTTTGCTTTCTATTTATGTTTCAGTGTTTTTGATTAGTAGGCTCTTAACTTGCTGAGTATTATTAAGAGGTGGAAGATGATGTGCTAGCGGGGTTGTGGGTACTGATCTGAACTTCAGATTCCAAAGGTGAAGGAGGCGGTAGAAGAGAAGGAGAAGAAAAAAAAAAAAAAAAAAAAGGAGGAAAAATCGAAACCGATCTGAACCGACCAGCGGTTGATTTCGTTTTTTATTTGAAAATGTGGAAACCAAAGCAAAAACCGATTCTCTAGTCTTTTTCGGTCCAATTTTGGTTCAATTTTGACCGAACCCATTAACATCCCTAATCAAGACAACCCTTTACCCTAGCCCTGAGGCGTTTCTACAAAAATCCGCATCAAAATGAGGCAATGTGATGCAATAAAATGAGGCGTTCGCCTCGGTACGCCTAGCTATTCAAGCGTGAGGGGACACCACACTATTTTTACATACTTATAACAGGAGACAACTTCAAATCTTTAATATTTCAATCAAATTTAGTTGCTAACAAGGGTTAAAAAATGTACTCTTTGTTTTCTTCTCCTTCCGCTCCTCTCTCAAAGGGATCGAAAAATTTGAGAATTAGTTTCTATATGTTTTGATATTTTTTGTTGCTTAATTTTTTTATACGATTTAGATGTTTACTTTTGATTTAATAGTTACGTAGTTCATTTTATTATGAGACTTTATTATATTTCTATTTGCATTCTAACAAATTATATGACTTTTTTTTTACTTGTTTGTTTATTTTTTGATATTATGATATTATGTATGCTAGTATACTACTATAATTTTGATAGACCAGGCACAACAGATAACAATATGAAAACAAATAAATAAGGTCTGAGATGAAAGAAAATGAACTAGTTTATTCATACCCGAACCCTACTTTTCTTGAAGTTACAATTTGAACTAACTGACAATAAACCCTACTATTTTCTTAAATACCTCTAACTACGGAAATAAGTGTCACTTTCTTTAGTACTAAGTACCTCTATTACATTAACATATTCTAAATACCATCATTTCCCCCGGTTGCAAAAAACTCGACCTCGAGTTTGCGTGCCCATATGCAGTCAAGAACTTCGGGTCCATTGAAGACAAAATTTTGATAAGAAACCAACGAGTTGTTGGAAGCAGGTCGTCCCTTTTATTGAACCAAAATTTGGTTGGCTACATTATAGAAAGGATTAACATCTGATTTTTCCAGAATACTCTCGACACGATCAATTACATGAGGAGGAAAGGTACTCGATACTGATAGTGGAATAGGTGGTGCAACATCACCTCGGAACAGAGTGAGATGCCCAAATATAAATTAGCAACATCGGAGCATCATCAACTTTTCGACAAGGGATAAGATGAGCCATTTTAGAAAAATGCCCAACCACCAAAAAACCAAATTGTAACCGTGTGATGCCAGAAACCCTTACACAAAATCCATGGAAACACCCAACCTTGATCTTTCTGGAATGGACAAATCAGAATACAAACCAATGTTCATCAAATATCCCTTAGCAGTCTAGCACACGTATCACTTCTGCACAAATGTATAACATCATATTGCATAGTGATACAAAAATACAGCTCCCGTAATAAAAACATCTTACAGCCACCAGAATGGCAACCTAAATCTCAATTGTGGAGCTTAAAAATCATTTTCTCCCACATAAGAGACACATGAATACAAAACACTTTACCAAGAAATAAGAAACCGTCTTGCAGAAGAAAATCACCTGGCTGATGGGGTGCAACCTAACAAGCAAGATACACAAGACCAAATAAAGGATAAGATCCAGATAATACGAGCAACTCATCAACCTCGTCAACAGAAGTATGCAAAACAACCAGACAATCTGCACTGCAGCTTAGAGCATCGGTAACCTTGTTCTGAGACCCTTTAACATGCTTCTTAGTGAAGGTGAAAAACTTTGAATTTTGTTGACCCATTTACTAATCTTGTTAATGAAGTGTCTTTGTGAGTTCAGGAAACGAAGAGCTTCATGAACATAATGAATCACAAACTCGCGATAGAGGAGATAATGTTTCCAATAACTTAGGGCTTGGACTACAACAAATAACTCAACATCATACATAAAATAATTCATCTGGGTTTTCTGCAGTTTTCAACTATAAAAGGTCATCGGCCGCCTCACCCATGATAACACTTCCCCACACCTGTCTTACATGCATCATAAGATAACCCAAAAGTCTTTCCAAAAACTAGTAGTGCTAGAACTGGAACAATGTCATCTTAGTCTTAATATCATCAAAAACATTTTAACAATCAACAATCCAAGAAAACAGTGCATCTTTCATAAGCACAGTCAGTGGTGTCAGAATAGAGCTAAAACCCTCAATAAAATGCATAAAAAACCGACCAACCATGAAAACTGGGAACATAGGAAGAACAGGTAGGTGCAGGCCAATTTCGAATAGCAGCTAGCTTAGATTGATCAACGCACATCCCACCTCCCGACACCACATACCCCAAGAAGGCCACTTAAAATACCATGAAAACACATTTCTTAAGATTCAAATAAAATTTATGGTCTCTCACACCCCCTAAAATAGTCTTAACATGCTATAAGTGTTCGTCTTTTATAGGACTAAATATAAGGATATCATTGAAATAAAGAACAAAATTTGTTAATAAAAGGTTGTAGAATGTATTGTTACCCGCATAAATGTCGAAGGGGCATTGGACAACCCAAATGACATGACTAACCACTTATGCTATCCATTTTTCATCTTAGAGGTTGTCTTCGATTCATCCCTAGGCCGCATATGAATTTGATGATACTCACTCGTAAGATCTAGCTTGGAAAATACCATGGCGCCCTGCAAATAATCAAGCATGTCTTCTAGATTAGAAATTGATAAATGGTACTTGACTGTGATCTTATTAATGGCTCGTGAATCCACATACATACAAAAAGAGCCATCCTTCTTAGTACTAACAAAACAAGCACTGCACTAGGCGACGTACTCTCCCTAATGTAGCCCTTGGCTAAGAGTTCATTTACCCGTTGTTGTTAACTCCTCATGTTCCTTAGGGGCCATGTGATAATATGGTCTATTAGGGATAGGTGCTCCCGGTTCCATCTCAATAACATGTTCAATGTTTCACAATGAAGGCAATGACTCACACTACCCTCATTGCAAACATTATGAACTTAGCAAGAAGTTTCTGAAATGGATTGGGCAGATTTGGTAACTGAAATGGTAAAGTGACTGTACCCAGCTCATACATGTCTTCAAGGATTTCCAATGTACCCTCGTATCAACCCTGTAGGGTAACGTTTTCACATGTGTGGCACAAAGCGGCAACAATATAAATTTGCGTCTTTCAACATCAGGGAAACCATAAGTGTTAATATATCCATCATGAATCGATTATCGCTGAAACTGCCATGGTCTTCCTAACAAAAAATAACAAATATTCATCGTGATAATAAACTTGATCCCTATATTGCCTAATAGAGAAAAGAACTAAGCATTTTATGGTCACCATCACCTTTTTACTAGAGTAAAAAACCTTACTACAAAAGGTAAAGACAGTGGCTTCTCCTTCAACCCGAAAGTATCCACCATTAATTTGGAAACCAAGTTCTAACTAGATCATCCATCAATGATCATGCTACAAATCTTTTCTCTACAACTGCATGTAGTGCGGAAAATGTGATGTTCTCGCAAAGCAACATCATTCCCTACCGAACAATAATGCGACAGTGTGAACAAACACGCACCCCCCATTGCCCCTGTATGTGGAACACGTCCCCGTGAGGTCCCCACAAACTGTCGACCCACATGCATAACCGTCTATGCGCGTGTGCGACACTACCTGTCGATCGGTCGTTCCCTAGGTGGGTCTGATCGTGGTTTGCACCATCCAATCGACTTCCTCTTGTCGATTGTTCTGCTTCGTTTTGGATTTGCAAACCAGGTACAATCACTTAACCATTTCTCTTTATCCTGACCGTGCGTTAACATCTTTTCCCAATTAGTTCTTTTTACCCTATCCATGTGTGGTTCCAAACATTGTTGAAGCCTCCCTAAAGCGTTCTTTCTCTTATACCTATTGATAACAAGCACGACGGATAACACTATATTAACAAATTAATCAAGATATAAAACGAATGGAAATGAAACAGTATTTTATTCATACAAAGAACTCAAGTTTTTTTGAAGTTACAATCCAAACTAACTGGCAATAAACTCTACTCTCTTTATTAAATATTCTAACTATACGGGTAAGTGTCACCCCTTTATTACTAAATACACCTACTACTTTAATTTATTCTAAATACTGTCAAATTTATCAAGAAAAGAAATCCAAAACTAAGCTAAGTGCACCTCATGTCATTGATGCACGCGCATCGCCTTTCGACTCACACCTTAGGCATTTCAAGCATGTGCAACCCCACCTCAATGCCTTAACTACACTGCTTTGCATGGCTATGAAACAACAAGCTTGATTGTGAATTTTTACATAGAGGATAAGGTAAAGGAGAACATCAAGAAAAAGTAATAACCAGAGCAAAATAACATAGTTGCTTGTAGGGCCAACCTCTTTTTCACACACAAAGTAGCTTTGTGACTCTCAGCAGCCAAACCTAGTGGTATTTTTAACCTCTGCATTTGGTGGAGAAATTTATTGTTATATATCAATATACAAGAATGGCAGAAAAATCTGTTCACACGGATATCTGCCCCGCCCCATTCGGGGAGGACATGGTTTTAGCTTAATGGATTCGGAGCAGATTTATGGATGAATATTTAATCCATCATGAATTCAAGGCAGATACGGATTTGGCTATATTCGTCCCACATACCTTCAAGCCATTTAGGCCCAGCCCAACCCAATGTATTGCAAGGCCCGATTTTTATAAAAGCATAGGCTTCTTAAGTTTACCTCTTAGAGGGTATGGGACAAAACCTTATACTCACATCTAAAAGAATGCAAGACCTTGTGTTTTTATAGAACTAAAAACCTTCGCATTTTGTTTTTTTATAGAATGTTGGACAAAACTAATTCTTAGACTATGTTTTGCCAGTAGATCTTACCTTTATCCCCAGAGCGGCACTTACCGTGTCAATGAATGTTAAGCTTACGCCAAGAAGAAGTAGAAGAGATGAGGTCTAGTTTATACTTCTGCACGCGACACTGACTGACATTTCTCAAGTTAACATTACAGATTCGTTCAGATCTGTCCTCACTAGTCCCAATGATATCAAACATGCAAAAATGAGCAGCTGTTAAGCCAAGGACCACCGTTGTGGTGGCCGAAGGCACTCCGATGCTTAAGTCAGATTGTATGTAAATTGTAGTGTCTATGCGTACCTTTCTTCCTTCTTTCACCCTTACAGCGAGTATTCCCTCCCCAATTGTCCCTACGATCTAGGGCATGATGGAGGAAGGAGATCTAGCATAAGATCTTACCTGTGCATAACAAAGATTTTGGCACTTGGCTCTATTTAGGACCCAATGCTTGATTAGGCTAGAACTGATTTTGTGTGAGCGGATCTCGGGCTCGTGACAGCTCTAAGATTCATTATTCGACCCTTATTTTCCTAGGCCAACCCTTAGAACTGTGCCTCTGGGGCTGGCGTGTCTTGGGCATGGGAACCTGACTTATGGGCTGAATAGTAGGCCTGTGCATGGGTCTGCTTGGGACTACGCTGAAGCCTTTTACGTGCTAGGTTTAGTCCATGCCACATGTACGGATGTGATTGAGTGATTGTTTGATGTCTCATCATCTACTCCCCCTAGTTAATGGGTTTGTACTCTGGGCTACTAACTGATAGCGTGTGGGTGTGTGTGGTATGCCATGATGGCATATTTTTGGCGCCTTTTCGGTTGTCATGCACATTAAATGTTTATGCGGACCTATATAAACCTATTTCGGGGGGAGTTTTCACATTTACCTTCTTAGAGCTTCTCTTCATTCCGTACTATATTTTTCGGCCCAGTTGAGCTTGAGTTTTTATTCAATCATGTCTGCACAGCTTCACTTCTCAGGAGGGAGGCATCGCAGAATCTTGGACTTCTTTAGAAAGTCACTGTATTTTGAGGAACTGGCTACCCTCTGTAGGCAATACAAACTCTCTAGTAATATGGGAGTGCCATTTTTTTATGGAAAGGGATCATCACTCTGTTCCTTCAGATGGGCGCATCTACTTGTACAAAGCTATGTTCAAGGCTAGCTTGTGCTTCCCTGTTCCTAGCTTCATCTGGCTATTTGTATTCTATGGGCATTGTCTCGGCTCAGATATTGTCGAGCGGGTTGGGCGTACTAGTTTCTATTCTGGTTAGGGAGAAAGACGCTGGAATCCATATGTCGGTGAGGTTGCTTCATTCTATGGCTTCCATCTGGATAAACAACCATGGTGTCTGTTGGATATGGAGGCCATGTTGTATGACTGGCCAGTTCGAGGATCCAGAAGATTGACAAATGTAATGCTTTTTCGCCTCTGCAATGTTTGAGTACTTATCTTTTGATGGCTTCAAAGCTATCCTCCACTTTGGGGGTCTCCGTAAGTTTTTTTTATATTTTTATTAATATTTATCAGTGTCTGACTCATTCGTTATCTCTGACTAAGGGTGTCCGATTCCACCGTCATCTATTCTGAAGAGGAGAAGATGAAAGATACCTTCATTGCCCTACGGCTGATGCCTATTCTGGAAGTTATCTATCCAGATAATATTAGGAAGAGTAGATTATTTTCTGGTGAGGCCGGTGATGTGGGGCGTGCCCTACCCGTGCCTACCAATTCTTCTTCGAGTGCAGAAATCTGGCACCTAGGTCTCAGAAGAGGAAGGTGCCAAAGATGCCTAGCCCTTCAAAAAATAAGGCTTTGGATGGATTGCTTAGTCCCCCTCATCGCTCAAAAAGGCTCAAGTTGCAGTCCAGTCCTCCTCTTGCTACTCCCTAGAGTGGGGAGAGGGACATTGTGGACTTGACTGTTGACGAGAAGTCGTCGAGGCCCTGGCTTGTTTCTAGATGGAAACAAAGCGACCGTCGTCAAAGGTTGTTGTTCCTAGCCTATTTGTTGCGGAGAGACAACCCGCTCCTGACAGCACTGTCGGTGACCCTTCCATGAATCCGCGAGTTGGAGTTTTGTCTGGGCCTCCTTCCACTACTGCTGTTAAGGGGAAGCAGGTTGCCGAGTCTTTTCCCTTGGGAGGTGCGGGGAAAGAGACTGGATTGGCCTTGGTCTCGAGGCTCTTAACACTGAGGCTGGGGTTAGTTCCCATGCCCCAGGTGTATACTGAGGTGGATCACAGGGCATCCCTTGTTGATCAGATGAATAGGAACTTCTCTTGGTTGGCTAACTAGCTACCATTGGAAGGGCGACTGTGGAGGCGCACATCACACGCAGTCAACAGCTTCTAATGCTAATAAGTTGACAACTTGGTTGTTTTGCCACATAGTTTTTTGGTGTGCTTTATTATTTATACTTGTGCATTGTTTTCTAATCAGTGGATCTCCCACATAACCCATGTCGGTATGGCAGTATTAAGGTGGAGTTTGTATGGGATAGGATTTTTGCGTTGGAGATGAAATTCGTCAACCAAGGGAGTCTGGACGAAGTCAAGCTGCTCAAACTGAACTATTGTTTGAACTGAAGGATTTTCGGGAATGATGAGACATGGTGATAGATGAGTATGTTGCATTTGCTAACCGCCTGTCGGACGTCAAGAAGTCTGCTACTGACTCCTAGAGTGCGCTAGTCAATTAGCGTGCTGAGGCAATTCACCTAATGGGGCTTTAGGAGGCCTTTCAGTTGCAGCTTTCTGATCTTGCTCAAGAACGTGACTCCGAGTGTGCTCGTCATTCTAAGGTGGCTTGCAAGCTGTTGGTCTCTAAAAAGAGCTTGTCCAAAGCAGTTGGGGAGCTGAATGACTCTAAGGCAGAATGGGAAGCTAGAGAGAAGGAGTTTCACGAGGCTGCTTATAAAGCTCGAGCTCATGATGTTGTTGATGGAAGGTTATATCTGATAGATTATATCCAGGAGCACCACAGGGATTGGGATCTCTCCGTTTATCGACCTCTTGCTTATGCTCGGTTCGAGGAGGCGGATGATTTTTTCTCTAGCCAGCGACATTGCCTTGAAGCTAGTTCAGGTGTCGCGGAGACAACTGCCCACCCTATTGACCTAGAGCTTACTTCAAACTATGCTAACCATGAAGTTGCTTCTAACTCTGTTCTCGTTGAATGAGCGGCTTTTGTAATGAAAAGATAAAATTTGTCAATGAGAAAATTCCCCCTTCTTTGTTTTTCTTTATATCTGCGCATGTAGCTGTCATAATTGCAATTTCCAATTCTTGCTTAGATTACGTTGAGTAGAGGCTGAGTAAGTGGGTATATCTACCACCACCTAAAGTAGGGTTATAGTCTGAACTAAAGCCTTTTTCTTTGCTTGTCTAAGCATGTTCTGGCAATAGCAATAACTCAATAAGTTGTGAGAGTTAAGTTGTAGGATATCACCTTTGTGTGCGGATCGTGCTTCCTTTGTGACATGATTACTGTATCCCTTAGTAGTTGATTATAGTATCACCTTTGTTTGTACGGGTCGTGCCCGTTGGGCTAGACACCCTGCATTTTTTTGGCTCAAACCTTGAGAAGTCTTGATCTAAGAAGTAGTATCCACCATTAGGGCCAGTCTTTCTATTTTGACCCCAATCCTGAATAGGAATTGGGTTGCGGAGGGACCTTCTTTTCCTAAATAGGTTCGGCTCATGTGCATATCTTGT
Source organism: Berberis vulgaris (assembly GCA_963556465.1). Classification (NCBI taxonomy): domain Eukaryota; kingdom Viridiplantae; phylum Streptophyta; class Magnoliopsida; order Ranunculales; family Berberidaceae; genus Berberis; species Berberis vulgaris. The sequence continues at coordinate 62,525,739 of OY747127.1, read as the reverse complement.
TCAATCATTAAGAGGGCTAGACTTCATAATACGCCTCATTCTTGAACATGAGCTGAGTTGTTGAATAACTGTCTTTACCCAAAAGGGCTAGGCTTTTGTATTCTTCAAGCTCAGTCCCTGAGAGGACCTGAGCTAGGAGAATTCGTTAACATCTGTATAGGCGAGACTTTGTAGTATACCTCAATCCTGAATAGGAGTTGAGTTGCCGAGTACTCGTTTTCGCCCAAACGAGCTAGGCTTCTGTACTCCTCATGTTCAGTTCTTGAGAGGACCTAGGTTGGTATAAGTCTTTAGGCATGTCTAGCCTTTATAATATACCTCAATCCTGAATAAGAATTGAGTTGTTGATGAACCATCTTTGCTCGAAGGGGCTAGGCTCATGTGTTCCTCTAGCTCAATCTTAAAGATGACCTACGCTGGGAAGGATTCTATTACGCTTGTTTAGGCTATACTTCATAATGTACCTCAATCCTGAATGGAGCTGAGTTGTTGAGGAACCATCCCTACCCAAACGGGCTAGGTTCCTTTATTTCTCTGGCTCATTCCTGAAGAAGACATGCGTTGGGAAGGAGTCTGTTACACCTGTTTAGGCTAGACTTGATAGTATACCTCAACACCTCAACAAGAATTGAGGTGTTGAAAAACCATCCCTATCCGAATGGGCTAGGCTCCTAAAGAAGACCTACGCTAGGAAGGAGTCTGTTACGCCTGTTTAGGCTAGACTTCTTAATATTCCTCAATCCAGATTAGGAGTTGAATTGTTGAGAAGCCATCCTTTCCCAAACGAGCTAGGTCCTTGTATTCCTAGGACGTGCGCTGGAAAGGAGTTTATTATGTCTGTTAAGGCTAGACTACATAATATGCCTCAATCCTGAATATGAGTTGAGTTGTTGAGGAACCATCCCTGCCCAAACGGGTTAGTTCCATGTATTCTTCTGGCTCAGTCCTAAAGAGGACATGCGTTGGGAAGGTGTCTGTTACGCTTGTCGAGGCTAGACTTTATTTGAGTGGTGAGTTGTCCATGGACTGGGCTCGATCCGTGTGTCGTATATTGGCTCCTTGGCGAACTAGGTCACATGTACGGCGAGCTGTCGTGGTCTTCCGTGAGGCTAGGCTCAGCTGTTTGTACGCCATTTAGGTCCCTGTAGTCGAGCTAGGTTATCTAAGAAGTGGTGAGTCGTCCGGGGACTGGATTCACCCACGTGTGGAAAACTGTCCTAGGACTGGGTTTGCTTGCTTGCGGTGGGTTGTCCGTGGACTGGGTCCGGTCCACATGTGTCATCGTGGTCCTGAGGTTGGACTAGGCTATCTTAGGAACGATGAGTTGTCCATGGACTAGACTCACCCACTTTCGTTGAACTGACCATGGACTGGGTTAGTTCGCTTGAGATATACTATCCGTGGACTGAGTCTAGACCGCATTCGCGGTTCCTTGGCTCCTAAGGTGGACTAGGCCACTTATGCGACAAGTTGTCTTCGACCTGAATAGGACTACGCTTGGGTGTTTGTGCGTCATTTATGTCCTCGTGTGAGGATCAGGCTTTGGTGGGCAGTTAGTTGTCCGGGGACTGGCCTTGACCTGCCGTATCATACCTTGGCTCCTTAGGCGGACTAGGTCACTTATGCGACGAGCAATCTTTGCCTTCAGTGGGGCTCCACTCGGCCACTTGTGCACCATTTTGGCCCCTGTATAAGGATCGAGTCTTCCATTATAGAAGGAGTTAAGCATGGGGTGGAATCATTTTTAAAGAGATTACCTTTATTGATATGCTTTGAAAAGTGCTACATGCCACCCTCGCTGCTCTTTACCAGTAATCCATGGGATTGTTGTTCCATATTTCTTTGGGGGGATTTGAGTTGATCGTGGTTACTTACCCGATAGCTTCAATGCCATGTAATGGAATTATCTGGCGAAAGACTGATCTCCCTTGATAGTTCCTGTCTTTTTGTTGATAGGGTATTTGAGGCATTCGTGTCGTGTGGAGACCACTGCTCCCATCTAGTGGAGCCAAAGTCTTTTCAGGATTATATACATGCGGAGGGGCGGCTCACTATGATGAACTCTGTCACGAGGAGTTTTGCTAGTGCCCCTGCTCCCACGGGTAGGCTGATGTTTCCGACCAAGTAACTTTAGGCGCTGCTGAAGCCAACCACCTGGTTTTATGGCTTCAGTTCTTGTTCTCTCAGCCGCACCTTGCGGAATGCTTCCAGGAACATGATCTTGGCCGAGCTCCCGATGTCCACCAACAACCCTTTGATGCCCCATTTTGAAATGGCAATTGTAATAACCAGGGCGTCATTGTGTGGGGAGTAGACCCATGCATGTCCTGCTCAGTGAATGTTGGGTCCGGAGTTGGGATTTCTGTCCGAGCGTGTTGGACTGGGCGGTCTCCCATGTGGGGACATGTCAGCACCTCCCAGATTTCAAGTTTCCTTGACTGGTTAGATTTTCCCGATCTGTTGTGTGTGTTATGAAAAATGTAGATGACATCTGCAACCTTTTCTTCGGCCACTGTGGCCGCTTCTTTTTTCTCTTGGGGTTATTTCTCGTCAGAATTTATGAATTCTCCAAGTCTTCCCCTTCGAGCCCAGTATTATATCTCGTTTTTGAGACTTTATCAATCCTGGGTGATGTGACTGCGATCCTTGTGATAGGCACAATATTTGCTCTTATCACCTTTGACCTTTAGGGGTCATTTGATGTCCTCCCAATTTTTCTTGGCAGAGAAGATTTTAGCCAAACTGGAGTTGAATGGAGCGTACTCAGTGAACCTTGCGCTGACGTAATTAGTGGCCTTGTCGAACCCGGTTTTGTTGTCGATCTTCCTTCTGTTTTACATGTCCTCCTCTTCGCCCCTCTAGTCCTTCTCATATCCAAGGCCTTGGGGGCCTGCTTGGTCTCATTTTTGCTTCCTTTCTTGTCGGCCAGCATCTCTTCAAGAGTGATGCATTTTGCGCACTTTTCAGCAAGTCTGACATATCCTTCGTAGGTTTCAGGGTGAGGAAGTTGTAGAACTGACCTCCTCGAAGACAAGAATTTAAGGCGGTACCGACTTGTCATTGCTGCAACCACTACACCAAAAATGGCCATTAGCAACGGTTTTAAACCGTGGGGGTAACCCATTGGCACGGTTTAGAACCCTGGGCTGTAGAGGCGTCGCTAAATCCCTAGTAACGGCTAAAAACCGTGGCTAAAATATTACCAACGGTTTTATCTCGAGGACGGTTGATGATTTAGCCACGGTTATAAACCGTTGCCAAAATCTTAGCCACGGTTCTAAGCCGTGGGCAGGTAGCCACGGCTTAAAACCGTTGCAAGTTAGCCACGGTTTTAAGCCGTTGCAATAGCTTTAGCAACGGTTTTAAGCCGTGGCTAGTACTAGCCACGGTTATAAGCCGTGGCAAGGTAGCCACGGTTTTTAGCCGTTGCAACAGTTAGCCACGGTTTAAAACCGTGGCAAATTTTTTTTTTTTTTTTAAATAATTTTTTTTTTTTTAAATAATTTTTTTAAATAATTTTTTTTTTGCTATCAAATGACTTTGAGTCATTGAGTCAAAATCTATCAAATAATGGAGGCAAAGTAATGTAATTAATAAGAAAATGTATTACATTGAGTCAAAATCTATCAAATAATATCTCAAATACAATGACACACACAAACTTAAATATCTCAAATACAAAGAAAGTGGAACAATGCTGCTGCTGCTACGAGAGACGCAATGCTGCTGCTGCAAGGGACGATCTGCTGATGATGCGAGGTACGCACTGCTGCTGCTGCTGCTGCTGCGAGGGAATCATTGCTGCTGCTGCTGCTCAACACTCAGAGAAGTGGTCACATCCAAACCTGTATGAACCGTCAGGTTGTTTTAAAGCAGCATTCAGGAAGAAGGAAGCAGCAAGGCATCGCCGAAATCGAAGGGCTTCTTATCCACATGAAGCAATACGCACACCCATTTGCTGAACATGCCCTCTAATTTGACTGCATTAAAGCATACAACACATGAGAATACACATGAACAAAAGATGCAATGAAAAGAATTGTCAAGATCAACTAAACTAAGAGTGAACATCTTAACATACATCTTTGGAGAAAAATTATAGAACTAACCTGTGAATGTCTCGAGCATGCCTCAAGGAACGACTATTGATGAAATTTTCCTTGCACCATTTGCTCAGGTTTCTTTCAGCAGTCTTATCTTTACTGCCTGCCAGTTTGCTCTTCTCCAAGAACTCAGCAGATGACCGATATACATTCATCAATGTGAGATGGTCTCCTTCTGGGCTTGCAAACAACTTCCTCGCATCCCTTGCCTGACCAAAAAGAAGAATACAATTAAAATCCTATCACAATGAAGAATGTGATTGCTTAGATATACATAATTAACATTATTACGAGCATTTATTTTTGCAGTTTCAGAGTGGGGGAAGGGGGTATGATATAGAAAAAAATTGTCTAGGTTCATCATGTGGCAATAACAGAATTTAGGAAGGCATGTCTGACTATGGAGCAGCAGACATGCATCCAAAAGAAAGTTCATACCACCATAAATCATAGCAAAACTTTACTGCTCAAGGAAAAGAACTCATTTTTCATCTTACTGCTCAAGGAAAAGAACTCATTGTTGGAGGCCATCTCAACTTGAAAAGAATGTGTATTGGAGATGATTGGTCAAGAAATAAAAAGCAGAATGTAAATTCATGAATCCGAAACAGATTAGAAATCGATTTCATGTGTCAATGTCAACATAGGTGATACCATACCATGTCCTTTGATATGCAGGGATGCATAAAGTTACATTTTCATCTCCATAAAAACACAAAATAAGTAAAAAAGCATAGACAAAATAAAAGTCACTTTCAGCTGGTTTGAAATGATGACGAAGTAACCAAAGTGAAAGATATGCAAACTGGTTATGTAGCTGAGTTTACGTATGTGCAACATCAATTCCAGGGACATCAAACATTACTTCGAATTTAACTTGTCATGCAGAATATAGTATGCAAAAAGACACCAAAAATGGGAAAATTCGATGACATACTAATCACAACTAGCAAACAAACGTCAAAAAACAATCACTCATCCACAATTCCTTCTAGTGATTTCATACAGAAAGAGTCGTCTATATCTATATATAAAAGTAACGCACCTCCAAAACAACAGTATATATCTATCTACATTCGTGCATATTTGACGCATGCATTTCATGTAAAAAACAGTCTTTGTCCTTGACCTCCAGTCAATGCACTGTCACATGGAAAGAGGATATAGGCAAGTGATTGTTCTGGCAAATTTACTAATTTCCAGATTCTGGTTTATCACTCCCACAGCCCTTACGATTACATACTGTTCGGAAAGGGTAGTTGAGGTTGTTGCATTTAGTGCAGGTCCAGCTGCCTTCAGGGATAGCAGAGTCTGATTTATCGGTACCCTACAATGGAAGCAAATGGACTAAATCAGAGAAGCGCCCACATACTAGTAATGTCTGCTGACTGTATACTATATGCACTCTTATTGCTTCTGTAGCTGAAAGTTGAGTTGCACAACAAAAGCTACTAGTACAGTCTGCAATACAATTTCACATATAGCTTGAACTAGAAAGCTTCATGTATTCATAATTTCTGCAAATTAGATTTCTTAAATGCTTGAATTGTTAATTCCTGGATAGGGACAGAGATAAATTATGAGTAGATCGATTAAGTATTGCATTAAGCATTTCCCTACTTAAATGCTTGGAAAACCAAGTATCTCTAGGAAGGATCATCCTCATCCAATCAACCCTTGCTAGCATTTGTATTTACCTGCTTTCTGTTTGCACAATCCCCTCTTTTGTTGCTAAAATAATGGAAAAGACTGGGTTTTTTTTGTGGGGTTCTACCAATGAGAAAAATTCCATCCAACTGCAGGCTTGGGATGAATTGTGTATTCCCAGGAACATAAAAGACTGCAATGATGTTTTGCTTAGTAAATGACTGTTGAGGTTTGAGAAAGAGAAATATGTTTTATGGATACAGATCATAGGTGATAAGGAGATAAGTTGCAAAAAATGGATGCAGAACAAAAGGTTCTCTACTTATGGTTGTCGAATATGGAAGAGGATTCTAAACTTAGCTCCTACTCCTTATGCTCACACCTCTCAAGCTGGGTAAAGGGGACACCAAAAGTTTTTGGGAGGACATGTGGTGTGACCAAGGTAGGTTGAAGAACTTATTCCCTAACCATTTTGAGATGTGTAACAACAAGATAGGGACTGTTTCAGAGTTTTAGGACTCACTCTGGTCAGCAGGGTTGTAATTTCAGTTTCAGAAGGGACTTCCATGAGTGGGAAATGGAAGATTTATTAATCTCCTTTCCTTGTAATATTTGCTCTTGCTATTCTTCTCATTTTTATGAGCTTCTCACTCACCTCCATGATTATCAATAAAATTTTGGTGGGTTTGATCCACCAGGGTGTGAAGTAGCATCACTTCCCTGTATGATCAGTACCTTTGGCACCCATTGGGTGTCAACGTTGTTGAAGGTTTGACCTTTTATGTGTTGTTATGAGTAAATTTGTATCTTCTCTCAAAAAAATAAAATGTATAAAAGAAAGGCACATGTGAGCATTAGGGAGTGGAGAGAGGGTTAGTTAACAAAGATATACTTCTCCTTGTGTGACAATCAGAAGTGGCAAGAAGTTGAAACAACAAAGTCAGCTTACTTTCTGTGAATGATGGATCTCCTAATAAACTTGTTATTTCAGAGCTTGCAAGATAATCAGTGATGCAATGGGAAGCATATCAAATTAGGTTGGCAAGCATTGACCACGTGAACTAGAAATAGAAGTATCTAAACTTTGTGGGCTCAAGGAAAGCACTTCTCCTTGTCCCACTTTAGACGTATATTCATAGATGTTTCTGGAAGGGGGAGAAGAGCAATGGGAAGGAAAAGGTTCATGGCTGCTGCACAAAGTGGGTTAGCCAACCCGGTGGAAAGGCTTGAAAGTGTTTTCTTGGGACTTACTTTTTTAAATAAGTCAGTTGTATGTGTGTTTTACACGATTGGTACGCATATCTTATATATATGTTTCTCATATATAATACGATAAGCCTTTTGTTAACTATGAAGTGAAAAAGTGATCATTTGATCACTATGTCTATATAAATATAATGTGATCATTTGATCACTATGTCTATATAAATATAATGTAAAAAAAAGGGGCAAGCCCTATATTGAATGAAAGAATCTCAATGCCACTCAGAGCTTTTAGCTTGAGAATCAAGCAAATGTGCTTATAAAGAATAAACAAATCAAATACTACTAATATTCCTGTCTATTAAATCAGGAAAATAAAGTTGAAAGGGGAGCAAAACATAATGTATTAGGACAGATTCCACAAATCTTCACTATAACTCTTCAAAGTCCTCACACCAAACTTTCACATAAAACCCCAAGAGAACTATTCAACCAAAAAACATTGATTTGTGTGTTTCTAACATTCAAACTCAAATCATTAACATTCTATTTGTTATGATTCAAGTCATTAGCACAGAACAAGTACCAAAAAACAGGTCATAAATGATAAAGTGAAATGTATTCAAAATAATCAAATGATTGATATTATGTATTCAAAATCAAATGATTGACATTATGTATTCAAAATCAAATTATATATATACTTAGGAAGCTGATCAAAAAGGTTCATAGAAACCTGGGTATGGTAGGCTTGAAGCTTTGCATGAAAAGCTATCAATGGACCATGTAATAGACAGTTTAGTACAATTGAGGTGGTGAATCATAATTCCAAGTGTCAAAAACAGTCCGTGTAACAGTAATTCGAAAAGTAAAAGACGAGTCAGTGAACGCATACCATTTCCTTCATACTTCTCCATGTCGTAAATGATCTCCACTCTCCGTTTTGCAGCTGCAGCAGCATCAGTGCTTCCACTTTCTCCACCTTCGTCATCCATTAGGCAATATTAAAAACATCAGGTCTGCAGAGTTCGACCAAATATGCACGAATATGTAATAAAGAAATATAGAATGTCATATCAAAATAACTATATGATAATTGAAAGCTAAATAGCCAATTGAGACTGACAGAGAAAAAGAAACATGTCAAACACAAACACACATGCACTAGACCATATAAGCCAACAAGTAATAAGAAAGAAACCAAAAAGAAATATAACTCAATCAATTTTTTCTTTTCTTATAACAGGGAATGCAAAAATTTTAAATGAACAAAGAAACCAAAATTTTCATGGCACTGAACTAATGAACTATAGAGGCAAACCAAACCCAATGAAAAATCTCATTGTCGTAATAAGAAAATGAATATAGGAAAAGAGCTTACTACACATTCTTAAGAGAAGAAGAAGAAAGTAAGCAAAAATGAAGGATATGTTGTGATCTACAAACTAGCAACAAGTAAAATGACAACAAAAATACATCATATTTGAGCTAAAAGCAAACATGACGCAGGATGCAACTAATGAGTAAATTTTTTATATCATGAATATAAACAAAAAGAGAACGACGTACCAGGCTACTTGCCCATAAAACATAGCCACCTGCTCTATTTTTCCTCGAAACAAACACAACAGACCTGCTGTGTTTTTCCTTGAAAAAATAGAGCAACTGCAGCCAATTCCTCTGCGCCTGCGCCTTGCACCTTCCAGCCATCGCTGCCCTGTTTCTGAACAGAGACAGAGCAAAACAACTCTGTCCCAAAATCAGACTTTAAAAGTACAGATAACAGCACTTGCTAGAATTTGCAATAATTGAATTCTCAAAGGTTAAATAGAGGCGTGTAAGACTTGAAAACAATAGAATTCCAAAGCGCAACTAAATTTTACGATCTAGATCTTCCCCTGGGAAAGTCTCGATTAACCCCTAACTAGATTTAGGGTGTGTTTGGAAGCTGCTAAGTTACCATAATTTCTTGTTTGAAGGGCTCATATTTGTGATGTTAAGATCGCAATGAATACTAGCTAGTGATTCTTACATTTCTCAAAGGCTATAACATCTCGGAATTGTTGGAAGTAACCGAGGAATATAGGAGTTGTGGCTCTTTTAAGGAGAGTTGAAACATCAACAATACGTGTTTCATAAGCACAAACATGTTAACCTTGGGAGTTGATGGAGTTGCTTCTAAGCACAACCAAGATATGTTACAGGTTTTAAAATTTATAGATCAATGTGCAACAAACATTTTATATCACAGATGAGAGCAAGAGTTTTCTAACCTGTGCAATAGTAACTACATGAGTAGCCATGCTTCCATATGTATGTGAAAGGTGTTTGGCAACTGCCACATCAATTGCCTCAAGTACGACCTCACCATCCTTGGTTTTTTTCCTACTAAAGTAAGTCCGAGCCAACTGCACAAAAAGTAGAGGGTCCCATCCGTAGGCACCTATTAGAGGAAGGTCAGCTGTTGCACAACGACTTGTAGGGTCCATCTTTGCATGTTTCATAGCAGCATCAACCACATCTTCGGCCATGCTGAAATTCAGAGTTAGCGCATATTATTCAAATTGGAAAACATTTTCGTAATTTACGTATTAAATCTTTCGTTTAGCTATGGTGACATAAACGTATAATTGTTCATATAAAAATCAGTTTCAACAACCAGAATAAACAAAAATGATCTCATCCTGATCCTAAGGCGAAAGTTGAATGCAAAGAACTTTAGCCATATGCCTTCTACGCGAGACAGATGTCTGCTGTAACATCTTTCACCTCCAGGCAGCATATGCATATTTTAATTTGTTTAGTTATGTTATTTGGTCATTTCCTCAAGTTTTGGGATTGCTTTCTAAGTAAATAATTAGGATTATAATAAAGGCCAACGCCCACAATTATTAGTATGTGTGTGTGTGTTTCTATCTACCGTTTTTTTGAAGATTTGTGAGACAAAAGAACTTTTTTTTGTTTTCTACTTTTCTGAAGTATTTATAAATAAAACCTTAATCTTGCAATTGCAATACTTGATTGTTCCATTGTGCTGTTTTTCGCTTGCGTTTGCCACTTAAAAACTCAAGCACACTCTTGCGGTAAGTCGTACTTGAAACAAGACTTACTTGCCAAGGATAATCTGTAACAGGCAGGTATGCCCATTCAATCATGTGGTTTGCAGATGTGCATGCTTCTGATTGTAAGATTAAAACATTAAGTTGTGTATCAATGATGAAAACTAAAAACATATAATGGTCATTTCCATTCAAATATACTGAATGTAACAAGAATTTTACACACCTAAATCTTCCAGCTAGTTTCCCCAAAATGAAATAAAATAAGTCAAAGAAGTTGTGAGCAAACCAAAATTTAAGGTTGCCATTAAAACCTGGAGAAGCAAAACAAGAAATGCACCCAAGATGAAGAATTCTACATTGAGGTAGGAGCTCATATGAAGCATTAGACAAGCAATGAAAGAAATGATTATATGCAATACCTGTGCTGGAATCCATGTCACATGACCAATTGCATCCATAGCAGCCTGGCGGAACCCTTCCACAGAAGCAAACCACTCAACATCATTTATATTCAAAGTATTTATGAAGAACCCAAAGAGTTCTAATGTCCTACCAGTTCTCTTAATAAACCGCATGCGACTCTCCTTGCTATGTAGCCTCTGAGGTATGCCGGTTCCTTGACACTTTTTTTAGCTACAACAAGAATGGAATGAAACGGTCCATTATTCATATGAAATGAAACAGTGCATTATTCATATGAAACAGTGCATTATTCAAATGAAATGAAACAGTGCATTATTCAAGTTGGAACCATGGTCCAAAACTCCTCCAATTCAACCTGTGACCATTTTCGCCTCCTGTTCATCTCACTGACAAGTAGACCACATCTAAAATATTCCTAAAACCAGGTAATCAATCAATTCTTACCAATGATATCATTACTGAATTGGGTCACATTCTCTTACTTATGTTGTTAATGGCAAAAGAACCATCAGGACCAGCTCTAGTCCAAAATTGGTAACCCTGTGAAACAAATGGCAGGATAACAACAATGATAATTTTGAGATAATAAACATGATGAAGAAATGTGGAAAGCCTAAATTTAGAGAAAGTATAGAGTGAACAAGAAAGAAGAGATACAATGCTGATACTAGTTAGAAGTTCCATGCACAAAGCGTGTTTTTTTCAATAATTACTTCATCCAAACATCCATTTGATACAATTTTAGTTATAAACATCCATATTACAAACAAATGATCACCACCACAGCAACAAAGAATTGACTCTAATTTCAATGACAAAAGCACATAACAAAAATAAGGATGGTGATCACCACCACCTCCATTGTTATTGGCCTTTGATGACCCTATAATTAATACATAGGATCTAGTGTGTCAGAGTACTAATCAGAATTCCCTTAATCTCTTATGAACAAGTACAAAATAGATTCTTTTATTGTATTAAAAAGGGTAACCCACAAATCCAAAACCCCATCCGGTGTTTTTGAGTCAAGCTGGAGCTTTTGATGTTCTAACACAAAACTAAAGCAGATTATTAATTAAGGGACTTGGTGTGAAAGATTCTGAAACTTAAGGAACATGTTCAAGAAATGACATAATGGGTATTGTTTGGATTCCAAGAGGAAGAAGATCCCAGTTCAATTTGAGATAAAAACTGACAATTTTGAGGTCCTAAAACACCATTAACACACACATAATTACAACAAAGTTTAGTTTTTAAATGGATTTCTATTTGAGTACAAGATCCAATAAAATTATACCAAAACCCCATTGCCTCATATAGATATTAACACAAAAACACAGAATCTAAGCAAAATAAGAAAAACCCATCAACAAAAACTGAAACTTAAGAGACTCCATTAAAAGAAAAGATCAATTATTGCAAAAAAAATATATTGTTCGAGTAACTGGAGTTGAGGAAGTTAAAGTTGTTGAGCTTCTATGGTTCACTTGAGCTGATTTGAAGAAACAACAATTACCCATACTTGCTTCTATGGTTCACTTGAGCTGATTTGAAGAAACAACAATTGTATTAAAAAAAACATCATGGAAGAATGAATGAATGAATGAATGAATGAATGAAATGATGATAGGAACCCCAAAAATATAAAAAACAAAAGGTAAAATAAATTAAAGACACCAGGTTTGAACACAGACATTGTAACACCTATACACTGTGATGTCCTCTGACCAAATGTGTCTATGGACTTCCTGTGAACTAGTTGTTTCTGTCCCACCACCTTCCTTCCTGACCCTCTCTTCTTTGTTGTCTCCATAGCCACCACACATTCATTTCCTCCTCCTCCAGTTGGGGAAATTTGTTGGGGTGGGGGTGCTGTAATACAACTTGATTGAGATCCAGGACTCATTGACAAGCTAAGTGACTGCAAATCTCCATACCCCATTGCACAGACTGACCCAGAACCTCCTCCTTCATCACCACCCACCGTGAACCCCCCATCCAACTTTTGCTCCATTTCTTGACAATAATTCCTTGAAACCCAGTTCCTAAAACCTCCTACCCCATCTTCAGACACTTGAGGGAGTGAGGGATTGCAAGCAACAAAATGGTTTTCCTTGGCGGTGTTGTGGTTATCTAGTTGTGCTTGGTACATTTCATGGTTGGTGAGAGTTGAGAAATAAGGGTGGTGGTGGTGGTGGTGGTGGTGTTGGACCTTAATCTGATAATGTGCAAGACAATTTTTTGTGTAAATGGAAACAACTCTCACCAATTCAAAGAAGCAAATAACTAAGTGGAACTGAAACATCTTACCTGGAAGGAGATCTGAACCAATCTGAGAGCAGGGCGAGAACCTCTTCTCCTCGCTGGAACCCCTCCTCTTCGCTGGATCTGAGATCAGGGCAGAGAGCTCCTCGCTGGATCTGAGATCAGGGCAGAGAGCTCCTCGCTGGATCTGAAGCTCTCGCTGGATCTGAGAATCTGCTTCGGTTCTTCATCTTCTTCTTTAGTTCGTCCTTCTTCTCCTCTGCGCCAAACCTCTCTCTGATTTAGGTCGAAATTTTTTTTGCAATGACCGCGCAAACAGATCTAGGTCGAAATACCAAAAAAAAATTCGCCAATTTTTCGCCAAATTTTTTCCCCAATTTTTTTCGCCAGAGCGCGAAATCACTCTCCCCCCATTTTCGCCAGAGCGCGAAATCACTCTCCAAATCTCTCACACGCAGGAGCGCGGCACGTGCAAAACGATTTAATTTAGCAACGGCTTTTGGCCGTTGCACAATATAGCAACGGTTTTTGGCCGTGGCTAATGCACCCACGGTTTAGAGCCGTGGCTAACTATTTTTTAGCCACGGTTTTAGGCCGTTGGCCACACTATCCACGATTTATAGCCGTGGCAAATAAACCAACGGCTTAGAGCCGTGGCCACCTCCCCGTAGCTAAACAAGCATTTTGGTGTAGTGAACCATTGATCAGGGTCAACTCAATGTTGAAAAGGGTGACCAACTCTCTGAGGGTTTTTCCCTGCTTCTGCTTGAGATTTAGCAGGTAGTGAGACATTTTTCAGACTTGCTATCTTCCCATTAATCTTGTAATAAATGCCTTCGCTAAAAATTGGAATGAATCGATAGACCTTGGCTAAAAAGTGTGGAACCAGGTCAGCATAACCTTCTTCAAGCTGGTGGGAAAATTTTGGCACATGATGGGATCTGAACTTTTTTTAAGCACCATCACGTGATGGAAATGGCGCAGATGGCCTGACGGATCTGATGTTCCATCATAGAATTCGAGCTTTGGTGGGACAAACTTTTTTGGAAGTGGGGCGCTCATGATATCCTCTGTAAAACGGAGGGATGGTGAGGTCGTACAAAACGTCCAGATTGATCAGCTTCAATCGGAGCAGTTTCTTAACCGTGGTATGGTTTGTTTTTCCAGTGTGGTCTCCGTGATCTCCGTCGCCCCTTAGGCTCTCATGTCGGCTAGTTTTTTAATCCTCCTTGGGGAGGTTTTCACTCTCCTAAATGTGTTCTTCGGCATCTTCTTTGGTAAGGGATCTTCATCGCCTTCATGCGACTGCTGTCGATCCTTAACGAGTCTCTCCACCACCTGGGCCAAATGATCCTATGAAGGAAAATCAAGTCTATCTAAGGATCAGTCGTGGTTGCCTCAGCAGCTGGGCCAAGCGACTAGTCTGCCACCTCGGTTGGATTGATTTGACCTTATGGGGGCTTCCCTGGCTGGAAAGTTATCTGGTTTTGCATTTTTTGAGTACTCAAGATTTGGTGTTGTAGACCATTTCTTGATGCTCTGCTTAGCTTGGAAAGAACTTTGTATGTTCGTTTCAGGGAAAACTTATTGTTGTCTTCCCACAGACGACACCAAACTGATGCATCCTTATTTGTCCTCACTGATCCCAATAATATCAAACCAGCAAAAAATGAGCAGCGATTAAGCCAAGGACCACCGTTGTAGTGGCCGAAGGCACTCCGATGTTTAAGACAAGTATTGGTTCGAGAAAGACTTTATGTAAATTGTAATGTGTATGCGTATACCTTTCTTCTTCCTTTCACTAACTCTGATAGCGAGTGATCCCTCCCCATCTGTCCCTGCGATCGAGAGAGTGTTGGAGGGAGAAGATCTCGCATAAGATCTTACCTGTGCATGACTAAGTTCTTCAGCACTTGGTTTGTTTTAGGACCCAATGCTTGATTGGGCTAGAGTTGATTTCGTGCAAGCGGATCTCAAGCCTGTGACAACTCTGATATTCATTATTTGGGCCTTAATGTTCTGGGCCAAGCTCTAAGACTTGTGCCTCTGGGGCTGGCATGTCTTAGACTTGGGCGCCTGACTTATGGGCTAAACATTAGGCACATGGGTCCGCTTGGGACTGCGGTGAAGCCATGTACGTGCTAGGGTTAGTCCATGCCACATGTATGGCGGTGATTGAGTGACTGCTTGATGTCTAATAAATTACCAAGTTTATTTTCATTTTATTTTATTTATTTAGTTACACATTAAAATAACTATTAATTTATATTTTGTTGCCACCACCACCCATAACCACTGTCACGACTACTACCCTTACAACCACTTTCAACACATAGCATAATCATCACCTCACAACCACCACCATTGCCACATTGCTACAACTACCATGGCATTAGCATAACGACCAACACTCATAGCAAAATCACTACCCGCTCCACATTCACTGAATACACTACATCATAAACGATGCATCCAAAAATCGTCCTCCTGTGAGTTTGACCTACAAAACAATCGTTAGACTTCCAAGGACCACATTTTTGGTGGCCGAAGGCACTCCGCTTAAGTCAGTAACTCTGTTGGAAGAAGGAAGTAAATATGGACAAAACTCAGTTAAGTTGCATACCTGTGTCGAATGTTCTGTTTACCTTTTATAGTGGTCACAGTTAACTCTTTGTGTGACTTAAACATGTGAGGCACAATGAAATGAGATGTTTCTTATAACAGTCTCCTCATTAATGGATATGCATTCGTGGAGGCGTAACTCCTTCCACGGTTCTTTTTTGGTGCAATGTTCCTCGTCTTTATGAGAGAAATTGTATCAGGCCTGGACTCGGGCTCTGATTCGTTTGGGCCAGGATTCGGGCCCTGTTTATGTTTCCTCATTGGTGGGCCTCTATAATTGGCTTTATTTTTCCTCAGCTTTATGAGTTGGCCTAATAGATTGGGCATTGTATTCTCGTGATGGGTCTCTATGCCACGTGTACGGTCGTGATGATTGGTCTATTTTGATGTATCATCAGCTACTTCTCCCTTAGTTAGTGGGTATGTTCATGTATCCACTACTTGTGTGGTGGTTTTGTTTTCGATTTCAACATTATGCCACATTTAATGCTTTTGCTATTTGTTGTTGTTGTCTCTCTGACGTTCCATCCGCCTATTCGTTTTGGCGAGATTTTTGGGATCTTGTGCGGATGTCATATCTAGCATAACCTCCCAAGAGCGGTTTTTCACTACTCATCCTTATAAAAGGATAAAGTCTGAGTGCGACTCTCTTCCTTTTGCTCCTCCTCATTTTCTAGTTTTTTATTGCTTGAGTTTGTTCTGTAAACATGTCTAACTCTCGGGTTTTGAGTAGCGATGCTCTTGATGCATGTGAGGCTTTCTTTTTGCCTAAGCAGGCAACGCGCGCAACTCTGGACAACATTCGTCACAATTATTCGTTGTCGGCTGATCTAGAGATCATCCTTCCCGTGGAAGGCAACATTTTTTGTCGTTCAAAACGCCAGTACATTGCTTTGTACCCTGGTCTGTTCCACTCTTGTCTCAGGCTTTCGGCTCCTACAATCATCTGGGAGTATTTGGATCTAGTTGGTATAGTTCTAGCCCAACTCATCCCTAATGGTTGGAAAGTGATTATTTCGACCTTAGCAAGGGCTGTCTCGGTTTGTATTCCTATGAATGCCAGGGTTCTACACTCTTTGGTGGGATTTTGTCGTGAACCCCAATCGCACTTGTTGCCTATGTTCTCCTTCTTTTTTTAAGGACCTGCGATAAGAGAATGGGAGTTGGTCGAGGTCTTGGTTCTACGCATCACTTTAGGCTTCGCAGAAATCAGATGTTGTGATCATTCTGGGAGCCTAAGAAAGTCGAGTTGTCGATGTCTTTGGAAAAGTAGGAGTTCTGCAATCGCTTTTGTGATCTTCCCCGGGTCTTGGTGTAAGATTTTTTCACTATGGATGCCATTATCGGTAATGGCTTATATTCATCAGGTGGAGTGGACCGCGCTTTGAAAGTGAAGGTCGCGCGTGTTGGTGATGCAGACGTCGGCCAACAAGAGGGTTCTGCTGACGAGCACGTTGGTCATGCTGTTTCGGTCATTACCCGAGGTTCTGGGGGTGCTAGTTCGATTGTGAGGAAACAAAAAGTTCCTAGGCATGCCAGCCTTTCCAAGTTGTTGGCCATCAGTTCCGGCCATGTGTTAAAGAAGAAGAAACTTGCTTTAAAAGTTCTTTACGCTGCTAGGGCTCCCCCTGGCCTTGCTTCTCTCCAAAAGGGAGGTCGTGGTTCAGAGGATGATTCTTGTATTTCGAAGGACGATGTGGTGAACCAAGTTCTCGAAATGAGTAAGAAAGAAGTCTTCCGCCCTCTAGACGACCGTGAGAAAGATATTGTTGCCTCTTACGGTTTGCCCGCCTCTACCGGCTTGTTTATCAATGATTCGTGCATTGTTGTGAATAAAATGCTTCAGCTTGGTATTTGGCAGTCGAAGAATCCGGGGAGTACCAAAAACTTGGATGACTACGAGTATGATTCGTCAGTGAAGGATCGAGTTGTTGCTCGAGCTCGAGATTTTAAGCTCATTGTCTCTTCTGTCATGGCTGGGACCTTGGGATCACCTGCTATTCTTTTTGCGTCTCATCCTGCTCCTCGTCTTGTTGTCCTCGTGGAGACTTTCTGGCCTTCCAAGGTTGATGTATAGGATAGCACTCGCAACCTCACTGGCGGCAGTCACGGGTGGTTGGCTACTAGGGCTCTTGTGCCTGTACGACAACCACGTCGTCATATTGAAATTGGTCTCCAACATCTTATGGAGGCGGTGACACATCTTACTTATGCGATCGTGATGGGGTCGTATTGTAAGCCGTCCCGTGACTAGGCTGCGCACATCGAGAGAAAATTATCAAAATATGTTCTGGTCCTTTCTCATGTTCTCCGTCGATTGGATTTGTTGAAGGCACAGTGCATAGAGCATGAGAAGGCTGCGGATTCTGCATGGGTGTCGTTGAGGGAACTCGAGGCTACACATGATGCGTATGCTTCTGACCTTGAGACATCCGAGGTGGAATTGGGCAATTTGCGATCCCGTCTGGATGTTGCTTAAAAGGAGTTTTCCGATCGAAAGGCTGAACATGACGAGGCTGTTCATTCTGCCGATGAATGTTCTGCCAAGCTCAAGGGTTCTATTATTCGCAATACTCAGCTGAATTTCTGAGTTTGTAAGACCAAATCAGCGGTCTCTGTTAAACTTGCGGGTGTTGACAGTGAGTTAGCATAAACCCGAGGTGAGTTGTCAACTGTTACTGAAAAGCTAAAGGTGGCGGAGGCCACAGATTGCAAGAGAGTGGTCGAGAGTCGCCACGATTTCCTAAATTTTCTAGAGACGCAAGGTTTGGACATGACCCCATACCTTTGCTTTGCTGAGTAGGAATTGGATGATGTCGTGGAAGTTGTTCCTGATTCACTAGGTGATTCGGATGTCGAGGAGCCTTCCGATCCTATGCTACCTGGAAATACTACCCACGACGTTGATTATACTTCTTAGTTGTTGTTTGCTTCTTCTTTTCTGTAATATCCTTTTTTAGAAGATAAAGGGAAATTTTTTATTTCACATTTTGTGCCCCGTATGTCTAGCTTGTTAGCTTTTATTTACGACATTTTTGGGAGACTTCTTACTTGTTCGTCCAGATTTTTATGAATGGCTTTGATGCTCGACGTTCTAGTCGTATAGCAGCTCTAGTTTATGGAATCATGTTTCACATTCAAATTACGATGTCGCACATTACAGTCAAGGTAAAAGTCCGACTCTTGTGTCCTAATACTTTATTTCTAGGTGGTTCATCAGGCCAAAAGTTATTGTTTTATGTTTGACTAGTTTGTCCAATACATGTATTTTTTTGCTCGATACTCTAACCGTGCTGAGTATTTTCCCGAGTTTGTTTTTTTAATCCGACTATTTTGTCTCGATTAAATTCATGTGGTTTCGAAATTGAGAGCACAAAACTTTATTGTAATATCTTTTCAAGTGCTCTACATTCCATGGCCGAGGTATCATTTCGCCTTTTTTGTTTTCCAACAAGTATGTTCATGGCCTGTTGATTTTTGTTACCCGACATGGCCCTTCCCAGTTCGAGTTCAGCTTACCCGCGCCGTTCCCAGTTCGGGTTCAGCTTGCCCGCACCGGGCACTTTCGTGTTGAGTTGGATTTTCCATAACACCCAATCTCCAACATTGAAAGTTTAGATTCACACCTTCTTGTTGTAATACCCTGCCATGCGCTGTTGGTAAGCCGATGTTTTAATGGAGGTTGTTTCTCGCTTTTATTTCTAGAAGATCTAGCCCAACTCTTAATGCTTCGACATTATCCTCAGCGCGAAACTTTTTGATTCGGAATGTTGGCATTTCGATCTCCACGAGTATCATTGCTTCTAACCCGTACGCGATGGAGAATTGTGTTTCTCGTGTCAGAGTTCGTCTTGTTGTTTTGTATGCCCAAAGGACGCCAGGTAACTCAAATGTCCATAGCCTTTTTGCTGCCTCTAGTCTTCTTTTGATTGCTTCTAAGATTGTCCTGTTAGTGACCTCGGCTTGTCTGTTTGCTTGCGGATGAGCTGGCGAGGAGAAATGTTGCTGGATATTTAGATTCAAGCATAAATCCCTAACTTTCTTGCCTTCAAATTGACTCCCATTGTCCGTGACGATTACTCTTGGGATCCCGAATCTGCATATGATGTTTCTCCAAAGAAATTTTTCAACTTGTGTTTCCTCTATTTTTGTGAGGGGCTATATTTCTACCCATTTGGTGAAGTAGTCTACTGCGACAAGGAGAAATTTCTTCTTATCGACGTTGGGAGTGGTACTGCGATGTCCATTCCCCATTCTGAAAATGGCTAGGGGCTGCTCATTGTGATCAGATTTTGTCCCGGCATGTGGGTGCATCGTTGGCACTTGTCGCATTTGCGAACTAGCTTTTGAGCATCTGTTTGCATCGTTGGCCAATAATAACCTAATGTGAGAGCTTTGTGGGCCAATGTTCTCCCCTGGATAATTTTTGCATGTGTCGTGTTGTATTTCCTATAGGACGTATTCCGAGTCTCCTGGTGCAAGGCACCTCAGTAATGGGCTTGTGGCAGATCTTCTATACAATTTTTCATTGATAATTTTGTATCTTGCTGCCCAATTTCGTAGTTTGTTGGCTTCCATCTTATCTATTGGGAGTTCTCCATTTAATATATATGCTAGGATTGGAGTTGTCTAGTTTGCTTCTCGGTTTACGACGCATGCTTCTTCCGATTGGTTTTTGAGTATGAAGATTCCTTGTGTCATGACGAGTGGGTTGTCATTACCCTTTTTGTTGAAACTTCCTTTGCTAGTTCGTCGGCTCTTTTGTTCTCTGCTCGTGCGCATTGTTGAATGGTAGCATTTAAGAATCCTTTTATTAGTTCTGTGGTTTTCTGGTGGTAGGCTTTCATTTGGGTATCTTTTAGTTGATTGACCACCAGCTTGGAATCAGTAAAGGCACTAATGTATTTTATTCCCAAGTGTTTTGCTAACTATAGCCCTGCTATCACAGCTTCGTATTCAGCTTCATTATTGGAGGCTCTAAAACTGAAAAAAAAAATTTGAAAGGCAAGCGGGGGGGTTTGTATGGGCTCCCCGGACCACTAAAATAAATAAATAAAATAAGGAGAGGTTTGTTATACAATGCATTCCGAGTTATACAATACAAGTCCAGCTCCGCTTCCTACCTCGTTGGACACCCCATCATAGTGGAGGATCCATCCTTTGTGGATTGGTTCGGCTGTTCTATTATGCTTTCCTTATCCTCATGTTGGTTGTTGTTTCTTGTGAACTTGGCGATGAAATCTGCTAATGCCTGAGCTTTGATAGTTGTTTTGGTGGCATAGCTGATGTCAAATTGTGCAAGCTCTATTGCCCACTTTACCATTATTCCCGACAAATCAAGTTTGTGTTACATTGACCGAAGTGGCTATTCGATCATAACTATGATTGGGTGTGCTTGGAAGTATGCAATTTTCTTGATGACGCGATTAGAACGAGCGTTAATTTCTCTAGGGTCGGATAGTTTATTTCTGCATCTACGAGTGTTTTGTTGATGTAGTACATTGGTTTTTGCATGCCCTTTTCTTCTCGTATTAGTACCTAACTCACCCCATGGTTGGACACAGATAGATACAGATACATTGCATCTCATGTGTTCGATTTTGTTAGTAGCTTTGTACTTCCTATGTATGTCTTAAGGCTTTGAAAGGCTTTCTCGCATTCATCATTCCACTCGAATGTCTTGTTCCTCTTCAAGATCTTGAAGAAAGGTAGAGACTTGTCTGATGATCTGGAGATAAATCTGTTCAAAGTTGTTATTATCCCGTTAAGACTTTGAACACCTTTTATGTTTGTCGGTGACTGCATGTTGATAAGCTCTTGTATCTACTTTGTATCAGCTTCAATTCCTCGTTGGTTGACCATGTAGCCGAGGAACTTCCCTGACTCCACTCCAAAGGTGCATTTCTTCGGGTTTAATTTCATCTTGTACTTTCGTAGCTGGGAGAAAGCATGTTCAAGATCCGCGTCGTGGTCCGTTCTGTGTGAGCTTTTAACAAGCATTTCGTCGATGTAAATCTCCATTGTTTTGCCGATCTAATCTTTGAACATCCTGTTCATTAACCGTTGATACGTTGCTCCCGCGTTCTTTAATCCGAATGGCATTACTCGATAACAGTATGTACCCATTTCCGTTATGGAAGAGGTTGTTTCTTGGTCAGGAGGGTACATTTATATCTAATTATACCCGAAGTACGCATCTATGAAACTCAACATTTTGTGTCTGGGAGTTGCATCCACTATTTGATTTATTCGTGGAAGTGGAAAGATGTCTTTGAGGCAGGCTTTATTTAGGTCGGTGTAGTTCATGCACATGTTCCATTTTCTGTTCTTCTTCTTACTAGTTCCGTGTTCACCAACCAATCCGTGTAGTTAGCTTCTCTTATCATTCCTGCGTTGAGTAGTCAGTGCACTTATTCGTTTATTGCTTGATTACGCTCTAGGGCCACCGGTCTTCTTTTTTGTCGAACCAATTTCTTATTTGGATCAACTTGCAATTTGTGGTAGATGATGGATGGGTCTATTCACACCATGTCCTTTATCGTCCATGCAAAAACATCTTGGTTATTTTTCAACAGCTGGATCAGTTCCTTGGCGAGTTCAAGGTGAATCTTTGTGCCAATTTGAATTGCCTTTTCTGCTTCATTGTCTAAGTAGACCTCGACCGTTTCTTCTTCTGGTTGTCTGTTGTTTCTTATGTTGGATGATTTCTTCTCGAAAGTTGTTGCCATTCAGGTCTCGGATGATTTTGTCTACCATTACGGTTACGTGGTTAGTCTGGGCTATAAGCATCTCTACTCGGGGATCCAAGGGGATTCCCCAAGATGTTAAAGACGTTTGAACCGTTACCTGTTGGAGCTATTTTCCAGCAGGTATGGTTGTTTCCAGCATGTCGTATCTTTCATCGCCAGATTAAAGATTTGTGGAGTATTCCATTGATCTTCTATCAGGTTAATGAGTTTTATTACAGTGAATCTTATTTTTAAATGAAACTCGTCGTTCCCCACGGACGACGCCAAACTGATGCCTCCAAAAATCGTCCTCATGTGAGTTTGACCTGCAAAACAATCGTTAGACTACCAAGGACCACCTTTTTCGTGGCTGAAGGCACTCCGATGCTTAAGTCAGTAACTTTGTTGGAAAAAGGAAGTAAATTTGGACAAAACTCAGTTAAAGTTGCATACCTGTGTCGAATGTTCTCTTTACCTTTTATAATGATCCTGGTTAACTCACTGCGAGACTTAAGCATGTGAGGCGCAACAGAAGGAGATGTTTCTTGTAACAGTCTCCTCCTTAATGGATATGCGTTCGTGGATGTGTAACTCCGTCCACGGATTTTTTTTGGTGCAACGTTCATCTTCTTTATGATAGAACTCGTGTCGGACCTGGATTCGGGCCATGTTTACGTCTCCTTATTGGTGGGCCTCATCTTGGCCTCTGTAATTGGCTTTATTCTTCCTGGGCTTTATGAGCTTGCCCAATAAATTAGGCGTTGTATTTTCGTGATGAGTCTCTATGCCACGTGTACGGCCATGATGATCGGTCTGTTTTGATGTATCATCAATAACCATTTTCACAACTATAACCACCAATACCTTCAGACTCATCACAACCGCCATAGCATAATTATCACGAACACCTTCATAGCCATTGCGACCACCTCCACCAGCACCACCGACAACACCTTCACAAATCACAACCAATGCCATAACCACCATAGCATAATTCCCACCACCACCGCAACCCCTATAGTCATAGCAATTGCCACCACGATACCAAAATCACAACCACTTTTTATGCCACTCACAACCACACACCACCACAACCATCACTATCATTACCACCACCAATAACCACCGCCATCATCGCCACCACCACCAACAACCACCACCATATGACACCACAACCATTAACCATCATCTCCCTCACCCACAACCATATCCACAATCACTAGCACCACAACTATGATACCAGGTTCAATAAGGAATCTCGAAGCCAAATACTAAATATTCA
Organism: Berberis vulgaris; assembly: GCA_963556465.1. Classification (NCBI taxonomy): domain Eukaryota; kingdom Viridiplantae; phylum Streptophyta; class Magnoliopsida; order Ranunculales; family Berberidaceae; genus Berberis; species Berberis vulgaris. The sequence goes on along the minus strand of OY747127.1, from coordinate 62,502,404 downwards.
ACCACAACCATCGTTGTCATCACTGCTATCAACAACCACAATCATCCGTCGTCACCAACACCAATAACAATCACCACCATACCAATGATACCACAAGATCCACAACCACATCCATTCCCATCATCTCCACCTCATACAACCATATCCACTGTCATCATCACACCATTAGCACCAACGAGATGGTGTAAGGTTCAACAAGGAATTTCTAAGCCAATTACTAAGTATAACCCAAATCAAGTTTCCTAACTTTAAATTGCCCATTCATAAATTACAGTCCCACATCACATAAAAGTCTAGTTTCAAGTTACTTAGCCAAAACTCAAATTTCATATTACAAACATAGTCCCACATCAATCAAGTTTCATGGTATTTAGCCAACACGCAAATTTCATGTTACATAATCCCATGTAACCTAAAAGTCAACCATTGTGTGTTTTACTATTATAAAATTAGCCTAGACACTTAAAGTTTTCTAGGGCTCATAGCCAATTAAGCCTCATTGGGCTAGCAAAATGGATGGGCCTTTGCTATAATTGGCGGACGGGCTTGTGTGCTATTGCCAAAATGGTTCTTTAATTTAAGCCCAACTAAGGCTCTTTTGGGGCAGGGATCTTCAATCCAATATAAGCCTGTGGGGTATAAACGAAGCAGGGTGGGGGTTCATGATCCATGGTAGGGTGGGGGCGGATTTTGTAAAAAAAAAAAAAATATATATATATATATATATATATATATATATATATATATATATATATATATGGTTAAGTGGGGCGAATGCGAAGATAGTTTTTTCTTGGTGGACCGAGGACGAATATGGAAAAATCCTCCCCAACCTTGTTGCCATCCCTATCAACACACTATATAATATCAAAAGATGTGTACAAATAGAATGAGTATAAAACAAGTTACCTAGCCAAGTAATTGATGGAAATAGCCTCATGAACTCCTTCCTAAAAATCCCTCAGTACCTTTGCCCTAGATACAATTAATTTACAGTTATATTTTGGTTAAAGAAAGGATGATTGAATAAATATTATAGTTTGGCAACATACTTGATAGATGGCAGCAAACTACCTAGTAAGTTTCAAACACAAAATTACAAGCTATGTTGATGCATATTGTCAAGGGGAGTTATCCTAGTTGAGAGTAGAATTAGGTATGGGGAATTTAGTGTAAGTGTGCTTTCTATTGCTATCCTCAACTCAAAACATTTTGACACTTGTTCATTGAAAGATTGAAAGTGCCATTTTTTTTGGAAGGACGAACAAGATTTTTATTGGATCCCAAAACCATTACATGCCTACGGCGTAGTTTTACCCTGAACTTGTGATACCATCTACTACAAGTCTACTAGTTGAACAAGTACCATGTTGGCAAGAATAAATTGGCATTGCACAGTTAGTTTGGGTCATTTTAAATTTTAACAAGCTTTTTAACAATCACACATGATGGCAGTGGAACTCTTCAAATTGTTGATTCACTTGCTGCGAAAAGCTTCTTCGAATACCCATCTTGGTGTGGGATTTGTGGTTGTGAGTTGTGCAAAACTAATTGAGATGGCTAGAGTTGTCTTATCCCAAACACTCATGTGGATGCAAATTTCCACCGGATCGCGTGTTGATCGTGCAGAGTAATCTGCATAAGATAGAGATTAAATCTTGACACAGTGTGGTGTTTGCCAATGGGAATCCGATGCTAAAGTAAGAGCAATGCCTTTAGAAAAAACAATTATTTCTTTGTATTTGAATAGAGAATTGTGAATCAAGAAAGAGTTACCTCCAAATGGCTTTGTGTTTGGCTATTTATAGAGGCAAAATGAGTAAACTGCTTGCAGATGAGTGAGACACGTGGCAGATGAGTGATTCATCTGCTTGCAAGCGGTTGTAACTTCTCTTAGGTAGTTGTAATTTCTCTCAAGTAATTGTAACTTTCATAGATAGTTGTAACTTTCATAGATAGTTGTAACCTCCCATTGGCGGTTATAACTTCCTGTTTGAAGACACCTCTCTTGCAAGCTTGTGTGCTCAGCTGAACATGGTGGTCAACGTTGAACACTACTCCTTTGATGAGAAAAGAGTGTTCTGCTGAGCTGTCTTGGGCCTGAACACTACTCCTTTGATGAGAAAAGAGTGTTATGCTGAGCTGTCTTGTGCCCAGACTTTGGCTGCATTGGGCCCAAATTTGGGTTTTCTCTATTTGTAACTCGGGGGTAATTTTTGGGTTTTTCGGGAACATCCCAAATCTTTGGACTTTGTTATCCTATTGGGCTAAGGATTATTTTTGGCTTTCACAAATTCCCCTCATCTCCTTTGTTTTTGAGCTGACCGTTTTATTTTTTCTTCTTACTTAAAAGCATAAAAGTCTTATTTTCACTGAGGAGCCCCGCCAAATATAGAAGTAGAATGCCTCTAATCTTGCTGACTTATTTGTCTCTATTGATACAAGTAAGGGATTTGCATGTAGAAGCTTCTGTTGTTGTTGAAAGGTAGTCCGCTGAAGACAAAATGATCTGCATGTAGAGGATTTTGTTGCAGATGATGTGATCTACCGGATAAGTCATACATAGTCATTTCATGGGCTCTTAGACTTTGTCCAAATAGAGAATCATCCTTAGGTGAATAAAACAAGTTCTGCTTCGGCATCCTGGTGATTTGATGATCAAACCACATATAAATATAAAATATTTTGGGTTGACCTGCCCATGTTTCAGCATGAGTTGAGGAGCCTTCATTTATTGAAAGACGCAATACTAATTTGTTGGTTGACTTTGTTTCCCCGGTTGAGGAGGGAATGGATTTTGCTAAAGCTTGAACCTTTAAATTTGTCATCGGTCAGTGGATCAAGTCGTATTGGCTCAACTCTATCGCCCATTTCATGAGTTTTTGACAAGCATCCGGGAGGAAGTTGTGCCCCCAACTCTTCACTGATGAGAACTGAGCTAACTGCTACATTTGAAACTACCAAGTAGATGTATAAGTCCTCTCCTGGATTTGTTTGTTGATCTACTCCAGAATCGATCCAACGTTGTTGCTTTACTAGTGAAACTTTGAATTTCCTTTGGAGTTGATGGTGACTTCATATCAAGTAGTGGTCATATTTGCTTTTATGATCCCCAAACTTTGTGTATGTTTGTTTATCAGCGACTTAGAAATATTTGCATTAAGGACACAAAAGCTTGATTGGTCTCTTTCATGAGTTTCCAATATGCTTAAGTCAGAATTTAAGCACAACTTGAGAAAGTTAATCATGGATTCAAATCTATTTATCTTGGAAATTGCATGGAAATACTGTGTGATCTGCTGACCACTTGACAAAACTTAAAGAGATTTAAGTAGTCCTGAGTAAGATGCTTCTATGCTCAGTGATTGATTAATCGAATTACCCACTCATGGAGAGTGACATCCTCTATTGAGGCATTTGGCTTGTGTGGTCTGCTGACCACTTGACTAAACTTAAACGGATTTAAGTAGTCCCGAGTAAGATGTTTTTATGCATTGAATTACCCACTCACTGAGTGTCATCCTCTACTGAGGCATTTTGCTTGCGTGATCTGTTGACCACTTGACTAAACTTTAACGGATTTAAGTAGTCTCGAGTAAGATGCTTTTATGCATTAAATTACCCATTCAGGGAGCGTGCCATCTTCTACTGAGGTGTGATCCTGTACTGAGGCATTTTGCTTGTGTGGTCTGCTGACCACTTGACTAAACTTAAACGGATTTAAGTAGTCTTGATTGAGATGCTTTTATGCATTGAAGTACCCACTCACGTTGAGTGTCATCCTCTACTAAGGTGTACATAAATTTTTGCAAAAGGACATGTAGAATGAATTCTTGATTGTGTTTCACTATTTCAACTGAAAATGGTGTGTTATCTGCTGAGAAGCAAAATAACATATCCTCTACTGAGGTATATGTAAATATTTGTTCGGGCCTTTTTTGCAGGATCTCCTTTCATTGGTGGCGGTCTCTTCAGCCAAAGTTGGTTCTTTTTGTGGAGAATTTGATTGACTGGAATGGTGAACTCTGTGTATGTTCTACCTGATGGGGAGTCATTTGTTGAAGAGATAAAATACAATCAAGTTTTTCTTATATGTACATTGCATTTTTTTTTCTAAAAAGCTAAAAATAAAAATGCTAGAACGCCTCAACTTCAATCCACTTTGTGAAATGATCGATTGCAACAATCATCAAATTCTTCTATGCTAGAGAGCTTGATTGATCGGAACGGTGAATTATGTGTATGTTCTACTGGCTAAGGAGTCTCTTGTTGGGGACCGTGTTCTACACTTATCACCCTTGTTTTTTATCCTCTTTCTGATCTTCATTCATTAATGTAGGTTGACTATGTCTCTCAGGTATATCTGGTGCCTTAACACTATTTTTTTCGTCATCCCACAATGCATAGCGTTCTGCCATGGCGAAAATTTCAACAAGAGTTTTGTCTGGTTTCATGGTCAATTTGTCGTACTAGGTAATCTGCGAGCAGACCCTTATTGAAAGCTAAGGATGCAATTTGGTCATCACACCTATTTATGCTCGCCCTTTCTGCCTTGAATCTTTTGATGAAGTCTCAGAGAAATTCATTTGAATTTTTTTTTATGCTGAAGAGGTGGTTAGCATGCTTTTTTATGGTTTGATGGGATGAATACTCCTTTGTGAAAACAAGGGAGAGCTCCCCAAAGTTGTTGATCGACCAAGGGGTCAAAGTGTGGAACCAATCTTGAGCCACTCCTTGTAAAGTCATAGAAATTATTTTGCACATAAGTGGGTCATCATTTTTGTGAAGAGTCATGACACTTCATAAATGCTTCAAGTGTCTACCAGGATCAGAATCTCCTTTGAAATGAGTAAAGGTTGGTATGGTAAACTTTACCGGTGGAGTATCCCCTTCAATTTCATTTGTAAAAGGTGAAGTGTTTACCAAGGCCAGCTCTTTGCGTAGAGCATCATCTAGATTTTCCATGACACGTGAGTTTCTCAACTGCTAATTGATAATTTGTGCTACATCATCAGCTTTCAAGAGCCTGGGTGCATCGTGCTGTTTGGCTGCATGATAGGGCAGTCCACGCCGTTCAACGACATGGCAGTTTTAGGACAAGTTAATATCATGATCCAGATCTAATCCTCTGCATTGTTCACATCCATCGGGATTTTGTCTTCTGCGCCGAACACTCGTATTCGGCGTCATTTGTGACCCCAGCCTTGGGTGTATAGTTGCTTGGGAGCCCAACATTGATAAGACTATTGTTTGAGGCCCGAGCCTAGAAGGCACATTTGCTCATTGCCCTAATCTTGAATGAATGCTTCCTGATGGATTATTTCCCCTCAGTAGATGACTACTTCTCCTCCCATGCACATGGTCTACTGGCAGACGACGATGTGTTTTCTGCCTTGGTTGTATACTCACTAATCGCTCTACCACCCGAGTTTGGTCCTCTTAGATTTTAATCAAATTGACGATCTGACCTGCGAGATTTTCTTGTTGTTTCATTTCCATTGGGCTCGGTTGTTGGGCAGAAAATTGTGATGATCAGCCGGTGGTGATAGACCTACTACTAGTGGTTGTCAGGCCGAAAGCGGTTGAACCCATGGCGATGATGGCGGTCTGGTTCGGGCAGATGACTGTTCAACATTATTTTTGCTAATTTGGTTTCGAGTTCCCACCACATTGTGTTGAAAAGGAACTCTGAAAAGTGTCTTTGAAAGAAAATTCAAATTGATTGAACAATTTTTATTATAAATGGAAGAGAGCATGCAATGAGTTTGATTCAAGCTGTCATTGAAAGCACCAATTTGTGGATGTGAATTTCCACTGGATCACATGTTGATCACACGGAGCAATTTGCATAAGATAGAAATTAAATCTTGACACCGGTGTGGTGCCTGCCACGGGGACTACGATGCCAAAGTTAGAGTAATGCCTTTCAAAAAGCATTTATTTCTCTGTATTTGAAGAGAGAATTGTGAATCAAGAAAGAGTTACCTCCATATGGCTTTGTCTTTGGCTATTTATAAAGGCGGAATGAGTAAATTGCTGGCAGATGAGTGAAACACGTGGCAGATTAGTGAGACACGTGGCAGATGAGTGAGTCATCTGCTTGCAGGCGATTGTAACTTCTCTTAGGTAGTTGTAACTTTCGTAGATAGTTTTAACCTCCCGTTGGCGGTTGTAACTTTCTGTTTGAAGACACCTCTCCTGCAAGGTTGTGTGCTCAGCTGAGCATGGTGGTCAGCGCAAAACACTAAACCTCTACTGAGAAAAAGTGTTATGCTGAGCTGTATTGGGCCTAGACTTGGGCTGCATTTGACCCAAACTTGGGTTTTCTCTATTTGTAACTCATAGGTAATTTTCAGGCTTCTCGGGAGCAGGTCAAATCTTTGAACTTTGTTATAGTGTTGGGCTAAGAATTATTTTTTGCTCCACAACTCATATGATGATGGCAAAGCAATGATCAGGGCATTAGGTTTAGATGTCAAGCAAGCACCTATTTCCATTTCGTTAAGCTTTGTCGGATGCTCCTCTGCATAGTATATAACATGGCTGAAACAGTGGCTTTACTGGAGGTTCTTAGACTGTGTCTGGATTTGAATCTTTTGAATATTGTTATTGAAATCGACTCTTTTCTAAGAAACATATAAATCCCATCACAACTTCTTCGACCTTGTCAAGAGATTCGAAGGCTTGCGTACCAACATTTTCTACATTCATGTATTTTGGGAAGTAAATGCTTTAGGGCACACATAGCTTCATTAGTGCAACAAGAAAGGACCAACAAGTTCAAAATAGACTAGGATCATCTGATCAGCTTCTAAAATGTTGTGAGTGATAGTCTAGTCTGCTTATAACTCCTTTAGAATGTGGATTGCACCTGGAACTGGAGGTATATGCCGCATAGAGTGATACAACTTGTAGTATGCACTAGGGTGCTACAGAGTAGATAGCCTTGTTTTGATTGGCAATAACCAAAAATTAATAATCACATGACCCTGTTAATATTGAAAAATATGGATAATAATTACTGGTCCTGCCAATCATATGACATCGTCACATCGAAAATTCATTATTTGGCCTCTAAATACTGTAATTGTTCATTGCAAATTAATCAGTTGATAGTGTAATCTACAACTATTTTAATTAACCTAAATCTACAAATAAACTAAAATAAAGATAATCAAATAAATCAATTCATATTCATCATTCAACCAACTACAACCAACTCATACTCATCATTCAACCAACTAAAAGCAATGGCCTAGCTTGCAAATCAAGCATTCTAACCGTAAATATTATTGGAGCCCATTCTCCATTTATTCTATTATAGGCATACTTAGGCCAAACCCAACAACTAAACTAAATTAAATAAATTAAATCTTAATCATACTTTATATCATCTATCTAGTTTGAATAAGCTCATCTCAAGCTTAAATAGAAGAAGTCTGACGAATACAAGCAATCGATTACAAAACACAAAACGAAGTGCACATGTAGTGTACGATCTCAAAACTGGCCATAATATAAACTTGATAAAAAACAGTTGAACCAACTTAGAAATGGAGCAAGGTGACTCGAAGAACCATAATTTGTAATAAACCTATTGAGCAGACTTTCATGCATAAGCTCGTGCCACAAAATTTTGTTCATATGGATCAACATAATCTTCATCACTCATTGCATTTGCTTCTATGAGAACATCAACATCCTCTTAACTGAAAATAAGGAAGAAATTGCACAAGTCAAATGTCATACCTTTTGGAAGTCGAGTTCGTATGACGATGGGACCATATGATACTCTTGAAATCGGTGGTCGAGGTGTGGCCAATGTCGTGTCGCATAGTATCATTCTTATCTGCTGATAACTCTCCTCCACCCTTGCTTTTTATTTTTCTATGAGGTTGAGTTTTGAAGAAATCTTAAGATGGTGTGTCATTTCATTTCAATTCTCCAATCAATACAAAACCTACAAAACACTATACTACCACAAGGGTAAGTAGGGGTCGACCAAAACAAGAGAAACTTTTAATTAAGTCTAAACTAAGGACAAGATAAATATGATTTTTTTTAAAATTAGTTTAAAATCAACTACAAATTAAAAATATTTAATTTTAAGAAAAACAATCAACGGATGAAAACTCACTAGGAAACAAACTCAGCTACGGTTTCATTTAAGCTAATATAATGTTCTTCTCTTACCATTGAACCAATCGATTAATCTTATCAAATCCTATAACTTCTTCTCTACACAAATGTAAATATAAGTAGACATTCGATGAATTAACACTTAAGGCAAACACAAAGAATCCTCCTAGTCTTTTTTATGCAATATAAACCTAGATGAAAAGTGTGAGTTTCAACTTAATGTGAAACTACACAACGCAACTCTATAAAATACTTGGTTATTAGACTATCAAACAATTACTGACATAATAAATAGAAATAGAATAATACAACCATAGTTTATATTTTAAACATGATCGTTCATCTCTCCCTTGAGAGGAAAGAGAATAAGTTACCATCTTAGAGAAAGAGAAAATAATAATAATAAAATAAATCAAACATGTTTTATTAATACAAAAATGAAATTTACAAGTTTATGTTTTGCTAACAATTTATTATTCTTTCTCCCTTTAAGCTCCTCTTGATAGGAGAATAAAACCCTTATTTAGACAATTACACCAAGAGATAAATTTTCTAAAACATAAAACTCTTGAAGTCTTCTAGTTTGCATCAATCTTGTCTTGTTCTTTGAGAGTCCAACTTGTTGTGTTTGGGTAATATGATTAGTTGAGGAGAAGTTTGGCTGAATTTGATTGGAAAAGGAAACTTAGTGTTTCAAGTGAATATGGTTAATTGGCTAGAAGTCACAGTTTAAAACAGAAAAAGATATGGGACCTAGACGAGATGTTTGTGTAGAAGAGAGTTCAATATGAAATGAGAGATGATGGATAATGGGACTAATTAATATGGGTTTGGGTTTTGTGGTGCAATTCGGTCATGGGTATATGTGGTTGGACTTTATGGTCTTCAAAATTTGACTTCGATTATTTGTAAGAAGTTTCCCATAACTTCAAGTATGTTTCTGGAATCTTCTCACTATGCTTTGGGTTCCAACCTGAAAATAAAAATAAAAATATCTCTTAATATAATTACACAAAATTCACTAATTATAAAAGTATAAATTTGTAGGGTTCTCAAAACACGTTAACATGCATTTTTCATCGAGTTGCAATAATGTTGTGATATTAGATTGAAGGGCGGTTGGAAGGGGTTGGTAACTTGGAGGACACATATAGATGTTACTGAGATAAAAAGAGATCTTACCCTGGGTTGAGTTGCTTGTTTGTTTGTTGGAGATGGAGCGGACAGGTAACTCAGTTTATAAGAGAAGAGATGTTGTGTTCTTATCCTTCGTTTCTCTCGCTCACAGATGAGGGGAATAGATGTCCAAAAGGAAATCCTGAAACAAGGTTATGATGTGGAAATGTAACTTAGATGAAAAAGGCCAGCTATTACGCTATGTGCGCCTGCCAGTTCTACTCGGTGCTCCCATGAGTTTTTAATGAAAGTGACAATTGACTGCGTGAAAAGTGTACTTCACCTATAATAACACCTAAAAAAATATTAACAATATACCAAAATGAATACTAAAAAAGTATTAACAACTATTAGTTTTTCCTAACATTTGCAAGACATCTTCTTCGGGTTTTTTAATTACATATTCATACCCTCGAAATTTACTATATTCGAAAAATTTACGTTTATTCTTTACGCACTAAAAATATATTTTTTGAAATATTTATTAAAATCAGGATTTCTAAAATTAACTCGAAAAAATGAAATGACAATCCTTGTTTATAAGAAGTAAATTAGGATGTAAACCCTTATCAACCATTTCATCCTTTAATAAGAATGCATCATCAAATTCATCACATTTGCATAAAGATTAAATCAACGGGTTATAAATTTCTCTAGTGACATCATAGCAAACTGCTCCAATTCCCGCTGAGAGACTTTTAGCAGCATTAGGCTTGTTTTTTTTTTTTACAGAGTAACTGCAAGTTAATTATAGACATCCAGAGAGACGCCAACTTCTAATCTATGGAAATCAGTGACCAAATTTAAGGAAGAAAGTAATTTACCTATTTTTACATATCCTTCTACAAGCAAATGAAAAGTTAAAACTGTTCGGCAACAACAACCTTGCTTCATGCATCTTGCACTCCATGCAAATAGCCAGAAATAAGATAATTATATGTCACAATATCATAACTAACTATCTATGAACCATTCGGTGAAATAGCTAATGAGCCTCCTTTAACTTCCCGATGTTGCAAAGAGCTTTCATTAGAGCAGTATATGTACCCACATCTGTGGCACATGCCTCTTGTACATTATCTATCTTACAAATCATAATGGTGTTTTAGGTTGGAGATAGAAGACGACAGAGATTTATCCAAACATAAAGATCTAACGATCCTAAACAATTTCTCATATTTCAATTTCTTACATTCTTTCAATTTCTCTTAACCCTCACTTACACTCTTTCAACTCTCACGCTTTCAATTACTCATCTTTCAAGTATAAATTTATTCTTTTTTTTACTAAATCTATTTTGATTTGTATACATAAATTTACAGTTGGATGTTTTTAAGTATTTGTCATTATGTGCAATTTCAAATTTGTTGGGCAAATATGAAATATATTTTATATTGTTAAATGAGTTGCTTTGTAATGTAATTTATATGTTTTCTAATTGATTTCTTGGGCATTGTGAATGTGTTTATGGTTACGTAGGTACGGATGGGTTGCAATGTCATCAGGTTTACCTAAAAAATCATATCGTGCCAACGACACGGGGGACACACTACTCTATATTACAAATCACAATGGTGTTTGAGGTTAGAGATAAAAGACGACTGTAATTTACCAAAATATAAGAATCTAACGGATTACATAGAACTTAAAGCACCAAGAGATAAGTTTGTAGATAAACATATATAATTCATGGTTGAGATTTGTTTCATCTAATGGTTGGGACTTAAAATAAGCATTTATGTATTACATTCAATCAATCCCCAAAAATATTGCATGGGTTCAATTCTCATACCCAACATTTTGATATATTTTTGTTTTCAATTGTTGATGGTGGTGATTGAGCATGTAAGTATGAATGATGAAAATTTAAGGGCGATCAATATTATATTGACTTAATCAAGTTTTAACTAGTTATAATGGGGTGTAGAATAAACTTTATTTATCATGTTAAACTCTATGGGGAATTGACTATAACGAGACATTTGCTCCTGTGGCAATAATGGTAACGGTTCGTATTTTTCTTGCAATTGTTGCTATTAAAAATTGGGAGGTACATCAAATGGATGTGCATAATGCTTTCCTTCACGGTGACTTAAGTGAGGAGGTTTATATGAAGGTTCCTCCAGGTTTCAAGAATACAAATTCTAACATGGTTTGCAGGTTGAAAAAATCGTTGTATGGTCTGAAACAAGCTCCCCGATGTTGGTTTGTAAAACTGTCAACAACGTTGAAGAATTATGGATTTGTGCAATCCTATTCCGATTATTCATTATTTGGGTTGTGCAGTGGAAGAACTCAGATCAACGTGTTAGTTTATGTTGATGACTTGATTATTGCAGGGAATGATAAGGTTGCATTGACAACTTTTAAAAATTTCCTTGGCAGGTGCTTTCATATGAAGGATTTGGGCGTTTGAAATATTTCTTAGGGCTAGAGGTAGCCCGTAATCCAGAAGAAATCTTTCTTTGCCAAAGAAAATACACACTCGAGATAATTTCTGAAACGGGTTTATTGGGAGCAAAGCCTGCGGCATTCCCTATGGAGCAAAATCACAATTTGGCCCTTGCAAAGGGTGAATTTCTTGCAGATCCGGCGCCGTATAGGCGACTTGTAGGAAGATTAATTTACTTGTCTGTGACGAGACCTGATCTTGCATATTCGGTTCATATTTTGTCACAATATATGCAACAACCTCGTGAGGGATCATTGGGAGGCGGCTCTCAAGGTCGTGAGATATTTGAAGAAGAGTCCGGGGCAAGGGATTTTGCTTCGTGCTGACAGTGACCTAAGTCTAGAAGGGTGGTGTGACTCAGATTGGGCTAGTTGTCCACTTACGCGACGTTCCTTGATAGGATGGTTCGTGTTACTTGGTTTTTCTCCTGTGTCGTGGAAGACCAAGAAACAACAAACAGTGTTTAGATCATCTGCGGAGGCTGAGTATAGATCAATGGCGGCAACAGTGTGTGAGTTAAAGTGGCTTAAACAACTTTTGGGTGACTTGGGTGTGTGACATCCGCAGGGTATGAAGTTGTATTGTGATAATCAGTCGGCGTTGTACATTGCTCAAAATCCAGTTTTTCACGAAAGAACAAAGCATATAGAGGCAGACTGTCATTTTGTTCGAGATGCAGTGACTGAAGGGATGATTTGTCCATCTTATGTTTCCACTAGTGTTCAATTGGCAGACATCTTTACAAAAGCGTTGGGGAAAGCGAAATTTGAGTTTATTCGAGATCTACACGCTCCAACTTGAGGGGGGTATTACGATATTATTGTGATCTCCTAAAATAGGAGAGTTTATTGTGCATATCTTTTGAGAAATATTTTTCCTTAAGATAGTATTTGTATTTTAGGTAAATATATCTTTGTGATTAGGAGGATTTTTAGGAGATCATATCTTTGTGATTAGGAGGATTTTTGGGAGATCAACCGAGCCTTGGAGAGCAAGGTTTTTGGCAATATTTTGTACTATATATATTTCATTATTGTGAATGAGAAAAGCAAGAAAAATTGGGTAAAGAATTTGTCAGTAAGTGAAGCTGACAATGTTATTGGGATTGTGTGTGGGTGGGAGGAAAGCATAAAGTGGGTTTGCAACCGGTTTTATTTGCGAGTTTGGTATGGTTGGAATAGATGCGGAAAATGGAGATGAACTGAAATTTAACAAACTAATGTAGTTAAACTTTGGTTCTGGAAGCAGAGTTGTTGAAATGAGAGCTATTCTGTTGGCATAGTTTCCAAATACACTGCAAACAGAGATGATTAATCTTTGATGCATCAGTTAAACATGACTAGTATAACCGTGTTATTGTGAACACGGACGAAGATATCCAAAGCTGCAAAACAAAAGAAAACTCGTTAGCTATATTCTTCAAACACCTGACCAATCCTATAAATCAAAGAATACAAATCCTTGATTTAAACATGTTGTAGTTGCCACAACTTTGCATTTTTGCCTAGAAGTGAGGTGCAACATTCACTATGTATGTGTGTTCCTTGATTGAATTTAATAAGATGAAGATTGTCCATAAATTGGAAGACAAGAAGAAATAAGATTAATATCAGCTAGCTAATTGTGAGACATGATATGAAAGGAAAGATTGATTGAAGTTGGAACTGAATGTGCAGAGGTAACTAAACACAATATATTATATAAACAAAACAAATGGGGTGTACGAATCAGAAATGGACTCATTGGTTAAAACTTGAGAAGAGCTGAACTCATACACACACGTGCATACATACATGCCTCTATCTATCTTTTGTTTGACAACTATTATATATTTATTTATGAGTTACTTAGAATTAAAATTTTTTTTGTTAAAGTAATTAATTATTATATTATTATTAATTAACTATAACTCATAAACATAAATAAATAATTTTGACGAAGAGGGAGAGATTGGCTGAGTGAGAAAACTGATAGAAGAAGATAATTGACAATAAATGAGAGATGAATTCAGCTTAGTTAATCGTAATAGAACTAGAGAGAATAAAGTTATAAATGAATAACCCATAGGTGGTCCGGTCTGATCTCAAAGCCAAGCTCGCTAATGTGCACTTTTCAAAATAACCCATACAAATACTCAACTCTAAGTCAAGCCACGTTGTTACAATTGTGACTTGGTTCAAAGGGCTTGGATGGGGAGAGGAGGAAAGGAAGGAAGGGGTTCGAGACGCGGATTCGGTGAAGTGGAAGGGGTTGAATCCAGAGGAGGATGAACATAAAGATGAAGTTGACGACACCTGGCTGTTGATGGTTCCAGGGAAGCTACTATGTACACCCACGGTTTCCTTGAACCGCCATGTCCAACATGTCATAAAAATTTGTGGTGTGCCACCACATTTCGCCATACAAAAGCTCTATCTAACCCACTACTTCTCCCGCTCAAGTTCTTCCCACTCTCAACGCTGAAGTATCTTCCTCCCCAGCTAAAACTCCTATTAAATCTCTCTCCCTCAACTTCCTCTTGCACTTGTTCGACCTCTATAACATTGTATTTCTCTCAACTTCCTCATGAACTCTCTCTACCCAGTTTGGTGGTTTGTGGCTTTAAGTATTTCATTCATTCAGTGGCAAGGAGGTTTGTGTGAAAGCTCTTTGCTCAAAAATTGGTGAAACTCATCAGGTAAGTCGGTACAAATTTGAATGTTAAAAAAAAAAACAAAAAAGACAACCCTAAGAGTTTTGAATGCATGAACTCGTACTAAAAAACCAAAACAAAAAATAGTCTTATTAACCAAAGTCGGACAGGGTTGTTCGAGTATGATTTATGATCCTTGCAAGTTGTTGAGTTATCCTGATGTTTTCTAAATTTTATCAAGTTTTCCAATACTGCAAGTCTCTGTGTGTACACTCACATACCCCCACTCAAGTGTGCTTAAAGAAACTAAAAAAAGTTTCAAATATCCTGAATTTGGTTTGATGTACATTTTATAAAATTGTGATTGTCTGATTGTACACATGCAGAACCTTAATCGAAGTTGTTCAATGAGACTCGAAGTTTGTTAAAATAACATGATTGTACACTGTGCAAGACATGAAGGGCTTGTTTATTGTGTTATGTGTCTCCTCTAAACTTTTTGGGATGTATACAAACCAAATTAGGTTTCGAACATGATAAGATAATAATGTTTAAAGGCTTTTGAGTAGTTTTTTTTTATTTTTTATGTATTTTGATAATTGGGTTAAGCTATGTTCTAATTTATTTGTTGCTAAACATGATGGCTAAAATTAAGACAAAGGCTAATCGTGGAGTACGCGGACAACGAAATTCATTAACAATAAAGGAATGAGGTATTGTAAGTCTGAAAGAATAAGACTGACATCATCTTACCTAAAGGATCATGCTCATAAAAAGTCAAGGAAGCTGGAAAAAAAAAATAGCATCTTGAAAATACGTGGCTGTTATAAAAAAAGGTTCGAGCAAGGATCAACGATGAAGAAAAACATGAAGGTGAGGAATCAAAACATGGAGAAGATGAACATGATAGAATGCAAGAAGGTGGTGGTGGACATGATGAAGAGCAGGGAAGGGATGTATCAGTAGAGAATCGAGTAGAGGGTGGAGAGAGAAGAGGGTGAGGAGGTACAACTTGAAGAAGAATTCTATCCTGGAAAGGTTCAAGGACATTTTCATCTTGAGTTCCTATTAGGACCACGTTGCACACACAATTTGGAATGGGACAGTAAGTTCACACATCATTTTATTCCCTTGTTTTTATTCGATGCTCTCTATTTCCTTTATAAGTTTATGTCCATAATGATAATGACATTGTTTATTTGTTGCTTTTGAATTAGGAACGAGAACCACTCGCTTGTAGCCACGAGTACAATGTTATTTGCTTAGGATATCTACATAGAGTCGAAAGACATTAAAACAATCGTGTTTTCTATTGGTTTGAAGTCGTCACTCGACTTTGTGAGAAAACACATTGATCGAGCATCGATTACAGTGTTTGTTGAGAGGTGGCATCCCAAGACCAACACATTTCACTTACCCTTCGGTAAGATGACATGATATTAGACGATGTTCATCGCATGTGCAGGGTACCTGTAGTTGGAGAGCCAGTTGTTGGCAAGTGCATGGATTAAGACGATGCCATAAAGATGACATGTAAGTTGTTGGGTACCTCCTATATCGAAACACGAGATGAGATTATGCACAACAAGTATAACATCTTAAGCTTGAATTGGATTATGGATAAGTGTAATGGCTCAAAGGATGGTGATGAAACATTATTGTGCGCGAGGATATTTATTGTATCTGTTAGGATGTACTTTTTTCCAAGAAAAGTCAGGGACTCGGGTGCCTGTTTATTGTTTGGAGTTTTCAGAATATATAGTGTCAAAAATGTGTAGGGTGTCTCTACACTTACCAATCTTTATCATCAGTTGGGACTTGCAAGTCGAAGGTCATTGAAGCGGATTGCCGGATACTTGTGCTAGATATAAGTTGTTTCAATTTTATATTTTATTATAATTTTATATTTATTTGTACATTAGCTATTCATACTTTGCACGGGGTTTTGGATTCGAGACCACTTTTGTCTTCATAGCAAGGCCAACCATTAGTACAAACAAGTGAATTGACTTTTGGGAAACGACAATCTCACGTTATACTTGGCGATAAATTGGAAGGAATCATGGCATTGAGATAGCATTTGGATGACTCGGCAGTTGCGGAGGTAAGTCGATTATTGTTATTGGATTCGGTTGTGGAAGAAAGAATATAACATTTGCTGTTATGCTTAGATGATTTGGGATCTATACGTAGAAATGAAGAAGAAAACTCATTGTTGGACATGACTTAGTTCGTAGGATGTATCATTTCATATGACACCCACGAACCATATTACCAGATAGATTGTTCATGCAAATTGAGAGAGTACAAGTCATTCCAGGAGCGCCATTGCAAGCGATCTCGCTGTAAAGATCTCATTCGGGGAAAGGTTATAAGGTTGCTCATATGTTGTTGCACGAGTAATTTAAGCATTGGGATCATCGTTTGTTGTCGAAAATTAATTGGAGTATCCCATTGAAGATGCCTTGGGAGAGTGTACCAGAGTACTTGGACTGGTTTAAGACTATTAGACACCCACTTGTTCAAGATCCTAAGTAGTGAAAATTTGTGGCACTTAAACATACACTACACCAAATTGACACTTTTGTAACAACTCTAAAAACAGTATCACTTTTGAGATGTTACAATCCACCAAACAATTTCAAATCAAAACTAAATTTAGTCTAAAAAACTAAAAACAGTAACACAGAAAAAATGATGCAATAAGTTGGATCACCATGAATAGTATCACTTTTATAACCATACTCTTCATAATGATACTATTATTGTATCATTTTGTTTGTGAAAATGTGTAAAGT
Organism: Berberis vulgaris; assembly: GCA_963556465.1. Lineage (NCBI taxonomy): Eukaryota > Viridiplantae > Streptophyta > Magnoliopsida > Ranunculales > Berberidaceae > Berberis > Berberis vulgaris. The sequence continues at coordinate 62,485,207 of OY747127.1, read as the reverse complement.
TGTTAGGTGAATTGTTACACTTCAAAAGTGATATTGTTCTGGGGGTTATTACAAAAATGTCAATATGGTGTAGTGATACAGAGATTTTCCATAACAATTTGGTAAGAATTCGTGCATTATTTTGATGTTTCATTCATAGTTATTTCGAATTACATTTGAATGTGGTCGATGAGGCGTTGGTTATGTTGAAAGCAAGCTTTGGTGGAGACTCGATCGATATTGAGACGCGTTTGACGCGACAAAGGAATGCTTTCAATATTTTATCTACTGCGAGGGTGTCAATATTGTCTATGGAAGGAGATGACAATGCACAACCTGCCAATGTGCCTCCTAACTACACTGGACACTGCTACTGTCGCACTACACCAAATTGGCGTATTTGTAACAACTTAAAAAACAGTAACACTTTTGAGCTATTACAATTCACCAAACAATTTAAAGTCAAAACTAAATTTAGTCAACAAAATGAAAAATAGCTACACAAAAAAAGTGATACAATAAATTAGATCACCATGAATGACATCACTTGTAAGCCCATACTATTTGCGGTGATACAATTATTGAATCACTTTGTCTGTGAAAATGTGTAAAATTGCTTTGTGGATTGTTATAGCTCAAAAGTATTACTATTTTTTTATTACAAAAATGCCAATTTGATGTAGTGTCGTTGTACCAGACAATGCCCGTGCCATTGCAATTGACCCTTCTCTTGTTGTTGCATCAGACTCTACACCTACTAATGTACAAGACTTTGCGCCTGCTATTGGTGGTGATCTAGTTACTCCTGCCCCCAATACATCCAAGTTTTTTATTAGGACTAATTATGACGAGCACTTCGAAGAATGTTGCACTAAACACTAACACGCTTGAGTTATAATTTTAAGCTATTTTTTATGTTTAGTAAGCATTATATAATAAATTTGGGTTTTCTTAGAGTGTTGTTGGATACATTTCGTATTGTCGTTGTCAGTTAAATTATTTGTGTTTGTTTACAATTAATTATTGCTTTATTTACGTTGTCTCTATGAAAGTGTGTGTTTGCTTATAGGTTGTTATTGTTCAAAATAAGTGTGTAGGTGCATAACGGTTCTTAAGAGAGTTCAAAAAACCTCCAAGTCACCCAAATTTTAGAAAGTTTATGAATGTACATAAGTAAACTCAAAAACTTTTCAATCAAGTTTCTATAGAGACATTCACAAACTTTCAATTTTTGAAAACTCAAAAACTAAAATTTTCTCTCACCCTTCCAAATTTTTTATAAAAATTGCAGAGTGTGGTACTGCGCATTCACAAATCTTTATATGGGTTTGTTTAATGAGACTCACAAACTTTTGGAATTTTGAACCGATCCGTAATGAGCCCAGAAGAACCTGGTTACTTGATCTGAGTTGGGGTCGCTCTTGCGGCACTCAAGGTAGGCGGTTTCGACACAATTCAACAAGGTTTGTTATAGAGCGCTTCTACCTTGCCATCGGATAGACTTCAATTTGGTTCGGGCATTGTATATAGTTTTATCAATGAATTGTTGTCTAAGAATTTTTCTTCAAACTGTTAAATACATATCTCAGCATCACACAGAACTTAAACATATCGTCCAACAGCTTCAACTTTATTTTTTACAACCTCCCAATATACGACTGCACCAGTAGAGTTTGTGCACGACTTTGTTTGTGCCTTCTACAAACAACTTGCTACATCTACCAATCATCCTTGTTGAGTGGCGAGCCTTTCAAAGAAACAAGACAGTGGCATTTCCTGTTAGTCGTACCACTAACTTCAGTCGGTTTAGGGTTAAGCTTGCACTTCGGGTTATGTCTTTATTTTCCACTTCTCTCACAATCCAACAATAATCTTTCACGACGGGTAGTAGACGGTTTCTCTGACTTAATAACCACAACATTCATGTCTCGCCCAACTTGGCACCAATAGATCAATTCTTTGTGAGAGTGAATACCTGCAACATGAAATAAGGCACGGCGAATGAAAAATACTCAACTTAGTTGTAAAAATTAATTATTTACTAATTATAACCTTTATCATTATAATATCTGGTAAGCTATAAAAACCTCCAAAGTATCATCTACTTGGACAATTTCACCTTCGTATACATCTTCGGCCTTGCTCTGGGTGTGGACATCATCATTCTAAAATATCAAAGTTTTAACTAATTAGTGAACTTACCGATGATAACAACTTATAAATACATTAGTATGTTCAACAAAATGCTTACCTCACATAGACTAATCTTTTAAAGATACTCTTTTAGGTAAATTGAATCATCAAATACATCTGGAGAAAGTTCAAACTCTATCATGTTCAACAAAGAGCCTGTATAAAACAAATCATATACAAGATCAGTAAACAAATAATGAAAACCCACCAACATTTGTAAAACAACAAATCGCATGAATACACCAATAGGTAGTGGGCATAATAGACTACTACAATGTTTCTCAAACCCTAGCTCAATTTCGAAATACATAATGATCATGGTCAGATACTACTACGGTGCTATAGAACAACACATGAACACCCACTAATGCGTATCGCTTACATTGTTCACATGATGTTAAAACTATAAAACAACATTTGGAAGGCTTCATTATCGACCAACACTAAGCTATACGAACAAAAACCTTTAAAAACCCCTAAAAGTTGCCCCCAAAAAAACCTCAAATGGGTTTGTTCCATAGTAATAAGAGGATTGAGTGGGATTTGAGCAACCGACATCCTTTCAAAGTTGTTTGAACACTTGGAAGAAGCCACAAAATATCCAACTTCTCATTCCTCCATCTTTTCAACCCCTCTCCTTCAAAGTCGAACCCAAATGAACAAAAAATCAAGCAATGCAGGTCAAACGCAGTTGAATGCTGAAGTTAGGTCGATTAGAGCAGAAAAATGGATGGAGATGGGCGAACAGGGGTTCTCTTGTGCTTGCCCTAGAGAACCTCGTGTTTTCTGGTGAAAATGGTCGGAGAGAGAGTTTTAATCGCATGGTTGCATAAAGTAAAACTTTTACCCTGTTTTAAAGGGAAAACATGGTTGTTCGGGAGGAAAATGTGGGTGTACGTAGCAACACTTAATAAAAAAATAAAGAGGTGGTTCCATTTGTAGTCCAAACGGTTTGATGTATGGAGTTTGTTTTTCAAAAGATCAACATCTCTAAGGGACCAAAGGTCTCCCTAAGATGGCTCCTTAATTCGATATAATAATATATACTACGAATCTCTTAATTAATAAAGAACATGAGTTTTCAACTCATCTCTAAAAGGCTCCTTAAAACTTCTCTTACATCAATATTTTATTAATTTTTCTTATATTATGTGGGTTCAAAGGGTATACAAAAGTACAAAACATATTTGATTTAAACTAGAAAGTGGAATCCAACTAGTCCAAAAATAATTAACAGAAATTCTAAATGGCGAGGAAACCAGCGAGGGAGGGAATGTGACCGCTCATCCCTCTCGAGATGCGCACCTACATTCTCAAAATACGCAAAAACGCGAATCTCGAGAGGAATGAGTGGTCACACCCCCCTCCCTCGCTGGTTTCCTCGACAGTTAGACAAGCTCAATAATTAAAGTAAATAAGGAGCTCCCTCCCCCCTCCTTGGGGAGAGATAATGAACCCTTTTTTCGAAGATGAACGCCTTAAGGCTTCTTAATGTCATGTCACAATTTAAGGAAGCCATTGGAGTCCAAAAAACACCAAATCATCATTGAAATATGTCAGATGTGCATTAAGAAGGCTCTTAGAGCATCTCCAACAACCTCTTTAAGAGGCTCGTTCCAACAACCTCGTTATGGCTGACGTGGCTTATCGAGCCACAACAAGTTTGGTTTCAGTCATCAAAATAAACATGAAACAACCACTCATTAGATTGTTATTTAGTAGGAAATAATAAGTGGGTCCACTAAGTTGACTTTGAATGGTATTCTTAATTCATCATATCCCTACATTTGTCCAATTTATAATAAAGAATGATATTAACAATGTTATCTAACTAGTTTGTTGGAGAGGATTTACAAATATTTTCTCTTTTCTCTTACGGAGCTTCTTAAATAATAATGATATTTTAATAAATTTAAGGAAACTCACATAGAGGTTGTTGGAGATGCTCTTAGGTTTTTTGCATTGCCCCTCCCCCAATAATTTCCATAAAACAACTTTACCTCAAAAAATTATCGATAATTGGTTTTGCACTCTAATCATACACTTGGCTTCGTTAACAATCACACGTCATTTTTAAAATGATAGATTTACCCCTTTTATGAATTTGACCTATATCTTTTCAGTATTCGAGATTAAATCCATCCAACGATTCTCAGTCGTTTCTCTACGAATCTGGATACACAATAACTCAAGGTTTCATCGAGATAATAAGTCATCCTGAGAGAAATTCAATCGGCGAGATTTAATTAAAAATGGTTATTTTGGTTTTGGGTTCCATTTGATTTTAGGGTCCATTTTGAAAAATATTTGAATTTGGGTCCAAAATGGTATAGTCAACCCAGTGGGTTGTTAATGATTTTTTAATGTGACAATATTACCCTTGATAAAATCAAAAGTTCAGATAAAAAATCAATCTCGCTGAGATGTGGATCTTGATAAACTCAAGAAGAATACATCTTTTGAGGCAAAACTAATGATGAAAATTAAATAAATAAATAAACCAAAAATATGTCTTCTTCTCTAGTCCTTCCATGTCACCTTTCAATCGTTGCAGCTAAATTGATACCTCTCACTTCTGCGTCTTCTAAAATCTACACCCCCACGACCATTACCACCCTTGGTGTCTACTAATTCAAACAGGAAAAAGGTTGAAAATCGAAATGGATTCTGATGCAGTCAATTTTTTTTCCCTGCTTTAACCTTGAATTGCAAACCTACTGACCTACACAAGGAACGCACGTGAGCCACGGACCACCGTTGTGGTGGCTGATGGCACTCTGATGCTAAAGTCAGACAGGGATCTGAAGAAGGCGTAATGTTGTAAACAGAGAATTTGTAGAGTACCTTAGCTTACCAACATTAGGTCTTATTTATAGTGTTGGAGTTCTGGTTCGACCAGGCCATCGATGGCGTAGTTTAGGGAAGAAGATCTTCATGAAAATCCTTCTCTAATTAGAAGTCGTGCTGTGAAGGAGAATTTTCCTGTTAGCCTTGTGCTCCTAGATACACGAGAGATAATTCACATTCTGAGAGTAGTCCGTAGATAGAAGTCTCCATGTATGATATATACTCTGGAATTTGCTTCCTAGTTGGAAGCAAAGTGTTATGTCTTACATGTCCGAAGCTAATCCTCGAGATACTTGTCTTAGCAGGGCTTGTGGGTATCGAGGATAACTATGAGAAGCATGGGCTTAGTAGGCTATAATGATTTTGCGTCCATCTGACAGACTGCGTTGTGTGGGCTTGGAACCGCTTGGGTCAGATCAGTGTTCGGCTGACGCTTGGGCCTACAATTTATCGAGATCATCGTGACACATGTACGGTGTAGAAGAGGGATCATTTTGGTGTATCATCAGTTACTCCCCCCGAGTTAGTGGGCCATTGCGTCGGTCCACTAAGTCACTTCTTGAAAAGATACGCCGCTCATGATGATCGAGTCTGAATAATTTGTTTGAGCCGCGCACTTCATTAATTGAGTGCTTGTCGGTTAAGTGAAGAAAAGGCAGGAAACCAATCCCTATTTAGATCCTCCTTTCTGCAAGGATTGACTCTTCCATTTTCTTGTTTTTAGAGATTTCGCTCTGTTCATCTTTTGATTGGAAGCTTGTTCATCTTTGTCATGGCTCACCAAGACCATCTTGATGATGAAACTTTGGCCAGGGGCCTCGAGTATTTTGAAGAGAAGTCGCTTTCTGAGTTGGGCCTTGGTGAAATTTGAAAGAGGTTTGGGGTCCCTGAAGACCCGCCATTGTATGCTCTGCAAGATGACCAGTTGCCAATGCTCCCTCCAGAAGGGTTCATTTGTTTGCACCACAAAATACTTCAAACTAGAGTCCATTTTCCTGTTCTTGATGAGATTTGGAGCTTCTTGGATTTCCTCGGAATCCCTCCTACCCAGTTGGTACACAATGGGTACATAATTATCCTTCTTATTTTGATCATGGTGAAAAATGTTGGTGTTCGTGTGACTCCGCAGGTGATTCAGTTGTTGACTTCTCCTTGGCTGAATGATCACGCCGTTTGCAAGATGATGTCGTCGACCTGCTTCTGAAAGTTGCCTGATGACTTCAAGTCCTTGCAGAAATTCTATTTTTTGGCCCCTTTGGATTCGAAGTACTTCAAGTTCAAGGGTTGTTCGCTTGAGCGGGAGTTCAGGCCACTTCGTAAGTACAACTTCATCTTTTGAATTCGTTGCGCTAATTGTACACTGATTATCGCATTTATTTCTTTGCAGGGAGGTCCCCTACTACTCCACTTTCCCCAGAGGAGCGGAACACTATGAAAACATTCTATGACCTGCCGAAGATGAGTGTGGAGGAAATCATATGTCCTGCTAACTTCAGCTGTAGTGGTTTGTGGGCCAACTGGCATGCAGTCGCCACTCTTTACCGAACGCTGAAGGCTAAGTCTGAAGGCGGAGCCCCTTCAAGAAAGAGGAAGGTTGCCGAAGTTAAGGCTACTACTTCATCTGACACGGAAAGACTTTCTAAAACGCTCGCCTCCTTTGTGAGTTTGAAGAAGTCCCATGCTAGGACTGAGTCGGCTTCCAAACCGTCTACTCTAGTGAGGGCAGAACATGAACCTAGTCAGCCTACTAGGGCAAAAGCTGAAATATCCGGCTGGGAGAGGGACCATCTTCGATTAGCAGGAATTGAAGGTGTGTCGAATTTGAATACCGCGCAAGCTGAAGCTTTGAGCGAGAAGCTAATGTTGGCCGTTGTAGCGGCTTCTACTGGTGTTAACCACTCCAGTGCCATTCCGTTGGAGGTTTCTGATGAAGATTCGCCTGAGGTTCCAAAGTCCAATCGTTCCATTGAATGATCATCCGATAATGGCTCCGGTGAAGTGGATCATTCTTCTTGTAGTCAACATTGTTCCCCATTTTGTTCCAGGCCGCATATCAGAGTGATGGAGGGTCCATTGGACAACTTGCTTCCCTCTCTTCCTTCTAATTCCACTGGGTCGTCTCACAATAAAGGGTCGGCCGCTGGTGACAAAGGGAAAGCTGCAGAGGAAGACTTGGGTGTAGTGGCGACAATGAAGGGTGGTGCCAGCGTAATTTCACATCCGATAGAGCTCCATCTGAATGCGCGAATAACTTTGTTTGCTCCAGACGTAGTGAAGATGAGCAACCGGGCTTGGCACCAGGAGGTTGACGTTGACTATGCTTCAAAGAAGCACATAAGCAGGCATCATAGTTGGCTGATGGACCACGCTCCAAAACCTGAGAAGGATACGCTAGAAGGGCGTATGGATAAAGGTTTAAAGCACCTTATGTTGGGGATGTCTCATTTGAACCAGGTGGTCGTTGCTGGGACGGAAGTTGAGGCGGCTCGTGAGAGGGTATACACGATGAAGCATGTCTTCTCAAACATTCAGAAGCTATACTCTGATGCGCTTTTTGAGATTGAGCTGCTGAGGAAGCAGATTGAGGAAGGGAAGCTGAAACTGTAAGTCGTTGTTGTTGAGACTCAAAGGGTTCGTCTGGAGGCCCTTGAGTCTGATTTGGCAGAGGCGGTGTCCACAAGATACAGATTCAAGCGGGAGTTGGATCTGATCGCTCTTATCTAGAGGTTTCGCAGGAAGCTGCGTGTCTATCACTGAATTGCAGTCTATTGCTGAGGAGAAATCCATGAAGGAGATTGACTAGGCTTCCCAAAGGCAGCAATTAGAGGTCGACGTTGAATTCAATGCTCAATTAGCGCAGAAGGCTGGAGAACAGCTTCTACTGAAGGAACATGAGCTCAGTGTTGTTAAGAGTAGTCTGGCTATGGAGAAATCTCAGATCGATGCGCTAACAGGCAAGCTGGAGTTGTTGGAGCATGACTTCTCAAAGCGTAGGGCAAGTGTGAATTCCGTTGGGTCATGCATGGGAGATTAGAGTTGCTAGCGCTGATGAATGAGAAGCATTCGGAATGGGACCTCGAGTATTATAAGAAGATATCATATGCAGACCTAGTAGTAGTTTCCGCATCATCAGAAAAAGAGGGTGGTCTGAATCATGATGCCCAGATTGAGGCGGGCAACGTAACTATTGTTCCTTCCACCGTTGAGCTTAGTTATCTTGTTTCTATACCCCCTCTTGGAGAGGAGCAGACTTTGTGTATATGTACTTTTTGTTCCAACTGTTATTGAAAACAGGTTTATTTTGAATACATTTTATGTCTGTATTTTGTTCGGTCTCCCTATCTCGCGCTTTCCATTCTGTCTTGTCGCTTTAATTTGACACAGGTCTGGTTGGGTCAGTAGGAAGCCAAATGGTTTTTCTGCTGCTGAGAGTTTGACCACTCACGTCATGGATAACTCTGACCTGTTCTTTTGTGAGGTCTCATAGTCGTTATTGTTCAGTTACACCAATAGCGGGTGTTCTTCGGATGGTTTAGCAATGGGCTATACTTCCCAGGCTTTAGCTCATCCTTAAGGCATGTCACTAGGAACTTAATTAGCGTATCTGACTGTCGGTTGTGGTTGCTTGCATGAGTGAACTGTGGTAGTCAAGCACATGCGTTGTCTCAGAGCTAGAGAGCTTGTCCAGAGTCAGGTTTTGTGAGCTCGGGCTGACACTCCATGTAGCATTCATCCGCGTGTCAACGGATGGTCGTTGCTGATAATGGAATGTCAACCTATGCAAGCGTGTAGATGTTGGCTGAGCTGTGATTTTAGTTCGGCGGCCGCTGTATTGAAAGGGAGTGGTGGCCAAGTGGTGAGTCGTCGACATCAGTCAAGGCTGACTGGGCTCCCACCTTCCAAACTATCTACACCTGCGCGGAGCGGGCTACAAGTTTGGGTCGAGGAGATTCAGCGACCATGGTTTGTAAAAGAGCAGTGGTCCCGTGGCAAGCCGTCGAAATTAGTTCGGGATTGACTAGGCTCCCACCTTCCAAATCACTTATACCCGTGCGGAGCGGATTATAGGTTTGGGATGTGAGAATTCGGCGATCATGGTCTGTTGAAGAGCGAAGATCCCAGGAAGAGCCGTCGACATCTGTTCGGAACTGACTAAGCTCCCACCTTCCAAACTATCTACACTCGCGTGGAGTGGGCTACAAATTTGGGTCGAGGGGATTCGACCACCATGGTCTGTAGAAGAGCAGTTATCCCATGGCAAGCCGTCAGAATCAGTTCAAGAATGACTAGGCTTCCACCTTCCAAATCATCTACACCCATGTGCATCGAGCTACAAATTTGGGGGCTTTCGACAACCTTGGTCTGTAGAAAAGCAATGGTCCCGTGGCAAGCCTTCAAAATCAGTTCGGGACTGACTAGGTTCCCACCTTCCAAACCATCTATACCCGCGCAGTTGGGGCTACAAATCTGGGGTTGGTAATTCGGCGACCATAGTCTTTAGAATAGCAGTGGTCTCGTGGCAAACCATCGACATCAGTTTGAACTGACTGGGCTCCCACCTTCCAAACCATCTACACCCGCGTAATGGAGGCTACAAGTCAGGGCTCTGATCTGAAACTTTCGTTGCCAATCATCACCAGCTAGGCTTACCTGATCAGGTTTGGCAACCGTTGTCCGCGAAGGAGGCAACAGTCCCTGGCGAGTCATCGTCACAAGGCGTAATAGCGTTGATTAGACTCCCACTTCCTAACCCATTGACATCCGCATTGGGCGGACTAGATGTCGGGATGAGCCGCAAGCCTTCATCGTCAGCCAAAGCTGACTAAGCTTGCTCGGCTAGGTGGGGGCTCTACCTTTTGCAGTCATGCGAGCCTACATTTGCAAGCGGAGTGCACCATGCGGATGAGTTTTGAATAGACAGGAGTACCTTAAATAAGCTTGTGAGATGCAGGTCTGATCCATGTGTCAAAAATGACTAGGGTTTCTAATGCTCGTGTTAGGCACGTGGTAGAATACTGCTTGAATAGTGGGCCGAGCCCATGGACCCGTAGAGTGAGAGCTAGCGTTTATTGTATGATCAATATGCTATGTGTACATCGTAGATTGCATGGTAACATGCGTACGACGTAGATTGCGAGATGGTTGAATATCGGTTACTCCCCCCCCCCCCAATAAATGGGGTTGTGTGCAGCCTCATTGATTAGGCGAACGTGGTCCTATGCAGTTTCCTTAGGAAATGTCATCTCATCGTCTCCCAGACGATATTCAATGCTAACAACAGTTAATGCTGAAGCGCCCGTTTGGTGAACCACTATGTCATATAATGGTGTTTCTTCATCATTGTAGCCATTATCTTCTGCAAAACGTACCCCCTGTAATACTTTTACTTGAAGAACATGTTTTGAGTTTTTCAAAGGCTGAGGGGAGATCTCCAACGTTGGAGTCTTCTAATGTTCTGACATTTAGGCCTATGAATCCCGATAAGAATTGTTGTTATGCATGTTCACCTACTTTGGCTGAGCACCCAGTTGGTTTTTTGAGATTTTGTAATTTCTTCTCATATTTCAAAGAAGAAGTACGAACTCCCTCCCAAGGGAAAAGTCTGTCATTTATTCGTCAGCACTTTGATGCTACCTTGTGCCTCTCTGTATGCCGGCAGATGCTCCCTGAGGTTAGCTCAAGGTTGATCAAAGTGTTGGCATATGCATCGTTCTTTCCGAGAGTGATATCTCTAACTCACCCCAAGTATCGCGCATGGGAAAAGTGTCCCCGCTTGGCAGCATTGTGAGACCTTAACTTCCTTGCCGCTTGCGGTCATCTTTGTCTGTCTTCTTCTACCTCTTTCGGGAGGCAAGATGTCGGGTGGAAGATGTCTACAGCTCGCGGCAAGATCTACATTGTCATTTGCATACCGTTTTTCCAGGGTGATTTGGTGGAACAATTAACAATTAGTTGTTCTAATCCTTTCAGCCCCTTTTTGCACATTTTCCCTTGATCTTGGGACATCTTCTTCGGAGCAGCATTGAGTCTACTTTCGGTACCTTTGTTGTCTTCTGGAGTCGGACTGTTTAAGCAAGTCTTTACTTTAAGCTACATCGGATTCAATATTTGTATTATGTAGTCTTTTGTATCCGCCTTAGGGCACTCGTTGTTACATTTTTCTAGTAATCAATAGAGTGTGTTTGCGTAATTCTTTTTTATTTCTTAAATGATTGCAAATCACATAAGCTTCTAAGAACTAGAACTCTACATTGACTATGGAAAGGAAAATAAACCACTGAAATAGACTAACTATTGGTGGAGAGAGGTCAATCCGGCCCTGAAGTGAATTTGCATGGCCCTTGCTAGATCGTCGATACCTTCAGCGAACTGCCACGTTTCGCTAATGTCGCTGAGGTTACTGAAGAGTAAACCTTGCGTAGGAGTTTATTTCTGAACCGACTATTTGTCGAGGGGTCGTACTTCTGTCTGCATTGACCTCTCCGCTTCGCTGGGTCGAAGGGCGAATTGCTCCTGTACTGCTTGAATGTCCCCCGTTACTGAGTTGGGCCACTACTGTTAGGATCCGATTTCCATGTGAGTGGAGTGACTTGTCCACAGTCTCTGGGTCTGGCATCAGTTCAAGTTGTCCTGTGGGCTCCAGTTAGATCTGGGAACATTTTATCTGCTTCAGTACAACATAATGGCAACCTCGTGCCATTGGTTGGTCCCCACGTATTGTTCCTTCTGAGTGGTTAGTGGTGTACTTAACGCACTGGTAAAGGGTGGAGAATACTACTTCCATTTGGTGGAGCCATGGTCTTCCGAGGATAAGGTTGTAGGTAGACGGTGCGTCTACAATCATGAAGTCCAAGAACAGGACTTTTCTTAGTTGTGGCTCTTCTGCCACCACTGCTAGCCTTATCTTCACGATCAGCACTACAACATATATAGAATATGATGACGTGCATTGCACGTCATTTAATGCTTATGTCGATGTCCATCTGCACGTCGAGGAATTAAGGATCGTAATAGGTGTGGTGCATTTTATGACATGCATTTTGCGTCATCAAATCATGTCCTTGTAGGTTTTATATAAGTCGCTAATATGTAGAACAACTTAAATTGCACATGATAAGTGTCTTGAATGACGTCCTTAGCAAGTCATGAAAAATGTGAAGTATGACGTACCTTGAATGTCGTTGTGCAAGATGTAATTGATTAATAATGACGTGTTGGTCAAGACTTAACTAATTGTTGAGGGCGTGTAATGCACGACGTCTTATTGTAAACAACGACGTCAAATGCATGTCGCCAAATAGTTTGTTATAATTTATATATACATATATATATGCCCAAGCCATTCAACCATTCACCTTACAACTTAAATCACTTCCCACACCTTTTTTCCACAAAGAACGTAAAATATCCAAAACACTCATAAATACTTGTACATTTTTTAATAGTCAGTCAAAACAATGCACATGCTGTAATAAACACCATATAAGTCAGTAATTGTTTCATAAGTAACACACATTTTTCAAGCTAGGAAAAGACCTTCCAGTGCTAAAATCATTGTAATAATTAGGATGAGCCATCAACATACAGTTGTATCACAAAGGTCAAGGCTTCAAATTCAGAGTAAATATGAACTAATGCGTCAGATGTGAATCCTGACAATTCTATCCAAGAAGAGCAAAATTTTGCATGAAGATAGATATTACCACCTCATTGATCATAATTCAGTTAGAGAAATCACATCATCAATCTTCAGAATCAACTTTACAACCTGCATAGCCAACAAGATCTGTTGTTGCTTCCCTATGAGGGTCTCAAAAACATTTTGCTCAAGCATGTCATTTGTCCCAACATCATTGCAGTCAATCCCACAACATGGATTGTTCTCCTTGATCTGCTGTGATTTGACATCACATAGTGTTTCAATGGGTTGAAGTCCATTATTCTCTTCCAAAGCCATTGGTACATAATCCAAAGCACATGCAAATGCCCTTATTGCATACTGCTCAGTTCTAGGATATTTATCAGCACCAGCCTCTACAACAATGTAGCAAGAGATCTCAGCTGACCCACCACCATAGACAATGGAGTTGTTATGAATGAGATTCCTTGCCACGCATAAAGCATCGTCTATACTGCGCTTAATCTTCTCTATCATCATCTTGTTACCCCCATGAATGAATATGGTAACAGCCCTTGAATTTGTACCATGTTCAATATAACGCATTTGATCTTTTGTTGTTCCAAATGTTTTTGCTCTTACTAAGCCAGCCATGCCAAGTTTTTCTGAAGTCAACTCCTGAAACCTTAGCACAATTCTCCCACCTGTTGTAATCGCACACGGCTCCTGATCTACTCATCCGATCCATCTTGCCACTTGTAAGTTCCTATCCATCAAAAGATGGTTTGCATCATCAAAACCCCACGACATATAACTAAGGTTGCGTCAACATCATTGCACTTTTGAACCATGTCAACAAAGTTCTTCACTTATTGTTCGCGTAAACTCTAGAACTCCTCGATAGTGTCGATGTCAACCTTATGCTTGGTCTTGGGCTTCGGTGGCTCAAATGGGCAAGTCAAAATAGCAATTTTTGCATCTTCAATTTGTTTTGGCATCTTTGGGTGGCTCATGTCTTTGTCAACAAGAATCCCATATATTAGCTCAATATCTTCCAACTTGCCTCCTACTTTTCCCTCTACTTTAATAAGTGGTTGTCCAAGGAAATTTACATTCGACCTTGTAGGCTTGCACATACAAAATGAAATGGTTACCACAATAATAAAAAATAGTGTAGTTTCATATATGCACGTAATATCAAACCAATTATCAGGGAAAAAAAACACACACAACGTCCCATGAAGTTGTATGCTTTCAATTAGTTCACAGTGAGCCAACATGTTCTCTCAGTTTGTTTTCTTTCATAATCAATACTAGGAGAATACAACCACACAACTTTGTATCAAGAAGAGCTAAACTTTAGGAATCAGTTTCTTCCAATCCATTTCATAAAGATATCTATACATCCCAAGAAGTATGTTGTCACTGACTTAATAATTAAACTTCTATATTTGTACCATCATAGCTTGATTGATCCACCAATACGCAAGGCTTCAAACATATGTTGGAGACAAGAAATGTAAATAATGCTGAAGATAGAAAACCAAGGATCTGTAACCTGCAATGTAGAACTTGATGTGTCAAACTCGTAATATTTATCGCACAATTCCTACACCACCACCAAAAATTGAGAGACATGCATATTACCTTATGTCTTCCAGACACTCTCTATTTGTAAGCAAAGCACAAATTCTGATATCAAAATCATGCGCAAAAGTTGAACCCCATCTTCAAATTCAAGATATAAAAAGAAAAACATATTGAAACTCACCTAAAAAATACACACAATCTAGTAAACAAAACTCATATACAAATCACACCAAAATAAAAGCCACCCTTCCTTGACATTTAATTTTGCATAATTAACACCCATCTTCAAAACAAATTCACCCCAAAAAAAACCCCCACTATCATAGTCTTGTTGAGGATAAAAAAGAATCTTTTGATTAAATTAAGAATCTTTTGATGTGGTTAACTTTTTTCATAGTGCATATTTATAGATAATCAAATAGATCGGCTAGCAGTTTTGCTGCCATTGATGAACTTGCCAGAATCAATTTTGCTACCATTGATGGACTTGCCAGAACCAATTTTGTAATAATGCCATTGTTTACTTCTGTAAGGAACACATATTGGTATCCAATGTTTTGTTTTTGGTTTGCATGCATTGTAGTTGCTCACAGATATTTCTTTTTTTTTTCTTTTTTTTCATTTGTGTTTCTCCATGTTCTCCATTTGACACAATAAAAGGGTGGGAGGCTCCAAACCCAGCATGCTTTGGTAGTAAATAAAAAATAAATAGTAACATCAATGAATTACAACAAAGGGAAAACAAAAGGAACCTTGGAAATATACTACATTTAGACTTAGAGATATAGCAAATAAGGCATAGACTGGTGAAACTAGAACCCTGCTACTAGGTTTTGAACAATGTTCAACAATCAATCTATTTTTGTACAATGAGACTATTACCTAACCACATTCTAAAATATCTCAATCCAATAGAAAACAATGGGGCTATTGCAAAATGGCCTTGTGATTTATCTGTTGGCAAATTTGTTACTCTTATTCGCGGATCAAATAACTAATTAGCATACTTTAGATTCTATAACACATAACACGCATGTAAACAAATATATCACCCAAGCACCATAAATCATTAATCCCCATTGTGGAGAAGCACCAATCTAAATAAAAAAAAAATTAGAGAAGCATAAATAAATAAATAAATAAAAAGAGGAAGAGACGCAGTTGTTACCAGATGATTGGGGGAAAAAACTAAAAACACTAAAAGTCAAAACTTCCATGAACAATTAATCCATACTCCATAACTCCAATAAACTCTAAACCCAAACTTGAAACAATGATTTTATGTATTATTAGATGCCCCCACTCCAATCTCCTACATCTTAACAATCTCAAACCACATAGGCATTTTCTCGCAGTTAATTTATCAAACACTTGCGTGCCTAAGTAAAATGCTTAAACCAACACAAGTGTATTTTGAACATTATTTTGAAACCATAATGTCACTTTCTAAACTCGAAAAGAAATGGGTTTGAGATCCAGATTGCTCTACTCATGCACATCATCTTACTCAAAATTAAATAGCATCTAATATAATTACACTAAAAATAACATGAAGAAATAAGAAAATTGGTAAAGCAATCAGAAGTGGGGTACCTTTCATTTCACAAGTACTATATCCATCACGAAACAATCATGTACAAACATGGCAGTCTTGATGTACTCAAAATACAAAAGTTAAGTTCATGAAAAAAAAAAAAAAAAGTGGTTTGGCAATGCATTGGATCAGAGCGGATCAATTTTGCTCCAATAAATTTGGGGTTTTGATCCCAACAGACAGTTTTCCAAATTTTAAATTACTTTTAGAAAAAGTGAAAGGGATAAATGAAGTAAAAGGGAAAAACATATGAGAGAATTTTTGGAAAAATGCTTTAGAAGAAAGATGATAAACAACTTACAGATGATGCATCAAAATTGTTCAATCACCAAACAACAAACTAAAAAAATTAAAGAAATGAAACTTTGATTTAGAGCTAAATCAACAAAAAAACATCAATTAAAAGAGGAAGGAACAACTATTATGTAACAAACAAGAAATAGGATGAACCCGATATTCGTAGCTTGGAATTTGATAGAACGACGAGCCCTTGATGAGATGGTCGATCCATGTTTTGTTTCAAACTATTCAACAACCTTTTCATCTTCATTGTGGAAATAGCCAAGACTCTAACTGTGCCCTAGATTCAAACAACTTTAGAGCAATAGAGATCGTGGAAACAACTTCTCTTTATCAGGTTTTGTTTGGGACCAATTCCATCCCGCTCTTTATTTTGTTTCATGGGATTTTGCAACTCATTTTTAAGGCGTCCTATGAATGGAAGTCGTTATTTATTAAAATTAATGAGTTGGTGCATGAAGTGTATTTTATCAAAATCCTTAAAATAATGTACAAGGACGTGCTTCTTGTGCAAGTCATAAATCCAAGTCGTGAAAACCTATATTTGTTGTAGTGCGGGAAGCATTTCTCTCCGCTAAATCCAATCAGCGGGTAGTCTGAGGACGTCAGGCTCTCCTCCTTGAGGTCTATACTGTGGAACGCATTGTAGAACATGACGTTGAAGGAGCTTCCCATATCCACCAGGTCCCTCTTCACCTCCCACCTTGCAATGGATACCGATATGACGATAGCGTCATTGTGAGGTGCGTGGATGCCCTTGAGGTCCTTGTCTGTAAAGGTTAAGGTGGGGATGGAGCTTTGCACCCTCGAGTAGTAAACGTATATTTCATCATCTGTGGGTTGCGTCTATATCTCCAATAGAGTCCGCTTGCGAGATATGTCTGACTAGTCTTCACCCGATCCGACTCCATGAAGAACATAGATTATGCCTGGAGTCTCCTTCTCGATCTCCTTGACTGTCTCCCCCTTGTCCCTGGGTCATTCTAGTCGCTTCTCAGAACCCATGAATTCCTTTAGTTTTCCCTTGCGGATCTAGTATTCGATCTCGTACCTTAAGATTTTTGCAGTCGTTGGTGTCATGATCACCTTCCTTGTGGTATGAGCAGTACTTACTTTTGTGACGTTTGGAAGGGTCTCTCTGCTACTTTGGGGGGCACTTTAGATCTTCCCATTTTTTTCATGGAATTTAGGACGTCTAATAGGCTAGAATTGAGAAGGGTCATGAATATGGATCCAACGTAGTTGGAAGCTTTCTCTGGCTTGGCCTGGCTAGGGTATTACCTGTTGTCGTTGCGCTTTCTCTTGCTCTTTTCTTCATCCTCTCGCATTTTTCCCTCCTTCACGCCCTTAGGAACATAGGGTTTCTTCTCAACTTTTGTTTCCCTCTTCACAGTTATCATCTCTTCTAAGGTGATGTACCTCTTGTCGCCCTTAAGAAGTTCCATCATATCCAAAGGGGGTTCTAAGGTGAGGAATTCATAAAGTTTTCCCTCTTTTAGGCCCGCGGTAAAAATCGTCACGGCTATGTTGTCGCTACAGCCATCAATAAGCGTTAGCTCATCGTTGAAGCATTTGACATACTCTCTGAATGTCTCGTTGGATCTCTGCTTCAGAGAGAATATGTAGTGTGAGCCTTTTTGGAGACGCTGACTTTCGAAAAAACGCGCCAGGAACTCCTTTGCAAGAGTCTTGAATGAGTCGATCGACTTTGACAGGAGGCTGTGGAACCATGCTAGTGTTGACTTCTTCAGGCTGGTAGGGAAAGTTCTGCACAGTACCGACTCGGATCCTTCTTTGTGTGCCATTACATGCTGGTAATGGCGTACGTGATCTAGTGGTCACCATATCTTTGTATTCTGAAGAGAGGTGATGCTAGTGAAAGGTTAGGAACTTTGTTGTTCCCCATGAACGGCGCCAAATTGATGCAGTCGATTTCTGCTCCCTACTTTGACCTTGACCGGCAAACCTGCTGACCTGCACAAGGAACGTACGTGAGCCACGAACCACCGATGTGGTGGCCAATGGAACTCTGATGCTAAAGTCAGACAGGGATCTGAGGAAGGCGTAATGTTGTAAACATGGAATTTGTAGCGTAGTTTAGGGAAGAAGATCTTCGTGGAAATCTTTCTCTAATTAGGAGTCATGCTGCGAATAGGAGTTTCCTTGTTAGCCTTGTGCTCCTAGATACACAGGAGATAGTTCCCATTCTGAGAGTAATCCGTAGATAGAAGTCTTCATGTGTGATATATAATCTGAAATTTGCTTCCTAATTGGAAGCAAAGTGGTGTTGTCTTGCCTATTCGAAGCTGATCCTCGAGAAACTTGCATTAATAGGGCTTATAGGTATTAAGGATAGTTGTGAGATGCGGGCTTAGCAAGCTGTAATGATTTCGAATCCATCTGGCGAACTGCGCTGTGCGGGCTTGAAACCGCTTGGGCCGGATCAGTGTTCTGCTGACGCTTGAGCCTATCATTTTTCGAGATCACCGTGACAAGTGTACGGTATATAAGAGGGACCGTTTTTGTGTATCATCAGATTCAAATCGAAACTCAAACAACGAAGTAGGGTTAAAAACCGAACCGACTGTTTGTTTTTATGCCCAAACCAATAAACGAATCGATTTTTATCGATTTCAAATTTTTTAAAACGAATCGATCTTAATTTATATAGATCGCAAACCGAACTGACCGACTAAATTAAACGTATTATAGTATTTTTAGAGATAATATATATTTTCGATTTTGTCGGTTAAAATTACTTAAAAACCCAACCTACCATATCAGTTTCAAATTTTCTAAAATTGAAACAAAATCGAGCCAATTGGTTATGTTCTTTTAGTCGGTTTCTTGTTCAACCCTACCACAAATGACGAAAAAGAGATTTGGAGATATCCATGAATATGATCAATCACAACACACAAATGTATAACTGAAAACGAATTGAAGACTAAAAGATTTGAAATTTGAAACATAAATAAATTTCTTGGATCAAGAGAAGAAATCATTATCATTGAATGAAAAAAAGAACATAAATCTCTGCTCTTAGAGCTTGTCTAGAGAGCCAGGCCAGGTTCGCGCCAGGCCTGGCCCCATGCCATCCATCATCTTCAAGATGCACATCTCTATGATGATGGACGGTATTGGGCCAGGCCTAGCGCGGCTCTTAAGAATTAGTCCTGCTCTTATTATGAAAACATCTATGAAAGAAAAAACAGATTATGAACTTCGAATTGTGCGAATACACAAACTGAATCAATCATTCAGCATCAAAAGATTGTCAAAACCTTGGAACTTTTGTAACGGATTTAATGATGTTGATAGCATGGTATACAACCAAGGCATAATTACATTAGCTAAATAGCAATGTTATAATGAGGTCGAGCTTACCATCTTATGGTAAGGTATTGCATTCAACCACTGGATTTTGTTTAATCTCAAGAAGATTTTAAGGTTGTGTTTGGTTGCATGGAATCCTATGCCATGGAAATCCATGAGGGGACCCCTACATTTTAGGCTAAATTGATATATCACTCCACATCCACCATTTGGTTTTGTGATCAATGGTGGGAATGAAAGTCCCATGAACATGGGAATCACATGCCTTGGGGGATCAAGGAGTGGGATTCCCATGTTCATGGGACTTTCATTCCCACCATTGATCACAAAATCAAATGGTAGTCAAATGGTAGATGTGAAGTGATATATCAATTTAGCCTAAAATGTAGGGGGACCCTCATGGATTCCCATGGCATAGAATTCCATGCAACCAAACATACCCTAAGAGGATACACCTCATATAATGCTCATTGGAAATAGAATTTGATATGGTGGAGAATGTTAGGTAAGAAAATTTAAAAGGGCAAGGGCAATCAAAGAAAATATAAAGCACAAATAAGTAATAAGAAGAAGAAAAAAAAAACATGAAAACGAAGTTTCATCTTTGCCTTATATTTTGTTGAGTTCACCATATTACATAAATACGTGTTTTTGTAAACATTTAAGTGGATTGTGAAAAATAAATAATAATAATGAAAATCATTATAAATTGCCAACAATAGCTGAGAAAAAGAAAATAAAGCCATAATTTCTACATTTACTATGTGAGTTGTCCTAAAAGTATTGTAAAATAATAATTAACTACAGGTATTTTCTTCTTGTTATTAGTAAAGGGTTTTTTTTTAAGTTTGGCACTCATTATTTCATACATATCAAAGTTTGACCTTCGTTTTAAAAACTAATTGAATTTATCACTCATTTTTTTATGAAACAGTTAAATACTCATTGACTAGTTAAAACTACTTTTTAGACCATTTTGCTTTTATCTTGGGTTAAACTAAGGCTGAGCCAGTACGATTAACCAGCTCGAGTACCCAAAACCAAGGAACAGACCAAACCGAAAACACCTTAACCAGAAAAAACCGGATCAGACTGGAAATTTCAAAACCGTATGTAGAGCTCTTTTCTCCACATCTTAACCTAGGGGTGGGCACGGGACAGGATAGGACGAGATGGACCCATTCCGTTCATTCGGGATCTGGACGGACGGTATGAGCACGTACTAAATAGTCCTCCAATAAAAAATAACAAAAAGAGTTTTATCTCACATTACTCACACACCAATAATGTCAAATTTATATACATATAACTTACATCATAAATAATAATAGATATTAAATAAATAAATATTAAACTTTTTTTTGGAAGGCAAATAAATATTAAATTTCATTTAGAATCAATGATTCAATTCATTTAGATTTCTTATAGAATTTCTTCTTACATTGATTTAATTTCTACACATCCTAAACTTTAATTTAGAAGAGTATTTTGATTAAATAATTATTAAATAAATAAATTCGGGACGGGATCAGGATGAGTTTGATCAATCCCAAAAAGATCCGAAAAAATCGGGACGAGACGGAACGGGTTCGGGATCGCGTGATGGGATGCCCACCCCTATCTTAACCTACACAAACAAATCACATATTTTTCTTCACCACCACTACTAGTACATCTGTAATCAAACACTCGATGTGAGTTCAATTGCTCGGTCAAGACAATCAGCCCAGCTAGACCTAAACCCATTGCACTCAATAACCCTTTGCCGACTAACCCTACATCTGTCCTACTCGATTCAATCTTGGGAATAACCCCATCTATTGGAAGAAGCTGAATAGTAAGGATTGAAAATAGTTTACGCAGTTTGCAATGATTGCAACAAGAAGAAATGGGATTGAATCGGAAGATACGTCGTTAATGTTAGTGTAATGCCTCATATTGATATTGTGTTTTTGAACTAGTAGAAGAGAAGGGGTTGGTTTTGGTTGTGTGGAAGGAAGGGCTTTTGCTAAAAGGGAGATAGAAGGGAGAAGATGACACAATTTCGAGTAAGAAAGTGTGTCTCGTTATCGACAGAGGCTTATTAGCTATTATGTTGTGTTGTTTTTGAAATCATATGAAGCAAAATGGGGTTATGAGTTTCCCTTTTTTTCATGTATTTAGTTTGTGTTTTGTGTTTTGTTTATGTTTATGTTTATGTTTATGTTTATGGTTATGTTTTAGTTTTAGTTTTTGTTTTTGTTTTTGTTTTTGTTTTTGTTTTTGTTTTTGTTTTTGTTTTTGTTTTCGTTTTTTTTTTTTTTTTTTTTTTTTGCTTTTGCTTTTGTTTTTGTTTTATTTTGGAGCCTACAAAGTTGGAGAACTTGGTCCATATCAAAACACGTGTTTGGGTACTTTATTTTTCTTCAAATTGCATGAATAACCTCAATTATGTTTGATAAAATCTACATTAGTAAAATTGGTACCTGCAGATCCTTTGAGAATTTCATTAAGTAATCATCATTTGCTACATTTAGACATATACTGAATAAAAAACAATTAAATAGCTTATTTCTAAAAAATATGAAAGAAAAATAAAATAAGAACTCAATCATCCTTATTAGAAAATAAAAAAAATAAAAATAATAAAATCGCCCAAACCGCCTAGATCCCGCCCAGACCCGCCCAGACTGCCCGCCCAGCCATTAATCTGGGCGGTTTTCCACCTTCTAGCGCCTAGCGCCTAGGCGGCCGCCTAGACCGATTTTTAGAACACTGGTTTTTGCTTTTGCTTTTGGTTTTCTTTTGTTTTTGTTTTTGTTTTTGTTTTTGTTTTTGTTTTTGTTTTTGTTTTTGTTTTTGTTTTTGTTTTTGTTTTTGTTTTTGTTTTCGTTTTCGTTTTCGTTTTCGTTTTTTTTTTTTTTTTTTTTTTTTTTTGCTTTTGCTTTTGTTTTTGTTTTATTTTGGAGCCTACAAAGTTGGAGAATTTGGTCCATATCAAAACACGTGTTTGGGACCCAAAAGGAACAAGAAGAAGAAGGACAACCTTGTGGCAGTTGCAAGAAGCAATAAAATAACATTGCCTTCTTTATTTCAGTAAATAAGGCTTTATGCCAATCCCATCTGACTGATATACATATCAATTATAAAGAAAGCAAAATCAATAATAAAAGTCCAAACAGAGCCCATAAGAAGAAATCATAATTATGGCACAAATTTAGGTTCGCACGAGTTCTCTCA
This sequence comes from Berberis vulgaris, assembly GCA_963556465.1. Lineage (NCBI taxonomy): Eukaryota > Viridiplantae > Streptophyta > Magnoliopsida > Ranunculales > Berberidaceae > Berberis > Berberis vulgaris. The sequence goes on along the minus strand of OY747127.1, from coordinate 62,462,531 downwards.
TAAAGAAGATGAATGTTATATGAGATAAGAGTCGTGGTGGGAGTTACGCTTCCACGGACACATCTACATAAAAGAGGAGGCTGTTACGAAGAACATCTGATTTTGTTGTGCCTCGCATGCTTAAGTCACGCAAAGAATTAACAACGACCATTATATAAGGTAAAGAGAACATTCGACAAAGGTATGCAACTGTAACTGAGTTTTGTCCACATTTACTTCCTTCTTCAAACAGAGTTGCTGACTTAAGCATCGGAGTGCCTTCGACCACCAAAAAGGTAGTCTTTGCCAGTCTAACATCTGTTTTGCATGTCAAGATCACATGAGAACGAGATTTGGATGCATCAGTTTGATGTCGTCCGTGAGGAACTACAAGTTTCCTTTCGAAAAAGAAGATCCACAGTGACAAAGTTCATCATCAAAAACTAATCAACCATCGACAGGCTGTTAAAATAGATGGAACACTCGACAGACCCTCAACCCAGTGACAATCATAGTAACCCTCCTACTGGCAACACTATATTGCAAACTACTCACGATCAAGACCTAGCAGTGACAACCGAACCAATTGCACCCGACAATCAAGATCCACAACATGCAATAGCTCAGAAAACCCAGACATCCGGCAACGCCGTTACTGACCCTGCGGTGGATCTGCTTATGATCCAAATGAACCACATGACAAAGATACTGGAAAAATTCACTCAAGAACGCATTCAGTTAGCCGACGCTATCCAAGCACCGCCTCAGCAAAACTCTAAGAATCGAACTTGAGAAAGTGACGAAGTTCATGCAGAACCTCAACAGGGAAATCTCGAAAGCAATGAACTTCCCGCAAAGCAACGAAACACCTGCTGAAATCTCATTCCGAATCGGAGTCACGGATCCTAATGTATTGTACAAACTAGCCAAACCGTCATTTTCTGATGCCCTCATGATAACTCCCATGCCAAAGAAGTTCACCAACCAAAGTTTGAAGCATACGATGGCACCACCAACCCAACAGATCATTTGCCACATTTTCACCACATGATGGCATTAAAAAAGACTATGGAGTCAATCTTGTGTAGAACATTTTCAACTAGTTTTACCTCCACAGCAATTAACTAGTTCAACAGCTTACCACCGAGGTCAATAGACTCCTTCCAGGCACTAGCCACCGCCTTTATCACGAGATTCATCGAAAGTCAGCAAATGAGGAAAAGACCACATTACCTTCTTCACATCAAACAGAAGCCCGAGAAAATGATAAGGGAATATGTCACTCGTTTCACTAACAAACTAACAATGATCGATGGGTGCAGCGATGACACGGCCCATGTTAGTTTCACCGACGGGCTAAAAAAAGGGCCCTTTTTTATGCTCTCAACTTGGAACCCCAAAAAGCATGGCGATCTTGTTGAAAACCACCCAAAATCACATTTCTTTCGAGGAAATGAAAGCTGCCAGGAAGAAAAATGACCAAAAAAAGAGAAAACCACTCAAAGAAGCGGGAAAGAATGAAGGAAATAAGAAGACACGACGGACCACGAGATGATAGCATTCAGTCGAAGAGGCATCGGAATAATGGAAGGACCAAATCCAACTAGCAAGAGTCCATAAAGTTGCAGTCAGCAAGGCCCAGACACGAGCGGGGTATAATAAAAAGACATATAACCGTACACAACCTTGAAAACGAGTCGGGCCAATATACTGAAACACATGGCGAAATGGGAAGACGTCAACTTTCCACTCGGAATAAAAGATGAAATTGAGCATTGGGTTCAGAGGACGACTCGATGAATTTATCGGAACTCTAGACAAGCAGCTCAAAGGAAAAGAAAAAGTAGATACCGCTACGGGATCAAAAGAACGGCCCAGTGAACTAATATACGCCCTATACTACATAGCCGGAGGGAACAAAATGGTCAACCCAACTAAGAAGCAACCGGAAACACCGCTCACTCGAGTTGATTAATATAGAAGTAAGAATACTAACACCAAACGAAACCAGACGAATCATTTTACCGATGCACAATAAAAGAACATGGAGAAGCTTGCATCAATCAACTAATACAATTCAAGGACCCTACTGACGGATGCAAGCCCAACCCAAATTACCAACGACAAAATTGACAGCAACAGACTCGATTAAACCTTGGCAGTTGGTGCTGAAATTGGATGCTGATGTGAGCATGAATGGACAATTTGACGCTGATGTGAGCATGATTGCACAATTTGGCGTTGATGTGAGCATGATTAGAAAGTTTGGCACTGATGTGAGCATGATCGGACAAGTCAGCACCCCGAGTCGGAAAGCACCTCGAGTCCATTAGCTACAATAACATATCCAATTAACGACAAAACATAACCAATAGCAAACCCGATGACTTGAAGACATAGACGGTACGAGACAAAACAACAAAGACTTAAATCTCTAACAACACTACGATCGACATCAGCCAAGCAATGGTCAGGAGGACAAAGCAGATCACTCTATAATCTAGCGTAACTTTTCAAAAAGAACAATCGTTAGGGTTGGTCAAAATATCAAGAAAGGAATATTAATAAAATTTGGAATCCCCATCTTACGCATGGATAACAGAATAAAGGCATCAAAACTCGACCATACAGAGTTGATGCAGTCATTTTTCGCTCCCTGCTTTAACCTAGTCCTACTGACCTACACAAGAAACACACGTGAGCCACAAACCACCGTTGTGGTGGCCAATGGCACTCCGATGCTAAAGTCAGACAGGGATTTGAGGAATGTGTAATGTTGTAAAATGAGAATTTGGAATTTGTAGCGTACCTTAGCTTACCAACCTCATGTCTTATTTATAGTGCAGGAGTCTTGGTTCGACCAGGCCATCGATAGCTTAGGCTAGGAATGAAATCTTCGTAGAGATCCTTCTCTAATTAGGAGTCGTGTTGTAGAAGGGAATTCTCCTGTTAGCCGTGTGCTCATAGATACGCGGGAGATAGTTCTCAATCTCAGGGTAATACGTAAGAGAATGTTTCCCTGTGTGATGTGTACTCTGGTATTTGCTTCTTAGTTGGAAGCAGGGAGCTGCTATAGATGCATGTTCAAAGCTAATCCTCGAGATACTTGCCTTAACAAGACTTATGGGTATTGAAGATAGCTGTGAGATGTATGGGCTAACCAAGCTGTGAAAGTTTTTGTCCGTTTGGCAGATTGCATTAGGCGAGCTTATAACCATTTGGGTTGGATCAGTGTAGGGCTGACGCTTGGGCCCGTAATTCCTCGAGATTATCATGACGCATGTACGGCTCAAGGATGTGACCATTTTGGTGTATCATCAGCTATTTCCCCCGAGTCAGTGGGTCATCACATCGGTTCGCTAAGTCATCTCTTGAAAAGATACGTCCCTCATGATGATTGAGTCTGAATTGTTGCTGGAGCCGCGTGCTGCATTTATTGAATGTGCATCGATTCGGTGGAAATGAGGCGGGAACCTAATCCTTATTTAGGTCATCCGTTGTGCGGAAACTGACTTTTTTATTTTCTTTGCTTTTGAAGATATTGATCTGTTCATCTTTTGATTAAAAAGACTTTTCATCTTCTTCATGGCTCAACAAGAGCTTCTTGATGACGCAACCTTTGCCGGGGGCCTTGCGTTTTTCGAAGACAAGTTGCTTACTGAATCTGGCCTTGTCAAAATCCACACAAAGTTTGGGGTCCCCGAGGCGTGCCATTGTTTGTTCTGAAAGGCAACCAAACGCCAATGTCACCACTAACGGGGTTCATCTGTTTGCATCTGGGGATTCTCCAAACCATAGTATGTTTTCCCGCTCTGAATGTGATTTGGGACTTCCTGAAGTTCCTTGGAATTTCTCTAGCTCAATTGGGGCCTGATGGATACAGGATCATCCTCCTTACTCTAATTAGGGCGAAGGAAGTTGGCGTCCACATGACCCCACGAGTGATCTAGTTGTTGACTTCTCCTTGGTTGAAGAGTAACGTTGTCTCCAAAATGACATCTCCAACTTGCTTTGCGAATGTGTCTGATGACTTCAAGTTCTGGCAGAAGTATTGCTTCTTGGCTCTTGTGGACTCAAAGTACTTCCAGTTCAAGGGTTGTCTGCTCGAGCGAGAGTTCAAGCCACTTCGTAAGTATAGCTTTTTCTTCTGATTTTGTTGCACTTGATTGCATGCTAATCGTTGTTTGTGTTTCTTCCGAGGACGATTTCTCACTACTCCTCGACACGGTTTCCCTGTATTTCCCTGTGTTTCTTCTTGGATATAACTTTTCATATTCATTTTCAATGTGCTTGGTGGTGAATAAAAGAATTTTTTGCAATAAAATAAAAGCTGCCAAAATCGATATTTTATCCTCATATTTTAATCATATGACACACTAGTTACCATAGATTAACATGAGTGTTTGCAAGTAAGGAAATACTAGATTTAGCAAATTATTTTCAGTGCCTTGAGTGGTGAAATCATTTTGCTAAAAATCCTTGCACATATGGCAAGTCTTGCAAATCAATTTTCCATTAAAAAAAATATCGTGAAACCCGCCAAACACCCGCAAAGAGAAATTTCAGTAAAATAGCAAATTAAATGCATTTACGGCAGATTTGTAATGAAACAAAATAGAGCCGAAGAATTTGAAATCTTATAAAGTGTTCGGAAACTACTAACTCTTTAATAAAAAGGAACAAAATTAAATCTAACAGGATGGAACTACCCTCCTTTTAGATCTCATGTTCTCTTATTATTCTCCCTCGTTTTTTACTTCTCCACCAAATGGTGGTTGAAATCCATCGATCTAGGTCGCAAATCATACACCAAATTGGTACGCGCAACCCAATTCAAAATTGGGGGTTCAGCGAATCAAGTACAGAATGTAAAGGGTCTGAATTCTCCTCTTAAGAACCAAGAAGTGAGGAAATGAATTAATACCAACAGCTCAAAGTTGGTAGGTCTTGTAGAAACTGTAGTTAAAGTCAATTAATCACAATGCATAATGAGAAAGGGTCAAATGGCCAAGTTTGAGTAATTGTGATCAAGCTAGTAATTCTCGGATTTGACTAGGATAGGACACCATGGTTTTTTAATGCCAAATTCGTTGACTCTTCAGATCAGATGATCTCAATAAAGGTTAAAGAATGCAAACAACCAAACTGATGTAATATGGTTTAATTTGATTTATTATTTATTTAGGTGAGTTCATGTTAAGGCCAAATTAGGAGTACGGGTCCGATTAGAATTAGGGATTTAATTCAAGTAGGAGTTAGAGTTTCTATTTTGTTTAGGAAACTTAATTGCTAGTTAGCAAGCTTAGGTCAATTATAAAATAAGGTCATTGGCCAATGTAATCAGTTTAGTTTTGTTGAAAATTTGAGAATTAATTGTATTTGTGAAACTTTGACAAATAAAAGTTTCGATGTTTCCGCTGAACCTATCTCAAACTGATAAAATTTACAAACAATAATCAAAATAAACAAAACAATAATTAAAATAAATTGAACAATTTGAAATAACAATAATAAAGGAAAATAATTAAGAAATCAAATATTCTTTCAATAATCAACCAACTAACAATGGGCTTCCGACGCCCCTTTCTATAACTAAACTAGCTTCTAAAACAATAAACAAACTCTAAAAAACATAATTGGAAACCAATGTCCTAACTGTTACCTAATTACAATAATATTATAACTCATACCATTGCTAAAATAGTATTGTTGCTAAAATACCCATTACATCACCAGTGTAGTTAAGGTGGTGGGGAGGCAGACGGGCCTGAAAAACGCCTCACTTCACTGAGACAGTACATTTTTTAAAGATTTTTTATTATAATAAATTGAAACATATTTAGATAAATAATATTCATCATCATTTTGATAATCATACTGATTTGATTCCTGCAGGTACGATGCCAAAGTAAATTCCTTGTCTTGGATCCCTCCCCGACCCCCCCCCCCCCCCCCCCCTGCATTAGTTAGAGCGCTATTAGGAGATTAAGGTTAGTGAACTTGTTTTGCAAGGAAACCACAATATAAATAAGGTTTTACAGCCATCGTTGTAGGTGGTTATTGATGAATGAAGAATGAGTTATTTTGTTTTATGAATATTTCCCTTTATTTAATTTCAGTGTTTTCCTTTTCATTTCCCTTTCAGCATTTCGTTCTTTGGGTTAATTTCAGTTCTAGTTTGTAAGATACAAATATCCATCAGATACCCTCTCACACCATACCATTATTTGAAATAAAGTTGTTGCAACATCCCTCTCTCTCCTGCCACAATCTAAACTAGGGCTGGGCAGGTTTGGGTAACCGGCACGAAAATTAAAAATTGAAAATCGGCCCGATTTTTTTAAGCTCGTAATTATGAGGCCCGAGATCGGACCGAGTTGGGCTGGTTAACCGAGGCCCGGTTAACCGAATTTCGGGCCGGTCTCGGGTCGGTCTTTGTCCAAATAACCAATTTCTGTGTGTCAATTTTTTATTTTTTTTTCATACCTTGGATTAGAACAGATAAGACCCAATTCACCTCCATTTCTCCTCTCTTTGGACAAATTGAATCGACCCCATCTCTCTTTGCACAATTAGATCCAAACCCATCTCTCCAATTTTCCTCACAAACCCTTCAACTTAATCAACCAAAGCCACGGGGTTCGAAAATGAAGCAAGTTCTTCCTCGTACACTTTCCCAACAGAGGATACCCCACTGATCCCCAGCAGCCAAACCGTCCCTTCTCAACTCAAGACCTTCGCCATCGCCATAGTTGGGGCAGGAGTGCTATTCTTATTAAAAGCTCCCTACTCAAGTTCAAACTCAAATTTTGCGTTGTCTGTAAACCCAATTTGTTCATCAAAAAATCCAATTTCGATGGCGAAACATGAAGATTTACTGATCCCGATCTTCTCCACACTCGAACCAGTCTACGGTGAAGGTCCTCAACTCGCCGAAGCCAAGACTCAGTTTGAAATGCTCAAATCAAAGTTTCTTGAAATCTTCGGTCACCAACCTGACGCCTTCGCTCGATCTCCAGGTCTTTCTGACTAGTTCTTGATTTGATATTGATATTTGATAAGAGGTTTTGCTTTGGAGATTTTTGAAATTTGATGTGAAATGCAGGGAGAGTGAATTTGATAGGAGAGCATATTGATTATGAGGAATACTCGGTGTTACCGATGGCGATTCGACAAGATACGATCGTTGCGATAAGGAAGCGTGGCGATGATGAAGCTAATAAGCAACTTAGAATTGCTAATGTGGATGATAAGTATACAACTCAGTAAATTTTGCAAATGGTTTTTGTTTGCAGATGGTTCGAAGAAGAATAGCAAAGAAGAAGAAAAGGGAAAAGAAGAGAAGCAGGAAAAGGAGAAGAAAGGCACACGTCGCAGTGTTGCACAGGGAGTCGAGGAGTCGGGTTGGGCCGGTTACCCGACGGGCTTCAGAAATGGAAACTGAGGCCCGGACCAGAAACTTCGGGCCGGGCCGGGCTTTTAAAACCGAAACATTTATAATTAATAAAAACCTATCCGAACCGACTCGATCGGTCCGATTGTCGGTTCGGTCCGGGCTTTCGGTCCTAAATTCCCACCCCTAATATAAACCCCTCTCCAAATCTCCACATTCCCTTTCCTCGTGAACCAAATCTTTGTTCACAGCTTCAACCCCTGGCTGCTATTTGGCCTCCTTGAGTCTCCCTCCACCTCATCATCTCTTCCCACCCTCACCGAGACTCTGTTTTAGTCCTATTTAATATTATATAAAATTAAAATAATGAAGATGATATTTACATTCGTGTCATTGTAACAAGAAAACTCAAAGCCAATGGTAGTCTGGTTGAATGGTTAAGGCTTTGGTGGTTTAACCCCCACGTCTTGGGTTTTATACCCACCGGCGGCATGCTTGCCTTTCAAAAAAAAAAAAAAAAACAAGAAAACTCAAAACCAACCAAAATAAAGGATTTTCTATTACAGAAAAATATATAAATAAATAGATAAATAACCTGAAAGACAGGGCGTATGCACGACTGTCAACTTTCCACCTCAACAAGAAAATAGAGAGTTCATTATGGAGATGTTCATGCTCAAGATCAGCTTGAATCAGGATGAGAAATAAAGACGTTAAAACTGAGGATAGCTCGTGGATAAAATGCAGACCAAGCTCTTTTTGGGGCTTGAGACTAAGTGGATAGGCAAAATCAAGAAATCATATTCATAGATGCTGATTACAAAATTGAATGGTTAGGCTAAGGCAGCACTTGAATATCCACTCCTATAGGTCATACAGATGGATGCCGTTACTTATTCAAGCAAGCCTCTAAGCATGGTTGCTCGTTGCCCAAATTTTCCAATCTCATAATATTATCCAGTTTGGATTGGCACTGATGCACACTAAACAGTGAAATTTAGATTTAAAATAAAATAAAATAAAGTACAAAATAATGAAAATCAGTTAGATGACTCAGCCATTTAGTTTCAGATGATGAGCAAATCTGCTGATTTTGACCAGTTTGAGTTTTCGGAATGTCTAGAGGTGTTGAGGACAAATCCAAAACCAAACTTCGTGGTAAAAAATGGTCCATATCTAAGTTGGGTCACAGTAGCCAATTGGTCTAAACCTCAGTTTAGATAGAAATCCAAAGCAAATACGATGTGCAGTTGTGCTCCAGGGTACCCCAGATAACTCATGAGATCCAAAGGAATGGGTTATCAAGATGCAGAACAACCAGTTTGCTGAGCTGAGATCCTGCAGTGTCGTTTTCCAATACTACACTGCTCAGCTGACCATTGGCATTGAACCACAGGTAAAATCAACTTTAAGGATATGATGTTAAACACGTCCCTTAAGTTCAAGCAAACTTATTCATGTAGTTGGGTAAGATTCAAGCAAACTTTCTTGAAGGATATCATGTTAACACAGCCCTTGAGTTCAATCAAACTCATTCATTTAAATGGGTCTGATGGATAGAAAGGGTAATCCAATATGGATAACCCTCTCTCAACTGCGGATAACCAAGGGGTTTTTTTTTTTTTTGTCACGTTAGAAGCGCATGTACAAGATAACGGTTGACTAGACTGACAGTAAGGACAAAGACCAAATTAAATTTACAAAAGGGATTAAAGTCATTTGTCCTATTAGTACAAGGGACCAACACCAAATTAACCATTAAATAAATCCTGCCTCCACGGACTGCCTCAAGATCACAATATATGCATGAGTAATTCTAGCCGGCCTTTTTTGGTGGCCTTTTCTTGGCCTTGTTTTGGTGTTTTTACACTTTTTGTCAATCATCCTTAAAACACAACTACAAACAATATCTACATAAGGGGTAGAAATGTAAAAAAACCCAAACAAAACCCAGAAAAAGCCAGCAAACAAGGTTGGCTAGAATTTTTGTATATGCATCTACTAGATACTCCACTAAATAAATGATGTCTTTCAAATCCTGGAAAATAAAAATATCTGAAAAAACAAAAGAATTAAAAATAATAATAAAAGAAAATAGGTTATGGTAAGCTAAACATTTAGAGAAAAAAAAGAATGTGAATAGAAAATGCAGCTCGCCTAGAAAATAAACTTACTTTTGCATTCTTACATGGAAAATACTTGAAAGATTTGGTTAGCAACTTGATGATGGGCAGTGCTTCAGACGGAAATGTACACCACAATAAGGAAAAAGTTGAGTAAACCAATTGCGTGGGAAACGAGGCAGAAGAAGAAGAAGAAGAAGAAGAATCAATCCGTAAAGGGTATCCTCAATATGGAAAAATGCAAAAAGGGTTCAAGAAGTCACAAGCTTCATACAACCCCATTGTTTTATTCTGCAAAATAAACAACACGAGTTGCTGCACAAGCTCAGATTGAACCTCAGTAAGAGAAGAAACAAGCTAAACGAAGGGATGTGCGTGTCGCGAAACCGAGTCAGTCTTCCGGAAGGAGTGTAGAACAAGGAGCCCAATAGCTTTAACGAATATATGGACGAAACGTGAATCGCAACCCTGGAGAGCTGATTGAAGTTCCAACAAGCCGCGAGAATGTCTCGTTTGACGAAGCGGTGGAACGGATTGGTCGAGGATGTTGGGTGAGTTGGAGTTGAGAGAGTGAGTTATGGCGTCTCAACATGGATCGCAATCGGATCAGAGCTTTTGGAAGATCAAAATCACTGCGAATTTCTTTCTGTAGGGAGGGTTGGGGAACTCCAAGTCTGTCGAGAAGGGAAGGGGGTAGTAAGTTGTAGGAGGAGGAGTCCATCTCCTACTTTTGAAACCGTGACAAAAAAAGGAGCGCATTTTGAGATTTTCAATTTTGTTGCACAACCTATAAAAGATACAACACTAAATTTTTTTTTTTAATAAATGAAAAACCATTTGATAATGGAATTTTCTCGTTTAAGAGCGTCAATAAATAAATTATAAAAAATGTATGTGGTTGCAACTATTAAAAAATGCATTCACACCTAAAAACTCTACATCCAAAAATTATAATAAGAATAATCTGTACAAAATCCTAAATCAACAACCTACCATAGCGTTTGCTATTTATTGGAGAACTTGTGACGATGGTAAGTGTATCTTTGATGTTTCAATGCAAATTTGAAAGTTAAAAATTAGTGACTGAAGTTTAGTTTTATCAATAAGATTTACTTTTGTTTTTTCGTCAATAACAAATTAATGCTCACAAACGAAAAAATTTAAGCACCAAATATTTTTTTTACTAATAAAAAAATGTAAATCGGTATTACATATTTTATGTCAGTGCAACAAAGTCGAAACATCTCAAATGTCGGTACAACAAAGAGTTAGTGCAACTGGGCCAAATTGTCGGGTACACATAACAACTCCCTTTGTTTTTTGTGCTAAATAAACGAAAAGAGACTGTGTGTGTGTGTGTGACCTTGCTCGATTTTTTTAGGCAATGCAATTAATAACTTTTTTTTTCACAAGAAAATATAGCCTTTTATCACATGCAAAATGCAAGGATAAAACTATTAACTTTGGTTAGATCCAGAGGGTGTAAACCCACAACCTAGAGCGGGTGCAAATAGTCAATCTTTTTTCCACGTCTCCAATAACATTGTGTTATCAAGGGTGTGTTTGGTTGCATGAAATATTATTCATAGGAATCCATGAGGGGGCCAATTACATTTAAACTAAATTGAGATAACTCACTCTCATTCCCATCATTGATCACAAATTGCCAATTTTCAACACATTCCTATTCCCACCTGGAGGTAATGCACTCTCATGATAACCTTTATTCTCACCATTGATCATAAAAACAAATAGTTGATAATAAGGATTAACATTTATTTAGCTTAAATGTAGGTGACCCCCTCATGAATTTTCATGGAATAAGATTTCATGCAACCAAACACACTAACTGTCAATGTTATAATTCGCGAAAAATTTGACACCCTATTTAGAACCCACTACATTTTCATTTACAATTAAGTGCGCTATAAGCACATGACTAAATGAAAATATATCATTTAAGCTCCATTTGAACTAAAATCTTGAACAAAATAAAAGATTTACATAAAAAACATGTTCAAATTTCAGTCAATTTTGACATGCGTGTCTTGAGATGCATATTAAATATAAAAAGTGAATTTCTCTGTCACAATCACAAAGCAAGCAAAAGCTTGACGCCATGACAACACCCATTGTCCAAGACTGATGGTCAAGATATGTAATGGGCTGGACTTAAACACCTATCTCGAAAAAACAATGTCAAAATAGGTTAGACTTAAACATGTATCTCAAAAGGCAACGACTACCTCGCACCACCATATCCTCTTTCTCACACCACCATTGAGTTTTTTTTTTATTTATTTATTTATTTTTATTTTTTTAACTTTCTCACACAACCTATATAAACAAAAATCATTCATTTTTTACCCTCACCATTCAAATTGACAATGGTTCCTTCCTCCCCCATTCGAAATCTCCTATTTCAAATATATTCAAAATCTCTCCCCACACTCAAATCGTTTGCAAATCTCCTCCCTCTCCCTCGAAAACTCTCAAAATCCCTTCAAAGTCGAAACCCTTAAATCCAAACTCAATAAATATGCATAACTTAACATAATAGAGAATCTCAAACTCAAAACGAAAAAAATACAAAACAGGATAACTTTCAACTAATTTAAACCCTCAATTGAGATTGATTCTCAAGCTCATCAAAACACGAAAATCGTAGTATTATGAGTTATCTAATAAGCACAACTTGAATCACTTGAAAATGTTTTGAAATGAGCAATTTATGGCCATTTTACTAAAGTCGCGCAAATCTGTCTGAAAAATGAAAACGGTATAGTGTTCCTAACTTTCAGCTAACTTATGTACTCGATCGAGACCGATTCTCAAGTTGATCAAAACAAAAGTTGTGATACTCTCAGTTATCTAATAAACACAACTTGAATCACTTGAAAATGTTTTGAAATGAGCAAGTTATGGTCATTTTACTAAAGTCGCGCAGAACATGAAAAAAAAAATTTATGTTTGCAGAGTGCACTACGAGGTATCCAAATTTTTTTTACCTCACATTGTACAATGCGAACAGGAAATAAGTTGGCCAAATGTCAGGAACACTATCCCGTTTTTATTTTTTGGACATATTTGCGCGACTTTAGTAAAATGACTATAATTTGCTCATTTCAAAACATTTTCAAGTGATTCAAGCTGTGTTTATTAGATAACTCGGAGTACTACAGCTTTCATGTTTTGATGAGCTTGAGAATCAATCTCAATTGAGGGTTTAAATTGGTTCGAAAGTTACCATGTTTTTCGTTTTGAGTTTGGATTTGTCTGTTATGTTAAGTTATTCATATTTATTGAGTTTGAAATTATGGGTTTCAACTTTAAAGGAATTTTGAGAGTTTTCGAGGGAGAGAGAGATTTGCAAGAGACTTGAGTGTGGGAATAGATTTGAATAGATTTGCAAGAAATTTTGAATGGGAGAGAAATGAACCATTATCGATTTGAATGGTGAGGGGGAAAAAATTGAATGATTTTTTTTTATATTGGTGGTGTAAGAAAGTATGGTAGTGTGAAAAAGAAAGTAAGTGGTGTGAGAGAGTAGAGTGGTGTGAGAAAGAGAAAATGGTGATGCGAGGTAATCGTTGACTAAAAAACAATGTAAAAATGGATTAGAGTTAAGAGTCAATCTAAATGGCGAGGAAACCAACGAGGGAGGGGGGGAGGACCCTTCATCCCCCTCGTGATGCATGCAAAGGAGGGAAAGCACGCATCGCGAGGGGGATGGAGGGTCCTGGTTTCCTCGCCCATTCCCTCAACAGTTAGAATTTTTGTAGAGTTAAACATTTATCTGAACAGTATCAAAATGGGTTAAGACTTTAGCAAGTTGTTTGTGGTCTTTAAACTGCCAATGCCAAGAAAATAAAATTAAAAAATAAATTTCATGGTTGACTACTCACTAATTTGAAAAAAAATGCCTACAAAGAGATGTTTAAATTTCTTCCCAAACTGAACGCAAACATACTACAAATATAATGGCACGATTAAACAAAAATCCAAATTAAATGAACTTGCTCACTCATTCTCTGATCCATTCAAAAGTTTAAACATATAAAAGTTTGGACAGTGACTTCCTCGTTCAACCAACTTGAACCATGTCAATCAATCCTTTTGGTCGTTTTCACTCTATTACATGTCCCGCACTTGGAAGAGCACAATAATCAAACATACATTCCTGCATCCTATTTGTGTTCAATAAACAAGTCCCAAACTGTAACAAAATTGAATGACGAAACTGTTTGGCAACCAGTGAGCCCTCTAAAACCAAAATCACAAGAAAACGGAAATGGACAAGAAAAATCTGGTTGCATAGAACAGGGCATTGAGATGGCAAAATGAAATTCTGCTAGCTTGAACATAACAGCAGCTTTAACTTCCAGAGCATCTCAACAAATACAATATTTATGTGGTCAAAGCAGCAAGCCAGTAACTGAGGACAATGACTTTTAAATAACTCTCAGTTCATACTCTCCCGCCATTGTTATGTATCTCACCCATGGAAGAGCCTGGTATCCACTCTTCTCAATGATCTTCAGATACCGGACCTGGCAAACATACAAAAAATTATATTTAATGTAGACACAAGATTATCAAATCTCGTGTCATTTCAATTTCGACCTAATGCAATGAATTTGTTAAAAGCTACCTAACAATCTCATTACATAGAGCAACCATTCCATCATAATCACTACATGGATCCAAGTCACTCACAGTGAAAACCTCAACAGTATATCCATATATACCCATATGGGGATATGGAAAACTTCCCTAATGACTGTGAGTCGTGGTCTCATCATAAAAATAATGACATCAAGATCATTGATGACTGGGCTCATTTGTCGGAACTCATGCTTAAGGAATAAATGGAATTTGAATTGTTTCCCAAAGACATCGAAGACAAAAAAAAAAGTAATCAATTTTTTATCTATGGCAATGGTTTAAAAACAAGAACATTATATATGGGGTAGAAAACATTTACCAAAAAAAAATTTATATCAGAAACACAGAATACTCTATTATATTCCGTATGAGCCAAAGGACAACAGGATTAGTGTAGAGCAATAAACATTTACAACTATCATGTATTTCCAGTGAGAACTATCCCAACTACATGCTCATAGCCACAAAATCACCTGAACATCAGTCCAAAGCCTATATACTTCGTTCTTGCTATCTTTGAAAATTCTATTATTTCTCTCCCTCCATATGATCTGCAGTTCTGCACCATAGCATCCTCTAACCTTTCCCAAACCTATTTCCCAAAAGGAGTAAGATTGGGGGGGATGAGAAAGAGAGGATCAATGTGCTAATGTGGTAACCACTTGAGAAAGTTTCGAGGAGAATGGGAAAGAGATGACAATTGGCCAAGGAAGAGGGCCAAAGGGAAGCAATACTTGCTAAGGATGTTTTGAACAAAAAAAATAAATAATAATAATAATAATAATAATAATAATAATAATAATAATAATAATAATATATAATTGTAAAAAAAAACTCAATAAACGAAAAATTAAAAAAATAATAATAATAAATAAATAGTAGAGGGGGGAGAGTAAGAAAAATTTCCCACCCACAATGCTGAATGCAAGTAAGAGAAAAACTCAATATATGTCCATCAAATAACATATATTTTTACAATTACTTTGATTATTATTGACTCACCAAAGTCGGCAGTTGCAACTTTCAACTTCCTTTACAAAACAAAATTATTTTTAGCAATGTTCTATCCCAGAATGAAAATGTAAACAAATTATATTTAGCAACTTAGATTAACAGATTTCAAAAGCAACAAAATTTTGCATTGATTTTGATACAAATTGCAATTCGATTTTGATACAAGTAAAATCCACTTCTTACTGAACAAAACCAAATTTTCTCTCAACTTAAGAATTTAAATGATCAGCCAAAATATATGTTTTATTCATCAACTTACAGCTTCTGATGGATTTATATGAGTCTTTCTTCTTCTACTTAGGTTGGACTAATATAAAAACTTAAAGTTTGATTACAACCATCTCGAAGATTTTTCTCAAGATTTACATTCTCATATACATGTTTTGGGTGCAACATATATATTGAGCTAACTGCTTAGGTTTCATTAACTTGTATATATTCATTGTTCATTTAACTTTTATGTATTTTAATGGTAAAAAGGATTAATTCTCTCAACTTCAAACAATTCACTACTTAAAAATGTATTACTACTTAAAAATGTATTTGAACTGAAGGCAAGGAAGCACAGACTCTTTGAAAAACTTGTGTACTCGTGACCGACACTCGACCGACACACCTTTGACAAGTATCGGACACATGGTCAACGTGTCGGCAGGTGTCAAACCCATGGTCAGTGTAGTCAATGTGCCGGACACACCTCCGACACACCCAAAACTTGGTTAGAAAACAATCAAGACTCGACAACTAACTTTATTTTATTTTTTACTTTTAGATAGGCACATACATATAACCACCTAATTTGAAGGTTGTTAATCTATCTAAAATGAAACTTCAACTGTGATGCAAGATAAAGATAGCAATAAAGTATAGAGGGAGTCTATGATTCTTCTTCTTTCCTTTGCTTCTTATCTCTTCTACTTCTTCTCTACTCTGTTTTTTTCTTGCGACAAAGTGTAATCTACTTTTCCATTTTTTTTTACATCTCTATTTTTTTCTTCGTGTTTTTTCCCCTTTTCCATCACAATTTATACTATATTTTCATCTTCATACTTCTTTTTTACTTAAATTTTTTCTTTATTAGATTATTGTTTATGTTCATATGACTTGTAAAAAAAAGTATGACGATGCCCCGAGTCCTAGTTTTTGGAAAATTGTGAGTCAGCATGTCATGGCCGACACGATATGTGTGCCCATGTCCATGCATCCTTGATTGAAGGGAGGTGCTTTTCATTTAAGAAAATGGTGATCATGAGTTTATAATGAGAACAATCGGGATGGGAAACAATGAAGACTGTTCCGTTTGGTTCTTTTTCTAATGAAGTTTCTCCATTGTAAATCGGTGTTGAAAATATTCCTTCCTACAAAGTTCTAGGGGTGGGCATAAACCGAATTAATTTCGATTAACCGACCGAACCGGTTTTTTAAATACGGTTTGGTAACCAAACCGAATAAGGGATGATAAGAGAATCTGTAAAACCGAACTGAAACCGGTTCGGAATCGGTTCACAATTTTAAACTGTCCGATTAAAGACCGAACCGACCGATTGGTGCATATGTTGCATACTATCGCACTGTATCACACCCCAAAGGCAAAAAGGCAAAAACGAAAACCCAATCTTTCTGTTTCTATTTCTTGCAGAAATTCTAAATGGCGACGAAACCAGCGAGGAAACCAGCCTTAAATTCAATATCTTGGTTTCTCAATATCTTACCGTATCTCAGATTCACTCAAACTCAAACTCTCAAACCCTAAATCCAACCTTAAAACCTCCTCCTCTTCTGCAATGAAAGGCCTCCTCTTCTTTGCAATCACTCATCGAAATCCTTCCTCAACTCCTCTGCAATCATTCATTAAAACCCCATTGAAGCCTCCTTTTAAACACCCACTGAAGCCCTTTCTTGTTGCTCATTGGCTTCTAGTTATTCTCCAATAACTCAGGTTAGTCATTGAAAGATTTTATTTTTTATGTGTTTTCTTTTTCATTATTTATGATAATGGTTTGATCTGATGGATTCTTGTTACCAAAGATTAAAACAAGTTGGGGAAATGAATAAATGACTAATGAAGAATGTGGGGTGATTTTTGTTTGTATGAGAGGTGTGTTGTATTGTATGGTCTAATAGTGATGTAGAAGGGGACATTGCTATGGAACTATGGGTATTAAGTTGGAGTGTGGAGACTGGAGAGATCAAATCGGCGTCTATTACAGAGTAAAATTGTTTGTTTGTTTGTTTTTTCAAATTGTTTGTTTGTTCAAACTATCAGTTAGCTTGGATTTGCCTCATCTTAGTTGATCTTTTCAAGTCGTGGCTTCTTTTTTTCAGTTTTCCAGAGCATAAAACAAACATACGGGAGGATACAAATAAAAAATACAAACGTAGGAACAGAGTTGGTTTCATTGTAGGAACTCCTAGATTCCAAAACATCATACATTGGGGGTTTGTGTCTGTTTTTTACCGAGTCCTTTTTAACTTTTCTGTGAATGACTTATAGTTTAATGAAACATCTATATATTGCATATTTGAACTCACCATTTACATCTTGAAATGTTCAGATTTGTTTGATCTCTAACTACTCTTGAGAGCTGCTAGCAGTAATTGCAGCGATGCGTTTCAGGATTTCAGCATAACTCAACTAGTTGTTTTATTGTTGTTTTTTTGGCATGACAGTAGTGATGCTTACCAGCAAAATATTTAAATCCTTTTGAAATAGGGTAGTAGGACCAGTGAAAAAAACTCATACAACTTTCCCTGAAAGTATCTACCAAAAATTAAGTAAAAAATATTTGCTTTACTACTCGTGCAAACAACATATTTATGCCCAAACATGTATATAGTTTTCACACACACACAAACTTACTTTTTGAGATCATTATGTAAACTCCAATCATTTACTCACTTTCAAAACAAAACATGACTCACCCAAATTGTCAAACCAAGCAGAACCTTGGAACCTAATTTCACAATCAGAAGGGATCATAAACCAGTCATTTGTATATAAGGATCATTTACTCCAATCATTTATATATGCAGTATGTACTTAATAGTGCTTGAATATTCATTTGTTGTTGAATGAATAAGTGTAATGTTTGTCGGGTAGTTTGTTGAATATGCATTTTTCAGATTGTTTATGTACGTTCCATTGTACAGATTATGGAAGGCAACTGTGAGACTCCAACACCGACTCAAATAACTTGTTCTAGCATAGAAACCAATGGAACCAAACCATTAACTACTCCTGCAGCAAATGGTTTAGTAGTCAATCCAGCTGTCCAGCCTACTGAAGTTCCTCGTGATAATTCTATATCCAAAAGGAAGAACAAGAGTGCAGCATGGGATCACTTCACCAAGCTCACCAACCCAGATGGTTCTAAGATGGACAAGCCTCAAGCTAAGTGCAGTTCTAAGATGGACAAGCCTCAAGCTAAGTGCAAGTACTGCCCCCAAGTCTACAATGTTCATTCCAAGTCTAATGGGACTTCAAGTATGAGGACTCACATGCTCTATCAATGCAAAAAATGTCCCCTCTACATTCCAGGTAAAAAACAGAGGTTTCTTACTTTTGATTAATGGTGGTAATATGAGGTCTGTTAGTTATGATGCTGAGGTTTCAAGGCTTGCTTGTGCTAGGATGATAATTAGAGATGAACTTCCCTTTAGTCATGTTGAGGGTCAAGGGTTTGTAGATTTTATGAGGGTAACTCAGCCTCTATTCATGCTCCCTTCCCATAGGACTCTAGTGAGAGATATCTGGGATCTTTTTCAAAGTGAGAAAACTAAGATGAAAAAAATATTCAGTACCTATTCTCAGAGAGTGTCCTTGACAACTGACCAGAATGTCAATTACATGGTCCTAACAGCACACTTTATTGATGACAATTGGGTTTTACATAAAACAATAATAAACTTTGTTGTAATTCCTAATCATAAGGGTAAGACCATTGGGAAGCTTGTAGAGTCATGCTTGATAGGATGGGGAATAGATAAGATTTTTACTATTGTGGTTGATAATGCTAGCCCGAATCAAGTTGCACTTGATTATATGAGGGAAAAAATAGGAAATTGGAAGGAGCTAGTGCTGAATGGGATATTTTTGCACATGAGGTGCTGCTGCCATATCCTTAACTTAATTGTTAAGGATGGCATGGAGGAGTTGGATGCCTCGATAGATGCTATTAGGAATTGTGTGAAGTACATCAGATCCTCTCCTGCAAGATTAGAGAAGTTTAGGAAGTGTGCTGCTTAGGAAAAAATAGAGTACAAGGGTGGGATTGTTCCTTTGGATGTTTGCACAAGGTGGAACTCTACCTATTTCATGTTAGATATAGCTGTGAAGTTTAAGAAGGCTTTTATGAGGTTGGAGGATGAGGATACTCAGATGGAGAGTTATTTCTTAGAAAGGATGGGTGGAAAAAAAGGGATGGGCCTCCAAATTCTATTGATTGGGATAAGGCAACAAGACTTGTGAAGTTTTTGAAGATTTTCTATGATGCAACACTGCAGTTCAGTGGTACCAAGGTTGTGACAGCAAACCAATCTCTTTTTTGGATGTGCACAATTGTAGGAGAGATAGAGAAATGCATCAGTAGTGATGATCCCCTATTAGTGATGATCCCCTATTAGTCAGCATTGGGACATCAATGAAGAAGAAGTTTGACAAGTATTGGAGAAGGCTGGAGGACTTGAACAAAATCTGTGTGATTGCTGTAGTCATGGATCCTAGGTACAAGTTGTTGTATCTGCAATACTTCTTTCCCAAGTTGCAGCAAGACAAGACCATGGTTGGAGTGATGGTTGAAGAGATCAAGACCATGTTTTTGTAGCTTTTTTATGAGTATTCTGATGTTGATCCAGAGGCTGCCCAAGCTTCTATAAATGCCACCATGCCAAGATCAAAAAATGCACTTGTTGATGTTGGTGAGGACATTCATGCTCAAACAATTTACGAGCTTATGAAGCTCAGGCAGGAGCAGGATGTCGTGGAGATTAAAACTGAGGTGGACAAATATTTGCTAGAACCAGCTGAAGACCCTTCAAATAGCAATTTCAATCTTCTTGGCTGGTGGAAGGAGAATGCAACGAGATATCCTATTTTATCTCAGCTTGCAAAAGATGTATTTGTTGTTCCTGCCTCTACTGTTGCATCCGAGAGTGCTTTCAGCTTAGGAAAAAGGGTCATTGATCCTTTTAGGGTCAGCTTAACTCCCAAGATGGTTGAATGTCTAGTATGTTGCAATGACTGGCTGATGGGTAATAGTACGTGTTTCCTATATAAAGAGCCAACCAAGACTGAGCTTGATTTGTATACCGAACTGGAGAAACTTGAAGCAGGTAATCTTACTTGTTTATTATAATATTATTTATTTCTCATTTCTAGACTTTACAGATTTCTAATTCTGGTTTTGTTTTTGTTTCTATGAACTAGAGTCTGGGGTTGCACAGATTTCTATTTTTGAAGATTGAATTGTTGGTTGCTGAATTGTTGAGTTGCTCAAGAATGAATTTCTATTTTTTAGTTGAAGTTGTTAAGATTTCTATTTGGGTTTATATTATTTACTTTCAAACTTTCAGTTTTAAGATTACATGTTTGGTTATTAGGTGATTTCATATTCAATCAACTATACTTCAAGTTCAAGGTGATTTTACAAATACTGTTTTACAGAATTACAAATATTGTTTTACAGAATTACAGAATATACTGTTTTACAGAATTACAAATATTGTTTTTCATATTGCAGATATCAAGTGGGTACGTACAAATATGGTTTTCTAATGATATCTCATATTTGTACGTGTCAAGTGGGTACGTTGATATGAAATTAGGTTTTCTAATTCTTGATTGTGAGTAGAAATTTGCTATATGTTGCCTTTCCATGGATAATCATAATATTGTTTTTCATCACAAAGTTAGGAATATATGTGACCTGAATATATGATCATCACTCTCAAACTTGATGGCAAGTGATGCTGACTTAGCATTCTAAGTTGAGTGTTTAATGCTGCAGAAATCTGCAATCCTTCAGTTGGGTCATGAAGATGAGAACAACTATACGTCCCAGGAAGAAGTTAGAGGCTGCTAAATGTGGAACTCATAGCCCACTCTCGGTAATGCACATTGTCTGGCTTGGAAGGATTGCTTTAAAGCTTAATCTCAGTAAACATGCAGATTCATCCAAAGTTTCTCTTTTTTACTAATTATTACTAGTTGCGGATTCAAGGAACCACTGTAGTGAAGAGCTTAAGGTCTCCAATTACAGAATTACTTGTATAGTGAAATTTGTTATATGTTGTATCTGCAATATCTTCTGACAATTTGCTATATGTTGTATCTTCTGACAATTTGCTATGACAATTTGCTATATGTTGTATCTGCAATATCTTCTGACTTGCTATATGTTGTATCAGAAATTTGCTATATGTTGCCTTTCCATGGATAATCATAATATTGTTTTTCATCACAAAGTTAGGAATATATGTGACGTGAATATATGATTGTGGATTTAATTGACTGGGGCATTAGAAAAAGGGCAATTTTGACAGGCAATTATAAGGTTAGGCTAGATTCGTTTGTATGTGTATTTTTCAATCAATGGGCTAAAAAATTTCATTGTCAATTTTCATTTGGGCTAAAAATGGGCCAAAAAGTTAAGACCAAATTTTCAGCCCAACCGAACCGAACCGAACCAAAATTCGGCCCAACCGATTTCCTCGATTTACCATATACATAATCGGTTTCGATTTTGGATTTGGGCTAACCGATTGAAAATGGTTCGAAAGCGGTTTGGGCTTCAAACCGAACCGACTTTGCCCACCCCTACAAAGTTCTCATTTTATAATGAAGCTGGTGTGGAGTGAGATACATTTTTGTGGTGTACTCACAAAAGCAAGTATGAATGGTCAACTTGTTATGTCAATTAGAAACCTCGTGATCACCATTTCTTGGATTGCAAAATTTGCTCAACACATTAATAGCACCGCTCTTGAGCCGTTGGAGCACATCCAAGAGCTTCGGTTTCAAGAGATTCTATGTATAGGTCATCTTACGCATTGGAACAGCTAATGTCTCGTTATAATTAATTTAGTGTAACTGCTAAGTCTAATTTCTTTTTCTTCATTTCATCAACAAGAATGATATGCTCATATTTGAATTATGAGTTTTCCAACAACACCAAGATGATCAAAGTTGGACTTTATTTTAAATATTTAAACATTATTTGCTAAAAGCCTTTCCCTTCGAAGAGATAAATGAAAGATCCTAACCTTTTTTAAGGTCTCAATGTCTCCAGGCAAGATCCACAAACCACCTAAATACACCCAAAAAAAAGCATTCCAAACATGTCTAACTAGGGGTGGGCAAACGGATTGAGGAACCGCAGATCCAAACCGAACCGGACCATTTTACTCCAAACGGTTCGATTTTATTTTTAAAATTATGAAACAATTCGATTCGGTTCAGGAACCGTTCTTAAACGATTCGGTTCAGTTTCGGAACCGTTCTTAAACGGTTCGATTTCGGTTCCGGTTCCTAAATTTTTGTTTAAAACGGTTCGGTTCCGATCCGATAATTAAACAGTTAGATAATAAATTTAAAACCAGAGCCAATTTCACAACAATGTCTATATGGCCGAGTGGTTAAGTAGACAGATTTGAAATCTGTTGGGCTACGCCCGCGTAGGTTCGAACCCAGTCGACGTTTTTATTTTTTACTTTTTTTTTCTTCATTTAACAGAAGCCATGCATTTTGGTTTTTTCTTCCATTGAAACTGAAAGACACCCTCACAAGCAATGGATTAGCCGCAGCCCAAAGACATTCAACTTGCTCGTTGAATCAGGGGTGAACGTGCTTGATTGCTTGTAAAATGAGCTATGTATTGTTAAGATGTTATTAAGTTTGATTTCACTTTAAGAATTATATGTAACTTTATCCTATTGAGATAGATAGATATCTATTAATGAATTGTTATTTATCGAATTTGACATTTTCTATCTTTCACATGTTGTGTGAGATGAATGAGTTGTTTATCAAATTTGACACTTCACTACTTGTGCAGTAGTGCTAGGGTGGCCTAAGATTGAAACATTACACATCTAGTGGGGGAATAGAAATAATTTTTAGTTTATCACCAACTCTTACTCGCAGTGGGATGCATATTCAAGATTGTATAATATTATATAGGAACCGTTTGGAACCGAAACGTTGTAAACGGTTCGAGTTAGGTTCGATTTCAACGTTCAAAATGGAGGAACCGATCCGAATCGGAACCGTTAAAATTTTAACGATTCGAGTTAGGTTCCTCGAAATTTGGAACCGATCCGAACCGTGCCCACCCCTATGTCTAACTAAAGGACAATGGAAAAAAAAAATAGATGAGATACCCTCGCCACACTAACCCCGACAGAATTTGCTTCCTCCATACTAGTTTAATTGGAATGAAAGCCTCGGGAGAGTGACGATCTATTATCAACTTTTCAAAATAATAGCTCACCGAAAAACCTTTAGGTCGATCCTATTTCTATTCGTTTTTCAATCCCAATTACAAATTGGTCCAAGAGACCTATTATAGTCACATACCATAGTTCTACATCGATATAAAAATTCTAAAATGAAGATCCCACGAGGAATTGTTATTGACCATCTTCCCAAAAAATCATACAGGAACACATTTGCCATAAAGCCTACGTCACCTTGACTTGAGCAACTCATCCCCAAGCCACGCATCATTCCACAACTTGAGATTATCATGTATGGGAATTTATATTATTATTCTAACTAGGCTTTATCTTTTGTATAATTGGGTAGGTCCATAGCAAAGCAAGTATAAGTAGGATCAGCATTCAGGTTTGTTTTGTTTTGTGTTATTTATAATTAGTTTTTAAGTTTATTATTAGTTTTTAAAAGTGATTGAGATTGATTATTGAAGCTTTGTCAACTCAAGTTTTGTTCTACTAATTTCACCGAATCAATCATCCCCACCATCTCGACACCATTTCAAGGGAAGCATATCTATTGGAAATGCTCATTTCCAAGTTCAAGGCCCATTGGATAAAAAAAAGATGTTCCGAGATCCACTCTATGCCACTAGGATCAAATATTTCGTGTTGATGACATGTCTCCATAAACAATTCTCTTCCTTACCGTATCGCCACAACCATCTATAAAGAAGAGCCCCATTCATAAGGTGGTGACAAATACCAAGATCACCAGTTTCATTTGGCCTTTGCATACCAATTCAAACTTCATGCATGCAAACATTTTTCATCCCCCATGAAAGAAAGTATCATCATTTTCTCTATTTTCTTTGACATGGGCACAATACTACACGAGCATGTTTGCCGTAGAACTTTTTATAAAAGTAAGACTACCACCTTTGGATAAGAATGTATCTTTCTAAATCGCAACCCAATGGATCCCCCCACGTTTCAACAAGAGATGGATGTCTGGGGATTAGATGGATTTGGTTCTTTAAATATGATTTTGGGTATAAAGTTGAAAGGATCTGGAAATTCATAAAATAATATAAATCGGTCATTTATAACACTATAACGAGTTTAGTCCCACATTGGATGGATGATTGGATGATCATTGAGTTTTATTGGGTTGAAAGCTAAGCCCGTGACAAGTGGTATCAAAGTGACCCGACCCATATCCAATGTCACAAGCACAGGCCAAATAGTACCCACACAGAGAGAGGAGTGCCTGTGCTGATAGCGGGTCCCTCATGGTATGGTGGACGGGTAGGTGAGGTGCAAAGATACTGATTATGAATTGTGATGAGGGCGTCACAAGAATCGGGTGGCGCAAATGCAACGAGTTTAGTCCCGCGTCGGACAGGTGATGGGGTGATTCTTCGATTATATAGACTTTGGATTGGGTTGAAAACCATTTCTGTGACAAAACCTTTGGCAAAGAAACCATTTCAGATGTTTCGAGTCCCACTGGTATTTGTATTGATTGGTGGTGCGAAACTTTTGGCAAAAGTATTGGTGGAAGTGAATAAAGGTGATTCCCATTTGATTGGTCTCGCATAAAGAGTTTTTGTCTATTGGAAACAAGTTCTAGGTGAGTTTTGTGTAGGTAGGAAATAAGGTTTGGGTGAGAGATGGAGTTTAAGAGTCTAGCCCTGCATCGTTTTCCATATTGGTTAAGAGATTCCACCACACCACTTTAGAACCCCAAGGGTTTGCAAGAGGTTGTATATCCTTTCTTATATCCTTAGTCTAACAAGAGCACAAGATTTAGATATGATCAAAGGAATGGGGTTAGGTTCTCCGATGAGACCCCTATTATTAGTTATCCCTGACATTTATTCAATATCACCCATACTTGTTAAATTCCCCGAAAATCTCGGGAATGGGCTTTGATGATGATGATGATGATGATGACCCATACTTGTTAAATTGGTGTTGCATATTGAAATCATCAATCTTAGAATGCAAATAAATCATATACATAATGTAAAAGGCAATCAAACAAGCAGTCATCCACCCATTGAGACATAGAATAATTGCATTCATCGGCATTACCTGTATTCCTGACACTGTAAAATATGGTATCTCAAACTTCACACGTATGGGAGCTTTCCTCTCAGGAGCAGCTTCTTCGTCAACTATACTGGGAAGACTGAATTCTGCCCTCAACATATACTCCTGGAAAATTCTTGATATCAGTTCACACTGAATTGGTATCACATAAACTCCCTATCAATCCTTCCCAAATTAGTGTCATTCCTTATTAAGAACGTTAGTAGTGCCATTCATCATACCTTGCCACCAGGAAATGATTTTATTTTCCAGAGTAATGCATCATTCTCAGGTTCATATGTGGCTGATCCCATTGAAGTCCGTATATTCGGATTGGTAGCATCAGATAGAACAGGAACCTGAATTTCAACATTTGTTGCAGTGCTGTATGACAAATGACATTGCATGACTAATATCAAGAAACTCTAAAACATGGAATTTACAAGATGTGGAATAGGAAATGAAATGAAAAGTAGGAATATACCTGCGCTCTTTGAATTGACTCCGAGCTTTTACCATCATCTCAATTCGACTTCTTGAGTGTCTTTCAAATTGTGCTTCCACCCATATCAGAGGTTTTACCTGAAAGCAGAGATCATGTTCCAAGTGTGAATTTAAGCATTTGACTAAGCAAATATTGACATGACCCCTTGATAATTTCTACATTGAACAGTACTTTAAAAAATCAATAAACCTGAGCGCTGAGTCTGTAAGTCATCAAATCAAAAGCTCCATCAGGTGGAATGAAGGATATTGTCCTGTCATTTTCAAATCGGGCCAAACGCACACACCTAAAACCAAACATGATATGTCAGAATATGAGAACATCTAAAGAATGACCTCTATGCAAGATGGAAGCACAGTACAGCCCAAATCTTACTCCAAATCTTATTGAAAACTCCTTGAAAAAAATTGGAATAGAAGTATAAAAGTAATGAAAAAGTTGGGTTGCATACTGATGAAACTTGATATCGTCGAGATCAATTGCTTTTCCTTTTGTTGAACGGCCTTGAGCTTCCAATAGTACTCTATCATTTAGGCCAAGCTTGCACTCAGGCATACCACTGTGACCCAACAAAAAAATATGATTAAGTCCAGCTCATGCCCACTCAAGCACAGACACCTTAAAGAAAATTTTCTATAATAGAAGTTAAACACAAAGAAAATGCGTGGAAATTGCGGAAATATCTTTACATATAAGAAGTACTTCATATAATATGAACAAATGACTGAAAATGATCTATAGAGAAAGCTATAAGGTACAAATAAGATCACCCAATAAATTATGCCAAAATTGATTGTGCAATCGCCACACCCCACACTAGCACGCCCAATAAAGATCTTGAGATTTTGAACCCCCACTTTGTTCATCAATATCTATCCCATATTAACCTAGTAATCTCTGGTGTGGATCCAAATTGATTTCAAGATAAATGTAGTAGAATGTCGTGTAAGAGCATGAACCAGATTGTCATATCTTGTATCCATAGGTTCAGTTAATCCACATTTTAACAAAAGTTCTTAAGTTTGGTAGGAGAGGACTGTTATTTTATTCTCTTTTAATATCAAATTTTATTTTAAGGCTGAAACTTCCACCCAAATAGAAGGAATACGCTTCAGTTACTCAGCTTGAGAAAACTGAATGAATAGAATGATCTATCTTGGTAGTTAATTTACCTAATCTCGATGTTAAGTAAAAAAGCAAAGTCAAACACGTGATTATAACTCTGGGAAAAAAATAAGTTCTGATAACAGACAGCATAAACGTTAACTACAAATTCTTCAAAATATTTGTTCTCATTAAATAAAGCAATACTACTTAAAAAAATAAAAATAATAAAAAATAATTCTAAAATCGGACAGCATAGCTAAAGATTCTTCAAACGACTTGTTCTTCTTAAATAAGGCAATTGAAATGGAAATATTACTTAAAAAAATAATTAAAAAAATAAAAACCTGAGATATGTTCTCATCTTCAGAGCTCCTACAACGTCAGACCGAATTATTTGCCCATTGCTGTTGACAAGTATATTGACACTTTCAACCACATCCAAGAATACCTGCTTGAGTTGAAAGAGGCTTTCATAAATATATCATATCGTAGTCATTGAAGTAGTAATAATGAACAATGAAAATCGAGCCTACCTCATTTTTCTTGTATCGTATCCCTTCACTACGCCAAGATACAGCATTTGTAACCGCCATAGGAGGCCGCTGAGTAACTTCCATTCTGTAAGCATCAGTCTTGATAAACTCGCTAAGAATCTTCGCTTCGGTATATTGAGGGTAACCAAAGTCCATCATTTCATCGAGTAACTCATACTGGAAAAATCAGGGAGTGCAGTGTTACATCATGAATATGTATAAGGATTTTTATTTTTTTTTAAATGAACCCAAAAAGGGATGACAATAGGTTGGCTGGGTATGGTATTAGCATTTTGTGAATTTAGAATAGGTATGACCCGAAAAATCTGGCCTGGTAGTGTAAATGAAAAACCAAACCCAATCCATAGCCATACCTAAACCCAAAATAGCGAAATTATTGTCTTACCACAACCACGAAGTTATCTCTGAGGGATTCCTCTTCTAACTCTTCAAAATAATGCTTAAAGACCTGATACAAAATTTGTAAAGAAATTGAATATATCAGAATTAGTAACAGATTAGAAAAGCAGCAAAGACACGCCATAGATCTTACATATTATTGTACAAATTAGCTATAGCTCTTACAACTACTACTCGGTGAAGAAAGAGAAAAAGACTAGCTGCATTGCAATTTTGTCTTGTTGCTATCATCAGGTAAACATTGTTATGTTGTATGAACATGTATGTGACACCATTATCGTAAACAACTGGATCTTGAGAATCCGGATCACCCTACATGACCAAAATTTGTACTGAATTAGCAAATAATAGTAGATCTAAACATAATGATCAAATTATGTAAGGGATTGGCAATACATAGAAAGCTAAATTCAAACCATGCTGTTATCAATAGATGTAGAAACTAGAATCAATAAATTTAAATTTAAATTTAAAAAAAAAAAAAAAAAATTGGTTCTGAGCTTAAACGAACATGAATTTGTGCTTAAGAAATATAATTAAGAAAGAAAAGCTAACGAATAAAAAAATAAATAGGAAAGTTGAATTGGCTGACCTCCTTCTCAATGAATTTTGTGAAGAACTTCTCGGCCTGAAGTGCTGATACATCACCACGGTAATCGCGCCAGACCAAGACGCGACCTTTGATGTCTAGAAGAAAGAGCGCGGAAGCAGCGCCAGCCATGAATTTAGAGAGAGGAAGGAGAAATATGGATTCAGATCGAAGCTGAAGAGACGGATCTGATTCTGATCCAACTCGGTATTATTGAAATCTGAGAGAATGCAATGCTACTGGTAGGGTTTCGTCGATCATTTCAGGGGGAGGGGGGGTTTGCTTCTAAGAGGAACAAGTTGAGTTACTGGCGCTGTCATGTGATGTGATGTGCTGTGCTGGTGGAAACTTAAACATGGATTGATTGATTGAAGAGAGTTTCTCCGATCTTTGTCTGAATTCTTTCTTTCTTTCTTTCAAGAGAGAGAGAGAAACTACTTGTCTGCGTCTACTCCTCAAGTCTAACTTACGTCATGCGTGCAATATGTGTGGTGGGGCTGGGATCAGTGAATGAATTGGGTTCGATTGAAAGAAACTGGAGAGATTACAGAAATCGAAGGTGGTTCGATAAGAGATTGGAGAGAGAGAAATGAAGGTGGGGCGTCGATTCAGAAAGGGTGGAAGAGTTGGGAATCAGAGGCAGGTTTAGTTCAGAGGAGGTCGAGTGGGGGTGATACTGGTGGCGGTGGAACGCTCTGGTCGTCAGTCACACCTATGGAGAAGAAAAGAAGGAAAAGGGTCGTTTTTACAGGCCCTTGGACATCCCATTCCATCCAGCTTCGCACTTCATCAATCATCTTTCATAACCTTTTAGATGTTCCTCGAATTACCTACTTAGGCTTCATCTACACCCTTGAATCTGATAGGGGAATTTCTTTTCCGGAAAAATGACCGGCTTACTTTTTCACAAAATAGATAATTTGATTATCGTAGTTGATGTAATGACTAATTTGTACACAATTTTATATTTTTATGACTATAACACATGTTAACTCATAAAATTATAGGACATATCTATCCTTCCTAAACAAATAAAAAACCTAATTTTATTCTTTTATGATCAATAAAGACTCTTTTATTAATGATTTTATTTATTTGTAGACAACAGATGGGTACAAATAATTTCTTTAACTGCAGTTTGAACAATTATTTTATGTCATTTGTTTGCTACAAATGACTGTATTAATATTTTCATGTTAACATTTTTTTTATTCATGAATGTTTTGTCACTCTGACCGGATTCATATTGGATCGGTTGTGAAGGTATAACTGAGTTTGAAGAACAATTTTTTTGTTTAAATTAATGGTTGCTTCAATTCTCTGTCACTATTTAGTTTACATGAAATTATCTTATTTAATATTGGTTCCTATTTTACCTATGAGGCTATGATATGTTATGTGGTAAATAACTTGTTACTAAATAGTGATAGAGAATAAAATTTATTACTTTACAGGTACCCATGCATTGAAAAATAGGAAATCAAATTTCGATAGTAGAAAAATTGATTTATTAACTACATTATGGAATAAGAAGCAATGATAATTAAAACAAAATTTATAATTATCATCAAGAAAGGTAATGCACGGGTACCTATAAACTTTTCTAATCAAATTGATTTTATTAACTAATTAAAACCATTTTTTTTTAAATTGGGTCGTTGACCCTTTTTATTTATTTATTAATCCATGCCCGAAGGCTACATGACTGACCCTATAGGGTTAACCAAACCAGACCCAAAGGCTACAATATTTCACTTAATATCCTTCCCGCCTCCATCTCGCATAGTGACTTGTTTTCGCTCCGGTTCATCACCTCCACCTTCATGAAGACTTGCTTTCGCTTCGCTCCAAATTTGTAATCGGCGTTAACTACATTATTAAAAGTTTACCAAATATTAACATAATAATTTGATAACTTGTTGGTCAATGAAAACTTATAAAAAAAAAAAATGGTTGGTCATAATTAGAATCATTAATATCGATACCTACTAGCGGCATGGGGTGAGTATAAAATTAGAATCATTAATAAAATAGTATTTATTTGTCATAAAAGTATAAAATTATGTTTTCTATTTGTTTAAGAATGATCAAGATCTCCTATAACTTTATGAGTTGACCTAGGTTAATAAAAGAATCATTATTGGTCATAAAAGTAGACACAAATTAGCCATTACATCAACTATGATATCTAAATGGTCTATTTTGTGAAGAAGTAGACCTTAAAAGTCATTTTTCGTTTCTTTTCTGTCATCATATGTTGCCAACCCATTCATTGTCAACTCACGTGGGGAGGGGGAACACTAATTCATGAAATTTAGGGAGGTCATCGCTAGTTACTTATTTAACATTTTCTTGTAACTCAATAATCAACATTTCTTTTCTTTTTTTAATCCATTTAACCTCTATTGCCCCAAATGTTGCTAGCAACGTTCGAACTCTGGACTTGAGATATCATCAACCACAAGTCTACCAGCTGAGGGCTAGTATCCCATTGGCATAAAAAATCAACACAAAATGATGTACAACGAGCATTTGGTGTGTTGTGATCACATTATACAATTGTGCTTGGGCTAGTACGCTTTTGGTATCTTCAAACATTGAGGGATTTCATAAAGGCATGCATTATATTGCATAATATGAGCATTGAAAATGAACTCGATATCAACAACTCATATTTTAATTACGACTCAATTGAAAAAAATCCTAACATCACGGTATCACCCAAACATCAATGGAACTCGCGACGTTCATTGAAAATCATTGATGCATTCGATACAAAGAAACACATTCTCAATTCCAACAATATCTTATTAAAAATTTATGACAACTACAATGAGCTCGTGATATGGGTAATAGTTATTAATGGTAGTAATTTTTATAGGTTGTGAACGAGGTATTAGTGGTAATGTAACTCCTTTAACAGTGTACCCCTGAGGAACTGTAAATTTCGTCCGTAATTTATTCTTAGATGTAATTACTAGTTTGCACCTCATTAAGTTGATGTTTTGCAACTTCTATTTAATACTATTGTTTTCGTCTTGGGTTTAAATGTAAACTTTCGAGAATATGTTTCCATTTCTTTAGGAAAGTAGGTTCCATCAAATGAAGAGTACCCTACCCCCTATGTTAATGCATATCGGGCGGTTTTACTATTTTGTACCTCCTTAATTCATGAATTTACATGCATTTTCAAGAAATAATTATTTTCTTTTAGGGGTACCAATGTAAATTAGATTATTGTTTTGTTTGTTTTCTCTTATTTCTTTTGTAGTAACACGTCGATATAAGGGACTCACCTTCTTCATTCACTCAGTAAATCTTTTACAATACTCTCATCATATTTGATATTAACGCATGTACCACTTCAATGTGGCAAAAATATAAATATATAAATAGGACAAGACATTTTAATTGATATAAACCTATTCAGTGAAAAAAAAACTGAAAAACTTGATAAATAATTTCCATTTTTAATAGAAACCAATAAATCATATATTATATTCTTCTAATTGAAATCGGTAGCCAAACTCCGTAACATTTTAATTTGTACTAATTGAATTCCTAAATAAAATGTTGAACCTGCGAACACGTCAAGACATTATTATACTTTATAACAAATTTTCTCAAAATCTACAGTTTTTTATTGTCTGTAATTATGATATGGATCAAAGTACCCCTAGTTTGGAATTATAATTGTGTCCAATTCAAAGTCATATAAAACAACAAAATATATATAATAATTGAAAAGATGCGAATATTATTCACTTTTGGAAGTGCTTGAATTGTTGACTTTGATTGAGTAAGGGGACTATTGATTCACGTGGAAAGTCATATAAAACAACAAAAAATTAAATAAATATATATATATATATATATCCATCTACTAAGACCCCAAAACTAAATAAAATTTGTCAATAATTACCCGTTATGTCATCATATTATCAAATTGTCCATCTACATTATATAAGCGACCCAATTCTACATATTTATTCATTAAATTTGCATTAATACTTTTTTTAAATTTATTTTAATTTTATTTATCAAATATATCTAAATAATTATATTATTCTATCATTTCCATATTTAGTTATAACTTTAACCCTTTTGAATTCACATTCTCTTATTTCTTTTTGCCCTTTTTTCACTTTGAATGACATGTGTATCACGCCATATTTCATACATTATTATTGTTAATTAACTAATTAATAATAATAATAATAATTGATGATACACCAAACCGTCCTTCAATTCGCGTCGTATGCGTGTCATGATGATCTCGTCAGCAGAACAAAGTGGGTCTGATTGTCCATCCATTTTGGCAAAGCCCAGACAATACTAACCCCATCTTGGCAGAATCCAAAAGGTTGGATCAAAATTGCAGTGCCCAACTAAGCCCATACATCATATGGCAAAACCCAATACCCGTAAGGCCTAATCAGACAAATATTTGGGGGATCACTTAAGACGGGCAAGCCACCAATATATTGGATCCGACAACAAAACATATACCGGAATATAAATCATGCATGAAAACTTCTTTGCATAGACAACACTTCAAAAAGGGAACCTCTCCCGCGGATCTAGGAGCATAAGTCGTGTAAAGAAACTCTCTTACATGGATACATAATTCATGAAGAAAGGTACATTACATAACCCAATTTACAACTTTAAGCCTTTCTCAAGCTTTGTCTGACTTTAGCATCGGAGTGTCATTGTGGTCCTTGGCTCACGTGTGTTCTCTGTTCCAGATCAAGATCACTGAGAGCAGGATTCAACTACATCAGTTTGGCGTCGTCTGTGGGGAACGACGAAGTTCCTTGAAAGACAGTGATATCGCCCTTCCTTACAATCCAGATAAATGGTGACTGCGAGATCTCGCAACAATAGTGTTCCTCACATGTTTTGTCGGTAGCCAACGAATCAGGAAGAGCCAACATTATCTGTTCACCCTCAAACAGAAGTCGAGTGAGACGTTAAGGGAATACATCACACGCTTCAACGATGAGTTGACTCTCATCGACGGCTGCAGTAGTGACACCACGATCACAACCTTTTCCTTAGGACTGGAGCAAAATATTAGCAGCTGGTGGGGATCAAATCGGTAGGAACATGGAGGTATACATAGACGATATGCTGGTCAAAGCCTTCATAGTCCAGATCACATCACTGACCTCGCCGAAGCATTTAACCAGCTCCACAAGTATGAGATGAAGCTCAACCCGCAAAGGTGCACATTTGGTGTTGAGTCAGGCAAATTCCTAGGTTACATAGTAAACCGATGAGGGATAGAGGCTGATCCAAAGCGGATTCAAGCTCTTCTAGATATGAAGTCCCCGACCACCATAGAAAAGTCCAGAGCCTGACTGGGAGGGTGACAACACTCAACATGTTTATCTCCAAATCATTTGAAGAGTGCCTCCATTTTTTCAAAATTTTGAGAGGTAGCAAAAGCTTCAGATGGGATGAAAAGTGGAACAAGCCTTCCAGAGCCTGAAAGCATACATGGAAAGCACATAACTACTTTTGAAACCGACAACAGGAGAGACACTTTACTTATATCTGTCTGTCTCAAACCACGTCGTCAGTTCAGCTATCGTGCGGAACAACAAAGGAGTACAAAAACTAGTGTACTATGCCAACAAAACCTTCGTAGAAGTAGAGACAAACTACTTGGATCTAGAGAAGCTAGCTCTGACACTGGTCGTCTCCTCCAGGAAGCTGCGACCCTACTTCCAGGCCCAATCAAACGGTCCTGACGAAACATCCACTTCACACACTGCTGCACAAGCTAGAATTGTCAGATCGGATGGTTAAGTGGTCAGTGAAACTAGGGCAGTTTGATAACAATTATGCTTCAAGAATCGCCATCAAAGCTCAAGCATTGGTGGACTTCATTGCCAAATTTACTGGCGTTGGGGAACATGAATCTAGTGACAAGGAACAGAGGTCTGTCAGTCAAGGATGGATCCTGCGCTGTGACAAATCATCCACAGTAAAATGAAGTGGAAAAAGAATTGCAGTCCGCTCTCCGACCGA
This sequence comes from Berberis vulgaris, assembly GCA_963556465.1. Taxonomy (NCBI): domain Eukaryota; kingdom Viridiplantae; phylum Streptophyta; class Magnoliopsida; order Ranunculales; family Berberidaceae; genus Berberis; species Berberis vulgaris. Next base: position 62,427,646 of record OY747127.1, on the reverse strand, counting down.
GTTCACCCTAGAAAAGGTTGTCAGTTTCGGCTTCCCAGCCAACAATGAAGCAGAATACGAGCCCTCTTATTTGGTCTAAAGCTCGCAAAAGTGATCGGATTGATGAGCTAACCACGTACAGTGACTCACATCTGGTAGTCAACCAGATCAAGAGGGAGTTCAACAGCAAAGATCCCAAGATTATGACTTATTGTGAAAAGGTAATCGCCACGAGTGGATTCAAGAAGTTTGAACTCTTACAGTGTCTTCGAGATGACAACCACATAGCCGATACACTGGCCAAGCAGGCCTCAGCCACGGACGAATATTTCGATGAGCTCATTATTTTCGTACATGAAACTAAAAGATTGGCAACAAGTTATCAATCATTAAAATGTTATTTAAAAAATCTAAATAAATCTAGACAAAGTCCGTCCGAGAGAAAATGAAACTAAATCATTCTTGCAAAACTACAGAGTTATACACAATGCGAACTGGACAATGCAAAATTCCAAATTACTGTCAGAGTCAATTTTGGACTCTATCGCATAAGACAATGCGAACAGGAGATGCCCAGTCGTAGCGGATCATATGCGAAGACAATCCACATGTTCACAGGTTTATTTAATATAGGAATTTCAAAAATGTGTTTGGAATGTGGATTCTACCAATAAACATTGTTGCAAAACCATATAACTTTTTTAATTTTGAGAAATTCAAAAAACCAAAATTCCAAATTTTGGACAAAGTCAGTTTTGAACTCTGACGCAGCGAATCACGTGAACAAAAAATAATCAGTCACAGAGGTTCATGCAAATGTTGTCCACTTGTTCACAGTGACCTTTGTGTTGGGGTTCTAGTTCTATACTTTTGTCAGTGTCGTAGGGGATTGTGCGATTGTGTCCCGTTTCAATTTTCATCTTTAAAATGTTTTCCCTTTGATGCTTGTTGGATTAATGTTAGTATATGTTGGTATACGTCATAATCAAGATGGGTATTCAATTCAAATAATTTCATGTAAATTAATGAAATCTACATTTATATTGATATTTAATTACAAGTCATCTATAGATACAAAAGTGGTGGCTTTTCTAACAAAAAGATCAGTTTATGTCACCAAAACAAAAAATGATTTTCATGTCAGTGTATTGGTTACATGGCAGTTACAATATTTACATCAAAATTGTAGGCGTGCATCAATCCAATATGGCAATGACCTCGTCCAAGTTGTTCATCTTTTTAGCATTCTTGGCGTTGTACTTCCTCAACGTCACGTCACCAATGTAGGGTTGGGCATCGACTTCCAAGAGATTGCTTCTGAGAATATGCGAGAGGGCCAACTAACAACTATATTAGGCAATGGGGGTTTCGGTAGCATATGGAGCAAGACAAAATGAAAACTCAGGGCGAGGTGTGCCATGAAACATACTTTAATGTCGTTGAACAGTGACGGAGGCTGAACATATGGAAACACGGTGCTTTGATTCCCATAACTCACAAACACACACCAGTAATGGTTGGACGCAAACTCTAACATATCAGGGTCAATAAACCAATTTCGCTTGCCTACACGTACTTTGGATTCAAGAATTATCAAAGCATCCTTACCATTTTCACCCCTGACTCGTGCCACATTCAAATCCAAAACTCTTCATTAATTTCTAGCTCCATTAATAGCTCATTCCTTACCTACTTCCAACCACTCTAGCGGTCGTAATCTAGGAAATTGACTATGTATCAAAATCGACAATTTCCATCACCTTCAATGTTCTCAATGCTATCAACATAGTCCCGAATCCACAACGAAATTTGTTTCATCGAAGTACTGTAGGATTTTTTTGGGCTTTTGCTTTTAGTTGTAAACACTTTATTGATTTTTTAGCTCCTCCTGAGTCTTGGCATACTTGTGACCCGATGGGTTTTTTTTAGTTGACATCTCATGCTTGGACAACTTCTTCTTCTTAGGTTTTCCCTTGTTCGCCAAAATTTCGGATGGTTCGATCATTATAATTGAACCAAGACAACTCAACTCTACAAACTTCTTCTTTAACACCAACTTCTAATCAGGCGTGGATTAATTAAACCTCTTCTTAAGGGTGTCGATCACCGGGTCTATAATCACAAACGCGCCTTGATAAATAGGTGTGTTGCCAAGTTGCAGGCAATACTTGTTTAAAGTATCCAATGGAAGTTGTCCTGTAGGGGTTAGGTACGCTGTCATTTCATGAGTACAAGGCAACCCATGAGTGGTTCGAATTACACATCCACACTTGACAGGATCATTCCCCACAAATTCACACCTACGCATTTCCAAAAGCATCAAATCAATATCCCTGTCCACAAACCCATGAAGTTTTCCAAAAATAATTAACACATGCTCAGTTTTCACCTTCGTCAAACTTTGTTGAAAAGATGATACAGTCTCTACGTGTTGTATTTTGATCATTTCATGCATTATAGTGTATACATTGATAAACGTGCTTTGTGAATTTGCCAACATATTCTTCAACTTGGAGTGTGCCATCAACATGACTGGTTGTCCGTTGCTCAAAATACATGAAAGTATCGGTCGATACACTCACAAAGTACTCCTTTTATGTATACCATACTGTCTTCAAATAATCCAAACAATTCAGGTGCGATGCCCATTTTCTCTTAAACTCAACAGTTGTCGTATTCCATTCATTCTCTATACTTGATCTATACAAAGCCAAAAAAATAATTTCATACCACATCTCATTATCTTTTAAGTGTTTTTTGCAATTCTTTTCAACATTTGTATTTATGTGCCACGTGCATAACAATTTCCTTGCTATGGGAAAGACTCGCTCGATGACCTTTATCAAATCCAATTATCTATTAGTGACGAATACGGTTGGCAACTTGTCTGGCTGAAAATCCCAAGAAGTTTTTCCACTGCCCAGGCATATGAATCTTCCTTCTCATAAAACATAAAACAGTATGCAACATTGAACATCTTTCCAATTGATGTGACACGCACAATCTCAAACAACGACATCCGATAACGATTAGGTCTATAGGTGCAGTTCATAATCACGACTGATGGAAAATATTTTGCTAATTGAATTCTGTCAGGATGCACCCAGATAATATTAGTTACTCTATTGCCCTCATCCATAGTATGTCACTCTATGTAACTATAGTTGCTCAACAAGTGCATAGTCTGTTGCAACGCCATTCGGCTTTTTAGTTGACTTGTCTTTATCTGACAAATGACATTGTGAATATTCCTCAAATTTGACATATTATTGGGATACATCTCTTTCAAATCGGACAAGATATGACGAGGGCTTACACTTGACTTTGACGTATTATGCATATATATGATCTCATTGTGATTCAATCTGCCAGCAAACGAATGGCCAACAAGTGATCTTGCTCGAGGATGATTGTGGGCCCCACATGTCACGTGCAATTTCGAATGGTCATTACCTTGTGGGATCCCTCTCAACTAAAATGGACAACTACACTTCTTTATACTGCTTGAACGAAACACATTCTTTACCCTACTGTCTGCCTTCCCTCCGCTCTCACATCTAAAATGGATCATTCCCTTATGGTTGTGATGAGCCAGTTCCAATTTAGTGATAACAACAACTATGTTTTTTTTATTCTTACTGATGTCTCGACAATCGACACCAAGTTATTAAAGCCAACCTTGATGTGAATACCTACAAATACAAGACATAAACATGTTAGGAACACCAATAAACTTGTAACCAATAAACAATAAACTTGTAAGAATAGTTATACATGAATTAACCTAACATCTTTCGTAAGAAATAAGTTGTCATCGTCAAACACCTCTTCCAATGCTTTTTTCTCATTGTTCATGTCATCATTACTATTGACATTGTTATCAACAAGATCGTTTGTAAGTATTTCGAAGCTTACTACACCCATGAGAAGAGACTACATACAAAATCATAATGAAACTTATAAGTAAAACCGACAAACAATAGCAACAACAACAATAACACCACAAGAAAAAAATTAAAATTAAAATGCAAGTTCATCTCAAGTTAAGAGTGTTTTTTTTTTGTTAAAAGCAATAATGCATTAAAAACTAGGGAACATACAAGGGCCTCCTTGCAAAGAAGGCCAGGTTATGAGCCTCATAGTTGAGGTATCTATAAATATACATATAATGCCAATCAGTAAGCAAAACCAATAAGCGCTTGATGCTACAAAAAATAGGGCTCCAAGCCTACTCTAAAACAAATGAGGAGGTATTATCCTCTGAAGTCAGCGCATTTTGAAGATTGGCTGAGTCCCCAATGAGAAAACCACACTTCTACCTTTGAGCTTGGATTAACATGAGGGCGGCTTCTCCTGCGAAGAATTCTGCCATCGTATTGTCCATCATCTTACCACGAATCATACTCGCTACCATCGCCAGAACACAACCTCCAAGGTCCATTTCTATTACTCCAAAAGAGCGTTGTTTTGAGTGGTCACAGAAGCATGCGTCAAAGTTTACAATCACAGTATCAGGGTCAATCATGTCAAAACAGTAAAGGGGAGCTAGAAAGTGACGATTAGCGCTGTGGGATTTGGTGAACTGAAGTTGAGATTGGATGAGAGGGAGAATACTTGCTACAAGTAATGGTTGTGGGCCCAAAACTGGATGTGAGTCATCATTGGGAGGTTGATGATGGTTTACTGTCCGGGCAGTACTTGCAATTTGTTGAGTGGATGTCAGTGCTAGGTGAGTAACTGGATCAAAGCGACTGAACCATTGAGACGCCCATTGAGTCCAAATCTTAGCAAGGGTTAAGGTGAACTGCTGTGTGCAGAATTTAGAGCCATTGAAAATGATGTTATTCCTCAGCTGCCAGATATAAACGAGAGTGTAGGGATGGCAGTGGGGCGGATTTTCACGGATATACGCCCCACTCGCCCCGTTTGGGGCGGATTTGGTTAAGGGTATATGGAGGTTGGGGCGGATATGGATATCCAGATTATATCCGTTTATTATTCGGGGCGGATACGGATTTAACCATATCCGCCCCGCGGATACGGATTTAACCGGTTAAATTACTAGAATACCCTTAAACTATAAATAGGGAATACCCTCATCTCATTATCATAATAATCTCATCTGTTTCATTTGTTATTTCATTCTCATTTTTTTCAAAACTCACAGCTAGGTCGAAGGTTGCCTCAAGGGTGGTCGAAGGGTCGGCCTCAAAGGGTGGTCGAAGGGTGGTCGCAAGGTGGTCTCGGCCTCAAGGGTGGTCATAGGGTCGAAGGGTGATCTCGGCCTCAAGGGTGGTCGCAGGGTCGAAGGGTGATCTCAGCCTCAAGGTGAGTCGCAGGTGGTCAAATCGCAGGGTGGTCGAAGGCTCTGAGATCTGAGATCAAAGATCTTTGATCACAGATCTGAGATATCTGATCACAGATCTGAGACCTGAGATCTCTGATCTCTGATCTTTGATCACATCTCAGATCGATCTCTGATCTAAGATCTGAAGACCAAAAATATTTTTTGTAATATTTTGTAATTTTTGTAATCTCTGATATCTCTGAGATCTTCATATTTTTTATAATTTTTGTAATCTCTGAGATTTCTGAGACCAAAGATATTTTTTGTAATATTTTGTAATCTCTGAAATCAAGAATATTTTTTTGTAATTTCTGAGATCAAAGACGGGGGGCGGGGACCCGACAATCCAATAACAGAACCGCAAACCATAAACGGATTGGCGGGGCGGGGTGGATATCCGCCAATCCGCACGGGGTGGTTATGATTTTTAACTAATTTTATAAACGGATTTGCGGGGCGGATTTGGGGAACCGCTTTTCCTGACGGATCGGGGATGGATTTGCTCAAATCCGCCCCGTTGCCATCCCTAGGAGAGTGGTTGTGAATTGAGAGAACAATTCGTCTGTGGAGAGGTGGTGCTCCTTAGCTGAAGTCCACATATATTTGAAGAGGTGAGGTACCGATGCCGGTTGGAGAGATGGGGAACTCCAATCCAAAGGAAGGGAAGAGACAAACCAAAGTCGCCTAGTAACATGGCACATGAAAAAGAGGTGAAGGGTATCCTCTTCGTGTTCATGGCAAAAGACACTTGTTTTCTAGTGGAACATGAACTCTTACCAAGTTGGACATAGTGGGCAACAAGTTTTGGCTAACCTTCCAAAGGAAAATAAGGGCATTGGGGGGAGCTTTTATATGCCAAAGATGACACATGATTTTGGGCTCTAAAGTAGATGGATTTGGGGTTGAGGAATTGCTGGCAATCGAGTTGGAAGATAAAACTCGAGTAGGGCTGAAAATCGAACCAACGGTTCGGTTTTTCACCTAAACCATAATTAAAATTTTCAAACTGAAACCGAACCGACCATTAACAAAACCGATCCGAAACCGAACCGATTCTAATTTATGCCCATAACCGAACCGAACCGACTAAAATTGAACCAAAATCGAAATAAAACCGAACCAACCGACTATTTAAAACATATTGTATTATTTATATATAAAATATATATTATTTATTATATATATTTGGTCGGTTCGGTTTGGTCGGTTAAAATCACATAGAAACCGAAAATTGAACCGACCGCTTCGGTTTTGAATTTTTTAAAATCGAAACTGATTCGAACCGAACCAATCGGTTCGATCGGTTTAATCGGTTTGTTGTTCGGCCTTATACTCGAGTAACATTTTTAACCGATAAGAGGCATTTTTCGTTACCAGTCCAAATGAGGCAGTCAGGCCTAGAAGTCCTACGGATACTTATGTATAAAATATCATGAACCACTAGAGTTGGGAATAAGGAATGGAGAAGTGCCTCATTCCAAGAAATGAACGAGGAGGGGGATAGAAGCCAAAGGTCAGAGAAGTAGAGACCAGTGTTGGATGGATTCAACACGCAATTCTCTAACACCAGCCCCGATTTGACCCAGGAATCCTTCCAAGGATTGACCTCCTCCTCAGAGAGCACTTGCCATTAAATAAAGGGCTTCATAGGTTGGAGAGCTTTGAGAGTGCCTCGCCAAACATAAGATGCCAATGCTGGGGTTTATTTAGCTGGAATAGGGTTTTTGAGTGATAATAAATGGTTTGCAGATGGGATCGAAGGGAAGAGGGGAAGTGAGGACATTCCAAACATTTTTTGCCATCATGGCCATATTTTTTTTCATGGAACCAGGAATTTTGAGGCCGCCAGGGGTTGGCATTTTAGACTTGGGCATCTCCCCCCTCTCTCTCTCTCTTCTCCAATTTCAATACTATCTTCGCCCTAAAACCTCTTCTCCAATCTCACTCATTGTTCTCTCTTTATACGTACTTGTTCACTTCCTGAGTGGGTATTGTTGGTCTCGTTCAGTCAATCAATCAATGACGATACCTCTTACAGAAATCACCAACGACACAGTAAGCAACATGGTGGTTGGGGCAATTTTCTCCGATTTTGTGCGCTACAATTCTCTGCAATCTCTCTTAATTTGCTTTCCTATTAATCTTCTGTATAGTTTTATTACATTTTACTATGGACGAGTACAATAACTATATGATTGGTACATTTCATTGTTGTTGTGATTTTATGAGGAATGAAGTGTTTGTTAAGGAGGGTTTAGGGTTGAATTTTTGTGTTGTGGGGTAGGGTTTGCTATGTGCTTAAAGAGGAGGTTTCTATTTCTTCATTTATCTACTTTTAGTAGTTCAAAACAGATGCAGTTTTTAGAATGAAAAGTACAATAGCTTAAGAAAGATACTGAATGGTTGGTACTTCGTGGATGAAATGGTGTGGTTATCATTCGGTAGTGACTGAATTGTATGAGGAAGTTGTGGTTTTACATGATTACCCAAGTCACGTTTATGTTAGCAGGACAATCTGTTAACTCAATTGTACTAGCGGATGTCTTTTTTTGTTCAGGGTTCGGAGTTGAAGGAACTTTCTTAAAAAGTTGTTTTCTGTTCCTTTTATCTATGGTTTAGTAGGTTTTATTTATTTTAGGCTAGGATGTAAGGACATGCGGTGGGATGGCGTAGACTTGCGCGATGTAGTATGGAAAGGAGATTGATAGAAATGTTTCATAAATGAATACAATGTATGTCTTTTTTTGTTGTGTTTGTGTTCTACGTAAAGTTGACTCATTCCCCAGCATAGGTCCTATTATCCAATAAATATCTTGAAAAAATGAACAATAGAAATAGATGGAAGAAGAACGGTAATAAAATGATGGAAAAAAAATTCTATAATGAGACAGATGAAGAATAATGACGCATGAATAAAATAGACATACGAATACTCCAAGGTACACAGTTATTGGAAATGGTATATTTTCTTCTTAACTCTTGCAAGTCTACATAATGGAATGGAAGTCTTGGAGGGTTGGAGATGAAAGACATCATTTTTATTAGTATTCTAGGCTCTAGCCACTTCCTTTCCCATCTCTATCTTTTAAAAATAATAACTTAAGGGTAATTCTAGATGTCGAGGTTTTGGGCGAGGGAGCCTCCCTCGCACGTGCATGAGTAAAAAAAAAAAAAAAAAAAAGAGAGGGAAATTGAAATTTGGGGAAAATAAGAGGGAGGGAACAAAGCAGAGAAGAGAAAGTGGGTTGAAGCAGAGAAGAGAACTCGACAGACCTCGCCACCCTCTCCCCATCATCGAGTCAACCGACCGAAGAAGGCGAAGAGAAGAAGCTTCGTCGTCCCTTCCCTCGCCGAAAAGCTCAGTCTCGAAGAAAAGCTCTCCCCAATTTCGATTTTGCTTTTGATTTTTGGCTCCATCTTCTCCCTCCCCATCGAAGAAGAAGCTTCATCCTCCCTCCCCATCGTCGACTCCACCGAGAGAAGCATCGTGAGAAGAAGCTTGGTTTTGGTTTTTGGCTCCATCGCATCCTCCCTCCCCATCGAAGAAGAAAACCGATTAGCAATTTCGAAGTTTCGTTTTGGTTTTTGGCTCCATCGCACGAAGAAACCAGAGAAGGTAAGTGCCTCTCTCATTCTTCTTCTTGATTTCTTCTTGTGGGGTTCTAGATCTAGATCTAGGGTTCCTGACAAACTTTTTTTTTTTTTTTTTTTTTGTATGTGGGTTTTAAGATCTAGGGTTTCAGGGGTTTTCTTGTTTTGCTGAAATGTTTTGCTGAAATGTTTTTGTATGTAAGAAGAAATCAAGAAGAAGAAATCACATAGAAAGGGCAAGAAAATCTATAGGATATGTACTAAACTTGATCAAATTTTACTTGTTCACAACTGAAAGAGTCAAGTTAATGTTGCCATAATCTCATTAGGCACCAGTGCACCGCACTTGCTTGGTTCTATTAGTATAATGCGTAGAATAATTGTATTAATTTCTGTCTTTGATTCAACAGCTGGTCAGTTCGAGAAACTAAAAATTGATCAATTGTAAGGTTTACTTGAGGAAATATGGCTTGAGGTTAACGGGTACCAAAAGGATTCTCATAGAGCGCATCCAAGAGCATCTCGGGTAATTCTAGACATTTGTAATACCTAGTCAATGCAGGAGTTATTATAGACTCTGCTTGCTTATTTGACTCCTTTGATATCTTTACATAGTTGATTTAGTTTAGAGGGAGTCTTTGCAATACTCTGGCATGAACAACTTTGGCATTATGCAAGTTTAGCTAACTACATAAAGAACTGAGAAACAGATCAGCTAAACTGCTTCTTGATAGACATCAAAATAATCATGGAATATGTGGCTTTGGGGAAGGTTAACAAGTGTTTCATACTTTCATTTATCAAACCATATTTGTCGAAAGGTTACACAAGTTACAAAGTTACCACAGTGAGTCCGCAATTTTCTGATGCAAAAGCTTTTGAACGTTTTCCACTTTATGTGCAGAGTTATGTATGATGTTCATGTCTGATTTTTTTTTTTTTTTTTGGCAATTTCTTAGAAATACTTCAGTTCGTTATGAGCAAATTATAACCGTTTCATTTTGTTTTCTAGACTCGGGCCTTGATGTGGATGAATTGCTCGAAAGTGTAGCTATTCTGCCTCTTGTCAATGCACCTAATTATCTTAGGCACTAATGATGGATGAGACATTTACAAAGATACAGAAAGAAGAAGAGGAAGAGGTTTCACTGTGTAGCTTCAGCAAGGATACAGGATTAGAAGAAGAGGAAGAGGAAGAGTCCTGCTAGACATCAAGACCATGATAGGCGAAGGAGCAACAAAATGTCAGAGTTGCTACTGTTTTGCTATTAGCAGTCAGTAGGCGAAGGAGCAAAATATAACATGTCAGAGTTGATGAAACGCTCACTGTGCTATTATCTACTTAAGTTGATATTTTTTCCTCAGTGAATCAATAACTCTGTATCTGTTACTGATGCAGGATGGAAGCTCACACTACATGAAAGGATTGGTTATGCTGCTATGCTACATTGTTATCGCTGCATGTTTTTTCGTTCTCAAAACTCCTTTCAGTAAGTACATAGCTCTTCAAAACAACAGTAATCTACTTTATACAAAACCTATGAACATACTCATCTTATGTAAATTTCTTTGATGTCAGAATCAACAAGCATCCTCAACTTGGGAAGTGAATTGTCATCTGGAGCCATATCTGCTTAACTGTTATGAACCTGAAAATCATCATTGTGCTTCTAGCATACATGGTAGATGCACCTGGAAATCGATATCATTTGTCATTCTTTCATTTGATTTTGAGCGCATTTTACTAGTCCTGGAGTGGTTCAGAATTTAAGTTGTGTTTTGTGGAGGGTTCTGTAGTGAATCGGCGGCTAAAATGAGTGCAAACCTACTAGAGGTTTCTTATATATATATGGTATCATTGTAGCTTGGAGAGGAATAGAACTCCCTACAGATATATTGTTATGTAAATTGGTGTTTCCTGTTTGGTATGGTAAATCTCATTATTTGCAAATCTGTGTTCCCTGTTTGGTATATTGATTTTCATCAACCAGTATTTCTTTCAGAATCGCCTAAACATGGAATCAAATTTCTCATTGTTCAATAATTTATATGAGGCTTCAAATTCATTTAGAGTAAATAAAGCTAAAATCTCCCTAAAACACAAATGAGCCAGATCCCCAAGGATCTATAGTTTACATAAGACTGGATTCTACAGAAAGTTTTAAACAAGATAGAAAAGCAATCACCTAATAGAATTAGAAAGCAATAAATAACCCATTTGAAATTACTAAAATTATATAAGCACAACAATAAATTCACAACATAAATCACCAAATGGGTACAGCTTGAGCAATCTTCGGTCTTCACTATCCTGAGTAATTCAAACATATGTTCAAAGATAGATTTAAAACTTCATTTATAGTTGGGTTGGCTCTATCCATCAATGCAAGAAAAGTGCGTCTAATCAAGCCCAACTCCCTAGTGACATCATCCATGGACATCCGTTCTCCGGGTCGTTCAGCTGAGCCTGCAACTCCAATTCTGATCAGTGACACTTGGCATTCTTGTATATAATCCCTGTTAGAGCTTGAACTTGCCATGTTGTTCCGATTTTCTTCTGGGTGTATTTCTTCACCTGCTAGTGTTGGATACACTCTCTCTGGAACTCGTTCTGGTAATGCTTCCCTAGCGAACTTATGAAGATTTAGACCATCTGTGAACATTACATCTGTCGGTTTCTTTCCTAAAAACTTTTCCAGCAAAAGGATCCCATAGCTGTAAGCATCTCCTTGTGTCGATGCCTTGCCGCCCATGCCATATTCTGCAATTTTAATACATTCTAAGGTTCGTAAGATATCATTTATCATCCTATAGCACATGAATATAGAAGTACAAATTAGACATGTTCAACATGGAAGTGTCAAAATAGAACTCCCCTTGAATACTACTTTTCGTGAAATAAGTCCAGAATATATATATCTCATTGATAGGTTACTGAAGTAATTCTAGTGGTTATGGTTGATGATGATATACAACACTAATTTTATGTGGTGTGTCAAGATTAATATACCTGGAGCTGCAGCCAATAGCCTCCTCTAAACTAAATCAACTATGTAAAGATATCAAAGTAAATGTTACTAAAAAGTTCAAGTTATTCTCATTTATAGTATTTTACTGACATTGCTTAAGAATGCACAGGATGTAAAGTGTAAACTACAAAAAAGAAAAGCAAGAACGAACCATATCATGTTATGTTTGAACATATTGTGAAAAATCTTGACAATGAAGATTATCTTTGTGATTTAGAGGAGGCTTATACGCGATATATCGGGATCTTGTTTGCATTTTGATGCATTATCCATGGTTTCACAATTGGGCTATTTACTATCTAGTAGACAAGGGTGGACCCTGGCATTGCCCAAGAAGAATGTACTCAAAATCTTCTGAAACTTATTGTGGACCTTTTCCTTGACTGTTCAACAAGTGAAATCAAATGTCATATATGAAATTGATCAACTTGATATATCTTGACCAACGCACATACAAACACATACATGGTGAAATGTCGACAATGTTGTCATAGTACTATTAGTTGTTCAAATATAGCTAAACACAAAAACAAACCCAAGGGTCAGTCTGTACTAGATGTCTGGTGTAATGAATTCTCAAGAAACAGGGTAAAAGCTTACATTTCATACACGTTCTGTTCAAACATAACCACATCACCAGTGCATGCATCCCCTGCACACAATTTTGTCAATTAGAGAAGGAATAATAAAAATCTAAACTAAACTTTAAGTAGTTCTATTTCTTCCAGCATTGGATCAACCTTTGCAATTTAACACAAAGCTGGATACTGGGTATTTCTCTTCTCCACCTCCATTTATGATCCTGAAAAAACATAGTTGATTAAAAAAAGGAGTCAAATAAGCAAGCAGAGTCTATAATAACTCCTGCATTGACTAGGTATTACAAATGTCTAGAATTACCCGAGATGCTCTTGGATGCGCTCTATGAGAATCCTTTTGGTACCCGTTAACCTCAAGCCATATTTCCTCAAGTAAACCTTACAATTGATCAATTTTTAGTTTCTCGAACTAACCAGCTGTTGAATCAAAGACAGAAATTAATACAATTATTCTACGCATTATACTAATAGAACCAAGCAAGTGCGGTGCACTGGTGCCTAATGAGATTATGGCAACATTAACTTGACTCTTTCAGTTGTGAACAAGTAAAATTTGATCAAGTTTAGTACATATCCTATAGATTTTCTTGCCCTTTCTATGTGATTTCTTCTTCTTGATTTCTTCTTACATACAAAAACATTTCAGCAAAACAAGAAAACCCCTGAAACCCTAGATCTAAAAACCCACATACAAAAAAAAAAAAAAAAAAAAAAAAGTTTGTCAGGAACCCTAGATCTAGATCTAGAACCCCACAAGAAGAAATCAAGAAGAAGAATGAGAGAGGCACTTACCTTCTCTGGTTTCTTCGTGCGATGGAGCCAAAAACCAAAACGAAGCTTCGAAATTGCTAATCGGTTTTCTTCGATGGGGAGGGAGGATGCGATGGAGCCAAAAACCAAAACCAAGCTTCTTCTCACGATGCTTCTCTCGGTGGAGTCGACGATGGGGAGGGAGGATGAAGCTTCTTCTTCGATGGGGAGGGAGAAGATGGAGCCAAAAATCAAAATCAAAAGCAAAATCGAAATTGGGGAGAGCTTTTCGGCGAGGGAAGGGACGACGAAGCTTCTTCTCTTCGCCTTCTTCGGTCGGTTGACTCGATGATGGGGAGAGGGTGGCGAGGTCTGTCGAGTTCTCTTCTCTGCTTCAACCCACTTTCTCTTCTCTGCTTTGTTCCCTCCCTCTTATTTTCCCCAAATTTCAATTTCCCTCTTTTTTTTTTTTTACTCATGCACGTGCGAGGGAGGCTCCCTCGCCCAAAACCTCGACATCTAGAATTACCCATAACTTAAAGCCATAGCTTTCCATAGAGAAAATAATCAAGGACATAGGAAAAGGATAAAGGGAAAACTATCTTTTAAAAAGAGAAGATCTATCTTCGATATAAAAGTCTATTCTTTGGATAATATCTCTAGTTTTTTTCTCAAATTAAACAAGCACACTAAACAACTTGTTAGATAAGGAGCTATTAAAATCTTACCTCGACTTAAGGGATTATTGGAGGGAAACATATGGTTCTGGAACTTCAAAGTTATGGAAAGTGGCTAAAACGGTGTTGGCATAATGAATAAGTACTTCATCCGTTGAACAAGTAGGGGATATTCATGGTTAATAGCTTCCTATATTGTAGATTATCTAGAGTTGGATGCTTGAATGCTTACATAAGTTTAAGCATGCAATTTCTTTTTTGTTTTACAACGAAGTTTGTCTTGATGATGCTGTGCAAAAGAGTTGGGTGACGTGTCAGGGGAGTAATTTCAGTGTCCTCCATCCTGATTATTATTGTCACGTGACATATAAGGCAGAAAAACTAAAGCATTCAAGAAGTTTTTGATGAGTTCTTTCCCATGAACAAACTCACAATATTTGTTTTCACTTGCTTGTGCAAGGTACCTCAACGATATAAATCTTTTTTGGCTGTGAAACAATGGATATATTGAATAACTTTTGGGAAGAAAAATACAATGAAGTGTGAGAGATTCACACTGAAAGACAAAAAGTCAACAAATACATACTATGGAACAATAAAAGGGGATAAAGGCATATCCCTGATTTGGTTCCATGAGTTGTCACGTTTCCGAAGCATTTCTGTAATCCCCATAAACATCACTCGTTCATCTGTACTAGCCCTTTAAAAAATTCTGCTATTCCATTCCTTCCAAATGCACCATAAAAGCACATGTCATAATTGCTTACTTAGTGACGTAAAAATTGTCTCTCTTCCAATCTCCTAACCAGTTATTGAGACATCCCCCAATCGGTTCGGATACCCAAATTCAGCCATCAATTGCGAGAAAGCAGTGTAATAGCAAGTGTTCAATCCGCTCCTCAACCTGGTTGCAAAGGCAAAACTCAGTTTACATTCATGCCTCTCCTCTTGTGAAAATTCTACCATGCAACACCAACCACAAAAAGTTAATGCGAGGATGCATACACTTCAGCCAAACTAATTTCTTATGAGCTGCCACAAAGCTGCAGTGTGAGGAGCATTCAAACGTTCTGCCAACAAGTTAGTAAATTCTTTCACCGAGAAACCAACTCACATTCCCACCAATGCGTCTAGTCCTTCCGAAAGAATCCGGGTTTAAAACGCTGTAAACATTAGAGTCGTTTCCTGCATCTCTTGATCATATAGAGGCAACAAAACTAGAAATTTCACATTTGGGACGCAACATCGACCTAAAAATACTACCCTATTTTGGACAAATATCTTATATGGTTGGGAATAGGCTATTCAGAAGCCATTGCTGCACCAACAATCGGAAGAATTCATTACCATCAAAGCACTTAAAAAAAGTAAGGGGTTGGAAACTATCTGCACAATTCACATTAATTTCCACTCACTATACTCAACAACTAGTTTTTAGTCTATGAGGTACTAACACCAATGGTTTATGCCCTTATTTGTTAGAGACGATCGATCTCCAAAAAGCTTTATTTTCCTAAATGCACCTTTAAAGATACTTGTGAAAGATGAATGTAACATATGTTTTCTTTTTCTTTGTACCATCGTGGTAGTATTTAAAAATTTGGTGGTGGCATATAGCCATTTCCCTTTTATAAAACTCTACACCATCTCTCCACCCTTTTTTTTTCTCTTTTCATCAGGTCTTGGGTGGTTTTATCTTGGTCAACCATCTCTAGGAGAGGGCTTGAGAGGGAGGGATCCTTAAAGATTTGCTAAAGGATTTTGATGCATGTTGGGGAGGAGTCTTATGCTTTGAGGATTGCAATAGCAGTAGTTGGTGAGTAGATATGCCATTTCTTGAATGATTTAACATATTAGATTGCATATTTACTCTTTCTTTTTGTAGATTTTGGGGTTTGCTAGTTTGGGTTAAGATGGGTAACCAAGTGTCTTTTCGTAATGGTATTTTTTGATTATGTCAGTATTTTTGTTTTTGATTGCTTTCATGTGAAAGATGAAGGTGCGAAATTTCTATAGGTAGCTTATATGCAGAATTTGGATAAGTATTGAAGAAGTTATATGTGTTTGAAGTTGGTGTGTTGAACTGTAACTTGCTGAAATTTTAAGTCTGATTTTAAAACGTGATGAACAGGGGGTAAAGATCTGCTTTTATTTTCTGTTATTGAGAGCACTTAAGGATAAATCTTGCATGTTTAAAAAGTAGAAGGTAAGGGCTTTCCAATGGTGTAAAGTTTTCAGGTTTTGGTTGAAAAATGCGACTTGTGTGTATGATTGAAGTTGCTATGTTACACTGAAACGTTCTGGAAAATCTGCTCCGAGGTAGAAGACGATGACGTCATCTGTTTGACCCAACTTTGACTGATCATAGAATTTGATTTATAACTCTGTTTTTACTACCGTTTTCACCGTTGTGACCACTGTGATAAAATTAAAATTTAGAATAAATTTATTTCACATTTTATAATATTTTAATTTTGGCAATAATGTGCCTCGAGATGCGTGTTTCAAGTAGATGTTTATTATTGAATATTGTGCATCATATATGTGATTGTGATTGTGGAATTATGAAAATGATGCTACTTGATAAGTGTTGAGAATTTTTGAGTTTGACATGAATACCCTACTCCGACATTTGAAATGTACAGAGGGGTACAATATTGGCCATAGATGCCTGGGTTTCTGATATTTGTGTAATCCGTACATAGTGAGTTGTATGGTGCCTATCTCCAAAAGGGGAAAACTAAGCCATTGTACGAGTCATGACTCGCGTGATACAATGGAGTGTTCCTGAGGGGTCAGGGGAAGGGTGTGAACTTAGTCCTCTTCCAGCGCGCAGTTTTAAATTGTGATTTGGCCCGTGTGTCCAGTCTTTTGAGGTGAAGTATGCATTTTAGAGACGACACCCCGTTTGAAATGCATACATACTCAAAGTGGGTATTGGTACACGTGTGGAGGTGTGTCGGGGTGAGACACATTCGGCACATAGATATGTGCGATAGGGTATTCATGGTCTAAGATTTTATGTAGCATGTCTTCCAGTAGGGAACTAAGCCATTGTACGAGTTTTGACTTGCTTGATGTGATTAAAAATTCCTAAGGACCAATAGAAGGGACATGTCTTGGAACAAGTATGTCCTAAAAATAAATTAAATGGTATGATATGTTGTGAAAGTGAGTATGCGAGAATTTGATAAGATGATATGTGCAAAAGATTATGAAAATTTTCATCCATTTGAAATGAATGGTATTTTAAAAAGTTATGTTTTTGTTGATCATCTTATTTGTACATATGACTAGTTAACCATATGGTTGATGCATTATGAATAAGTTGTGGAGTGTGATGTAAGGTAAATGTGGATGTGTCTTGAAATGTGGATTATTATTTGTGTTATTTGTAGTTGATTTTTTTAATCTGCTCATACCAACTTTAGGCTGACCCATTTTGCTTTGTTTTGTGGCAAATGGGTGTACTCTTATTGAAGTGCAGGCGTTGGAAGCGACTTTGTTGATCAAGCCGAGCGGAAGTAGATCCTAGTCTTTTCCAAGGTTTGTAAGATGTTTTGTGTTTTGCTATTTGGTGTTTAATACGCAAGTTATGTTTGTGTGAACACTTTGATGTGTGGAGTTGGGGGCGAAAGTTTCCTTTGGAATGGTTGTAATACTTTGGAATGGTTGTAATATTTTGGAATTTCGTTTTTCCGAGAAATATTTATGTGAAAATGTGGTTAAGTGGTATGTCACATGCCGTTTGTAGAAAATCTCCCGATCTGTTGGGATTTTTCTTATGAGCAGGGCGTGACAATGAACAACATTAAATATTCACAGTTGTCGAATGGCCAACCCCTTTAGAGTTTTCGGACAAGAAACTTTATCAAAACTCAATTTCTAGAATTGGAAGTGGGTCCACACAAAGTTTCTCATTACTTGGTCCAATTTAGCTGGCTGTCGCAGGTGTCAAAACTGTAACCAATGAAAGGAGAAAGACGTTTATGCTTGCAAAAGTTGATTTCATTTAGAGTTATCACCGAGTTTTGGATAGCTACCGTCTCTTCAACTCCCATTTTTTAAAGGGTTAATTTGATGGTGGTCCCTTCTATTAATAGGATAAAGTCTTTGGTTCCATTTATAAATTTTATTTTAGTGTGATCCCTTGCCGTTAGTTGACTCTCATTGACCGCCTGGTCAACTATTAAGTTGGCACGTGACCAAATTTTTTTAGTCAAATACCCCTGCATGACAAGTAGGGGAGAAGATGAAGATGAAGTTGGGGAATAAGATATATCTTTTTTTATTTATTTATTTAAGTAAACGCCATTAGGTTTTACCTTGGGATATGTGTTGGAATTTTGAGATGTTTTGATGAGATAAGAAAATGGGTGTTTGAGTAAAAAAATATGGTTACGTGCAAGGATCATACCAATTTAACTGTTGAACAAATGGTCAACAAGAGTGAATTGAAGGCAAAGGGACCAAACTCAAAATCTTTATAAACGAGATCAAAAGCATTTATCCTATTACTAGAAGGGGCCAACATCAAATTGACCATTCTTTTCAAGATTTCTTCCCAAGAATCTTTTGTTTTTATATTTGGCTCCAAGCAACATCCCCCGTATATTTTAAGCACAAAGTGCGTACTATGTCCCAACAATTCAAGTTTGGAACTTGACCTATAGGAAGCATAACTCACTGATTTCTTAAATTTAATTATCAAGGCCAAAGTCGCTACAAAGTTTGACCAAAGGAGAACATTTTTAATTGTTCGAACATGGTAAGCATGCGTCACCGAATAAAACAACATTATTGAAATTTGAGAGCTAATCTGCAATATCTGAAACCCATGCACCCAACCTTTACTTTCCACTTTGAGCATCCTTGAGTTAATCCGTTGCTCACGATTGTGAACAACAATGGAGACACTGAATCCCCTGCTTAATACCCGTAAACTTCTGAAAAAACCTTGCACTCATCCATTGATTAACTAAAGATTTTGTTGTATATCTACAACTTCTTAGCGTATTTCATTACAAAATTGAAGTATTCCCAATAAAGATGATTAGACACTTTGTGGAAGTCAAACTTCAATACAAACAGGCACGGATTTACGTGGGGGCACTGACTTTTGAGATTTTTATTTTTTATTTTTTTTATTTGTCCCCCAATTAGTTTTTTTATTTGCCCCTTTATTCTCACTTTTCACTTCAATCAGGACTTCATCCTTCAAATAATGTACATATCAAATTCAAACTCTACTTTTAGAGTTTGAGATAGAGGTTAAATCCCTCAAATCTCTTAAATAACATAAATTCTAGCGGGCCTGGAAATCAGCGTGGTTTCCCTGCCTGGGGGGCAAAAATACATTTTTGCCCCCCCCCCTCTTTAAACACATACTCCAAAAAGGTGTTTTAAAGAGGGGGGGCAAAAATGTATTTTTGCCTCCCAGGCTGGTTTCCCAGACCAGCTAGAATTGCTCCTCAAAGAAACCAAAATCCACAGTTTCTTCTTCACACTCCATTGATTGGATAAGATGAGGAAAATCCTCATATTTCATCATCTTCAAAGATCTATAACTATTGAGTTATTTGAGCTCATCTTCACAAGATCCAGTAGGATCCAAACCACTTATTCTTCTTCTTCTAGGTACCAGGTGCCTTCATTAATCACTGTGTTGGTCATCTCCACAAAAAAATCGTAAGCAACCCAATCTTGTCCTCCTTTTCTTCATGTAGTAGTAATCAACGATTCAAACCTTTCTCTTCTGTTGTGTTTCTAGAAGTAGTAATCATCGTCAATGAATATAGTAGCAATCATTTTCAATGACTGTTTTTGTTGTACTCCCCTTTTTGCTATATTTAAAAAAAAATTCATGTTAAAGTAACTAATTTTTATATTATATTTAATTAATTATGACATCACTCCGCCCCCCCCTCAACAAAAATCTTGGCTCCGTCACTGAATACAAACCCTGGTTTACATTGACGATTTCTATGATCTATAATTCATTTGCTATCAACGAACTATCTATGATCTATCCGCCCTTAACTGCTGTACACTGGAATCAGGAATTTATTAATTGAAACATTGCATCGAGCCTGGAAGCTCAAACCATAGACAAAATCTCATGCAACCCATTTAATAAACTTATAGGCGAACTCATTCAGAGACAAGAGAGATGACTGTGGAGATCAAGGACATATTTGAGAAAGCAATTAGGTGTGCGATGAGCAAACTAGAGATATTGATTACCACCTGTTGTGGGAGGGGACACGATATTTGACTATCATCATATTTTGTCATGGTGGAAGTTTTTCGTAGCTTTCACCTTTTACGGGGGGAAGTAGTGTTGAAACTGAAAGGCTTTGACACCCTGATAATGGGAAATTCCATTGTGAATGCTTGATTCAAGTAGGTGAGTGGTGTTCATGGTAATGCTCGAGTCATGGGTTCATTAAGATTACCGATAGAAGGAATGACATTACGTGATATCAAATTGTCAAGTTGATCTTGTATCTACGGAAGAGTTTACATGAAAATGAGGTTAAGTCAAAGGCCGAAAGTGTTAAGCTCAAGTTTGTCCAGATAGGCTGCTGAAGATCAATACTTTTCTCTGAAATTCTAATGCTATTTTTTATTTTATTTTTTAAATAGGAAAACAAAGTATTTGTATTCATATTGTGTAAAAGGTGGGGAGGAGGGGAAGAGCATATAAGTATAACTATATACTAATAAACCCCTCCTCAGTAAGCTATACATTATGTGGATATATTAGGGAGAACTATACCTTACAAACTGAACATACAAGAAGCAAAATTAATGTCTTTGAATTTGTCCCATTAGAACCCCATAACCACAAAGTAACTTTAGCGGTTGTCCAAAGCTGATAATCTTATTTCTGCTAGGCAAAATAAAGGAAGCAACTTGCGAACTTTCCATCTAAGTAAAAAATGAGGGGGTTGGTTGAGCTTGCAAGTGGAACTCAGAGAGAGCAAAAAACCACAATTCATAAGCCAAGGGGCAACTCAGGAGGATGTGATCATTGGATTCCTTTGCACTAGAACAAAGGACAGAGTGTTTGGGAATGGTCAAACCCCTCTTGTTAGTATTGTTCATTATGAGAATTCTGCCATGAAGGACAGTCCATAGGAGAAAGGAGGCTCTGGGGACACTTTCTTCAACCAAACCAACCACCTGTTAAAGCTTGCAAATTCTATCATGCAAGTGAAAGATTGAAGAGTAGAGTATAATTTATATAGCAATATCCTTGCCATTCCATTTGGTCATCTAAAGCAATTTCAACAGTACGGGAAAAAAGCTCTGTCAACTTAGGAATCTCCCAGTTAAGTTTCTTCGCAAGTGGAAATTCCAACCTTGAGATTGGCTGTCCCAAAAGTCTTTGATCGTACCCAATTTAATGTTGGAAGCATTGAAAATAGCTGGGAATTGATTGAAGAGAATAGATAAAAATGGTAATGCTTGTGGTGTCCATGTTTTAGCTAGGGTTAGTCTGTCATGGATTGAATAAAATAGATCTAGTGGCCTAGTGGGTGTTGAGATGGTAAACAAAATTTTGTTAAATGTGAAGTCTAAGATGAAGCTTACACTTTTGCAAGGTCCAAGCCTAGTCTAGTGTCCAAGTAGAAAGCAAATGCAAGAAGTGGGGGTGCATCCCAGCAGCGCAGTAAGGGCCCGACCCTACTCGGAGCATGTCAAGGAAGCTCTTTAAGGATTTACTAGATTAAGGGGAATCTATTTGCTTTGAATGTAAGTATGCCGTATTCAATATGAATCCATGCTCGTATAATAATTAATTCCTATTAGAGGTTTACTTATAGCCAATAGTTTAGGCAATTTAATTCTTCTAGGGCTATGTAAGTTATGCTAGGATCAAGTCTAAAATTTTATTTATCTAGTTATCTTATTTAGTTTCTTTGTTTAGAATAATCATATGGAGACATAGGTTCTAGTTATCTTTAGTTTCTTTGTTTAGAACAATCATATGGAGACATAGGTTCTAGATGAAATATTGGTGATCGATGAGGTGCTAAACGAAATTAAATTTTTAGGTTAAGCATGAATAATTAGTAAAATGGATATAAGAAAAGCGCAAATGATTACAAGTACATATAGTTGAGAGCTTTTTGGAATGTGGTGGAGGTGGATGCACAAGTGTTACTCTTCGCATTTTCTATTTTGGTTAATGGATCTCCATTAATCTCCAACTAACCATTTTATAAGCTTGAGGGGGTTGAGACAAAGGAATCCACTATAGTACTATATTCTTGTAGTTGAGGACTTGGTAGGATGCTGTTTGGAATCCACTATAGTACTATATTACTATGTTGGATGTTTGGAAAATTTAGGAAGGGAGGTGGGTAGTTGGCAAAAGGTCTGATTTGTCTACAGAGGGGTAAACCATTGGTAACAACCTGAAAAAGTTTCTGTTGTTGAAGGGTTAGTGTAGGTTGAATGGAACGCTGAAAGGGAGAAGAAAAGTTACTAGAAGGTGGCGGAGTCGCCACATGGGGTTGTTGGGGCCCAACTGGTGCACCTGAAGCAGGTGGGAGCATGGCCAGTTTGTGTGAGCACCAAGTTAGTGCCGATTAAGGATTGTGTTTTTGCGAAATTTCTGCTTTTTTGAAATTACAAATAGAAAAGGGCGAAAGAAAAGAAAAACTACATCTTTTTGAGGGTTTTTTTCAAAATATTTTGAGTTTTTTACAAAATTTTGGATTTTTTTTACTAATTATCATTTCTTCTAATTATTATTGATTTTTGAAATCACCCCTTGATTTTCTAATTATCATTTCTTCTACTTATATATTGATTTTTGAAACCACCCATTGATTTTCTAATTATATATTGATTTCATGTTTATTTCATTTCTTAGTATTAAGCTTCATTTAATGTGTTTAATAGATTTATTTACTTGCATTTTATTTTGTTTTCACATATTTCATATACCCTTTTATTATATATAATATATTTCATGTACTTAAAATTTTTTACGTTTTTTCTTTACACCAAAATATTTCTCGAAATATTTCTTAAAATCTGGAGAGCGAAATTAACTCGAAAAACAAAATTGCAATCCTTGGTGTCGATCCACTGGTTGTGGTTGCGCTGGGTTGGTCAGTGCTCCTTCTTGTTCTCGTTGTGATCCTTGTCCCCGTTTTTTTACCCTCCTCTTGGCAAAATTTGTTCTTCCAATTGTTTTAGCCTACCATAGAAAGACTTTGATACACAACTAAATTAACTACACAAATAACGATGAAATAAAAGGAGACAATGAAAATAAAGATAGAGTAAATAAATTCTCTCAAAGGAGCTTTGTTAATTTAAAGCCAACTATACGTCAATAGCCCTTTGCCTTATTCATAACATAACTTACTTGGCTAGCGGCTAGCAAGCATACTAAAACTCTAATTTCTATTGAAGCCTAAACCCCAATTATTCTAATGAGCACACTTAGTCCTGAACCAAACAAATACATAAATAAAATGATTTAAATAACTAAAGGGGGTGTATTGTATATGGATTCTCATGGAATTGATAAATAATTTGAAAGTCCACGGACTCTTTAAATTGTCCACAGACTCTTTAAATTGTCCACAGACTCTTTAAATTGTCCACGGACTTCTGCTGATTTCTTAAATCCATAGACTTTTGCTACAAACTTTTTAGAGATTTATGAAAATCCACGAACTTTGTATGAACGACTTTTACAGATTTCTAATTATTTGCAAGATAAAAAAGAAGTTGGTAAATAGTGATGAAACAAAAAAACGTCCATAAAATAGAGATACATGTGCTAAAAAAACTAGAAAAAGAAAAGGTCGTTAATTAGCATCTTTAAAAAAAGAAGTAAACGTCCATAAAATTGTATTATGATCATTCTTCTCCTTCATGGTCACTTTCTTCATTATCATTGTTAGCAACGTTGATGTTTGTTTGAGCTGCTGCCCGCATTTGATTAGCAATACTCATTCTCCATTTATTAGCATTTTCTCTTTGCTGCTCTTGGGTTTGAATATCATCTCATTCAAAATTATCTTCATCATTCTCTACCGGATCATTTTCTGGTTCAGGAGGAAATTCATCTGAACGACATTCTTGTCGAAGAAAATTATGCAATCCTGCACATGCCAAAACAAGCTCCGCTTGTGTCTTGTAAGGAAATGGTGGTGCTGATTTGAAAATTGTAAACCGCGACTTGAATAGTCCAAATATTCTCTCAATTACGTTCCTCAATGAAGCATGACGAAGATTAAATAACTCAATTGCGTTGACAGGATGGTTTCCTGGACCGCCAAAATCTTTGAGATGATATCGAGTGCCACGAAATGAAGCTAAAAATCGACGTCGGTTTGGAAATCCATAGTCTCCAAGGTAATATTTACCTGATCATAAAAAAATGTGCAATTAGTATGTTTATACTTTATACTATATGGTATAAAATTCAATAAGTTTGCTGCATTTTTAATGCACTTAAAATTATACCTGATGGTATTTTGAGTCCATTTCGTCTAGAAATAGTATCATTTAACACTTTCGAATCATGAGCAGAACCCTCCCATCCACTAAGCACATATATGAATTGTAAATCAAAGTTGCAAGCTGCTAAAACATTTTGTGATAGTTTCCCATGACGGTTCCTGAATCTACTGACCTCACGTCCAACAACCATTGCAGGAATATGTGTGCCATCAATAGCTCCAATACAATCCTGAGAAAAAAGAAAAATAATTACAACATATGTACAAAAAGAAGAAAAGAACCAATATTAAAGCAATACAGTGATAAAAATATTTGCTATAAAACTTACATTGCGTACCTTAAAGAAAGGATAAAACCTTGTACTTTCTCTTATGTTAGGTGGTGTGGTATCAGGTAGCGGTGGTTTAGCCATGAACACTGGAGCTATTGTATTCAAGCTCTTCGAGATTTTGTTGAAACTTCTGCTAACAGTGAAATGAGATCGCTCGAATACCATTCGAGGTTCACTATATCGATTGTTTTGATCGACAACTAGTAAAAAGGTCGCAAGCATTTCTTCAACACAAATATATCTAGTACTCCGTAGAGGTGTTTTCTCTTGTATGATGACACATAATTTTCGAAACACTTCAGGATACATTCTGTAGATATCCCGAAAGATATGTGGGTCTCCATCCAATAACTTATTCATGTATATGTATCCATTTGATGTCACCGATCGACGAGTCAATGGACGTCTAATACGTTCATCACTTATATTGGGCACAAGATTATATAGCACATAAATCACTGCTTGTATTGCCGTTAATAAAATTCTCATGGCCTTGTAAAACTCTTCATCATGTTCATCAACTCCATACATATCCATTTCACAGATTGCTATCAAAGCAAGTACCTGAACAAGGTCATTATATATTCATAATAATCGCCTATTTGAATGCAATGAATTGTTAAGGACTGAAACTGATGAAGCACCCCTACTTCCCTAGATACTTAGGTACCTAGAACACGTCTCAAATTAAGCTATACAGAGATAGAGACATGGCGTTAACAAGACATGTATCTGACAAAAAAAAAAAGATAACCAAGCAGGTAATGACATGAAAAATCGCAATCCAACATTCAACAAAATCAAATCATTCAACACAAGCAAATTAAAAATCACCACTTGCAAAATGAAATCAACACACAGTATTTAGCCTTATGCATTAAAATCCAAATGGCCTATAGCTTATTAGCTTTATGCATCCCTTTGTGCCCAAATGATCCAGTCAAGTCTTTGGTCTGGACTCATCTTCAAGAAAGTGTCTTGCTTTGTTTTAGTGTTAAGAAAATTAAGCGCAAAAAACTGAGCACCATTATTCAATCCTGGGGTCTCTTGAATAGCAATCCAACATTCGTTGTTCGTTGATTCTCTCTTCTCCATTATGCCACAAATTGTTTTAAAACTGGTGACAATTTCACCAAAGCCACTTGATAAGTTTTCCAGAACTGCAGCTTGAGTAGCTACCCCTTTTGAGTTGCTACTTTGTTCATAATCAGCTCTACTTCTTTTGCCATGAGCTCTGCTTTGTGGTGCATCATTTGCATTTTCAGTTTGCATAAATGCATTGTTGTCTTGATCAAAGACCAAGTCATCCATGCCACCAAATTCCCAATATCCATTTCCTTCTCCATCATATGTTGTGGCATCTGTATCATCACCTAGACCTATTGACCCCATCCCAGTTGCAGTTCCATTACCAACTGCAATCTTCAAATCCTCATAATCTGCAAAAGTTCCTGACTGAAAGTGCGCATGCGCTGGATGTGACTGAAAAAAAGATTCAAAATATAAAGAAAGTTAATATGTTAAAGAGTCAAAAAAATTAAGCTGTAAAATAGAATAAAAGTTCAAGATATTTAACCCACCTTCAAATAGTTTGCCCATACTTCATCAGGCGCAGTGAATCTCTTTGTGATCGGGTCCCATCCAAACCCAAAATTGTGGCGCATAAGCTGAGAGTAATTGCTGTATTGCTTCTTAAACCATTTCACTCGGCTTTGATACTGGCTATAAGTTATCTCCTTACTAATTTTCTCCTTAAGTTTTGGAAGTAACTTTGCCTCCACGGTTGTTTTACTTATAACACCATTAATATTCCTGAACCCAAGCATGGCGCATTCAACCATGAGCTAGAGCAAAGCATTGCTCTCTTCCGCGGTCCAAGTTTTATAATCTTTTCGTTTACCGTTACCTTGTAAATCTCCCATCTATATATTACAACAGGTATTTTATGAAGCAAATATATGCTAATGTATGACACAACTCGAAAGTAGTGTCATTCCTTTATATGATCACTACATGCATGAAGCTAATCTATCATCACTACATGAAGCATGTATGGTTATGCCTATATGCTATATGTCATATCTAATTAGAATTTGATGAACGTTTTATGACTATTGTTTAACCTCTAATGAATTCATATGACTATTGTTCAACCTCTAATGAAGACATGCAGTAGGATATTTACTCTAAGACATTACAGTTTATATACAAACATACATGATCCAACCATGATCAACTTATATGGTCCAATCATGATCCAAACACATGGAAGTCAAAACCAACTATAAATCTAGTCATACGCAACCAACTATAGCAAAATATCATATATATATATAGCATATATGATCCAATTAACCATCAAAAAATACCTGAGAAGATAACCGGCGTCAAAAACATATATGCAAGGGATTGTAAGCCATAATGATCCAACCAAATATATTATATATATATTTAATCCAGCGATTTATAAACCCTAATTTAATCCAAACCCTAACACAACTTCCAGATTTATAGACCCTAAATAGAAAGTGGGGTTTATGTAAGAGTTGAGGCAAGTGTTTCTGTGAATTCTCTTCTCAAGTTTGCAACACACAGAGACAGAGCTTGAAGAACTTATAGGCTTTCTCTCCTCCCCTTTTCCACAAGTAAGCTCCTCTCGTAATCATCATCTCCATCTTATCTATCTCTAGTAGTGACAACTGCCGTTTCAATTTTTATTGCTAAAACACCCAAAAAGATAAGAGCAGCGACTCAAATTCTGCAAGATTTTCGTTTCCAGTCAAATCAAGCAAATAACTTTATTGAGCAAACCCTGTGTTTAACATGATACAACTTCTTCTTTTCGACACACAACAGAGTTCACTCTGAAGTAAAACCTCATACCCCTCTCCACTCCCAATCGTTTAGGACTTGGAGTAATACTAGTTATTGGTTTGGAGTACATGATTTTATCAAAAATCATCAATTCAGACAATAGGTTTTGTTTGTTTCACTAATTAGCTTCGTCTATTAAGTTTTATGTGATATAGCTCTAGATAGGTTTTCGATTCTCAAGATGCATGCTTTTGACCATAATGTACTAAATAATGGTGGCTTTAATCTCAACTTATTAAATAATCCAAACCCTAAACCAAAATCATCAACGATGCAACTATGAACACTATGCAAAGATAGAAAAAGAATCGAGAAAACAAGAGGATGAGAACCAACCTCTTCGCGGCTGACACAAGGAAGAACTTTGGAAGACTTTTTTTCACGTTGAAATCTTTGATAGGAGGCTGGCAAACTATTGAACTTTGTTATTTATACCTAACACTACAAAGTCCATGAGAATCCATGATTTTCCAAATCCATAAATATGAATGATATTTTGAATACCCTAAAACTTTTGTGGACTTTCTGAAATCGATATTGAATACCTCTAGACTTTGTGGATTTGAGAAAGACTTTTTAAAATCCTGATTGAATACCCCTAGACTTTTGTGGACTTTTTAAAATCCAAATTGAATACACTTGGATTTTAAGAATCCATGGAATTTATTAAATTGCCCACAAAATTCAGATACAATACACCCCTCTAAATTTAAATGAATTGTCACGGCTCTGAATACTCCTATTTCCACCAAAACTAAACTCCTTTGATGGAATATATTTTGTTTTATCTTTATTTCTTGCTTCTTTCAGAGTTTTTTTTCCCCCAATTGTTTCAGATTAGAGATCAACTTTCATTACATTGAGAATTTCAGGGTTGCGATTGAAGCACTTTTAGTTTACTGATTATACCATTTGGGGAAGTACATAGTAGTCTTTGGAGGACGATTGGATCACTAGTGCAAGTTGTGAAAAGTTGTCACGAGAGGTCTTGTTAAAAGTAATTATATAACTTTATTTCATTATATTCAACTCTCCGTATCTCAATAATAGGTGTGTTACTTTCTTGGGTTATAGAAAGGCAAACACTCATTAATGAGATACCAAATCATAAGCACGTAAATGGAAAATAGAGCATATTGGCTTATGTGTCTAGGCCCAAGACACCCTTGAAGGGCTGATTTCTATTGGGTCTTGTGGAATTTAAATGTGCAATCACAAATTAGATGGGACATTAGATATTGGGAAGATGAGATACGGGGATGATTCCTTTTGTGTGAAGATGTGGTGGGATGATTCCCTTTGTTTGGATATCCTTTCTTATTATGATTTATTCATTCCATGGTCATAAGCATCTGAACAAAATTGATTGTTGGGGAAATTGGAAATTTTCACTATCTTTTGGACATTATTGGTTATCAACTCCAGACCCCTTCTACAGCATTTTGATATTGTAGAAGCTCTGGTAAGTAGTTATTGATGAAGCCTTTTCAGTTGGAACTTCGTGTTTCCTTTTTGCACCAATAGGCTCCACATCCTTAGCCCTTTTAATTTCCGTTTTCCTTTTTGCACCAATATGTTCCACATCCTTAGCCTTTGCAATTTCCATTTTCCTATAAAACATGAGTGTGCCTCCTGTGCTTCGCTTATGGTATCCTTTTACATTTGGACTTTAGGGAGAAAAAAATTTCTTATTGAGATGCTGTTTGGCTGCAACTTGGGTAAGGTGGGTTCCAAATCAAGCTCAATCCCAAATGCTCAAAGTCCAACCCTTTTAAATACAATATCTATTTAAATGCCATATCTAAATTTCAAGATTAAGGTGAACTATAAAATCTCAACTTTTATTGGAACGTCCATAACTAACTTCCTATGCGGAGAATGAATTTTGAGTTATGTTCTTCATTTTATACTCCTATTAAAACTAATAAAGAGGTCAGTTACTGGCCGATGGTTTTACCCAATCTCAGTTCTATTTGAAGTTAGGTTTACATACATAAATAATCTCAAGCCCAAATGTTGGATTGAGCCTACTGACTCGGGTTGTACCTATCCAAGTTGCAGCCAGTGAACCAGTTGATCATTCTTCAAGGCCCATTCACTTATTGGTATGGACTTCCTTTGGCATTGTCAGTAGTTAATTTAGCTATCTTAAGCTCAGCAAGGCAAGGTAGTTTCTCTTTAAATTGAGGCCAGCCTTATCCTTCTTGTGTATTAAAGCAAGTGGAAGCTGTGTGGAGGGCTACAGTTTAGATGGGAAAAGATTTCTGTGTTAAGTAGTCATCAAATGAGTTTGTAAATGTCTGGTTTGGTGATGTTTAAAACTGCTCTGGAGCTCTTTACTTGTGATTTCATCAAGGTTGTCATGTAGTCAAGAGGGCTACTGTTAAAAGATATTTTAAATTACTTAATTTTTTAATTATTTATTTTAAAGTAGCTTCCATGTCTTTTATACTTGGCCTTTTTCCTTATCAGTTTGAATAAAACCTTATGTATATCCATTGTGTCTGCAATGAATTCATCTTCTCATATAATTGCTTAGTTCGATCCATTTGTGATTTTTAGGGTGCGAAAGTTAACTCGATTGATTTTCATCGTACCGAGGATCTGTTGGTCACTTCCAGTGAGGACGACTTGGTGCGACTTTATGACATTGCAAATGCCAAGTAAGTATTCGATCAATGTTACACTGGTAGCACAAAATAACTTCTTGGGGGTTGGAGACTGTCTGAAGTATCACGAGTTTTATAAAAGCTAAAGAATTTAAAAACTAGATGATGAAGAATTTAATCGATAAAATGTATCATAGTTACATTGTGTATTGAGGAATTCACCAATGCAATAGGAAATTAGCAAGAAGTGTTCTACAAACCCTTTGAAAAAGGAGTTGAACTTCCTAGTAGACCTGATGGTTAAAATAAACACGAATTGAAAAACAATGCATGAATTGAAAGAAATGAATCTACAATAAAACGAAATAAAACTATTTTTCTTCAATCAACTAACAATGAA
This sequence comes from Berberis vulgaris, assembly GCA_963556465.1. Lineage (NCBI taxonomy): Eukaryota > Viridiplantae > Streptophyta > Magnoliopsida > Ranunculales > Berberidaceae > Berberis > Berberis vulgaris. The sequence goes on along the minus strand of OY747127.1, from coordinate 62,396,969 downwards.
CAACCTACTCCTTATTTATAATTAGCCTAACTTTTCTAGCTATTGGAAACCAAAGCTCTAACTATTATAGGTTGTTACAGGCAATTACACTACTAATTTTACTAAAAGAACCTGCTTCCTCTGCTTCCATCAACCTATCTAGGTTTAAGAAGCTTGTCCTCAAGCTTCAAGGGTGCACTCGCTGCCTTCTGCCACTAAGGAGATGAGTGTGACTTCACGATCAACCAGAGGGACCTGATCCATAAATGCTTATTCATCAACTTCATTTGTGAGCAACACAGACTTCCCTTTCGGACAACTACTGCAAATATGGCTAGGCTGACCACACCCAAAGCACTTAAGAAAGCTCTCAAGAGTAGGTGTGGAAGTGGAAGTGCGTGAAAGGGTTGTCAAAGTTTCTTCTTAGAGCGGTTCTACAACTGTAACTTCATTTCTGCATGTTAGCCATGTTCTCAGCCGCCAAAAGTGTATCAAATTCCTCCAAAACTAAGAAAGACTAGACTCGTACATCCAAACCATGATAGAAAAGGAAGGTTGTTGTTTTGGTTCGTCGGGCTTAGCGCACATACACAAAATACATAATTTTGTAGCATAATCAGTAACTGTGCGGGCGTTCTAACTCTCATTAACCTTCCAAAGAGCTCGCACTCAAAATCTATAAGAACAAAAGCAAACCGCATAAACTCACACATTATCCCAAGTGGCAACAGGAGGTAATCTCATTGTTGTTCAACAAGTAGGGATGGCAGTGGGGCGGATTTTCACGGATATCCGCCCCACTCGCCTCGTTTGGGGCGGATTTGGTAAAGGATCACTAGATTTTGGGGTGGATACGGATTTCCGATTTGTATCCGTTTATTAATCGGGGCGGATACGGATTTGGCCATATCCGCCCCACGAATATCCGTTTAACCAATAAATTTACAAGAATACCCTTCATTTATATAAAGGGATTAACTCTTTTTCACAATCGCTCCCTCACCAAGCTCTCCCTCTCACAGAGCGATCTGCGATCTCCCTCCCTCCCTCACACCGCACACCACCTCGCCCTCCCTCACGCCGTGATCTCCTTCCCTGCTCCCTCACACCGCACACCGCCTCTCTCCCTCACATAGAGATCTCCCTCCCTCACACCGCACACCACCTCTCCCTCCCTCACGCCGCGATCTCTTCCTCTCACAGCCAAGATCTTCCTCTCACAGTCGAGATCTCCCTCCCTCACGCCGCGATCTCTTCCTCTCACAGCCAAGATCGGATTTGAAGCTTGGAGATCTAAAGACGAAGGGTTTCGCCTCTCACAGCCATGGATTTCTTCCTCTCCCCCATCAGAGATCAAGATCAAATCAGATCTGAGATCTGATCTTAGAGATTGAATTTTTTTAGATCGATTTTTTTTTTGTAATATGTTGTAATTTTTTTTAGATCTCAGATCAGATCTAAACTTTAGATTGATTTTTTTTTTGAATTTTTTTAGATCAGAGAACTCAGATCTGATCTTTAGATCAATATATATTTTTTTTTTTGTAATTTGTTGTATTTTTTTGTATGTATAAATGATCTGTAGAAGTATTTTTACTGTATGTAGAAGTATCTTACCTATATGTATGAAGAAATTTTTTAACGGATAGTTTGGGCGGGGCGGATATCCGCCCATCCGTGCGGGGCGGAGGCGGTTTTTTAATAAATTTATAAACGGATTGGCGGGGCGGATTTGGAGATCCGTTATTCTTGACGGATCGGGGATGGATTTGCTCAAATCCGCCCCGTTGCCATCCCTATCAACAAGCACATTCTTTCTGCCACCAAAGATTTGTAGTACTATTTAATTTAGTTACCGCTTTCGGACTTTCGGACCTCGAATGTTCTTAAAATCAAGTATACGATCAATTGCCAGGAATCACTCAATGAAAACATCACCTATTGCAACTCCATCATGGGAAGGAACATCGACTTTCAAATCGCTATCATCCTAATGCTCAAGTACAGTAATCAACCAAGTCAACTGATCATTATCAAAATGATTATCTCCACCGAAGTTCTGATTGGCTAAGTTAGGAGGTCGAAACTGTCCTCTATTTTGAGCACGCATCTAAGGCGGGTTAGGATATCTCGGTTGGTTTGCCACCCATTGTCTGGCATGGTCATGTGGCAATTCAGTCATATTTGCGTTAGAAAGTTCAAGGGAGACGTCAAACTGCGTAGGCACTTCAACCTGAGAAGGAAGAAGGTTCTGTGGTGGAAAAGTGGAGTAGGCAGGAAGATGGAATTGTGGATGAAACATGGTTCAACCAACTACCTGAAATTGGATCATACACGTTTTTTTGGGAATTATAGGGGTGTCATGTGACGTAAAGACTCAATGAAAAAGTCTCCGGGCGAGGGGAATGAGAGGCGTGAAAGGACTGCAGATGTGTTGGGGGCTTTCCAATGGGGCAGGGTCAGTGGAAATAGCCTGAGAGGGAGGGCTAGGGTGTCCAAAGATGCTGTGGGGGTGGAAATAGTCTGATGATGGTGGGTGGAACCTGAATGTGGTTGGGTGGGATGATTAGAAGGCAGGTGGGGGGAGGGTTGCAAATAACCTCTTGTTGAAGGACCAATGTCGATCGATCAAGGAAGAAGAGTGGTGCCGGTTGGAGCAATCAAAGAGGGAAGGGAGTCGATCGACGATGCCTGTGGGTTGTCGATCAATTGAAGCAAGTTGTTCGACTTGGACATAGGAGAGAGGCCATCCACCTAGATGACGGTTTATCCAGTGGGTGCACTACCATCAACAATGGTGGCTGAGGTCCCCTGTGGCGGTGGTGTTGTTCGGGGTCCATTAGCTTCTCTGCTACTTGCTAAAAACACTGCCAACATCATTTCTAGCCTCTTCAGTGTCTCTAAGGTGGTCTCAAACTTCTCTTGCATCCTTTGTTCTAGTCCTAGGAATTGGTTCTTCCAATCAGTTTTATCCTATTCAAACTATTGTTCAATATTTACATCCATGAACTAGCAACCTTCTATTCTTTCATGGCCTCAATTGCCGTGGATTTTTCTTCCTCTGCCATCTTGTTAGCCTTTTCTTCTACATGTACGCCTGATTTTGTCTTCGTCGTGCAAATGAGCATTTTGGCTCTGGTACCAATTGATAGAATTAAAACTGAAAATAAACACGAATTGCAAGAATGCAGGAATTGAAAGAAAATAAATCTGTGATAAAGAATAAATGAAATAAAACTCTTTATTTCTACAAGAAACCTAACCCTAATCCTATTTGGAAACCAAATCCCTAACTATTTTGGGTTGATACTAGATAGGCCCAAGTACACTAATACTAATATTACTAAAATAACCCGCTTACATCATTTTCGTTTACTTATATGGCGAAAATTCTAAATTGCACTGCTATATAGCCTGGTATCTCGCCTGGATGGTGCCAAGCACGTGCACCTGCGAAATTGCCAAGTGAATGGAATAGTGAAGCAGCAGTTTGGGATGTGATGTCGCATTTTGCTTTCCCAAATGGCCCTTGTAATTTCTCCTTCATCCGCTGCTATTAATCTCCAGTTTTGATGGAAACCCATTTTAGCTTTTAGCTGACCCTCTTCTCTGCCACCCCAATTACATAAACCATCAAAAGCCTAAAAAAAACAAAAACTATATCCAATTCTCCACCCATTTGGCCATGGTAGAACTCAAACATCGAATATCCATCTCCAAGCTCTCGGACCGCGACACCCATCAGATCGATGTCGAAGATCTGGAGACTATAACTCAAATCATTTCCTTTGGAACAATCCCAATGTTCCTCAATTGTCTCTATGAAGCATCTGCAAACCCCACCCCAAACCCTCAGTAAAGAAAGAATCTATACGCCTTCTGTGCAACTTCCGTGGCGATTCAACGACTACCCTTCTTCGCAAAATCATTTCCCACATTGTTAAGAGGCTCAAAGACTGATTCTGGTGTTAGAGGCTCTTGCTGAGACGAAATTGGTGCCTTCACTTTGACGAAGAAGATGAAGAGATGGAAGCTAATCCTCATCAAAACCACAGAGAAAAAAAGTGTGTAACTGAAATCTCTCTCTGGTTCTACCTTCTTCTTGTCCTCTTCTCTTCTTCGTCTTCTCACCGCCACTGTCAGATAGAAGAAATCGAAATCAAACAAACACAACGCCGGGTTTGAGAATGGTGTTTTCGATTTTTTTTTGCCCTTTTGATGCCCCTGAATTGGCACGTGCCTGGCACCAGCCAGGCGAGATACCAGGCAAAACACCAGTGCTACGTAGTATGACTCCTTATATGGAGTTGAATTTGCAGATTGGCGTCTCTTAGGCTATTTTTTAGGGCTGAACAAAAAATCGATCAAACCGATTAAACCGACCGAACCGATCTAAACCGAACCGATTGGTTCGGTTCGGATCGGTTTCGGTTTTAAAAAATTCAAAACGAAGTGGCCGGTTCAGTTTTCGATTTCTATGTGATTTTAACCGATCAAACCGAACCGATCGAATATATATAATAAATAATATATATTTTATATATAAATAATACAATATGTTTAAAATAGTCGCTCGGTTCGATTTTGATTCGATTTTAGTCGGTTCGGTTCGGTTCGGTTACGGTTTGCATAAATTAGAATCGGTTCGGTTTCGGATCGATTTTGTTAATGGTCGGTTTCGATTTCGATTTGAAAATTTTAAAATCGGCCTAAGTCGATTTGGTTAACGGTTTAGGTGAAAAATCAGCCCTACTATTTTTTAGTTGGTTTCTTGAGAAGACTATCGACCACAAATTCATTAATGAGTAAAGTTGTTCACTAGGCTTCCACGTTTATCCAGTCACACAGTGTGTGTGTCAGTTGTCCTGTCATTTGGTAGTTGACAAGACACATTATTATTCAGTGTGTTATTTGATCGTCTCTCTCACTTAATCATCAAAATGAACAGAAGATTATCATTAATAGAAAAAAGCAAAGTTAAAACTTACAAGAGAGCAGCGAGCTCAACACAAACAAAAACAAAATCAAGGGAAATTCCATTCAAAGAAAGAACCCAAATTATAGCAAACTTTGTTGAGCAGCAAGCCTCTAATGATATTCCAAACAATTCCCCATTCCCAGACTTTCAGCTTAATTTTAAAACTCTGATCCACATATATGTTGCTGCCAAAGGCAATAGATTTGTCCATCTAAGCTTGTTGCAATTATTAAACCTAGCATGCATTCCTTATTCTCTTCAAACATTTTGATGCAGTCAGATTACATCATTGGTCATATTAGTAGATGAGTAGTTTATGCAACTTTCCCAGGTTCATGTGATTATATCCGGTATTACTATGAGCTTTATTTCATTTCACTTTCTTGTACCAATTAGTTTGCAAATTCTTCTTCATCTGAGTTGAAAGTATCATGTTGCTAATACTAGCTAAACTATTCTCTTGCTCTTGCTATCTCAAGGACAAAATATAAGTTGAAATTCTTATGAGCATGGAATATACATTCCACTTCCAAGAGTGGTAGCTTGACTTGATCATATCAAGACAAAACCAAAGACTTACTAATTTGTTTCTTTGTTTTTTCATTTCTTTGTGGATATCAGGTTGGTGAAGACCACATTCCATAAGAAACATGGGGCATAAGAAACATGGGGCAGATCGCACATGCTTTACACACCACCCAAGCTCTGTTATATGTTCTTCAAGATACAATGTGGAATCTGCACATGGTGCACCTTTCATGGCCTTGTTAATGTTCAAATATTAAAATTTTGTGATGTCTATCAAGAACAATAACAACAATAATTTCTTTTTGGACAGAATCCTTACGTTACCTTTCCATGCATGATAATCGATGCCTACGGTACTTCAAAGGGCACAAAGAAAGGTAACTACTCCACAATACATGATGAAAATGAGGTGTATAACAATCTTAAACACAAGCAAGTTATCCAAAATTTTATATTGATAATATGTCGTGCAGTTTGAAATAAACAATTGTACAAAATTTTGTTTTGAATAAGTTATTTATGTTAAGGAAAATAGAAAAAAAAAAAAACACTCTTATTGATTGATTTAATATGTAATCAACGATGGAACAGAGGGTGAAGGACTGCATGTCAGGTTTACTTGAGGTTACTGAGTGACTTGAGCTCAACGAATGGATAGCCGGATAGGAATGGAGGAGAAACTAAGGGTGTGTTTGATTCAAACGTAAATTTTCGATGATAAAATTTCAAAAATATAGAAGAAATAAGAGATGAAGTAGGAAAAAGTTCACCATCTTGAGGTTGAAAATGTTTTCATTTTTGGCAAATTTTTTCTTAGCTTCCCCCTAGGAAAATAATTTTTCACAAGTTTGTAATAAATCAAGTGGATATCATCACAAAATGCACGTTTTCGTTCTCTCTTCCTCTTCCTCTCTCTTATCACTTTTGGCAAATATTCTTGGGATAATTTTTCCTTGGAATCAAACACATCATAATATTAAAGAAAGGAAATAATTGAAGAGATTTTTTATTGTTATTGCTTAGTTCCTAGAGAAATAAAGCTTACAATCAAAGCTTTCTACGTTGGCTTGCATTTCCTTGCAAAGAAAGCAATCTAACCAGGAAGCTATCAAATAAGAACAATTCTAGGAAGCCTGCGTTGGTAGCCTGAGAGGCTGTCCGGACCCTCCCAGGCACGTGCCTGGGAGGGTGTTTGGCACGTGAACCCTTTCCTTTTGCAACTATTGCACCTTCCTCTCTTCCAACCATCCCATTCTTATCCTCATTCCCAATTGAAGATTCCTATTGTGCATTACACATGGAGACATCAACACTAAGCAAAGTCAAGTGACCACCAAATCTCCAAATCAACAGGCCACCAAATCTTCAATTGAAGTTGGAGAAAACATCACAGTAAACAAATTTTTGTTCCATGTTTGCAACTTTTTTGCAATTTGCAATTTCTTTCCATGTTCACAACAGTGAACAAATTTCTTTTCCGTGTTTCTTCCTTTCCATGTTCACAAGAGTGAACCCATCTTTGCAATTTGTAACTTCTTTTTCATGTTTTTTTTTTCTTTTCCATGTTCACAACAGTGAATCCATGTTTTGCAAATTTTCAACTTCGAACCCATGTTTGCAACTTCTTTTCAATTTGCAACTTCAGTGAGGTACCTCAGACTGCTCAAATTGCCGAGAAACAAAGGGATAGAGTCATTAACAGAGCAAGATCTAAGATCAAGCACTTGGAGTGCACTCAGTTGTGTGAAAAACCCTGGAATCGGACCTGGAAGCAAGAACCCAGAAGCATTGAAAGAGGTCAATAGAGTGAAAGTAGTGAGAGATTCAACAGAGAACTTTGGGTCTGAACGACCCAAACGAGTTCTTTTCAACCCAGAGAGATCAATCGACACAACAAGACCGTCTTTTTGACATCGAATCCCCTTGCAACTCAAACAAGGATCATGGGTTCTTCGCCAGTATCTATTTCGAAGACCCAGAGAAGATCTCAGAGAAAACAGAGCAGCTCGCTAGAAATGTAAGTGGGTTCACGTGCCAAACACCCTCTCAGGCACGTGCCTAGGAGGGTCCGGACAACCTCCCAGGCTACCAACGCGGGCTCCCTAGAATTGTTCGAAATCCACTCTACATCAAATGGTTAAGCTGGTAAAGCATAAAAAAGGAATGAGCAATAAAAGTGTACATATGCCATAGAGTAAATTTCTATTGATGTCACAAAAATTTAGGAAAAATATTTTGAGTGGCCAATCAGTTTTAGAGAGTTGGGAGAATCAAGAACCAAAGGATAGGATTAGTAGTGCAAATCTTTATGAGCATTTGGCAAACCGAATAAGGTGTGGCATTACGGAAGAGTTAGGAAAGGCTAAAAGAGGAGCTGTATATGATAGACGTGGTGGTGGAACGCTGATGTGTAGCAAGCCATTACGAAAAAGAAAAGATGATTTAAGGAGTGGCAAAGAGATAGATACCTAGAGTTTTATGAGCTCTATAAGCAGGCTAAGAAGTTGAGTAGTAAAGGGAAGCTAAAAAGAGAGCATATGATGATATGTATAATAGGCTAGGTACAAAGGAATGGGAGTAAGATATTTTTAAGATAGCTAAAGCCAGAAAACGAAAAACTAGGGACTTGAGTCATGTTAAATGTGTTAAGCATGAGGATGGAAGAGTTTTAATGCAGGATAAAGCTATTTTAGATAGATCGAGGGATTACTTTTATAACCTACTCAATAGAACACATGTAGGGGAGTTAAACTTGGAGGGGTATGCTTCAGGCATGTTTCATCGCAGAGTTAGTGCCACAGAAGTGAGATAAGCTTTAAAAAGAATGAAGACAAGGAAGGCAGTTGGACCGGATGATATACCAATTGAAACGTGAAAATGTTTGGGAGAAGTTTGGATTCAATGGCTAACTAGGCTCTTTAATAAAATTTTGAAAACTAGAAAAATGTCAGATTCGTGGAGGCACAACATTGTGGTACTAATTTATAAGAACAAGGGGATATTCAGAACTGCTCGAATTATAGAGGGATAAAGCTTACGAGTCATACGATGAAACTTCTAGAGAGGGTCATATAATGGAGACTTAGGAGTTTAACCACTGTTTCGGAGAATCAATTTGGATTTATGTCGAGTAGGTTCACTACGGAGACCATCTTCTTGCTTAGGTAAATTATAGAAAAATATCCAGAGGAACATAAGAAATTGCATATGGTTTTTATTGATCTGGAGAAAGCTTATGATAGGGTCTCCATGGAGTTAATTTGGTAGGTGCTTGGAAGGAAGAAAATGTCTCAATGTTATATCAATATCATTAAAGATATGTATGAAGGGGCCGTAAGAAGTGTTCACTCAGTGGGTAGGATGTCTAGTGAATTTCCAGTGTTAGTAGGCTACATCAAGGGTCGTCCTTAAGTCCAAACCTCTTTGCTTTGGTTATGGATGAGTTGACGAGATATCTGTAAGAAGATGTACATTGGTGCATGTTATTTGCAGATGATATTGTCTTAATTGATGAGACTAGTGAAGGTTTAGGTCGGAAATTAGATAGGTGGTGAGAGGCTTTAGAGAGTAAGAGTTTTCAAATTAGTCGTTCGAAGACATAGTATCTAATGTGCAACTTTGGTTGTGAATCACGAGGGAGGAGTAATGCAATTGGGATCGAAGGCGTGGAGGTCTCAGAGTGCGACTTTTCGATATCTAGGATCTATAATTCAGAAGAATGATGCTATTGGAGAAGATGTAGATCATAGGATTAAAGCTGGTTGGATGAAATGGAGAATGTCGTTAGAAGTTTTATGCGATAGAAGGATGCCTGCAAGGCTAAAAGGAAAATGTTAGAAGACAATTGTTCGATCAACCATGCTATACGGTTCAGAATGTTGGGATACTACGGGACAACATACGCATAGGATGGCAGTAGCAGAAATGTGTATGTTAAGGTGGATGTGTGGCAAAACCCGTAAGGATAAAATTAGGAATGAAAGAATTAGGAGATACTTAGGTGTAGCGCCCATAGAGGACAAAATTAGAGAAAGGAGTTTAACTTGGTTTGGGCACGTGCGAAGAAGACCAAGCACGATGCCAATTAGAAAATGTCTAGATTGACAAGTTAATGGAGGGTGTAAACGGAGGGATCGGCCGTTGAAAACTTGGATGAAGGTGGTGAAGGAAGACATCTTTGAGCTTGATTAGGCGAGGATATGTGGGAAGACCGCATTACTTGGAGAATCAAAATCCGTGTAGCCCCCCCTCCCCCCTCCAAAAATATCGAAAATGGAGTTTAATGATGATGATAATATAAGATGTCACAAAATTTGATCCACATGGCGTATTTAGAAATCATTGCTCGAAGCCATTTTGATCTATAGGTTATAGAATCTCATACTCAAAAGGATAAGAATCTGAATTTTTCTTAACCTAACTCAAGTGTTATTTTTTATTTAATTTTTTTTTTCTTTCAGTACATGTACTGCTAGATTGTATTCATAGGAGCTCTTCTTGTTGCTGACAGGGTCGTTTCGCTCTGCATGTCTCCGATCGATGACAACTTCATGTCAGGGTCACTTGATCACAGTGTTAGAATATGGGATCTTCGTGTAAATGCTTGCCAGGTTGGATATTTGAATATAATGCTGTTATGAACTTGTTGATTATAAGTAATTATTAAAACAAATCTGATATTATTGCTATGAATGAATTGTGTTGGTTCCAGACCTTATCAACAATGAGGTAATTGGAATAAGTTGTTGGGGTTTAACTTATTATAATTAGGGATTAATAAACTGTTAAAAGATTTGGCTTACAATATTTACAAGAATATTCGTCCGAGTTCAAATGACAAGTTGATATCAGCTTGATACCCAGAGCTAAGGCAAGATGAAATGGGCAGATGAGATTGAGGAAGATGGGACGGCTATTGGTCCTACAGCAGCAATCTCGCTAGCTAGTATGTTACGAGTTCACCAAATAAAGACATGTCACCTATCATTTTCACGTGCATTGTTTTCTTGAATTTTCTCCATTTGGCTCATTATGTTATTTGGATCTTAATATGGACTTTTCATCTCATACGACAAACAACTCTTATTTTGGGGCTTAAAAGTCCAAGGCCAAACTTCAGTCATTGTTATTGTTTTTTGGCATTGAGCCATCCAGAAGAGCAGAGCCTAGGAAGTGATCTTTAATGATTTTTTTTTTGTTTATTTGAAGGAGCTTTAACACGATAAGTTACCTTTGTCATGTTTAGATGTTTTAGTGTATTTTCACTCCTTGAAATGTCTTTGTATTATCATTAACCTTTTTTGACCTTACAAAAGCAGAAGTATAAATGATTAAACATAGGCGAATGGTTTTTTTGGAATCCTAGATTCTTGGAGGTTGGGAACTTCGAAAAATTCACTGTGACGATTTGTCCTGGAATTAAATAATGCAACTTTCCATTGGAACATACAACTATGCCATTGGTAAATTAATGTTGTATATTTATTTCCGCAATTACTTGCATGACCTTCTAAGATTCAGAAGTAGAGCAGTTTGATTTTTTAGGGGCAAGGATGAACATACATGGGCATGCGTGTCATGTCAGACATAGATATGATACGCTGATTCGACAATTTTTCAACATCTAGGACTCGGGGATATGACAACATGTCATAAATTTTTTTTTTAATGTTATGAACATAAACAATAATCTAATAAAGAAAGAATTTATGTAAAAAAGAACAAGAAGTATGAAGATGAAAATGTAGTACAAATTGTGTTGGAAAAAGGGAAAAAACATGAAGAAAAAAATAGTGAAGAGGTAGAAAAAGTGGAGAAGAAGATGACACTCTGTCGCAAGAAAAAACAAAGTAGAGTAGAGAAATAGAGGAGATAAGAAGTAAAGAAAAGAAGAGAAGCATAAACTACCTGTATGCTTTATCGCCCTCTTTATCTTGCATCACAATTAGTTTTTCATTTTAGATAGATAACCTTTAAATTAAGTGATTATATGTGCCCACATAAAAGTAAAAAATAAAATAAAGTTGGTTGTCGAGTCTTGATTGTGTTCTAACCAAGTTGTGGGTGTATTGGAGGCGCGTCCGACAAGTTGATTACATTGTCTGACACCTGTCGACACGTTGATCATGTGTTCGACGCGTGTCTGAGGTGTGTCAGCCTAGAGTCGGTGTTGGATATGTGTCGGACATGGGTACGACAAGTTTTTCGAAGAGTCTGTGCTTCCTTGCTTGGGGTTATTTTCTATTTGCCCCCATAATAAATAGCTATTTACGGAGTACCTTCATCATTACTCGCTATTTCAGTCTCCTCCCAAAATTAGCGATCAACGACGATGACCGTCTGTTTTCATAATGTTCTTTTTTAGATGACCAAAATACCCTTGACAAATCAAAGGCTGAGATTGAATGTTTTGTATCTCGGGCAACTCATCTCGAAGAAAATCAAAGGGTCCAATTAAAATGATAAGCGTATCTCAAGGAAATCTAATAGTTATTTTAAAAAACCTCATCTTTTTTCCCATGCCCCATTCTCGTTCCCTTTCCCACTTCTTCTGTAAATCAGTCTGTTGGCTACCACCTCCTCACCTTCCTCTTTCCCTCTGTGATGCAGGAGGATCTGAGTCAGATGGTGCTGAGTTGTCAGATATCACGTTTTTGGCACTAAAATATCTTGAATTAGCAGATCAGCACAAAGATGGCAGAAAATCATAATTCTATTTCTAATTTGGCAGTTTTGGGTGTGTTTTAGTATTTTGGCCATAACTTTGGCTACGAGTATCAGAATCGCACAAATGACCCCAATTTGGAAAGCTCTTTTCAACGTGCATGTCGTGGTCAATTATCTATGCTCGTTGCACATCTTTTCGAGGCCAAAATCCACTGTTTCCCCTTTCGAATCCACAAATTTAGTAATTTATTTTCCTTTATAGTAATATTTCAATTATTGTTTAGGAAGTGATTCTGAACCCAATTTGGGCCAGATTTCTGGCAGTATATTTATTTTATTGCGTATTTTGTTTTAGCATGATTATTGGAGTGTTGCCATTTTTAGTAAAATTCCAATATTGATGAGTTTTAACTATAAAACCCGGTTTGTGGGCTGATTTTAGAGATATCTTTGATTTGAGTAATTTAATTGAACATTAGAGTTATTTCTCTGTGTTTTGGGCTATTCTCTTGTGTTCTTCCCTGTCAATTATTTGTTGCTATTAGCCTGCAGAATAATCGTTATTCTGCCCAACATTAGTTGGTATCAATGCTTCAACATCTTCTTGGGGTGAGATTTTATCAGTTTCTATGGCTGGTGGTCGTGGTCATCGCGGACAGGTTTTGAACGAGGAAGCCCCTCACCGTGATCGTAGCGTTCAGGATGTCATGATTGAGGATTTACAGAGGCAAGTTGCAGAGTCAACCCAGCATCTAACGGCGCAGGATTTCGGTAATCGTGAGATGGAATATCACAATTCTGATTTCAGTTTTGCAAACCCGTATCACAATCGTGCCCGATTCTGGGAGCGCCGTGGTCGGGAGGATCGGCATGGAAATCTTGGTTTTAAAGTGGATCTACCCGAGTTTTCTGGTACCTTACAGGCCGAAGGATTCGTGGATTCGACCATTAGCGACTTATGGATTCTATCACAAAATCTTACTATCAGCTGAAATGTGGATCTAATCCAATCCTTCTTTCCTATCCCTATGGCAAAGGATATACAAGATATATATATGCCTCAGAACAACTCATTGCCCTACAGACTCATCTGGATTTTTGACAAAAGGCTTATTCTCAATTAAAAGTGTTACCCAAGCATTTACCATGGAACAATATGATTGCTCCTCCTCAATTTCCACCCCTCCCCTTTTGGTCCCAAGCAACTTAGAGACCTGTGGAGGGTCAAAGCCCCTCCTAGTGCCCTCTTGCTTCTTTGAAATATTAGTCAGAATATTCTCCCTACCATGACAAACCTTTTTCGGATCCATTTGTCGATTGTTAACTGATTGCGTTTTCTGTCACAATCACCTGGAAAACACCTTACACCTTTTCTTCCGCTGCCTGTTCATCAATAAGCTTTGGCTGCTCTCACTCCTTCCCATCGATTGGAAAGATAACGATCTCAACCCTTCATCGATTTCAAGGTTCTTTAAGTTTATGTGGGATCCAACCAAGGTTCACCCTGAGGCGGCAGAAGAAATGCTATCCCAGTTTGCGATTGTCTTATTATCCATTTGGCAACTCCGCAACAACACTATTTTTAATAAAGCCAAGGTCTGCACCCAATCTTTCATATCCTCCTAACATCATACCTGGTCAGGCTGGTCAGTTTGGTCTAACCACTGGTTCAACACCAACCCGGGGGGACACCTCTAGATATCACTTCAGTCTCTCATATCCTTAGCACAACAAAAAATGACATTCCGACTACTTCTAGCACCCCATCTCACACTCTTACATCAGGTTTGGCCCCCACGTTGAGACTGTATCCAAAAGAATTGCATTGATTGAAGCTCAAATCCTTTATGCTCGCAACCATAGACTCAACCTTCGATCCAACCAGTTGACACTTATCCGTCTCACTTGGACCCAGATACAATCATTGTTAGCTTTGACGCCCGTTTATTTGATCACACCAAACAGGGAGCTATAGGAGTTATAGTGATGGGTCTCCATGGACATGTGCTTGCTACCATTGTTAGCTCGATAGCGAAAAAAACCTTGGGCAACACCATAGCGGAATGCTTCGTAGGAGAAGAAGCACTGCTTCTGATCGAGGCTCAAAGGTAGAAGACCGATCTCCTTTTTGGAGATTCTGATTGCGCTTCATGATGAGGATTCAAATCCAACTCTTGCAGTGGATTGGGTTTGGCGTCCACTTATTTGTAATATTAAGCATATTTTCTTTTTGTTTTCCTTTTGGAAAATGTAACTATGTTTGTAGAGACCCCAATATAGAGGCTCATGACTTGGTAGCTACTGCTGGTCGAATGCTATGTAATCAAACTTAGATTATATTTTTGCATAACGCTTTAACAAGAAAAAAGTGAAAGACATACAAATAAATGAACACTTATAAAAGAGAACAATAAATGATTTGGATGCTAATACCTTTTGTTTGTGTTTTGCCAAAATGGCATAGATAGGAAATAACAAGAAAAGTTTGACTTGATTGTAATTTTGAATGTGTTTAAATCTTTTGAAATGTAGAACGCGTGACAAATTTTAGATCTACTTGGAAAAAAGAAGTGTTAGCTGAATTTCAATAGTCTGTCAGTGGGCCTTTGCGAGTCATGCCCTACCTCTTCTCTGAGTCAGGTTTTTGTAGTCTAGCCAAGCGTGTTTGCTCACGACTCTTTGACATCTATGTAAGAGCATTTCCAAGGGTAAAAGTTAAATTGATGTATTAACCACATCCCATTTTAACCAAAAGCTAATTTAGGGATCTCCTATTTCTTCATCACTCCAACAACATTCCCCACTTTAACCTTTTCATCATTATTTAAACATATCTTCCCATAATTTTTGGAATTCCCTATTTAAATTTTAAGGATTAGAGAAGAAATAAGTAAGAAAAGGAAGAGTTTTTTTTTAATAACTTTTAGTATTTGGGGATGGCATGAATGTCCCCAAATATTAAGGGAAAATGAGAGATTAAGATAAAATAGGGGCATGTATAGGGTGTTCCATTGATGCATGTTTTTTCCCACGTGAGACCCCAAATTGGCTTTTTGACCAATATTTGGTCTTTTTTGGAGGTGCTCTAAGAAAATAATTTTATTCAAGGAAAATGGGAGTTACGATTGAGATCAGGGATTTCATCTTGTTGGATTCATTGTTATCACGAATGAGGGCGCGTTTACCATTTATGAGCTCTGCCAGAACTACTCCAAATGCAAAAACATCAATTTTAGAGGTCATTTGCAGTTCGCGCACTGATCTGTTTTAAGTAGCATCAGGATTACAAGTTGGACCCAGTGAAAGCTAAATAACATAAGGAATCAAATTGTCTCAAATAGATTACAAGGTAACTGGGCATGATTGCTGAGAATGAAAATGTAACTGACTGCAGAAGCTTTGTATTCTTGGAAATCTGTCGGTCGTTATATACGTAGGATTGTGTGTGTGGATAAAGAAGTAGAATGAGAGAAGACCTTCTTAGACTTACTCAGGAGGAAGATAACCTAGTGTTCCAACCAGACATGTGATTAGCTCTTCATCTTTACTTAGTTTTACAAGCTTTGCCAGCTCAAAATCAGCAACCTGGAATACAAATTTTTTTAGCTACTATTCATTGATTTAGAAGGGCACGCAAATCCCAAGGAGCAAACTTGTTTGTTAAAAATTTTAACTATAGCAATAGCACTTTGTTCAGGGATACACTTGGGTCGACAAGCTTGTTTAAGATTCGTTTATGAAAAATGTCTGAAGAACTCCTTCAAGTTTATGGTCAATTAAGGTAGAGATGGAGATAGTGGTAGGACGCTATTAATATGGTTAAAGTGGGAGCTACACCTGGTTATTCTCTATTGAAACTAAAGCCAAAAGTCCATTTAAGGGGAACAATATCTCTGGTGCTAAGTTTCAAGGCGTGTCAAAATAATATGTTGACATGAATGAGACTAGCATATGACATGACCTGACTCGATGTATGAGTATGAAAGACGAGGATCTTATCAGAAACTCTAATGGAAGAGTACAAAATAAAGTTGTTTGAGATGGTTTAGGCACACGGAAGGAGGTCCATAAAAAAATCCGGAGGATGCATGCTTAATAGAAAGAGATATCTTTCGACTGAAAGAAACGTGTATAAGAAATTTTAAATCTGTTTGCTGGGGTTTATAGACCTGGTAATCATGACGAAGAAGAAGAAAAGCCCTAGTGGCAATTCTGTCAGGATCAGACGGTATCACCTTCTGTGCAGTTAAAACAACGATATAAAGCTGATATAACTTCGATATAACGCTTAACGGGGGTGAGTCGTTACGTTATGAGATTATCACATTTTTGTATCATGACTCCGATATAACGCCGTTATTGAGATAACGTTTTTTTTTTCTCAATAACGCCGTTTAAACTTTTTGTTCTAATATATAAAAAATCACCCATTTCATTCACGATTGAAAGACCAGAGCTCGCCATCGCCAATCAACACAGAATCAAACCTCGCCAGTTGAGAGAGAACGAGAGAAGGGAAGAAGACGAAAAGTCGATCACACTTTTTATTGCGATCTCACTCTCATACGAAATGAAGACTTTTATTTATTTATTAATGTTTTGATGTTTTCGAATTTAATGTCATGAATATGATTTACTTTTTTGTCTCTATAATACATCAGTACTTTATGGGGGTATTAAAAATATATTTAACTAAGTTTTCCGTTATATGTCGTTATATCACGTTATAACCTATAATGCTTCTGGACCGTTATGGATCCGTTATCCGTTTAAACTGCATAGATCACCTTTGATCATAAATCTCTTTCAGTCTTTCCACAACTGGTCAAGGTTTCAAGTCGATGGTTGCCATGCTTTACTAGTGTCTAGTGATTATCTGAAGATATGAAAAACAACTTTTGTTGGGTTTAGTCCCACATCAGCTGTGGAAGGGGCTGGTGGTCGGTTTATAAGTGTGAGGGAAAGCCTCACGCCATGAGCTAGCTTTTGGGGTTAAGAGAGGCCCAAGACCACCCAATACTGGTATCAGAGTAAACCCAACAATTTATGCATACAATTCTCCCTAAGTGGACTTTCATATCTAGGGTGTCTTGAAGGTTAGCATCGGTGAAAAAAAAACAAATCCAAGTTGCTTCTATGATTGCAGTAGAAGTGATTTTGGTGTTCACACAATGGACTTTCATATCTGGGTTGTCTTGAAGGCTAGCACTGGTGGAAAAAGAACAGATCCAAGTTGCTTATATTATTGCGAACCCAACAACTTCTGCATACAATTCTCCTTAAGTGGACTTTCATATCTGGGTTGTCTTGAAGGTTAGCATCGGTGGAAAAAAAGAACAGATCCAAGTTTCTCACACAGAAAGAGTTGAGTCTATTGAAGATACCTTTGCTTCAAGTCCCTCATCTAAACAATATTGGTTGTCTTAATATCACAGTGCACATAACGAGCCTGTGTGATCATGAACGCATTCGATACCCCTTAGCCGACCAAAGGCCCGATGTGTGAGGGGGAGATGGTACCAACCCCTTCCACAACCAATGTGGGACTAAACCCAACAGCTTCTACATACAATTCTCCTTAAGTGGACTTTCATACCTAGGTTGTCTTGAAGGTTAGCATCGGTGGAAAAAGAAGAGATCTTGCAGTCCAAGAAAGAGGCTGATGCCCTGGTGTCATTCCCAATCGAGTTAGATTCTATGCACAAACTACTTAAGCTTCTTAAAATGTGCCAAGTTTTCATGCAAAGTACATTCTAGAGCTATAATAGTTGATTTCTTTACATTTAGTACTGATTAGGAGTTTACATGTGAAAAAAAAAAATTAGTACTCATATGGTGATGTTACTCCTCTAAGTTGTCTTTGTGGACAATAGAATAAAGCATTATAGAGCTTTATGTATAGGTTAATGACTTGATAAATGGCTGGTTGGATGAAATGAATTAGTAAAGAGACAGTGATGAATATCCTTGGTTTTCCATTTTTTAGAGGTGAATGAAGATCTGTATAACTTGAAACATTTTGATAGGCGTGTATCAACTCGAAGTTGAGAGCATTATTTTTTGACCTTTCTTAAACAACTCCACAATGGTACATTTCAAACAAAACTACTTTGATGAGAGCACTTGACGCCGGACAGAATAACGATTATCCTGCATGCTAGTTCAACAGATAATTCACAAGGAAAAGATACAAGATATTCGCCCAAAACACAGAGAAATAACTCTAATGTTCAATTAAATTATTCAAATCTAATGTATCCTACAATATTGAGAAATAGCTATATTTATAGTGCTCAAATAACTTGAATAATAAGCAGCCTATTCCTAAAATAAAAAGTAGAATCAGATACTAAAATAACAAACAGTCTATTCCTAAAAGAAAAGGTAAAGCCCAATCTTAAAAGGAAACTAAAAAACTCCTAATTAAATTGAAAGATTAGGAATAAGTTATTTAGTAAATAACTTTGAGAGAAAATTAGGAACCCTAGAAACCAAAATTAGGAACTCTAGAAACCCTCCTGCATCAGTTGCCCTGGGTTGGAAAGAACTCGTCCTCGAGTTCACAACAGCTTCATCGGAATCCTCTGGCGGCAGCCCAAGAGGAAGATCCTCTGGTATCAGGTAAGAAAACTCTGCTAGTTGTTGCACCTCCGCTGACAAATCTGGATTCACGTCTGCTGCCAAATAATAACCAAATAGTAAAAACCCAGCTCGCTTTCCAAAAAAAAAAACACCATCCTAACATATCGCTTGATGACTGGCCTATTGGTGAAATAACCTGTCAAATACGCATTTGCATGGGTTGCATATGGGAAGAAGTCATCAGTTTTAAATGGCCATGTCTCATTTCTGCATGCTTTGCATCAGTATATATCGATAGGGTGGAGTAAAGGACATTCACGCGCCCATCCATATTTACATAATGAATGAACTTATCCATTGCCTGAACCATGTATGAGCATAATGATACTTAAAATCTGTCCCCATGTTAAAACTCAACTCAAATAAGCGAGGTGACTTATTGTCAGAGAAAGCAAAGAATACACCTGAGAAAGATATAGCGCTACAAAGGATCTTCCTCTCTGCTTTGCTCTTAATGCTTGCAACTACCTGTGTCATGTTACTCCCACCGTAGCCCTTTCCAGGAAGAACACTACTTTTCACATTTATATGCAAAATAACCAATAAACTAGAACACTGAACTAAAATCAGTGAAGCACCACCAAATGTTGTATTCAGCACCAGCTGCATCGGGACTCTTTGTGGTGCAGGGCATATGTCATGAGGATCGAACTTAGTGAACTCCTTCACAGAATATGAGAAGATCTTTGTGTCATCACCTGCGGAGATGAGCATGGGATTCCCAAAATGGGCCCATTTATGGTAAGAGGAAACAACATGCTTTTTACGATGACGGATCTTCTTTGATACTTTCTCACATGGAGTTGGATCTCTGTTGATAGGCATTACAACTGTCAATGCCTTGATATCATGTGTATGGGCTCTCACGTAACCAACATACACCCACTTCTTTATTCTTTTAGTGGAAGACTTGTCATTACCAGATCCAGATGCATCACTAGAGAATTTATATAAAATAACCTGACCATCAGGTCCACCAATTGTAGCTCAGTTGGTCAGACATTCACTCTCCTTGTGAGAGGTCTCGGGTTTGAGACTCACCAGTTAGGATTTTGTGAGTTCTTACCCGATTATTAGGAGCACGTTTGCTCTGCCGTTGATAAGCCTTCGGGTATTGAATGCAGCCGCTTAGATGGACTAGACCGAAACGATGCGAAAGCGAGTCTTCATGTAAGGTGGAGGCGATGGATCAGAGCGAAAGCAAGTCTTTATGCAAGATGGAGGCGACAAGGATATTAAGTGGCAACAGTATTGTAGCCTTCGGGCCTGGTTTGGCTAACCCTATAGGGTCAGTCATGTAGCCTTCGGGCATATGGATTAATAAATAAAAAGAGTCAATGGCCCAATTTAAAAAAAAAAAAAAAAACCTAACCATCAGAACCTGCAAAGAACACCCGATTATGGCTAGGAGTTGCTGCTAATGCATTGACATCACCTTTATGGAGAGAATGTGTCTGCAACATAGTTCCATGCTGACTTTCCCAAAATTGCACGCTACCACTACTATCTGCACTTACAAGCGTCCCTGACCTTAGGAAAAGAAGTGACCATATGCAAAGCTCAGGTCCATTACCAAAGCCTCCATGTCCAAATGTTATCCTATAGATCTCATGGGCCAGATTAGCATCCCAACATCTAATAAACCCGTCACTGCTCCCAGAAAATATTAACTTTGCATCCAGAATCCATACAACACTTAAAGCACGACCACTTGCTCTAGGAAATGACCTATTATACGTTAATCCCCCTAAATCATGGACCACATATAATCGTATGCAACCATCATCGCAGGCAATCGCTAACCGTTGAATTTCCAGAATTGGTTGCACGTGAAGCTCAACAGAGTGAACATCATCATCAATTTCACTACTTTCATCATCATCATCTGGTGCCAGTTGCTCATTCTCAAAATCATCTCTTTCTGAAAAGGGCTCCGCACCATGAATTGGATCATCCTCCTCTTCTCCATTAGATAAATTATATTTGCCTTTCTTGTTCACTTCCAACTGTCGCTCACGCTGAAAACGCAAAATGGCTTTGCCAAACTCATCGAGCTCATTATTCTGTTCCCCAATTCACTTATCCACAAACACAGAAGATTTGACACTTTGCTTGTATTCCTTCAATAGTGTATCTTTCCTCAACGAGTGAAGTCGCTGAAATAAGGTTTGAGTGTAGCCGAAAGGAAGGAAGTGACCCTTCATAGGCCTTTGAGTTTGATGGCGACCAATTTCACCTTGACACGATCTGGGACTTCCTTATACTAAAAAATACGCTCTACTTCATTCAACCAATCTACGAATCCTTCGGCCTGTAATGTATCGGAGAACTCGGGAAAATTCACTTTGAAATCGAGGTTTCCATAACGATCCTCCCGACCACGGCGCTCCCAGAGTCGAGCACGATTGTGATACAGTTTTTCGAAACTGGAATCAGAATCGTCATCTTCCATTTCACGATTACCTAAATCCTGTGCTGTTAGACGCCGGGTTAACTCTGCAACTTGCCTCTGTAAATCCTCAATCATCACATCCTGAACATTACGATCACGGTTTGGGGCTTCATCGTTTGGAACCTACCCGCGACGACCATGACCACCAGCCATGTAACTGATGAAATCTCACCCCAAGAAGATGGTGAAACTCTGATACCAACTGACGCCAGACAGAATAACGATTATCCTGCAGGCTAGTTCAATAGATAATTCACAAGGAAAAAATACAAGAGATTCGCCCAAAACACAGAGAACTAATTCTAATGTTCATTTAAATTATTCATATCAAAGGTATCCTACAATATTGAGGAAGAGCTCTATTTATAGTGCTCAAATAACTTGAATAATAAGCAGCCTATTCCTAAAAGAAAAAGTAGAATCACATACTAAAATTACAAGCAGTCTATTCCTAAAAGAAAAAATAAAGCCTAATCCTAAAAGGAAACTAAAAAAACTCCTAATTAAATTGAAAGATTACGAATAAGTTATTTAGTAAATAACTTTGAGAGCAAATTAGAAACCTTAGAAACCCAAACTAGGAACCCTAGAAACCTTCCTGCATCCGCACTTGTCATTAGTTATTAGATATGAGTACCTTTTAGTAATGGATCATGGAGGTGCTCACTGAGAGACCCATTCTGTACATACTCATAAACTAGGTATAAGTGGTCATTTCCACTAGCATATCCGAGCAACTCAAACTAAATATATATTTTTTAATAGCAGATCGAAGGTGACGAAGGAAACTATATTTTTGTTGAAGTAATGTTTAATTGCAAGTCAGTTGCATGGAGGTCTTTCTTACCACATTTATGTGATGTATCCTACATAACACCTTCAGCCTTGCAAAGAACTCCTTCGAATAATTAGACTCCATCTTCTTAATTACGACTTCCTGTTACTATAGTATGTCAGGTGTGAAGTTCTTGCACTCAGACGAAGTGTCTTAAGCAAGTATGTCCAATGCATTTAAGAACTATGTGAACTTTAGAAATAGCAAGAACCACAAACCAACTTTCCCAATACACCAAAATAGACACCCATATCCACCCTCTCCAATATTTCTGGTCTTGTGGAAGTTTAACGTGGCTTCTTTAACCCCTTCTTATCTAAATACAACAAGTCTTTCCAACTCGAATTCGATCATATCTACACTGTGCAATTTTCTTTTTCAAATTAGTAATTATTGGTGACAAGAGTGCGTTGGTACAATTACCAATTGTGATAAACTTTGGCTAGGTTTTTTTTGACTTTCCATGTTGTACTGACTCTGCAACTAGTTAGTTTTTTCTTCCACTCAGGTTTTTTGAAATAGTCTTGGGATCTTTCTTGTTGACGGGCTCTTCTTTTACTCAGAAAGAATGCCATTGTTGTGCCCATCGAAAGCAATGTAACAGACGACATTATGTTGAGGATTATTATCCACTTGTGTCAATTTCCTTATTTGAGTAGACCGATAAAAGAAACAAAGAAAGTGAGGTTGTATCCTTTTCTTTCGTCCAATGGATAGATAAGTTATTCCATATCCTAGGAGAGAGCTACATAAAATTTGAATCTAAGATGCTATGCTTGTGAAAGTGTGCCTATGCATGCATATACACCTTGGACATGTTAAAGTGGGAGAGTACGAAATCTTGATGCTGATCACACAAACCTTTCTTGGGCCCTTGAATTCCATTTTTCTCCATGGGGACGTACAATACACACCCAACATCTATATATCTTGGATTTTCAAGCAGTCTGGGGTTCACGTTCTCAAGACCTACCAAATGAGAAGATAATATATATGTGATACCTGATAAGGCGTCAAACTCTTGAACTGTATAGGTAACCACCACTTGAGAATCTCGTTGGGGCATGCACATAGAGGATGTATAGGAACTTTTTCTCATGCAATAAAAACTGGTTCTCCTCCACCATTCCAAGCTTGCCCACTATACATCTTGTTTGCAGTGTTCTCAAACGTGTCATCTGGTTGAGCAGTATAAGATGTGTCTTAGAAATACCCAGTAGTGTTGTTCACATCTATGTAATAATAAGGAACTGAGACAAGGTAGTCTGGTTTGCCTGATGCAGGAGGATCCGAGTTAGATGATGTTGAGCTGTCAGATAGCACGTTGTTAGCACTAAGATATATTGAATTAGCAAATCAGCGCAAGGATGGCAGGAAATCATAATCATTTTTCTAATTTGGCAGTTTTGGGTGCGTTTTAGTATTTTGGCCATAACTTTGGCTACGAGTATCAGAATCGCACATACGACCCCAATTTAGAAAGCCCTTTTCGGCGCACACGTCATAGTCAATGAGCTATGCTAGTTGCACATCTTTTTGAGGCCAAAATTCACCATTTTTCCTTCCGAATCCACAAATTTAGTAGTTTTTTCCCCTTTTATAGTAATATTTCAATTATTGTTTAGGAAGGGATTCTGAACTTGATTTGGGTTAGATTTATGGCATATTATTTCTTTTATTACGTAATTTGTTTTAGCATGATTATTGGGGTTTTTCTATTTTTGGTAAAATTCTAATAATCACGAGTTTTAGCTATAAAGCCCGGCTTGTGGGCTGATTTGACAGATACCTTTGATTTGAGTAATTTAATTGAACATTAGAGTTATTCCTCTTTGTTTTTTGCCGAATCTCTTGTATCAATCCTTGTGAATTGTCTGTTGAACTAGCCCGCAGGATAATCACTATTCTGCCCAGCGTCATTGCCTTTGTGGGTTATGGATGTGATTTGTGGTACAGAAGAGAATTACATGTTCTGATCTTCTCGGAACAAGTGATAGGGTGCATAAGATGTTGAGGTCCAGCCCATTAGGGTGGATCCAACTTTGGTAAGTAATCAAACATAATTTCAAGTTTGGTTGAATAAGGAAAAAATGTTTTCAATAAGAAACAAAAACAGAAATAAATAGAAACAAAGTTCTATTTGAGGCCGTGTTAATTAAATAGAAACAAAGTTCTATTTGAATAGAAACAAAGTTCTATTTGGCAGCTGGTTAATTAAATAGAAACAAAGTTCTATTTGAGGCGGTGTTGAGCAGCTGCAAACAAGTATAAATAGGTGCATAAAACAGAGTTTTATTTATAGTATTTTCAGAGAAGCTGCTGCGTGAATAAGCAACAGAGAACATAGTATTTTGTTTGGTGCGGCTGTGTGCGCGTGGACGGTGACTTTGTGTCTAATTCTTTGGGCGCGATTTTGTGTGACGAAGTGTGATGCATGGCTGCGATATCGACTTAGTTTTGTCGATTGATTTGGTAGAAGAAGTTGAAGGAGCTTTTGGGTTAATTTGTTGTGAGGTAACCCGTGTTATTTCCTTGTATTACCCAAGCTTTGGGCAAAAAGCTTGAGAAGTTATTGCACTTCTTCTTATTTGATTAGTGGATTCTCTCGGATTTGGCCTGTGGTTTTTCCCTTCACATTGAAGGGTTTTCCACGTAAATCTTGGTGTCTCGTTTATTATTGCTTTAGATTATTTTCTTGGTATTATTTTATTGGTATTTGTCCCAACAAAGTGGCATTAGAACAATTGTTGGGAGATTGTCAATTAAGAGAGTTGACATGGAGAATAACAACAATACAAGGATGATTAGCCTTAATGGCTCAAACTATGTTATTTGGAAAGCCAAGATGGAAGACATATTATACTGTAAGGATTTGTACCCTCCAATTGATGGAGATGCAGTTAAACCCAAGGATATGTCAGAAGAAGAGTGGAAGAAATTAAACAGAAAGGCTATTGGTCACATCAGGCAATGGTTAGATGATTCGGTATTTCATCATGTGTCAGCTGAGACGTCTGCACATGCTCTTTGGACCAAACTCCAGAATTTGTATGAAAGGAAAACCACTGCAAACAAGGCCTTCTTGATCAGGAAGTTAGTGAACTTGAAATTCAAGGAAGGTAGTTCTATTGCTGAGCACTTGAA
This sequence comes from Berberis vulgaris, assembly GCA_963556465.1. Classification (NCBI taxonomy): domain Eukaryota; kingdom Viridiplantae; phylum Streptophyta; class Magnoliopsida; order Ranunculales; family Berberidaceae; genus Berberis; species Berberis vulgaris. The sequence continues at coordinate 62,371,745 of OY747127.1, read as the reverse complement.
TGAGGTGCAAAGTGTGGTGAATCAGTTGTTCAACATGAATATAGTGTTAGATGATGAAATGCAAACACTATTACTTCTTAGCTCATTACCAGATAGTTGGAAAACATTGGTGGTGTCGGTTAGTAATTCGGCACCGAATGGACAACTTACTATGTAGTTGGTTACCGGTAGTTTATTTAATGAAGAGACTAGAAGGAAGTCTGCTGGTACTGATCATTCTCAAGCACTTGTGACTAAAAACAGGGGGAGAGAAAAATATAAGAAATATCATGGTTATGATAAGAACCATGATAAGTCAAGAGGGAGATCAAAGTCAAAAGATAGAAGTTTTCAGTGTCATTATTGTGGTAAACCAAGCCATTTCAATAAACAATGTTATAGTTACAAAAGAGATTTGAAAGAGGGAAAAGTGAAGAATGGTGATAGTAAAGAAGCTACAGCTGCTATTACTGATGAACCCGTGGCTCTTTTGTATGGCGAAGGTGAATGTTTGCATGTGACAAATGAAGGAAGCGAATGAATTATTGACACTGGTGCATCTTATCATGCAACCCCAAGGAAAGACTATTTCACTACTTATATAGCAGGAGATTTTGGCAGTGTGAAGATGGGAAACACTAGCAACTCTAAAATAGTGGGAATAGGTGATGTGTGTGTTCAGACTAATATGGGGTGCACGTTAACTTTGAAAGATGTACGTCATGTTCCTGATCTTCGTCTGAACCTGATTTTTGGACTTTTTTTTTGGATAAACAAGGGTATCTTAATTATTTTGGTAATGGTGCATGAAAGCTTACCAAAGGTTCACTTGTTGTGGCAAAGGGTAAGGCGAGTTGCACACTATGCAAGACTCAGGTGAAATTGTGTAAGACTAGTTTGAATGCAGCCGAAGATGGTTCTTTTACAAACTTGTGGCATAGGCGACTTGCACACATGAGTGAGAAATGTATACAACTCTTAGAAAAGAATAAATTAATTCCTTCCTTGAAAGGTACTCCTCTTAACCCCTGTGATTATTGTTTATTTGGTAAACATCATAGAGTTGCATTTCGTAGATCATCAAAAAGAAAATATGGCTTGTTAGATTTGGTTTACACTGATGTTTGTGGTCCCATTAAAGTAGATTCTCTTGGTAGTAGTCGATGCATCAAGAAAGGTGTGGAAATATTTTCTCAGATCTAAGGACCAGATTTTTCAGCTATTCCAGCAGTTTCATGCCAAGGTTGAAAGAGAAACAGGTAGAGTTTTGAAGTGTCTCCGCAGTGATAATTGTGGCGAGTACACATCAAAAGAATTTAAAGTTTATTGTAGTAAGCTTGGTATACGACATGAAAAGACAGTTCCTTGCACTCCACAGCATAATGGGGTAGCATAAAGAATGAACCAGAATATTGTAGAAAAGGTGAGATGCATGCTTCACATGGTTAAATTGCCAAATGAGTTCTGGTCTGAAGCTGCTAGTACAGCTTGTTATCTCATCAACAGGTCTCTTTCATTTCCTTTAGATGGTGGCATTCCAGAAATAGTGTGGAGAGGGAAAGATAGTTCATACTCTCATTTGAAGGTATTTGACTGTAAAACATTTGTTCATGTACCGAAGGAGAAGAGATTAAAGCTTGATGAAAAGGCATATCCATGTATTTTCATTGGTTATGGAGATGAGCAGTTTGGTTACAGATTATGGGATCCTGAGAATAAGAAAATTCTTAGAAATAGAGATATGGTATTTTATGAAGATCATACCATTGCAGATTTTGAGAAAATTGAAAAGCCCAAGCAGATAGATAATGAGGTAGCAGATCTTACACCACTTCCTCCTTCTTTGTCGCATGTTGAAAATGGGGGAGAGATGCCAGATGATATAGTTTGTGACCATATGCCAGAAAATGAAGTTGTTAATGATGATCATGTAGAAACAGATGAGACTGCGCATGAAGAGCAACCCCTTCAACAGAAAATAGTAGAACCTCAACTAAGAAGGTCTACCAGAGAACGCCAACCTTCAAAGAAGTACCCCAATGATGAGTATGTTTTCCTTATAGAAGAAGGTGAACTAGAAAATTTTCAAGAAATACTAGATAATAAAGATAAAGATAGCTGGATGAAAGCTATGCAAGAAGAGATGAGTTCCTTGCATAAGAATGGTACTTATTATTTAGTTGAAATTCTAAAAGGTAGAAAACCTTTGAAGAGAAAATGGGTGTACAAATTGAAAAAGGATGGTGATGGAAAGAATGTGAAGCACAAAGCTCGGTTAGTAGTAAAAGGCTTTGCGCAAAAGAAAAGGGATAGATTTTGATGAGATATTCACACCCGTGGTGAAGATGACATCCATTAGAGTGGTGTTAAGTCTTGCAACTAGCCTGGATCTTGAGATTGAGCAGTTAGACTGCATTTCTTCATGGGGATTTGCATGAAGAAATTTACATGGCACAACCAGAGGGTTTTGAAGTGAAATGGAAAGAACCTATGGTTTGCAGATTGAAGAAAAACCTTTATGAATTGAAACAGGCTCTGAGACAGTGGTATAAGAAATTTGACTTCTTTATGGTAGGACATGGCTACAAGAGAACACTTCTAGATCATTGTGTTTATGTCAGATATTTTTCGCTTGATAGTTTCATTATTCTCTTGATTTATGTTGATGATATGCTAATTGTTGGAAAAGATGTTGATATGATTGGCAGGTTGAAAAAAGATTTGTTTAGCTTTTTTGATATGAAAGACTTGGGGCTAGCTCAACACATCCTAGGGATGAAGATTACACGTGACAAAAAAAATTAAGAAGTTGTGGTTGTCACAAGAAAAGTATGTTGAAAAAGTACTTGAAAGGTTCAACATGAATGATGCTAAGCCCGTGAGTACTCCACTTGCTTATCACTTCAAGTTAAGTGCCAAGTTATCTCCTCGTACTGATGAAGAAAAGAAGCATATGTCAGGTATTCCATACTCTTGTGCTGTAGGGTGTTTGATATATGTTATGGATTGTACAAGACCGGATATTCCTCTACCAGTCGGTGTTGTGAGTAGATATTCAAAATAATCCAAAAAAAAAAACATTGGGCTGCAGTTAAATGGATTATGAGATATTTGAAAGGTACTTCAAAGCTTTGGTAATTCATGAGCTGTGTTAAAAGGATACACAGATGCAGACTTTGCAGGTGATTTAGACAAGAAGATGTCAACTTCAGGTTATGTTTTCACTTTTGCAGAGGGAGCTTGGCAGTCTAGATTGCAAAAGTGTGTTGTTTTGTCAACTATTGAAGCCAAGTATATTGCCATTAATGAAGCAAGGAATGAAATGTTATGGTTGAAAAGATTGCTCAAGGAGCTGGGTGTGAATCAGAATAAGTATGTGGTGCATTTTGATAGTCAGACTGCTATTGAGTTGAGTAAGAATGCCACATACCATGGACTTACCAAGCATATTGATACACGTTACCACTGGATACGTGATGTGCTTGAGAAAAATTGTTTACAGGTTGCAAAGATTCATACTAGTGAAAATTCTTCCGACATGATGAAAAAAGTAGTTCCAAAAGGAAAACATGAGTTCTGTAGAGAACTCATTGGAATGGCCTAATATGATTTGGCGGTGATTTTTCCCTAATGGTCTGGAGGGGGAGATTTGTTGAGGTCCAATCCATTAGGGTGAATCCAACTTTGGTAAGTAATCAAACATAATTTCAAGTTTAGTTGAATAAGGAAAAAAAAATTTCAATAAGAAACAAAAACAGAAATAAATAGAAACAAAGTTCTATTTGAGGCGGTATTAATTAAATAGAAACAAAGTTCTATTTGGCAGCTGGTTAATTAAATAGAAACAAAGTTCTATTTGAGGCGGTGTTGAGCAGCTGCAAACAAGTATAAATAGGTGCATAAAACAAAGTTTTATTTATAATGTTTTCAGAGAAGCTGCTGCTTGAATAAGCAACAGAGAACATAATATTCTCTTTTATGTTTGGTGCGGCTGTGTGTGCGTGGACGGTGACTTTGTGTCTGATTCTTTGGGCGCGATTTTATGCGACAAAGTGTGACGCGTGGCTGCGATATCGACTTAGTTTTGTCGATTGATTTGGTAGAAGAAGTTGAAGGAGCTTTTGGGTTAATTTGCTGTGAGGTAACCCGTGTTATTTACTCCTTGTATTACTCAAGCTTTGGGCAAAAAGCTTGAGAAGTTATTGTACTTCTTCTTATTTGATTAGTGGATTCTCTCGGATTTGCCCCGTGGTCCCCGTGGTTTTCCCTTCACATTGAAGGGTTTTCCACGTAAATCTTGGTGTCTTGTTTATTATTGCTTTAGATTATTTTCTTGGTATTGTTTTATTGGTATTTGTCCCAACATAAGACTGGTCTCAATAGAATGTTGGACAAAGCTGTAGTGAAGGAAGTAGTGAGAAGGGGAAGAACAAGAATGAGGAGGTTTAGGTGAGCCTTAGCCATTGCTAAAAGCAATAGGCTGTGTTTGTTTGTCAAGGAAACAATAGCCTTTGTAACATGGAGGAGATGAAATAGAGGAATTCTCCTCTATGGTATACCAGTACATATTTGGTAGATGCATTGAAGTTCATTTCTGTAGGTCAAATTGCTGTTGTATAATATCTACCTCACTTCAATAATTTTTTAGTGTCATAACAGGGCCCTTATTTTTGTTCACAGATCAGAGCATACATAATATAAAGACAATCTAAGGATTGATCACCCTCACAAGGTAGGATCCCAACTTAGGATAAAGACCTTATTCATGTTTTAAGGTAAGAATTGCAACTGTCGAGGTTTTTTCATTTTAGAAAAAAATATGTGCATAGATATCATTGATTATCATATTATGATTTAAAAAAAAAAATTTAATCACTTTATTTCTATGCTTGCATATCTGTTTGGACTTGAATGGAGTTTTTTTGTGAAGGATCCGTCGTTATCTAATGTTTCTGACTTTGGACTTTGTAATCTACAAAGAAATTGAGTCATGAGGTTAGCTAGCCCTTCTTCTGTGCAACAGCAAGTTTTGTATAAATAAAATACCAATGTGTCGATATTGCAAAGACAGATAGATGGCTGGCCTCTTTATGTTTTAAAGAGATTTTAAAAAGTTTCTTAGAAAACAGTAGTAGGAGTTTTGGAATAGGTTTAATGGTGAGTTTGTGGTTGCAGTCATAGACATGTCATCTTTGAATTGTGCAGCAGACATAGTTGAGGTTTATTTATTTATTTTATATCCCCTAACCCCTTCCACTTCAGATGCCGCTGGTTGGGTTTGACCTTGTGACCTAGTGATACCATCTGCCGCTGCTCAACAACTGAGCCATCACACCTTTGACAACATAGTTGAGGTCTAATTGTCCAACCAAAATCAGGGGGATTGGAATTTGACGGTAGATTCTGCTCTTCTTTGCAAGTGACCATTTTGCCCCGACTTTCCAAAATAACTTCTAATAAAGATTCATGAGTCTAGGAACAAGAACAAAAAATAAATCCCAATAAGTATATATCGATAAAGCAAGTGAAAGAAACATAATACAATCTCGGCTTTTCACTTGTGAAGTTTATGCTACCGGCGTGGAAATTACCCAACTCTATCTATTAAAAGAAAACATTAGAGGTTGTATATATATATAGATATATATTTCCAAATTTGTCTACATAGTGAACCTTTCACCAAGCTGCAGTTTTTCTGATGTAATTACTGACATTGACTGTTGTATAGCGATCAAGCAAAATTACCAGTCAACAGCACATTTATGTTGGGATGCCACTATCACCCTCATTCCGGGTCCATTGGTCTATTTGAGGAGCCAATTTTGGCATATTGTTCTCTTTTCATGACCAGTCATGAGCTCATAACATCAAGATTTGGGCAGGCTTCACAGGCTAAGTACATATTATTGTGTTTTGTGCTTACTTTTAGCCTTCTGCCGTGATGGTCAAACAGGCAGCAGCTTAGTTATATTGTGAACCTAAATATGAATGCATATCAACATCTTTTTACTTTCAAGTTCAGCGCCGAGTCTGTAAAACTAAAAACTCCGCCAGGGTGTTCACTCAATAGTATAAAATTAGGCTATTTTGTGAAACAACAAGTTTCTATAATTGTTTCACACATACCCATTTGCAAAACTAAAAATTGGGGAGAAAGACAGTGTAGTGCAGGTAATGGTGATAATACCCAATCAAAGGAAAATACCAATATGGACCCATATTACAACTAATTATGAAGATAGCTGATTGATAGAAACAAAATTATGACAGACGACAAACCAAGGAAGTAGAGCCAAGGCCAAGAAACAATGACAACGGTTCCATTCCATATCATAATATACATGTATTGTTAAAAGCAGGATTGGGCCGGTTTGGTTAACCGGCCCGAATAGCCAAGACTGAGGACTGGAGTGAGCTTTTAAATTTTGGATTTTCAGTAATCACGCTCGGACCGAGTGAGGCCGGTTAACGGGTCCCGATTAACAGATTTTTCGAGCTCAGCAGGGCCGGTCTCGGTCCAATCCAATTTTTTGAGCCTAAATTCAATCAAATTAAAAAGGTTTTTTTTTTTTTTTTTTAGTTTGACACATTAGTTTATAGCTATTAGAGTTTGATACTCATTTTGAAAATAAATTGAGTTTAACACTCGTTTCCTAACAGAAAAGTTAAATCAATGTTATTGATTGATTAAGATTAATTTTTGGACCATTTTACCCCCTTCTTCTCTTCCACTACTGGCCTCCCCTTCCTTCCTCCCTAATCTTTTTTGCATCACTGATGGGATAGTAGTCACCATCATCCTTACCATTCTCTGCTACTTCATCTAACACTTTGAGAATCTCTGACAACCTTTCTGATCCGCCTTTGCGCCTTGACTGAGAGGTAATGGACGGAGCCGAGTCGGACTCGATCGGTAACTCGAAGTTGGTGGTGGCAAAGACGTAGACGACGAAGCATAAGGTTGAAGCAACTATAATTTTTTATTTTTGATTCTAGTCTAATTTGATTTTTTTTTTTTTTTTGTATATATGGTTGCTATCAGAAAAATGCCTGAAAGTAAACCTGCAATAGGCCTTACATGGGAACCCAAACTACCTTTAACTTCATCTGCAACAAAACCAATTAAAGTTACCAAAGCAACTATAATTTCTAACCAACAAGGAGAACATCCCATCTCCAAGCTGAACGACAGTAAGCCATCTCCCACTTCTCCCACTCAGATACCGAAGCATGGTCAGACCATAAGAAATGGTTGAAGGACATCTTGTAACATGCTAGTGGCACGTGTTTTGGCCATATCAATTCTTCCAACTGCTTTGAGGAGGAGAGATTACAGAAAAAGTGAGTAAGTAGGAGGGGAGGCCGGTGGTGGGAGAGAAGAAGGGAGATGGATGGGTTGGTTAACTGAGGGTATCAAATAATAATCAATTTAAGGTTTTTTTTTAGCCTTGACCAAGTTAAAGGGCAAAATGGTCTGAAATCTAATTTGACCATTTAATGACGTGGACTTAACGGTTCCATCAGAAAACGAGTGTTAGACTCAATTAGTCTTCAAAACGAATGCCAAACTTTAATAACTATAAACTAACGAGTGTAAAAGTTAAAAAAAAAAATTAAAAATAAAGGCCATCAAATGATCAAGTAGATGAAAACCACACAAAAATTGAATGGATCCATGGCGTCTTTTAGGGCTTCAGAGTATTGGTAGAGAGAAATGTAAGCGGTGGAGTGATTCGAGTAGAGGACATGGTTCGTAGGGGAAAGGTCGATCGCTTCACATATGAATAGCTTCGTTCACGTCCAACGGAGAAGGCAGTGTTGCCTTTGGAGAAAACGAGGTTTTCCTTCTCTTCTCAATGCGTAGAGTCCGACTTCTCGAAGCCCCTTGGTTCTTAAATCCCATCATCTTCTTATTCGTTTAGATCTCGATTCGACTTGATTTGCAAATAAGAATTCTTACAGTCCAACAAGTTGAATGGGGAAAGTAAATAAGTGGCTTTGCTTTCAACAATTGATTGATTAATTTCAGAAAGAGAGATACTGAAAAAAAAACAGTGATGGGTTGGATTGGTTTCATGGTTTGAGAGTATCAGCCATGGAACATGGTTATGTAGTAGTGAGACTGATCGCCAAAAAGTGCAAACGCCGCCGAATTGGATGATGTGGATGTAGGAATGGCAATGGGGTGGATTTGGGAAAATCCATCCCCGCCCCGCTGGGGATCGCGGATTCCTGAATTCGCTCCGAATATCTGTTTATACAATTTTTCAAAAACCATCCCTGCTCCAGACGGATTGGCGGATACCCACCCCGAAGGTCCGTTAAAAAAATTGTCTTATTCTAAATCGACCCAATATGAAAATAGAAGGAGAAGCAAACCCAATCTGAAGAGCAAGATGAGTCCACAAACAGAGAGTGAAAACATAGTGGTATTATCCTCAAAGAAGAAAAACAAGATGAATCATACACGAACCCATTTTCTTGAAATTTTTTAGATTGTAACAATAACAAGCTTATTTGATTTAGAAAACACAAATACACAATACATAATCAAACAAGAATCAACAAAATCAGACCTCATTGTTGATTGAACAAGAATTGGAGAAGAAGAAGTCAAATCGTATCAAAGGGTTCGATACAAAATGTGTGATTAGGGCTTCAATTCACGAAGAAGAGCCTGAATGATCGAGAGAGGATCATTTTCGAACAAGAAGAACAATAGGAGAGATTGTTGAGTTGGTACAGATTGAAGAAGAAGAGGAGGAGGGTCTGGGGTGAATGGTGGTTTGATCTGCGTGGATGAGGGAGGAGGGTTGAGGTGGTGGTTTGATCTGCGTGGAGGAGGAACTGAAGAGAAGAAAGTGGCTGAGTGAGAGAGATACCGATGGTGGGCAGGGTCAGGTTTTTCTTTTTTCTTTTTAAGGGTTAAGGGTATTTCAGTAAATTATGTATATAAACGAATATCCGCGGGGGGATATGGCCAAATCCGTATCCGCCTCGAATATTTGACGGATGTTTTTTGAATATCTGTATCTGCCTCAAAATTTGTTTAGTCAAATCCAAAACCGCCCCATCCAGGGTGGATGAGGGGAATATTCGTGAAAATCCGCCCCACTGCCATCCCTATATGGATGAAAATTTCAGAGAGCTTTGTTGTAATTGTGCGTGACAAGTCTGTTAAAAGAGTGGACCAATCTCTCACATTGACGATATTTGCAGATTCATTTCTTGTGTTGTTTTCCTTTAGCTCAAATCAGTTGAATGTTAAATAGAGGGAGAATCAGAGAAGTACAAGAATTGAACTTTGTTTGGAGTGAAAATGATGTGATGGGCAGAAGAGAATTGTTCCCAATGTGTTTTCTTTGGATCCTTTCTCCATTGTTAATCTCCAACTAGTGTACCAGGCATGGCCATACACTTTTCACATAGCGTGTAAGTACTAACACCTTGGTGATTGGTCATGCCTTCGACACTCCCCAAATATGTCACTAAATTACCAAAAATGAAAACAAATTATGGGTTACCAAAATATTAATTAATTATATTTTTCATTATCATCGACCTACTATTATAATGTATTTATACGCATCATCATTATAGTATACTACTTTAACATTCTCTTTATTGGGGCTTAGCTCCTTATAAGAGAAAAGGGGGCATTCTTGAAAAATCAAAGTCTTGACACATTTATACACATCAAGATGCCAACATGGTGAATTGTCGATTGTTGTAAATAAGCGAAAATGTGAGGGACATTCTCGGAACATATTTTCACACATTATTGGAGAATTAAGATGCCTCAGACCATGTTTGCTAATCTGGTAATATGTTGGATTATGTCTTGATTAGACCTAAAACATATTCCGTCCAATGATAATTTAATGAGTTTTCAGTGAAGTAGGCCCGATAAAAATATATGCTAATCTGGTAATTTAATTTAACGATAGTGGGATATAAAGTAGATATTGGATTGGCTTGAAGTTTATGAAATATGGGGGGGGGGGGGGGGGGGGCATTCTAGGAACTTCAAAATTTGGACACAGTAGAATATGGGGAGAGGCATTTTCGAGACTTGGCAAACGAGGAGGAGCATTTTCGTAATTTGACAAATGGGGAGGACATTTTTTGGATTTGGTGAATGGGGAGGGGCATTTTGCGTAATTTGATGTATGAGATGGGATGAGCATTTTCGGGATTTGACGAATGAGGAGGGGCAATTTTTTAATTTGGCAACACATACACCGACATCATCAATTCTCGTTATAGATAGAGATGATTAAGACAACATTACTTAATGTTTTTTCTGGGAAGACACAAATATTCACAGTGAGAAAGAGATTGTGAATGAAATGAAACTAGAATGAAATCAAACCCATGCCTCGGTGTGTTCTTGAAATTGGAACTGAGGATCGAATTGAGAATTTTGGTCCGGTCCAGTTTTTAGGATTGAAAATTAAATTAATATTTATAAATTGGCCCAAATCGGTTCAGTTTTAGGTCTGAAATGCCCAACCCTAGTTAAAAGGAAAAACACGGAAGGAGATTTGTTCGAAACTAGAGAAGGATAAGGCCAATAGTGTTTTAAGCGACAATGCATGCTTACACACTTTGACAAAATAATGTTGAAAACTTAAAATTCAAAACTTAGGGGAGGAGCTAAAAATTGTGCAAAATCTTAGGGGAGGAGCTAAAAAAATTGTAAAAAATAGTCAGAATCAATTTTAAGATGAACATTTTCTCACTTCTTTTCCTATTTCTTCTTTATTTTTTAAACTTTCCATGGGAAACTTACTTCAAATCAAACACACCCTTGGGGTGTTTCATTTTTGTTCCATGGACATTAAAATAGTTTAGATGAGAGAGAAGTGAGATAAGCTTTCATCCAATGATGATGAAGATAGTTGTGTTTTTCGTAGAGAATTTTTCTTAAGCCCTCCTAGAGTGTTTTTTCTAATGATTTTGAGAGAAGATATGTGATGGGATTAGGGCTGGGCCGATTTGGTTAACCAGCTCTCGAATATCCAAAACCAAGGATCGAACCAGGCTTTTAAAAACTGAATTTTCAGGGACCAAGTCTAGACCAGCCCCGGTTAATCGAAATTTCGAACCAGTCTCGGTTCAATCCTCATTTTTTTTTTCAACCCAGAAACTGAAATTGAAGATTGAAGTAGCAGTGGGTGCAATCTCCTTTACCAATCTACAACCCCACCACACCAGATCGACTTCAACAACAACACGCCACCATTGAACCACCCATCCACCTCTAGAACCACCATTGTCCCCGACCCATATCCTCTGAAATGAACCACCCTACCTCAAATACACTCTCTTAATCTCACAAAGATTTTGACAATCCTTTGACCAAAGTCGAAGTCTCGAAAAGACACATCAAGCTCTTTTAAATTTGGAAATGGAGCCGCAATCACAACCATATTACTATCCTTCAAAACATGGTTGAGAACGAATTAGTCTCGAAACTCAGACTCATATTTGCTCCCAATTCCCTTAAACCCTACAATGAAATTATTTTATGTTTAGGGAGATTGAGAGCCTCAAGGGCAAGATAGGAGTGCACAATCACGTGAACAATCTGTCACATATTCATATCGAGTTGGAATTGCAAACCCAAAAACAGGAAATGCAAAAGACAAAAGGGCGCCAAATTCAAATAGTTTGAATTTAAAACTAAGGGCAATAGAGTAACTTTACCTGGTCAGGTTGTTATAAACTCATCAAGGCCGAACACGTGTAATAATCCTAAGGGATTCATTTGAAATTCTGTTACAAAGCACTGTAGATAAATAGAGGGGAGAAAAAAGAGAATGGCAGAGAAGAATTTTGTAATAGAAGGGCCAGACTTGATAATCAGTCTGAGCAGTAGCATGTTCTTCTTTTTCTGTATTCAATAGAGATTTCTCCATTCAAATTGTCTTTCCTTCTTAGCTCCAAGTCACAACTGTGACATTTGGTATCAGAGCAGTGTCGATTATCTGGAACTGTGGCCTGAGCATCACCACTGCAAGACATGGAGACAAGGGCAAAGGAAGCAGAGCAGTTCATGAGAGAAACGAGGAAGAATCAGAACGAAACAGCCGGACAAATTGAATTCTTAAAAGGAGAAATCAGAAAGTTGGCTATCGCACAGGAAGGCCAGGAGAAGCGAATTGAATCGAGGTTCGACCAACTTGTCCAGTTGATGCAAAATCCTCCTGCTCCAGTACGAGCGACAGAACCAACTACTTCCTCTACTCCGATCTCTAGCCATGTGGATCACCGATCCAACTCCCAGAATCACTGGGAGAGCCAAGGTATGTGCCCTCGATTTCCCAAACTGGATTTTCCTTATTTCGACGGAGTAAATCCCAGATCATGGGTGAAAAAATGTGAGAGGTACTTCGAGTTCTTTCAAGTTTCAAAGGCTAACAAGGTTAGCATGGCTTCAATCCATTTATCGGGAAAGGCAGACCTATGGTTTTTTGACTACCATGTGGGAAAGGAAATGCTTCAATGGAAGCAGTTTAGCTTGGCCATTTGTGAACGTTTTGAGGAGGCAGTGTTAGACAATTTTGTTGAATCTTTTAATAAACTTCAGCAACATGGGACTGTTAACGATTACTTTGATAATTTTGAAGAGTTACGCTCACTAATGTTGGCACACAATCGCCACCTGGACGAGCAATACTTCGTCCTTAGCTTCTTGAGTGGGCTAAAGAGCAACATTAAATCTATGGTTCAGCTCTTCAAGCCAACCACTCTGACCCAAGCCTTGTCTTTGGCGAGAATGCAGGAAGCATCCACTATGTCTTCCAATCTTAGCAAACCAAATCATCAGCATTCATCATGGCCCAAACAACATTCATACTCCAATGCCACCTCTTCCATTCAGTCGACTACCTCTTCCATCACACCAACATCACAACACAACAAAACCATTCCTACTCCTTCACCTCATTCCATGCCTTTCCACTCACATAAACCACCTTACCAATCCCTACATTCTGCATCCACTCGATCTCCTTCTCATGTTCCACCTATTAGGCGTCTTACTCCCACTCAAATGCGGATAAGAAGAGAGAAGGGTCTTTGCTACAATTGTGAAGAGCAGTATAAACCTGGCCATTTGTGTCAGACCCAGCACTTATACATGTTAGTTGCTGAAGAGGAGGATGAGTCTATTGAGGATCCTGTGGCCTCTGCTGATATCACCACAGTGAACCTGTTACATGAGGTACCCTCAAATATGGAGATATCCCTCCATGCTCTCCACGGCTGTTCTTCATCCAATACATTGCTTCTCAAGGGGTTGATTAAGAAGAAGTCAGTCTCCATATTAATAGATACTGGCAGTACCCATTCTTTCATTGATCCAAGTGTGATTAAAGCAACTAAATGGCCTACCTGTTTGACGCCTCAGATGGTTGTGAAAGTTGCCAATGGAGACCAGTTGTTGAGTAATGCTCTATGCCAACGACTTCTATGGACTATGCAGGGTGTTTCTTTCGAAGGTAGCATACGGGTGTTGCCCCTGGGTGGTTATGATATGGTTTTGGGAGGTGACTGGTTAAAACAGTTTGGAGATATTACTTTAAATTTACAGAAACTTCAGCTGACTCTCAATGTGGATGGCAAAGCCATTACCTTACAAGGAGGGACTGACCATGCTGAACTCTGCTTGATGGAAGCAAAGGGTTTTTCTAAGCTTTGGAAGCATCATGCTAGTTCCTTCTTCTGTCACATTTTTTCCATTACTACTGTGGCTCCTACTCCTCCACCTGTTCCTACTGTCCAGCTTATCATCTCCACTTTCAGTGATTTATTTCAGGAACCTACTGATCTTCCACCAAGCCGTGCCCTCAACCACCACATTCCACTGAAACCTGGCCATCATCCCCCTTCTCAAAATCCTTACAAGGTCCCATATATGCAGAAAGCAGTTGTGGAGAAACTAATTCAGGAGATGCTTGAATCTGGGTTAATTAGGCACTCTCACAGTCCCTTTGCTGCTCCTATCCTGTTGCTTAGAAAAAAAGATGGGTCTTGGAGATTCTGTGTGGACTACAGGAAGTTGAATGAGATCACTATCAAGGACAAGTTCCCTATGCCCCTCCTTGATGAGCTTCTTGATGAACTTCATGGTGCTACAATCTTCTCAATGTTGGATTTAAGGTCTGGTTATCATCAGCTGCTAGTTCACCCACCCGACATCCACAAAACAGCCTTCAAAACGCATCATGGCCACTTTGAGTTCAAGGTGATGCCTTTTGGACTGACTAATGCGCCTGCCTCTTTCCAAGCTCTCATGAATCAAATATTCCAGCCTCTTCTTTGGAAGTTTGTCCTAGTATTCTTTGATGACATCCTTATTTACAATCCTGATCTATCCATTCATTTGGACCACCTCCACATTGTCTTCACCATTCTCCGCCAACACCGCTTGTTTCTCAAATTATCCAAGTGTTCTTTTGGCCAAGAGAAATTGGAGTACTTGGGCCACATTATCAGTGCCCAGGGTGTAGAGGCAGACCCTCAGAAGATTGTTGCGATGACCAACTGGCCTACTCCTACGAATATCAAACAGCTCCGCGGTTTTCTTGGTCTCACGGGGTACTACCGAAAATTTATTTCGCAATATGGTGTCATTGCGAAGCCATTGACTGATCTTCTTAAGAAAAATGCCTTCTTATGGTCTCCTCAGGCATCCACTACCTTCCTACAGTTAAAACAGGCCATGTGTGAGGCTCCTCTCCTAGCCCTTCCAAAATTTTTGGATCCATTTGTCATTGAGATTGACGCCTGTTCCAGAGGTGTGGGGGCTGTTCTTTTTCAAGCTGGCCGCCCAATAGCATTTTTCAGTAAGGCTCTCGGTCCTAGGAACCTCTCCCTATCTACTTATGAGAAGGAGCTACTGGCCATTGTCATGGCAGTTCAGCGTTGGCGCTCTTATCTGCTTGGTTCCAAGTTTATTATTTATACCGACCACCAAAGCATCCTTTTCTTTTTGGCTCAGAAGGTCACTACAATGACACAGCAGCGTTGGTTGGCTAAGCTGCTTGGCTTTGACTACGAGATTCATTACAAAAAGGGAGTGGACAACAAGGTTGCCGATGCCTTGTCTCGATGCACGGAGTCTGCTGGACAGTGTTTGGCCCTAGCAGTGGTTAAACCAACTTGGCTTCTAGAGGTTGTTGCTTCCTATGACCAGGATCAGTTCATGACTTCCCTCATTCAGCAGCTGCTCATTGATCCTGCTTCCAAGCCACCTTTCTCTTTCACTAATGGCATCTTCAAACATAACCATCAGATTTGTGTTGGCTCCACTGAGTCATTGTGTAAGCAACTGTTACAGGAACTCCACAATTCTGCATTAGGTGGCCACTCGGGTAGCAACACCACCTACAAATGCCTTCACCAATACTTCTTCTGGCCCAGAATGCAACATGATGTTCTCACTTATGTGTCTGAGTGTGACACCTGCCAGCGTAATAAGAACGACCAGTCCGCTTACGGTGGTCTTCTTCAGCCCCTTCCCATACCGGAGCACGCCTGGCAACACATCTCGATGGATTTCATCGAAGGGCTCCCCCCTTCCAAATCCAAAACTGTCATTCTGGTAGTAATTGACAGGCTCACCAAATTTGCTCATTTCATAGCACTGGCACACCCTTTTACTTCTGCTATGATTGCTGATCTGTTCTTACGTCATGTCTACCGACTTCACGGCCTTCCCACTTCAATTGTCTCCGATAGGGATAAAGTTTTCGTAAGTGCTTTCTAGCGTGATCTGTTTTCAGCACTGGGCACTTCTCTCAATCTCAGCTCGTCCTACCATCCCCAAACAGATGGACAGACTGAACGAACTAATGCCTGCCTCGAGACTTATCTTCGTTGCATGACTGGCGATGCTCCGCTTCAATGGTCCACATGGCTCTATTTGGCAGAATTCTGGTACAACACTGCTTTCCACAGTGCTATTCAGACATCCCCATTTGAGGCCTTATATGGGTATCGGCCTCCTCTAATGGCTCTCCCTCCATTGGCCGCCAACTCCATCTCTGATGTCCAGAAATTCCTTCGTGACAGAGATCAGATGATGAATATTATTAAGGAGAAACTCCACCTGGCCCAAGCTCGGATGAAACACTATGCTGACAAACACAGATCTGAGCGTGAGTTCGCTGTGGGTGATTGGGTCTACCTTCATTTACAACCGTATCGCCAAACTTCTGTGACTCTTCGCCACAATCTCAAATTATCAGCTAGATTCTATGGCCCCTTCCAGATTCTTGAGCGCATAGGTGAGGTTGCCTACAAACTGAGTCTGCCAGCCAGCTCCAGAGTTCACCCAGTCTTCCATGTTTCACAATTGAAGCGGAAGATTGGAACCAACATTGTCGCCTCACCTGTCCTACCATTAGTGGACCGCTCAGGCTCTTTTCGTGCTGAACCATCTTGGCTCGCCGTCTTATTCCCCGTCACAACCAAGCTGTGACTCAGGTTCTGATTCATTGGTCGAACTCTGCTCCAACAGATGCCACTTGGGAAGACTGGACTCATATTCACGCTACCTTTCCACATTTCAATCCTTGAGGACAAGGATCATTTCGAAGGGGTTGGCATTGTCACATATTCATATCGAGTTGGAATTGCAAACCCAAAAATAGGAAATGCAAAAGACAAAAGGGCGCCAAAGGGCGCCAAATTCAAATAGTTTGAATTTAAAACTAAGGGCAATAGAGTAACTTTACCTGGTCAGGTTGTTATAAACTCATCAAGGCCGAACACGTGTAATAATCCTAAGGGATTCATTTGAAATTCTGTTACAAAGCACTGTAGATAAATAGAGGGGAGAAAGAAGAGAATGGCAGAGAAGAATTTTGTAATAGAAGGGCCAGACTTGATAATCAGTCTGAGCAGTAGCATGTTCTTCTTTTTCTGTATTCAATAGAGATTTCTCCATTCAAATTGTCTTTCCTTCTTAGCTCCAAGTCACAACTATGACACAATCCGATTGAGATCATGTTGGTAGTCGGTGGATGCACTAGAGAATTGACGAGCTTTGAAGGTCTTCGTAGAGGTTGAATTGGCCTGGGGGAGGAGTCGATCGAGCACTCTGTCGGGGAAGGAGGAGAAGGCGACGACTGGAATAGTGAAATCTTAAGTTTAGTTTTCTTTAGGTTTATTAAGAAACTAATTGGGTCGAGCTGGGCTGGTTAATTCTAGTTAGGGTTTAAAATCTTAATGAAATTGGGTCGGGCCGGTTAAGCAGCGATTTTTAAAAATTGGAACTGAGGACTGAACAGAAAATTTTGATCCGGTCCAATTTTTAGGAGTTTGAAATTGTCCGGTCCGGCTCCAGTTCGATCTGAAATTCCCAGCCCTAGGTGGGAGGTCGCAATTTTATGCAAACTCCCCCTTCACTAGTTTAAGTTTTTTTTGATGGAAAACAAAAATAAATACAACCTTATACTATTATTTTTAATGTCATATACAAATATATAAAATAAATGTATATGAAATGTTAGGTCAACAACAAAATTGCACTACTTTGTTGTTCTCTGAACCTTCTCAGTTAGGGATGACAGTGGGGCGGATTTTCATGCATATCCGCCTCGCCCGCTTCGATTGGGGCGGTTTTGGATGTACCTAAATGAATTTCTAGGCGGATACGGATATCCAAACAACGTCCAACAAATATTCGGGGCAGATATGGATTTTGACATATCCGCCCCATGGATATTCGTTTAAGTATTGTAATTACAGAAATAACCCTGACCCTGAAAAAGAAAAGAAAAAAACCTAACCCTATGTCCTCTCACTCTGCCTCTTTGTCTCCCAATCTTTACCTCATCTTCTTCTCCCCACGTCTACAGATAGAAAGATCAAAGCAAACCAAAAAATGACTTTAATAACACTCACTCTACGGTCACCACCACCACTGCATATGCCTATCCCATACTCTGTTCCTCCACCTTCCCCAAGAAACAAACCCTACACTTCCACCGACCCAAATTCTCATCCACCAGCAAAGCCACCTTCCTCCCACCCATCTCCACCGTTGCCGTCTCCGAAAAGATTGAGGAGGAGGGCTGCCACCTATTCCTCCAGTGAACAGGTTCTCCGCTATTGACCGCTGTGGGAGAGCAATTGTTGGACGAGGAGGACCTGATGCTCACTCTCACTTTGTATTTGTTTCTTTTATTTTCTTTGTTTTGCTTTCTTAGGAGAAGAAGACTCGTCTCTCTTTCTCAGTATTGGTGCGTTGACTAAGGATAGAAAGATTGGCATTCCATTATTAGGGTTTTCTGAAAGGAAGGATCTCTCACAAATTTGGCTAAGGATAGAAAGATTGGCCAGGATTACCACTTTTAAGGCAGTCAGATCTTTCACCAAGTTGGCTTTGAAAGAGGTTGAAGATTGATTTGATTGAAACCCAATTTGGATTTGAAAGAGGCTAAATATTTAATTTAATTTTTTTATAACTTTTGTGTTATAAAATTCAGGCCCAAAATAGTTTGGCTGGGTGATCAGGCCGGATTGGGCCAGGGAATCAGTAAAACTCGGATGTGTAAATGGATTGGGGAGGCGGGGTGGATATCCGCCAATCCGTACAGGGCGGAGATGGTTTTTAAATGAAAATATAAACGAATTGACGGGGTGAATTTGGGGATCCATGATCTCTAACGGGGCGGGAGTGGATTTGCTCAAATCCACCCCAATCCGCCCCATAGCCATCCCTATTCTCACCTACAAAACACTCACAAACACGAGTTGTTCCCGCATTATGAGCATCAGACGCTCAAGTTGGTAAGAACCGAGAGGTAATCAAAATATAAAGAGGTAAGCAAAATATAAAGAGTACTAGAGAAAACTAAATAATTTCTTTAGAGTAGCTCTCTTAAAATCCAACCCTCTCCTCTCCTATCACGCTGTACACCGTAGCACCGCACCGTTCCTATCACACCGTAGTTCACGCTGTACACCGTAACACCGCACCTATCTGTTTGACAAAATCCCTCCTGCTTGACAGAGTCTCTCCGCTTGTCCTGATCTTACATGTCGCTACTGTATTGACCAATTCTCATTAGATCCGTCCCTTGGTGTTCATTTCTGATTGTGCTAGCACTACACCAAATTAACATATTTGTAACAACTCTCAAAACAACAACACTTTTGAGCTGTTACAATCCACCAAACAATTTCAAGTCAAGACTAAATTTAGTCAAAAAAAATGAAAAATAGGTACACCAAAAAAGTGATACAATAAATTGAATCACCACCATGAATAGTATCACTTGTAGGACCATACTATTCTATTCATGGTGATACAATTATTATATCACTTTGTTTGTGAAAATGTGTAAAATTGCTCTGTAAATTGTTATACCTTAAAAGTGTAACTATTTTGAGGTTGTTACAAAAATGCATGGTGATTACAAAAATGCATGGTGATGTATCACTTTGTTTGTGAAAATGTGTAAAATTACTTTGTGAATTGTTATAGATTAAAAGTGTTACTGTGTTGAAGTTGTTACAAAAATGCCAATTTGATGTAATGTAGCTTTCCTACTAAATGCTATCACATGATGGCAAATTAGATTAGGTACAAACAATAATTGAAAAAAAATTGTGGGGTGATAACGAAGAAGATGGTTTATGTGATAAGGGTCTTCTGAACAAACAACACCATAGCACTTATAATATGATTATTCAGGCGTTCAAATGACTCCCTGTGTTTGGGTTTCTATGGGACTGATTGAAGGGTAGCGTCATGCCTCTTCCCATTTTCAAAACTTGGAATTTTATTTCACAGGAGAAAAGGAAAAAGGTCATCGACAATTATTTGGTGGGACTGGGCCTCCAAATACACTATCTGCGCTCTGGCCCAACAACGGATCATATGTGTTGAGGTAGCTGTGACTGCTTGGATGACCTGGTTAAGTTTTCCTGGTCTAGCAGCAGTAGTACGTGGGGTAAGCATGCACGCAATGCAATGTGTGTTCAATTAGTGCGTGCCCAGCGGTACAGCTCCAGCAAACTCTCAAATCCAACTATCCAGACCCTTGATTTGGATGCAAAGAACAAGGACTTTTTTTGAAAACTCACAGTACATATAAATCTCTCTTTTATCGAAAATTCTAGGAGTCGAGGGAGGGAGGGAGCGAGGGATGTGTAACCACCCATCCTCATCGAGATGAGTGACAACGAGCATCTCCAGGGTGATGCACTCATCTCCAAGAGGATGGGTGGTTGGCGGGTGGTTACACCCATCCCTGGCTCCCTTTTCCTCGCTCCCTCCCTGCGCGCTAGCAAAGCTCAAGAAGAAAAAGGCTCCTAATTGAATTGGGAAATTCTAGCTGGCCTGGGTCAGCGCCTGGGTGGCCGCCTGGGAGGCTCCTTGGCATGTGCCAAGGAGGGTGTCTTGCACGTGCCAGCCTAAAGTTTCAAAAAAAAAAAAAAAAAAAAAGCGGGAATGAAACTTGAATTCTCTTGCTGAAATTTAAGAGGGAGGGATGGATAAAAAAACAGAGAAAAACAGAGAGAGGAGGAAGACCTTTCTCCTCCTTCCTCTCTCCTCCTTCCACCAAGGTGGTGCCTCCCTGGTTCCATTGTGGTCACTGCCACTAATTTCTGCCCACCCAACAATGCTCTCCCTAACAACAATGGTGGGTGGTGCAACCCTCCTCAGCAACACTTTGATCTTGCTCAGCCTGTTTTTCAACACATTGCTCAATACAAGGCTGGGATTGTTCCTGTTTCTTATAGAAGGTAAAACCAAATCGCTTGTTTTTGGCCTAAAAAGCACTATGGGGTTCTTAAGATTTACTTTTGAACTAATGCGGTGTTTTATTTTGTGGTGACATAGGGTGCCCTGCAGAAAGAGGGGTGGAATCAGGTTCATCATCAGTGGACACTCATACTTCAACCTGGTTTTGGTAACTAATGTTGGTGGCGCTGGTGATGTTCACTCCGTGGCCATCAAGGGTTCAAGAACTGGATGGCAACAAATGTCAAGGAACTGGGGACAGAACTGGCAAAGCAACACCTACTTGAATGGACAAAGCCTCTCTTTCAAGGTCACAACAAGTGATGGTGCCACTGTTATGTCTTACAATGTTGCTCCTGCTGGTTGGTCCTTCGGCCAAACCTACACTGGAAGATAGTTCAAGTGATGATGAACTATCTTCACTAACATGTTCTTTGTGCCATTGGTGCAGAGCCACTTTGAGATGACCATGTCCTTCACGCACTCCCTTGAAGAGTTGTGAAATGAGAGACCATACGATATGCGTCCTACTTGTACTTGTATGTACGACGGACGAGATTCTCCATGAACAAACATTGTGTGAATGGTGATGGGTGATTTAACATGCTGTATAGTTGGTCGTTTGCTCTTTGTATCATCCATCGTTACTAACTAAACCAAAGATTAGTTGTTTTTCTAGGCAGGTTTCCTATGTGGAAATCACAAATCAATCATTCATTTAGGTTCTTTTTTTTTTTTTGGATCAACCTTTTTATCTTTTCCCCAAGTTGTCTTGAATCCACTTGGCTTAAAGCTAAGTGAGGATCTGTTGAAGATATTCTCAGCATTTTTTTTTTGTCTTTTGTCGTGATAATTGGATCCTTTGATCGGTACTTTTCGTTCAATGTTTCTTTGTGATTGTCAAAGTTAAGTTCTTTCAGATCGTTTGTTTATAATTGAAGGATTGTGGTAAACTCGATGTCAGGTCAAGGGATTTAATATGGGTTCCCTAAGGTCGTACCATCATGGTTAGGTTCATTTCCTCAACAATGGTCACAAGTATGGATCAGTTAAGAACTGGATATATAGTTCTTATGTACACGACGCTACTCACTTGATGTTGATGAATTGCCAGGAACAACAATCATAGAGTAAACAAGCACAACCATCATATCACCCTATACATTTGGTTGGTCAGTAGTCAGCAAAGGCTTCCATCATTCCGATTTTATTTATCCTAATCATCCAAAGGGATGCGATAGAATGAATGTTAAGAACATAAACCTAGTGAGCTTTACAGAGGGAAATTAGATGATCTCCATCAGAAGAAACACATGGAAATGCAGGTCTTTCAATCCTTGCATATGCTACAAGAAAAAATGGGTGTCCTCCTTTACCTCCTAAACAAATTCGATGATACCGGATTCAGGTATATGTAGTAAATCAGATATCAACTGTGCATGTATTTGACTCAACAAGTTCAAACAAGTAATTTCCAAAAAACTACGAGAAACTCGTATTCAATCTTTCTTCTATTTACAACTCAAACGAAGGAAAAAAGACTTTTCCCTGCCACTGACCTTTCATGCCTGCTTCCAAGGATAATCACTCAAAAAATTAAATGGAACAGAGCATTGGCCAAATATGAAACGCTTGCTCGTGTTCTAGGCACTGGAGATCTTTAAAATTATGTCACTTTCGTGTTCTAGGCCAGTGTAGGTTTGGCCGAAGGACCAACCAGCAGGAGCAACATTGTAAGACATAACAGTGGCACCATCACTTGTTGTGACCTTGAAAGAGAGGCTTTGTCCATTCAAGTAGGTGTTGCTTTGCCAGTTCTGTCCCCAGTTCCTTGACATTTGTTGCCATCCAGTTCTTGAACCCTTGATGGCCACGGAGTGAACATCACCAGCGCCACCAACATTAGTTACCAAAACCAGGTTGAAGTATGAGTGTCCATTGATGGTGAACCTGATTCCACCCCTCTTTCTGCAGGGCACCCTATGTCACCACAAAATAAAACACCGCATTAGTTCAAAAGTAAATCTTAAGAACCCCATAGTGCTTTTTAGGCCAAAAACAAGCGATTTGGTTTTACCTTCTATAAGAAACAGGAACAATCCCAGCCTTGTATTGAGCAATGTGTTGAAAAACAGGCTGAGCAAGATCAAAGTGTTGCTGAGGAGGGTTGCACCACCCACCATTGTTGTTAGGGAGAGCATTGTTGGGTGGGCAGAAATTAGTGGCAGTGACCACAATGGAACCAGGGAGGCACCACCTTGGTGGAAGGAGGAGAGAGGAAGGAGGAGAGAGGTCTTCCTCCTCTCTCTGTTTTTCTCTGTTTTTTTATCCATCCCTCCCTCTTAAATTTCAGCAAGAGAATTCAAGTTTCATTCCCGCTTTTTTTTTTTTTTTTTTTTTGAAACTTTAGGCTGGCACGTGCAAGACACCCTCCTTGGCACATGCCAAGGAGCCTCCCAGGCGGCCACCCAGGCGCTGACCCAGGCCAGCTAGAATTTCCCAATTGAATTTGATGTAAATCCTTACATGCAGATCAACCATCACAACCTTTATTTTATTACACACACATACACATACATAATCTACTACTATATATAGTACTAGTAAGAGACTCACATCACACCACCACAACCACCTTCGTAACCCTACCCTAATGTACTCCCCCCTACATAACCTAGCTACTACGTACCCCCATAACATTACAACATGAAAACTAAAAAAAAAAAAAAAAAAAAAAAAAAAAAAAAAAAAAAAAAAAAAAAAACACTCCTCGCACCAATTTTACTTGTTTTGAAGCCTAGCTAGCTAGCCTCAAGACGACCTCTCTCTCTCGCTCACTTAGTCCTCTGTTCGCGCCCTTGCTGCTCGCGTCCTTGCTCATGGGCCTTGCTCTGGATGGTCTGTCCAAACTCCTTAGTCTTCTGTCCTACTTGCCCCATTGGATCCTGCATCCTCCTCTTTGCATCTTCTGGTTGAACCACTCCACGCAGGTAGTTGAAGATCCATGTAAGTGATGACAAAGCAGTGAGGCCGAAAGCACCTGAGGTGAGGAACCCAGTCACAGCCAGCCCAATTGTGAGTGCAGCAGGCACCAAAACGGGGCTGAAGAGAACAAAAAGAGGCGTGGCCACCGCCAAGCCAATGACAGTGCCAGCCAAAGTAAGACCAGCAAGGGTGAGGAGGATACCACCTACAGGGAAAAGGGTAACCACAGCCAAGACTTGAGAGGTTGATGGACCCTTATCAGGTAACATGCTCTTGATGGCATCTGTGGGGTTTTGAGAACCATAGTGTTGGCCGCCATACTGTTGTTGGCCATGTTGTAGTTGAACTTGGTGTTCAGCCATGGATCGATGTTTCTGTGTGTGAAACAAGACACCGTAATGGAAGGAAAATATATAAGAAATGGAAGAATTGATGATGAAGAGATGGAGAAGGTGAGATCGTGGTGAGTTTTTAAAGAGGAGAAGACGAGTGACACGTGTGGAGTGTGTTGACACTTGGCGGTGAGAAGGAGAGTAGAGGCTTGCATGACCAACATGCATGTTTAGTGAGGGCATCTAGACGCACGGCAAGAACCTTTTGCCACATTTTTGGTTTGTTGGGCAGTGCTTTCCAGATGTGTTTTCTTCCCTTTTTCGGTTCAAGTTGATAATGTTGATTACATACGGTGAAGGGTTGTGATTTCGGGTAAATTTTTTAATGATACATTAACATATATAATCAATTTTAAGAGTATGAAATATGTGAAAAATTAAAATACATTAAAATAAACTAATTAAATATATTAAATGAAGCTTAAACACCAAGTATCTTCTGTTCATGACATATTTAACAATATAATAAAAAAAATTGCAGATTTCATTCACACAACTATAAATTTCAAGTTAATAATCAGTGAAATTCTTACAAATACTGTATCAAAAGTATCACAATAGTCATTTGGTCGAGTCAGTCTAATTGGCGAGGAAACCAGTGAGGAAACGCGCGAGGGAGGGCGAGGGAGGGGAGAGGACCCTCCATCCCCCTCGCGATGCGTGCAGAGGACGGAAGACACGCATCGCGAGGGGGATGGAGGGTCCTCCCTCGCTGGTTTCCTCGCCCATTCCCTCGACAGTTAGAATTGGGGCATTTGGTCATACAAACTACATATTATACAAGATAAAATTTCATCACACTATTACATAATAAACTTTCACTACCAAAATGAGTTTCTAGCTTGTTCATGCGTAACAAGATTGAGAGCCGCTTGATGACCGTATTGTTCCTATGATATGTTAAAACTACAACAATTTATAATCGTGTTCACATGGGTGATGTATCCCTCACGATCAACTCCTACCAAATTATTCATAATGGGATATTGCAGATAAGTAGCGAATTCAGGGTCAAAAGATCATCCCACCCCATTGATTGTGACTATTCTCAGTAGACGATGAATCATAGCCTCTTTGTTGTTGGAAATGAACCATTCTCCCAGTGACGGAGCCAGGATTTTTGTTGAAGGGGGCAGAGTGATGAATTAATTAATGATAATATAATAATTAATTACATTAATATACATTTTTAAAATTTTTGAACAATGCATAAATATATTACAAAAATCAATTACTAACGGCAGAGGAAAATCAATCCAATAAGCTACTTTGTAAGAACAAAAAAGATAAATATATGGGGGACAAATTGACATATAAAGTTAAGGGGCAAAAATTAATTTCAAATGTAAAATTATATGTTTACAAATTTTTTTTACATTATTTGTGATTTTTTAATCAAAATAGCCAATTAGAGGATACACTTAACATTAATCACTACTGCAGTCTCCCCTAGAACTAGCAGCCGACATTAAGCACTACTTTAATGCGCAACATGCAGAATCTAATGTTGGGTGTATCATCGAAACTTAGAAACCTACACAGATGGGATTAATCACTATTTGCATGAGTTGGTTGTCAAAATGCTCACGTTGATTATCAAAATGTAATTCAAACAATAACCCATAGATGAACCTCGAGATACAAACATGTATCTTGAGGAAAAACTAATGGGTATAAATTTTCATATATCTCCAGAAAAATTCTATGAATAAAATGCGAAAATAGACCTCAATATACAAATTCATCACGAGAAAATATTTAAAAAACTTCTTCCACAAAGCAAACAAAAGAGGGGGTTGCTGATGGCTAGTGGCGATGGTGGGAAATGGAAATAAATTAAACATATAGAAAAAAAGAGATGAAGAGAGGAGGAGGCGGAGCGATAGAAAGAGCAGAAAAAGGGGTGGGGCGATAGATAGAGCAGAAAATAAGAAAGGGGTGGGGCGGTGTCATCGACATCACAAAAAACATAGGGAGAGAGAAAGGGGTGGAGTGAGATGGGTCGGCGTTGCATGATTAACAAATAAAAAAAAACCAAAAAATAAAAATAAAAATCAAAAGTCAGTAAGGGGCAAGTGCCCCCACTTGACCACCCTTAGATTCGTGCCTGCATCCTCCCCATTGACTCTTACTATTCTCAAAAGATGAACTATAACCAACCGATTTATAAAAACTCATACCGTCGAAGGTGAATGAAAGAGAATCAACTCCAATGTCAACAAAACCATGTGAATAGGTTTGGTGAATCTAATTCTCATTGACTGCCATCGACAAATATGCATGGCTTCTTGCCCTCTTAGAACGTGAACCATGGTTTACATCTTGAGTCTCAAAATAGTTTCTATATTGTGATTCCTCGCATGTGAATGTCAATGGTTCCATCACATCACCCATGTTTGTGATTGCTTGACCACCATCGTTCCCTCCATAATGACCAACATCACTCCCATCATCATCACTCCCATTATCGTCACGACCACTACCATTCTCATTATCATCATTCCTATCATCATAATTGACTTGGTCATCCTCATATATGGAATGCATTCCTTTATCATCTCGAGTAGGCAATACAGGTTCACTGCCAATGTTCGCATCTTGCATTCCCTCAACTTCCCTTATCTACAAACAATGCAAGGATCTGGATCACCCTGTGGTGTATCTAATTGTGGTTCACCAAGCTCTTTTATCCATTAGTAGATTTGTTCATCATCATCAATAATATCTTAAAATATTTCAGTCAAATCAATGTCAATTGGTTTTCTACTTTCAACTGTAGAACTATCTTCACCCATGTATTTCAAAACACAACCTCATGTTGTAATGAACAAAAGATTCTCATGGCATAGCTTATTCATTCTTTTGTTATGAATAAGGCTAAAAGTAACCCAGTTTCTTTCAGAACCCGACAAAGATGAAGTTTGAGAAAGAATCCTCATGGCAATAGTTTTTAAGTTTGGGGATGATCTTCCATACAAATGCCACCATTTAGCATCAATTTTTGTTAATTTATACAATTTTAAAATTGAGAAATATGCTAGTATAGTATTAAAAATATATAATCTTCAATAACATAAAGCTAACCTGGCTGTGTATTAAGCATATCTGGGGCTGGTGTATTAAATGATCTCATAGCTTCTCTAAAAGGCTTCAACTGTGGATAAGACCGTAGAAAGTTAAATTCGCATAAAATTCATATTTTAATATAACACATTCCTGAATATGTGAATTGATCAGCAGTACGTGAAATTAATCTTATCACTACATTTTTTTACCGTCTTTTCAAGTTTCTCATCATTTTCAAGATTATCATTGTATTGAAATTTTGGGTTAAGATAATAAGCTGTTTATGATATAAATAATATATGACATAAGGACGAAAATAAATAATTCTAATAATGAAGATAAATAATTTTAATACTATAAAAAATAAACAAAATTATTATCTACGTACCAGCTAGATGGAGTGGGTGTATCATTTTTTCTTCTATTCTTTGAATTATTTAAGGAATGAACCACATTGTCAACCACTATTTTTTACTAGCTCTTTGATCATCATCATTGCATTGAACACACAACCCATAGTAGGTATCTTGTTATCATCCACCATTTTCAAGACTATGACAATGAGACTAAGGATCACCATAATTTTATGTACGGAGTTCTAAAAGCTTAGACTTCCTACTAACCCTTCAACAAATCTTGCATTTACGTTGATCAAACACATTTCATTGTTCACCTGCAAACATTTTTCATACAAACTCTCCAATACAATATAATGAGTGACAAATCGAGTAAGACCTGGTCTATGATTTCATCCCCACAAGATGTCCTCATCATCGATAGGGTTCTATGGTGGCTGTAAATGTAATTAGTGATTTTTTGGCATTTTCCACAACACTCTTAACTGGGGTCAGGTCACAAATATCTTTCAACATCAAGTCAATACTATGACATGCACACATCCTGGCTTATTCATCAATTTCACTCCTGCTTTTAAAAAAATCTGCTTCCATTATCAGTTACAATCTGCACAACATTCTATTTGCCCACATAGTCAACCACTTCCTTCATCAATCCATATAGATAATTGTGATATTTCTTCTTGTTTGAAGCATCTACCGACTTTCTAAATATGGTCACCCCGTCACAGTATATTATGAAGTTGATAATGCTCAACCTCGTAGGACTTGTCCAACCATAAACAATTGTGACTCCATACTTCGACTACTTAGGCTTTAGATGCCCAATCCACTCTTCTAACTCCGCTATCTCCTCATAAAGTAACTTGTTTTTCAACTCCCATGCAAAAGGTGGTTGTGAATGTCTATTAGCTATTTTAATTGCCTCTACCATTGTATGATAATATACATTTCTGCCCCAGGTGGTGGAATTTCATTGAAGTAAAAGAATTTGCTAATTGCCTTTGACATACTGTTCACATTTCCCCAAAGTCCCGTGATACGTTTTTGCTTACTAGATTCAGGATCCCATAGGAATCAACACCATGGTTCACTTTCATACTATTTGAATAACTAAATAAACTACGTGAACCACCAGAAGAACTGTCAACTTTGTTCTTGGATGATTGCACACGTAGACTTGACCCGGTGCTACCAATCCTCTAGAGTTGTTCCCTTTCCCATTCTGCTGCCCGATGTTCATGTCGAGCACGGTGGGCAACATTCTTTTTGTAACTTTGTTGTGATGTCCCCTTCCAATACTTGTATCAATTTATGCATTTTATTAGTCAATTTGGACATTTTTCAACATAACTGTATTTGCCAACCAGATGATGTTTTAACCTTGATGCGCTACTACCATTTATTTGCTTTTGACAATAATTGCAAATAGATTTTCCCCCATCAAGTGCTTCTCCACGGTCCCAAGCTATATATCTAAGCTTTTGATGTCATGATGACTGTTCACATACAAGCTTTCATAAATATACGATTTTATATTTGTAAAACATAAATGATGTCCATGTCCATAAAAAAATTAACCACAAAGAAAAACTACAAAATCAAGTGGATTGCGATCACATATTAAAATCTGGTTTAAAGGGAAACACAAAGCCGAGAATGATGAAAAATGTTCCAGATAGAGGTGATATCAATTTCCTGGTGATCCTTGGCTCACTTTTGCTACCTGTGCAGGTCTAAGTTACTGGCAAGGAAGGAGAGCAGGGATCGATTACATCAGTTTGGCATCATCAGTAGTGAATGATAGATTTGGCGAGATGGTGACAAGGTCTTGCAACAATGGAGATGTTGCTGAGCCTTCAAACACTCAAATCAAAATTGCGCCGCCCGTTCCATCATCGCCACGTGAGGAACCTTCTCAAAGCCCTGTGCCGGTGGCGACCGCAGCAGTCCCGAGGGTGGACCTACTTTCAACACAAATGCAATAAATCGCATAAACGCTGGAGGCTTTCAACATCAAAATCCTCCATCTGCAGAGGGAGATAGTGAGCAGCGAAGGATCCGATCCCCAGAAAGCTCTAGAGAGCATTTTAAGGAGAGCCAATTCTCAATGGACAAAAGGCGGAGGCGCGACCAATAGAGACCTGATGTCCCAAGCCAACAGGCATGTTTCGCACAACCCTGTTCGCAATGGAGCACAAACCCAGACGTGTTGTTCAGTCTCACAGTCCCTTCGTTCATGGATCATATCCTAAACGAATCGCTGCCAAAAAAATACACCCCACCAAAGTTGGAGTTTTACGATGGGACAGGAGACCCGTCCAATCACTTGCGCCACTTCCAGCATGTTATGGCGCTCAAGGAAGGGCTTGATGCAATAATGTGACGATCATTCCCTACAAGCCTGTAGACGTTAGCACTGACGTGGTTCCAAAATCTTCCTTCGAAATCCATCAATTCATTCCGAACGTTGGCATGACATTCCTCACACGTTTCGTCGGCAACCAACGACTTAGGTGGGGCCCAAATTATCTGCTGACCCTAAAGCAAAAATAGAATGAAACGTTGAGGGAGTACATCACTCGTTTTAATGATGAGTTGACCCTCATTGACGGCTATAGTGATGACACCACCCTCACGGTTTTCACTTCGGGTTTGGGAAGAGGCAAGCTCTGTGACTTCCTTACCCTAGACCCCCCAACCAATATGACATACTTGCTCAAAGATGCCCAGAGATACATCACTCTGAACGAAATGCTGGCGGCCAAGAGAGAGGAGGAGTCAGATAAGAAACCCTCTGTTCCAAAAGATAGGAAAAAAGGGAAAAAGAAAGAAGATGATGACAGTAACAAGAGGAAGCAAACAAACAACAAGAATAACTCGGGCCGCCCCAGGCAGGACAAGGCCTCGAACTACGTCAGGTCTAGGTCTGTCTCAATAACAGTCTATTTAACATCCTAGATTCTATCAAGGATTGGGAAAAACTGAAATAGCTGCCTAAGAAGTAAAGAGACCCTGCTCGGCGTGACAACAACAAATACTGCACCTACCATAAGGAAGGCGGACATGATACTGAGGATTGCAGAAACCTCAGAGGAGAAGTTGAGTACTGGATTAGGAAAGGCAAGCTAAAAGAGTTCCTAGGCTCTGACAGGAGGCATGGCCGATCAAAGGAAAGAGCGGACACTATCAAGGAGATTGAAAAGGAAGCTCCTAACGTCGTTTACGTCCTTCACGAGGTTGGTCCCGAAGGAGAGCAATCAAACAGGTTCCACAAGAGGACACTGACCGAGATGTGGACACCATCTCAGTTTGAGAACTAACAAGTGCAACACGCATGAGTTCACGACCCGATCCCATCACTAACGTTTACAGAGAGGGATCTGCAGGGGGTACATTCTCCTCACAGTGACGCCTGGGTCATCTCCGTCCTTATCACTAAGTGGGAGGTAAAAAGAGCTTTGGTGGACACTGAAAGCTCACTAAATGTCCTGTTCCTCAGTGCATTCCGAAATATGCAGTTAAAAGATAAAGAACTAACGCCCGCCACCCACCCTTTGGTCGGATTCAGCAGAGAGAAGTGCTTCTCCATCGGGAAGATCAATCTAATGCCACAGTTACAGAAGTACCTTGTTCAAGAGTTCATGGTAGTTGACGCCCCATCCACCTACAACATTATTTTGGGAAGGCCGTGGCTTCATCATATGGAAGCAGTGGTACCCACCCTGCACCAATGCATAAAATATACAACCAATAATACCTAAGGGACTATCCAAGGAGATCAGCCAACAGCGAGAGACTGCCATTATGCATCTCTGAAGCAGTTGAATTGTTGCCAGTTATAGCTCGAGCCCACAAAACCAACATGTCAGGCATCAGGTGTAGACAAAAGAGGAAAATCACTCTACGAGGGCGGAGGAGCCCAGATAACCAAGGCCCACTATGCAAAGATCCAGAAGTCAAAGATAGCTACACGATCGAGACTAATAAAGAGCTAAGTAACGATACTTCAGCAAACAGGCACCAACTACAAGAGCTATCAATCAACAAGGAACTGCCTGCCAGCACGAAGTCCACTATTCGATAACTTGTTAGCTTTGAAAAACTTTGCTAAAGAGGCTGGGCAATCTGAGCAAGACCATTTGCACCTCCTTTAGAGCCGGATTAGCTCAGTCTCTGCTCGGCGTTAAATTATTTGTTACTTTGATTTCGTTTATTTGTTTTCTATTTTTCATTTCAGTTTAGAAGAGTTGTTCGCACAAGACACATTCCAGAAATAAAACAGATTTTATGGATTGCAATGATAGTTATTGCAAAACTTGCCGACCAACTAGAACATCAGTTTATACACTACAAGTATTTAAGTCCGATGCAAATGTGGCAAGATGATCCTTGAAAGGAAACACATACGTTTTCAACCCGCCTGAATAATCTATGAAAAGGGACAAAAACTGGAGCAGATGGAGGCAAGAGGAGGATGACCCTCAATGTGAATGTGTCTGAAATGCGATTGAGCTAACGTCTCTGGAAAGTAGGTCACATTCATCAGAACTCCACCATGCCAACCTGCCATTCGATTGGGGCATCACATGTGAAACCAGAGCGAACGAATGCCACAAACTAGCTGTTGGTATTATCACCCAACAACAGTGGCGAATGGGAACTCGGGAGACACATAAGATGGAAGGCAGACCTGTCCCCTGGGGAATAGTCCGTACTTCTTCTACGAAATATAAAAAGATATTACAAGATCTAATGGGATCAACATGGTGCCCACCAAGATCGGGCGACACCGCATAATAGCAAGTCTCATCAAGACTCATCGGCATAAATGTCAGAACATTCGAAGATTTCAGTGAGGGAAATCTTCCTTCAGCCTTTGAAAAACCCAAAGCAAACTCTCTGGTAAGATGCATTTGATTAACATGCTCTACTATTCTCATTGCAGTGCTTGAACGTGAAATAGCCAGCCCATATATAGGCGAAATGGTTCACTAAGAGGCGTCAACAAGCAGTTACTTCAACATTAAATGCCTTACGGGAAATCGGGAAAATGACGGTTCCAATTGCAACTGCACAAGTCCACATCTTTTGTATTAATGACCCTGCAAGCAACCCCATTAACTAGGGGGAGTAATTGATACTGAACCATCTCGCAAAATGCGTCGTATCCCTGGCAAGCTGATCCATAAAGATTTTTTCTATTTGGGCCCCTTAACTAATGGGCCCAAGCTTATGCTCTGCCAGATCTGGCCTAACACACGCAAAGGAACAAACAGCAAAGGCCCTAAGCGCCCACAAAATAAGGAGTGTGCCTACAGAGTGTTATCACCAAATCCAAGGCATCAACTTCACTATTATTCAGTTGCTGCGCCTTAAAGCTGGTCAATCTATTATTAGTCCGATCAATCGATCTGACACTAGAATTAGACTGCCAGGTGAGTTAAGTAAGTCAGACTTACGTGCCCAGAATTTTATATGTGAGCTAAGTAAGTCAGGACACCCAAGTTAGACTTACATGCCTAGGATTTTATATGAGAGCTAAGTAAGTCACAACTCCCAAGTCAGACTTACACGCTCAGGATTTTATATGTGAGCTAAGTAAGTCAGAACACCCAAGTCAGACTGACACACCCAAAATATTATTCTAACCAAAGCTTAGTTAGCTACGACTGATTACAATAGCTTCAGGTCCGCTTTAACACCTAGCTCGTCAAAAGCGGACGATGATGGGTTAGAAAGTGGGAGCTTAGTAAGTGCTTGCAATACTTGACCACGATGGCTCACCAGGGACCATTGTTTGACTGTAGATAATGGTCGTCGAACTTAATCAAAGCTTAGTCGGTTTTGACCTATGACAATAGCTTCTGGTACACACTAACGCCCAGTCCGTTAAATTAAACAGGTGTCAATGATTTAGAGAGAGACAACTTAGTCAGTGCTCTGATGCCTGATCGAGATGGCTCGCTAGGGATCATTGTCCAAACATGGGCAATAGAGATCAAACCCGGCTGAAGCTTAGTTGGTGATGACCGACGATGATGGTTTCTGGTCTGCTCGAAGCCCAGTCCGCAAATAACGGATTCTGACGACGTAGAAAGTGGGAGTCTAGTCAGCGCTCTCGACGCTAGATTAAGATGGCTTTCTAGGTTTCACTACATGTATGCAGAGAATGATCGTCGAATCCCAACCAAAGCTTAGTCAGTGGCCGCTGATGACGATGGTTTTAGTTAGCTTGACGCCTAGTTTGCCTCACTCAGGTTCTGACGACCTAGAAAGTGTGAGCTTAGTCATTGCTCATCTA
Source organism: Berberis vulgaris (assembly GCA_963556465.1). Classification (NCBI taxonomy): domain Eukaryota; kingdom Viridiplantae; phylum Streptophyta; class Magnoliopsida; order Ranunculales; family Berberidaceae; genus Berberis; species Berberis vulgaris. The sequence continues at coordinate 62,337,899 of OY747127.1, read as the reverse complement.
GCCTGTGAAGAAGGCTTGCCAAGGATCATTGGTCAACTACAGACAATGATCGCCAAACCCCCTTCAAAAGTTTAGTCAGATTGACTGACGATGATGACTATTGGCTCACTCCAATTCCTAATCTGTCGTGAACGGATCAAGATAGGTTGGAAAGTGGGAGTCTAGTCAGTGCCCTCGATGCTTGATCAAGATGGCTTGCTAGGGACTACCGTGGTCGCCGAAACCTAACCCCGGTTTAGTCAGTCATAACTGTCGATAACAACCCCCGGTCCAATGAAGCATATTTTACGAATAACAAATAAAGACGAGTCAAAATTTTGGTTAGAGTTTTGAAAAATCGACGTAGACAACTCGCAAAGACTATTGTCCAAACATTTACATGGGTGAAAGCGTTGGTACCACAGTCTGACTAATACGCTTATAACAACAACAACAATTGTTGGTCCAACAGGCAGCCAAGCCACCGGACAGAGGGTGTATTACACTCCCCAATCTCCAAAAGAGAGCCTGACCATAATTGCACAAACTATTGCAACACAAAAAGTCAGAGCTGTCAACAACGTTTCAATCATAAAGCTTCCTAGCCTAACAGAGTTTTTCGTCTGACAATTAATGGTAAAAGCTAGAAGAAAAAGCAAATGAAGAAAAAAAGTGCAAAATATTATTCATTTGCAAACTGGAATACAAGATTCATCCTTCATCAGGAGGAGAGTCAGATATAACAAAATGAGACATAACAGAGGAAGAGGCAGGAAACACATCTATAGGTGCTACCCCTCGGTCTCCCTTATCAGGGCCGCCTTATTCTTTCAGACGAATCAGAGCTTGCTCCAAACTCTGCATATGCAATCTTTTTATAATAGGAGAGATCCCAATCGGGGTGCTCATTTTTCATAAGATGTAATAGCTCCAGCCTTCCATGCAAGACTCTGTTGAATTCAAACATGCCCTGGACATTGAGAAGCTTCTCCTCGCACCCTCTTGACAACATTTCAGTCTTGGACTGCTCAGCACACAACTAATCAATGACGATATTCAACTCACTCTACGCCAGAATAAACTGCTCTCCAGCGGTCGGTGCACTCTTGCTATGAACACAACATCGACCTTCAACTGCTGACATCGGACAGTCCATTTAGAATTCTTTTTGACCCCCTCAGCATGCAAAGCCTGCAGTTCAGCCTGAACTTTAGCCACAGTCTCATGGGCAAGCTACAAGTCATGACGGACAAGGTTAAATTTTTTTCTCAAACCGAACCCTTGCGGACCCTGCCCCGGCCACGCCGGACTCAAGCGTTTCCAAGCGAGCCTTCTGAGCTTCCGACCTAATGGACCTAGACTCAGCCCCAGTATCTGAGAAAACTTCAAGTTGCTTCCTCAACAACTCAATCTCGTGGAGAGCGTCTGAGTATGACTTCTGCAAGTTTGCAAATACCCGCTTCATGGTATACACTCTCTCACAGGCAATCTCGACTTCAATTCCAGCTGCGGCCACTTGATTCAGATATGGCATCCCTAACACAAGATGTTTCTGCCCTATATCTAAATGCACTCCTAGCATCTCTCCCACTTGCTCCGGAGCGCAGTTCGTCTGCCAATCATTTTACCTGCTAGTATGTTTCCTCGTAGCGTAAAAAATGTCAACCTCTCGATGTCAAGTTTTGTTGCTCATCTTTATTACATCTGGCGCAAACAGACTGATCCGAGCACCCGGATGAAGATAATTTGGAACCGAAATCACCTCAACACCGCCCTTAGCCATCTTCACTCCATCAGGGCCCTCATCAACAACTTTCCCTTTGCCTGCAACAGTCGACTCTTTTCCACGCACCGATCCAACATAAGTTGACGTAGAAGAGGGAAGCGAGTTATTCCTTGGACCCGTCGTCTGTTGAATATGAGGACATGAACGAGGTGGAACACAATACGGGAGACAAGAAGAAGACCTTTCACCATGTCTCTAACGATCTTCAACAGATTCATGATCTAGAAAGAGGCGGAGCTCAAAGTCCTTTATTGAAAAAGGACGACCATTCGAAGCTTCCATGCTCGCTTGCAGCAACATTTTATTCAGAAACTCCGCATGCTTGGTGCTAAGTTTGGTAACATCCTCCATGCCCACCATTTGTAGATACTCTCTATCAAAATCATAAAGGGAGACAGAGCCCACGACTTGAGTATCATGCCCCTCGGAAACAACAGTCTCATCAGGTTCTTGCCCGACAGCATCACGTCTTTCGGATGAGGCCAGACGCCTGTGGACGGACCTAAACAAAGCACGAGATCTCTTCAGATGCATAGGAGAAGTAAGAGCCTCATCTATTTCTGCCATCTTTGATGGGCTTGGAAACTTGATCTTGGGAAGCTTCCTCTTTTGCGAAACAGATGCACCTTCAGGCTTTGGCTTCTTTACCCAAAAAAGAGTAGGAGCCACGTGCCAATGAGCTCACAGTCTGATGTTCTCAATATTAGAAGGCTTAACGACATCTTATACCTCTAGACAAGGCATAACGCGGAACGCATCCAAAGTTGCTTTATCTTCAGCAGAAAGATGCGAAGTTGAGAATCTCCTTGAAAAAACCACAACAGGTCAATCTAATATGCAGTTAACAAAATAGGACCGGAGAAGGAGTCAACTTACTCAGTGTTCTAAATTCACGCTCTACTGGAGGACCAACAAGCTCAAAGTACGCTGAGTCTGCAGGAGCCATGAAACATAACTTCTCGCATGATTTAAAATCATCAGGCAGTTTGCCAAAGCCGTCTGGCTACGTCAGTACACACATAGGGTGATCCTTTATCCAAGGAGAAGTAAGCAATTGCAGCGCCCTCGAAGACACTTGAACGCCAGCTTCCTTAGCCCTAATCAGAATGAAAATCAAAGTCCTATACCCGTTCGGTTCAAGTTGAGTGGGTGCAATGCCAAGGTATGCCAGGAACTCCCATATTTCCTTGATAACAAGAAAGCAGAGACCTGATTAAAGCATACCTTGGTGAAGACAGATAAACCCATCAGGAGGGTATAATGGCGTCAGATCGGAGCCCAGAGTGCAGAGCACCAGATCATCAGGAACCCCCCTATCTCTTACGGAGGACTTTAAGATTAGATTCAGAGAACAACCTCTCCTCAAAAAACTTATGGCCCTAGGCGAATAGTTCATCAAAAAGCTGATCCCGGCCAACCATGAAAGAAAGTGCAAGATTTCGAATATGAAGGTTAAGCAAAGTCAAAAGCATAACAGACAATACGACAAAAAGGATTCTCTGAGATTGAAATAGTAAAAGAGCTATATTCCACAGGCAGGAGATCTATATAGAATGATGAACACCCGCCTTTCCTGCTTTCAAGTTGGCGCATGCTCAATTAATGCAATTCACCGCTCGAGGAAACCACTCAGACTAAATCATCATGACTACATAGTTGCTCAATGAAATGACCTAGTGGATAGATAAGACAACCCACTAACTTGGGGGAGTAGTTGATGATATATCAAACCTTCTTCTGATCAGTACCGTACACCTGTCATGATAATCTCGTCAAAAGAATGAAGCATGATTGATTGCATATTCAATCCAGCGAGGCCCAAACAACACTAAGCCCATTATTGGCAGGATCCAGACAGTCGGGTTCGAATTGCAATGAGTCATTAAGCCCACATGTCAAGTGGTCAGGCCCAATACTTGTAAGACCTCTAAGGCAAGCATCTGAGAGATCTACTTAAGACTGGCAGGCCAACAACACATTGGATCCGACTAGGAAATATAGATTAGAGTATAAGTTAGACAATGAAACTTTTTTGCATGGACAACACTCAGAAAGGGAAACCTCTCCAGCGAATCTACGAGCACGAGTCATGTATGGAAACTATTCCACATGGAAAACTCCCAATCAGGAAAGGATCTCCATAGCAAGATCTCTTTCCCTAAACTATGCCACCAAAGGCTTAGCCGAACAAGGACTCCTACATTATAAAAGACAGATAAGGTCGATGATCTAGAGGTACGCTATAGAATCACAATTTACAGTTGTAAGCCTCTCCTAAGACTTATCTAACTTAAGCATCGGAGTTCCATTGGCCACAACACGGTGGTCCTTGGCTCACGTTTGCTACCTATGCATGTCTAGGTAAGCGGCAAGGAAGGAGAACAAGAATCAACTACATCACCTTTTATTAGGGTTGGGCGTTTAGACTAAATAACCAGACCGAACTGATTAGGCCAGTCCGAGCCGAGTTTTAATTAATATTTTAATCCTCGAAAATGCATGTTCGGATCGAAATTCTCGAAACGGTTCTCGATTTCAATTCTTAGAACCCGCTGGTTAACTGGCTTAACCGCCTAGCCCTAGTATTTAAGAAAAATAATTAATTACAATTTTGAGCCCCACCCACTCGGCCCGACCCAATTGGCTTTTATTGTAACTCTAATACCCAAGCCTAAATCCTACTAAGCATAATTGACCTATCAAAACCCTCTTCTTCTTCTTTCCCCCAACCAACGGTGACAAATCTTCCTCCAGTCAACAACTATAGTTGGATTTAGCTAGCAAGCACTGAAAATCCGAAGTGAATTGCCCGCCAAAATGTCTCAGAGAATTAAGCACACTTACATGCATCATCTTTAAATTTGGAGAAAATGTTTCTTGATCTCGGAATTAAGAAGAAACTCGAGGAAGAAGTTTGTCTCCATCACTCAGATCATTCACCCTCAATTGGTAGTGGTGGTGACTTAACCCCTCGTAGATGATGGATGATTTCACTTGTTCAATTGGTTGATTAGTTTTTCTCCATATGGGATTCAGACCTGTGAAGACTCATCCTTTACTTCGCCATAAGATGGGACCCCTCAATTTCAATTTTTCCCATTGCTCAATCATCTGAAACCAACTTATTGAAGATGATTTAGGGCTTTAACTTGGGAGGAGTTAGTGAGTTTGGCCTCGTCCAAGAATGGGTAGAGCTTGTTGAACAAGTTGGGGGGGGGGGGGGGGGGGGAAGGGGGGATGGGATTAGAGAGAAAGAGTGTGTGTGTGTGTGAAGATCTAAGTTGGGTTGAGGTGGGGATGGGTGGGGGATTTGCAAGTGAGAAGAAGAGGAAACTGATATGGGCTCCAGGTTTGGCTCGGTACTGGCATGGCACGGCCTGACTTGACCCGATATTGGTTAACCAGTCTCACCCGGTCTGGGCTTGGGTCCTAAATATTAATTTTTGAAAACCCGGTTTGGTCCTCGATCTTGGCCATTCAAGCAGGTGAACCGAACTGGCGCAACCCCACCTTTTACCATAATTGACTTTGATTATACTTTTCCCCCTATTTTTTTATGAGCTCACAAACTCATTCATGGACACAACCAAGGCACGATTCCCCTATAATGGTTGGGTCTCTTCCTAAGAGGACTAGTCAAGAATTATTCGGCTCATAGTTGGGATTAATGTGGACCAACATAAAATTTTGATTTTACTTGTACAACCTTGTCAACTGATGACCCTATTAAAATCCCACGACTTAATTCACAAAAGTCTTGTGGACTAGGATTTTTGAACATTTGCAATAGATATGAGCATTGCCACTCATTCTGCAGCCTATTTCCCATACATGTTAGCTTAGAAATAACATATAGTTTCATCTAGACCATTCAGATCTCAAGCATTTTACAAGGTATATGCATGATGAATATTATCACAATTTTAAACGAATAATCAATAAGAATACGAGATGGAAATAGATGGAAACAACGAAATAAGCATATCAAGAAAATATGGTTGCCAAACAAATAACTAGATGATTCAAATCACAGTTGGCAAAGAGAACTCTGTAGAAACCTACAAATAAACTTTACCTTTATTCAACTCTAAGCAATTCAATTACAACTATGGTCTATTTATAGATCAAAATAAGGCTCCTAAATAGAAATTGAAATCCTAATTGAAATAGAAATGACCTAATGCCTAGTCAAAGACAAATGTTTGATTCCTAAAACAATTAAGCTTGCAAAATCAGCAAACTTTCCTAAAAATATTTAAAAACTATTTGCCAAAATAAGATATTTTAATTATTTTATATCTCCTGCATCTGGCTCTTCCTCTCAAAACTCGGCTCCTTATGAGTTGGATGTTTCGTTGGATGAATATAGCATTGTTTATTCCAGCCAGGTTGTTTGTGTGGTGGCAGATAAATATCAAGCCCTTTCTTAAGACAAATAACTTGTGGTGAAGGTATTTGAGATAATGATTGACTCTTGAGCATGAAAACCTTTCGATCATTGGATATGCGATATGTCTGATTCAAAGCACAATAAACTGCATGAACACGATGCTACCAAGTAGTACCTAAGATTAAATCACAAGCATCCAAAATTGCTAACTTAAAACAAGATGTAGTCTTTAAACCCATTGAAGCCAATACTCATGAACATTATTCGTCAAATTCTCATACCTAAAAATATGCAACTTCTTCGTAAAATAGCGAGTTGGAGAAATACAAAGAAAATCAACTATGTGCCTCAAAATCAAATTCACATTACTTTCATGATTAAATACTACATTAGCCTTACAATTTTTGAAAAATAATGGATTTAACTAAGTTCTAGATTGCCGAAATAGTCTTCTATGTAAGAAGTAAGATTTTGGCTCTTCATGAGCATGAGCCAACCAAGTTTCCCCTTCTTCTGCATAAATTAATCATCAATTTTAATTTTAATTTTTTTTTGTAGCATCATCAATTGGTACTTCAATATTAGAAATCTCCGTATTAGAAATTAGGACTTTCTTATTCTTTGGACATTTAGCTTAGGTATGACATTCTTGTCCACATGTCAAACATTTCTGGGAGCATTTGCAAAAGTATCATTGAAAATATTATAATCAAAACAAACACTCCAAGAAAATTGTGATGATCTATATTCTTGGACCGAAACAATTTCTTTTTCTCGATGAGTGCATATTCAAAATCATCAGTAATATGTTCAAGATGTAAGATGTGAAATCTAGGTTTAATGTCAGGATGCAAAACCAAAAAAAAAAAAACTCCCTGATTAGATAAACTTCGAGTATTGGAGGATTCACTAGCTTTGAGATTTGCTCGAATCATTGATGTAGTGACCCATGGTTTACTTTGTGAAAGTTTATACAATGCAAGACCTAGATCAACTTGTTTAGAATCACCAAATCTTTCAAATCTTATACACGTGCATTGAGAAAATTCAGACTAATTCATAGCTCCAATAAAACGACGCATGCAACGATACTAAGAAAAATCTCACCTAAGTGCAATCCAACTAGTAGAACCATCTGATAATTAGGAATTCCATGAAGAAGTTGATATTGTTTAGTGTGATCTAACCAACCTCCCGGAACAAAACCCTCAAATCTTGAAAATCAATTTTGATAGTTTGTCATTGTAAAAATAGATTGATTTGCCTTGGTGGTTCATGGTGAGGAACATGTTGCTGTTGTGTACCTAATATACTTCAAGGTTGTGTTTGTGGAAGACGGGGACCATCAAGAATGCATAGTACATTCATAGACAGCGTAATGGCCAAATTTGATAATTCTTCCCTGAAAAAAATGACTGTTTTGCCTTGGTAGTTCATGGTGACGAACATGTTGTTGTTGTGCATCTAACGAGATTAACTGTTGTGTTTAAAAAGGATGGAGACCATCAATTTGAAAATGAATTTGTGAATTATGTCAAAACAAAGTAAAATTATATGGTGAAATTATAAACCGTATATCGAACAAAGTAAAAGAGATTTGGGCCATACAAAGTCGACTTCACCCTTTCAGATGTTAACTTTAGCAGGTGATTGTTCTGAAAAATAGAAAGTGATGCAAGCAAAGTCGATTTCACATCCTTCAGCCGAGCTTATAAATAAGGATCAAGACCATTTTTTTGGATCTATCCTCAATTCCTTGAAGCTTTTTTTGACTCCCTTTTGGCTTTCTTTTTGACAGTTCCATTCACCCACTCAACGCCCATATCCCTCATGAGAGATCCCATGATGTTTTAGGAAGAAACTCTTCCTCTCTTCATGTTCTATTTGATTATCTAAAAAGAAGATAGAAGAGTAGCGAGGAAGAAGAGGTGAAACACTACACCAAAAAGGGCCCTTAATGATTATGGATACATGTTCATGGTAGGGAATCCATGACTTTTTTTCCAAAGTCCCGACTGCTAATATCATATTTTTTTAATAACACTTGAAGTAAATGTCATTAATGAATGACATTAACAAATGTCATTAATAAATAACATTAGTAGATGCCATTAATTTAAAATATATAACATTTTGAAATTGACATCAATTCCTACAAATAACATCCATTTGATGCTATTGTCATTCACTAATTTAAATGTCGTCCCAGGTTTATATATAATAGTTAAAAAAATAACGCTTATTAGTTACTTCCAAATATTTTTCTATACCCTACTTTGCACAATCTAAACCACAATCATCACATTTTCTTTTATGTATTTCGAAATAAAAAATTCTTGAGCTCACTCAAAGAATCTTGAAGATGCTTCTTTCAATTAACTGGATAATAGAAATAATTTGTCTTTGTACAAGCACATAATTATGCGAAACAAGCTATTCACCATATTGCTTTCACATTGTATTTTACAAAATGCCAAACACCGAAATTCTATATTATCAAACTCATCACAATCTAGCCAAAATGATAATAGAAGCTAGAAACATCAGCTAATACATTTGTTTACAAGTTACTATGCTATTCCCAAAGTCAATGTTCAATCTCTCTATAAGTCAGTCCATCAACAACCAACCGCAAGGGACTGCTGAGATTTTTCTTATGCCCGAACTTTGTTAATGAATCAAACATTTGCAAAATTACAACAAATAATTTTGCCAAAATAAAATTACTACAGGTTTAGTAATGGCGGTTTATGGAACAATGGTTTACTTTGAAGTTGTCTGACAGCGAATCATCTGAAGATGTTTCTATTGCATTGGTTTATTCTATTAATAGAAAATGAGATAAAGTAAGAGAAATGCATGGCCAAGAATAAGACAAGATTAGATCCAAATAAAAGTAAAAATGTTTACATATGAAGATGAAATTGTCAAGAAAGTTAACAAGATGAAGTAAACAAATGCTTTAATAGCTAAACATAGTAGAGCAAAGCAAATTTTAACATGGATATACAAAATGGAATAGTAAGTATCTATTACCTACCTTCCATAAGAGTGGCAACATTTATGAGTATGTGTGTGTCAATTAAGTGAAGTAAATGGAATCATGATCCTTATGATCATATTCAATTCAATTCGTATGAGGTTCTTCGAGCCAACTGACCGAGTTAAAAAAAATAAAAGATGATCTATCGATCTATCATCGATCTATCTATCTATCTATCTATCTATCTATCTATCTATCTATCTATCTATCTATCTATCTGAAGTAGATGTTGAATGAGCTGACGATAGAAAGCAATTAGCCACCACGCACACACTCACAAACATATATACATACAAGATCATTTTTCCAGCCAACCAAAGCCCAATTAGTAGGTAGTTCAAGTCCAAATCCCTAATATCCATAAAAAAAAACCTAATTAAAAATCAATCAAAAACATATTTAGTTGTTTCTATGTGTGTGAGGATGGAAATGATCAATCATTATGGCCATGGCATGGGTGAGTATGAGAGAGAGTCGGTTTGAAGTGAAGAAAAAGAATAATTAATCATATACATGCAGTAAGCCCATCCTTCAATATTTTAATAAAGTGCCAATGATGCTATCACAAATGTTATCTTCTATGTGCATTTACATTCAAATTATGATGCAAGTTTAAATGCTGAAAATCAAATAAAACAAAACATTTAATATATATTTACGGCTATTTAATTTAAATACATGTAACAAAGTAAAATACCTCCCAATATGGCAAGTAAAAAATATGGACTTCTTCTTCCATATCCCAACATTTTTCACGTTCTAAATTTAAATAAAGGTAACAAAGTAAAACACCTCCCAACATTTTACCTGACATTAATTTGGGTTTATAACCTTCTTCATAGGTTATCAAACCGGTTTTTCTTTGACCGAAGCTTGTGACCGCATGGAAGAAAATGGCTATGATGCATGTAAACTGTTTTCTTACTATGTTTTAACCATTGTGAGCTTGTATTGACATTGCAAATAGGATATGTTGTTTTCTCCTTCGTAATACACCCTGCTAAATTACCATAAGCTGGAAAGTCATTTATAGTCCACATTAACATTGCTTTCAAATTGAAGATCGTATCGGTGAATGCATCATATACTTTTACACAATTTTCCTGCAATTCTTTCAAATCATTTACAAGCGGTTGTAAGTAAACATCTATGTTGTTACCGGGTTGCTTAGGCCCCGAAATCAACAATGCTAGCATCATATGTTCCTCATGCATGATCAACAATGCTAGCATCATACGTTTCTATAATTACGTTGATTCTACCTTTTTGCACGTTGTCGAACCCTCTCTTTAAAATTCAAGGTGGAAATTCCTACGCAAATCTCGACAATCACTTGTTATGATTCTACATATTGATCATTTTGAAATAAAATAAAACTTATTAGTGGAATGTATGTGATGCAGAAGGATCCGAGTTAGATGATGCTGAACTGTCAGATAGCACGTTATTAGCACTAAGATATCTTGAATTAGCAGATCAACGCAAGGATGGCAGGAAATCATAATCATTTTTTTAATTTGGCAGTTTTGGGTGCGTTTTAGTATTTTGGCAGGAAATCTTTTCAACGCGCACGTCGTGGTCAATGAGCCATGCTCGTTGCACATCTTTTTGAGGCCAAAATCCACCGTTTTCCTTTCCGAATGCACAAATTTAGTATTTTTTCCCCTTTATAGTAATATTTCAATTATTGTTTAGGAAGTGATTCTAAACCCAATTTGGGCCAAATTTCTGGCAGTCTATTTCTTTTATTACGTATTTTGTTTTAGCATGATTATTAGAGTTTTGTTATTTTTGGTAAATTCTAATAATCACGAGTTTTAGCTATAAAGCCCGGTTTGTGGGCTGATTTTAGAGATACCTTTGATTTGAGTAATTTAATTGACATTATAGTTATTTCTCTGTGTTCTTGGGTGAATCTCTTGTATCCTTCCTTGTGAATTGTCTGTTGAAGTAGCCCGCAGGATAATCTCTATTCTGCCCGGTGTCAGTTTGTGACCAACATTACTAACCAACAACTATGCTTAAAGCTACGATCAACAAAAATATTGAATTCATCGGTAGAAAGTGCAAGTCTTTAGTTTCTACGCTCGTTTGAGAATGAAGGCCATTTTGTATCAATCATATTCCATGCCAAGCAATCCCCTGGGTGGCCCATGTTCTTATTAATAATTTTATGACTTGAATGCCACCTCAATAACTCTACCAACTCTGGTGACTCAAACATCTTCCAAAACTTTGGTATTATTGGAAAATAACTCATTACTTCTGCTGGAACCCCTTACGAATTCGTTCAGTTTGATGATCAAACTTCCATCAAGAGTCTTTACATTTAGGACAAGTTTCACTATCCTCATATTCATTCCTAAATATGCAACAATCATGGGAAAACATGTATCCTCCTGCAATTGGAATTTCTTCAATAGTGATTCAACTTGATATATGGATTCAGGAAGTGCATTTTCTTTAGGTAACATACCACACAGTATCTCTAATAAGGTATCAAAGTTGTTGTCAATGTGATTGTACATGGTCTTATACTTGTATAATGCAACTGCTGCTTATAGCTTATTGTAACTTGTACAACCTTGGTTTAACATGGTTTTGGCCTTTTGTATTGAATCTATGAAACTTTTCCTCTTGTTGATCTTCATGTGTTTTAGAAACATCTTCATCTTCTTCCATATTGCCATTTCTAAATACGTCATATGAGTATATCATTTTCACATTCTAGTTCTTTCTATCTAGCTTCTTTCAATGCGAAATTCAACTTGTGTATGACAAATCTATTTTATATTGCACCAAATGATAATTTTCTCTAGTTTTTTTGCATTTGACTTGGAAAACTCCATAAACATTTTTACTCCTTCATGATACTCTTCCCTATTTCTAAAAGTGACAAAAGAAACAAAGATAATTAGCTTTGTGCTGTTATTATGTATGTTTATTACCATACACTTGTGGTGTGGATAAAGAACATTTTAGGTTTCATCCAAGATTCATCAATAATCATTTTCCCCTTCCATCTGATTTCAAGTCTGATAATCAATCTCAAATCATACCACAAGCTCATGATTATATATTCAATTAGATAATGACAAGTATGGGTCGGATGCCACAAGGAGATATATTAAATTGGAAAACTAATATTCAAATCTATTTTTGAACTTAACCTAGTTAGAAAAGAAGTGATTGGTGAAGTGTTTGAACTAAAAGATAATACGAAATGCTCAGCAAAATGAGTTAAAACTAAGTGTAGAAATACTTAGGGCTTTAGAAATCACCACCATAATCTTAACTCATCCTTAGGTAGGTTTTCACCTCACCTAAAGATGCAAACTATGAAAATGAAGTTCGCATACTCATACCAAATGAATGATCATTTCTAAGCGTTATATATATATAAACATAAAAGGAATCTACACTTAAATGAAACACTTAATATCTAATAAATCATGTATAAACCTTATACTATGACTATACTTAGAGCATTAAAATGTGAGATTGTTAGACTCATACATAGTGAAGACATATTTAGTCTATGACTTTTAGAAAGATGAAAATAAAACAAGAAATGTATCAATGATGGTGAAAAACACAACTTCAATTAATTCCACCAAACAATAACTCCCAAGTGCATAGATTATGCTAATCACAACATAGGTCTAATAAACATGGAAGAAAATAAGTTGAGAAAATCTAATCAAGGTCATCTTCTCATGGGGCTTAGTAACACCCTTAGAGGTGGTAAACCTTAGGTTTCTCATGGTGATAAACATAGATAATATGGTACTAAACCTTACAAATAATACTCTCAAATCTTTACAACTTTCTCACAATTTGATTCACAACTCTTGGATCCTTTGTATGGAGCGAATATGCCTTTATATAATGGTGGTAGGCTAGTAAGGTTGATGTCAATATGTATGGCTATTTAACTTCAAAATTTGATCAAACGTACGAAATCTAATGTGAATGCATGACATGCATAATAATTTTGGAGGAGTTTTTAGAAAGTTGTGGTAAACGTAAGTGAAATGGACATTTGGGGATGTTCATTTTGTGGCTCGTTGTTGAACTCATGTGTTTACGATACATGGTGAAATGTTTTGGTTGAAATCAAGGTTTCAATGGTTGAATTTTGACTTGGCAATGAAAATGGATATGGATCAATTAGAGATTGGGTTTTACATGTTGCGCTTTGTTTGGTCATAATGGGTTGAAAAGCCCTGATTGCTTGTGGCTTGAAAACATCCATGAGCCTTGACTTTGACTTTTCCTCGACTTTTGCAAGATGATGAGATGGCCATTATTTCCATCATATTATGTTTATTTGTGTATATTTGATGATTACCACTTGAATTCCGGCATTATACACAAAGTAAATATAATGATTAATGAAAGCATTTTAATTATTAATTTTTCATAACGAATATAAAATTAGGGGCTTAAAATGTCCCATTTATAAGCCTATCAAATCCCCCAAAACCTATATTTTGCTAGTCCTCAAGCAAAAGAAGAATAAAAACTAACTCACTTCATAGGAATTACGATTGCATTTAGTAAAACACAATTACCCTTTGAACCACTAGGTTTCAACTAGTGGACGAGTTATAGTCTCGTAAGGGTTTCCAGAAATGATATCGACAAAAATTAGTGATATTCGGGACTCAGACTAAAAAATTTGGTCAAAATAACTTTTTCCTTATATAACCTCAGAGTGTTCTTACTTGATTGCGTAAGCCTTAAGAGTACTGTAATTTATCGATTTGTATTAAGTCAATAAGTGACTTTAGTAAGAATTACCTAAAAGACATAGAAATCATTCATTCAAGTTTATATTAAGAGTTTGATCATCTTCTTTGTTGCAAATTCAATTTAAAAGTGGACATATCTCTGGATCACATTCTAGAAAATTCGCTTCAACTAAAATTCTCACAAGATATATAATCATTCGAATAAAATCACTCAGAAATTTGGCTATTTTCTCTCAATTGTATGTGAATAAGATGAAACAATGAATAAGAGCTAGTTCAAATACAAACCAAAAGACCGGAAATCAAGAGTATTATAATTGCGATCTCAAGAATGAATATCATCCACTGAGAATGTTATCTTCGTTCACCACAATATTTCTTAATTCACCCTCCACACCTCAACCATATTTTCCTAAGGATCAGATAAGATTTAGACTAGTTTGTAGTGGGGCTTATGAAAGGGTAACAATGAAGGTTAAGGATAAACAAAAGTACTTATGATAAGTTAGATGTTTTTTTTATAAGTGTTGAACTTCATAGATCAGCTTAATTTGTTTTCTATTTAAGAGCTTTACATCTTCACTGATATGAAAAACGATGACTACTTGTTTTTTTTTTTTTTTTTTTTTGGAATTGTTAGCCTTGTACAAATTGGTAATGGAACGTGAAGCTCTTTCTATTCGTTTTGGCACTAAGATGTATATACCTATCCGTTGATGATGATAAAACCTTATTTATTGATCATTCATCTCCAACATTTTTCATAAGCACAAGGGTCAGGAAAACATAATTGGGTTATTTGTGGGTTAACTAAAAAAATGTTAATATGATAGTCTTTAAATTGGTTCCAAGAGTAAACACATGGGTAGGTTAAGAGGTTCAATCTAGACAAATAATGACTTTTGTTCATTTCCAAAAAATAACATGGTATCTATGCCTTGAGTGAACTTCAGAATGTACTAGTAGTGATATGATTCAACTTTGATTTTATTCCTAGTTATTAGCATAAACAAAACATTTATAGAGATCATGCAACAAGATAATGCAAGACTCAAGAAATTCAGAATTAACGTATAACCCTTAGAAAGAAGAAAGGCTAGAAATCTCATAAGGTTCAAGTCTAGTATTATCATATTCACCAGATACCTAATCCACATTTTCAACTTTAAATAAGAATATCGAAGCTAAAACATAATTCTCAATGCAAACTCTTAGAAAATGCATAGCTTATGAATAATACAAACTATTGTCTATTGATGAGAATTATTGAAAGTGTACGAATTCATTCAAGTACTAGAGAATTATTGATTACCAATTACCAAAATTAATTATTCCTATTACTAATTGATTAAATGAAATTTGATTTGATGAGAAAACATTTTTTGGAAAGAACAAAGAAATAAACAAATCACAAATAGGAAAGGAAGCAAGTCGTAGAACAATATAACAAAGCCTAGAGCATAGACTTTGCACCAATTTACTCACATGCCTTGACAAATTATGCTATCATTGTTAAACCTTTACTAAAGACCAAATTCCCTTAAATTCCAATATTTTCTCTTGAACAATTATCAGATTAACCCTCAATTACCAATTCAAGATATTTCTAAACTGAATTTAGGTCCTAAGAGTTTATTAAGCCTTTTAAATTTATTACAAGTCTCATAAGTCATATCTAGTATCTCTACTATTCATTCAACTTATGGTCTTTATTATATAGACTAACTAGATTCTATCTCTCGATCTCTCATTCGATTAATCAACTCTTGGTACTAAAAGAATTGAAGGTAATAAGAAAAATAATAAAAACTTAGAAAAGAATTGCTTAACAACGTTTAACATTAATCCATCAAAACATAATCATAAATTGGGCTACATCTTAGCCCTGGAAAATTAATTTAGTTCATAATCAAAGGAAAAGAAATAACAAAGGAGAAATTGAAAGACATGAGTTCTATAGAGGAATAAAAGGAAATTTCTCCGATTGATGATCCAAAGCTCCAAAAGTTTGATGCTTTAAATTTCAAGATTGTTGCTTGTCTTCTTCTTTTTCTCTTTGAATTAAGTCTCATTTTTCTCCTTTTTCCCCTCTCCTTAAATATTATCAAATTTGCTCTCTTTTATATACCAAATTTTAGCATCTTTCCTCCGTGATATTTTCCAAATAACTTCCCTTAATGATAGGAAACTCCCGCCAATTTCTAGCAAAAGAAAGGAAAAATATATTTATTATCTTGTATTCCAAGTTTCCTTATTATTTTCCAATTAGACCAAGGCACCTTTTGGTTTTGGTTTCTCATGGATTCTAATAATAATTGATGATCCAAACTTCAATTCTCAACCCAATTAAATCCACCTGAGATGTGAAAAATCGGTTTTGCTCTCCATTCTTCCTTCTTGCTCAAATCTGTCTAGATTTCGACAGTCTTCAAGGATGTCCAAACTCGAGCATGATAACTCTAGAATCTGGAAAGGTTGTGAACATATGAATTATACTCTTTCGAGTCATATTTCCAACGCTTTAAGAATCATCCAAGTCGGAGGTCTACAGCTCAAGTTATCGTGAAACTATTGAAGTGTGTTATAGAACTTGCAAATTGCACTCAAATCTTCTTGTTTTATTCAAAACCTAATAAAATCCTCAAAAGAACAAAAGTGATAGTAATCTATTAAATAAAGACCTAAAGAGAAAACATATAAGTAATAAGTGCATGAAATAGATATACAAATTTAAGCCTATCAAATTCCACCAAGCTCAAGTTTTTGCTAGTCCCTGAGAAAAAGAAAGAACAAAAGTAAAAGAAAAAAGTGAAAATTGATTCCTACAATAGTTGCCTCATAGATTGCATAAAGAACATGATCAAGGAGAAAAAAAATACATATTGAACAACCTTCGGTGCTAACTCAAGAGCATGCCTTAGGTCACAAGAAATCCTCGAGTGTGTGTTACTACTCTAACAACCATATCAAAACTTGAATGACTATGAGGCAAGAAATCCTCGAGTGTGTTTGATCTCTATGAGAAATTTAATTCTTGAACTTCATATGCCCAAATTTCAAACCAACTCTCCACTATTGCAGTACAATCACACCACTAAAAATCAGAAGGTCTTTATATTGGTTTGTACGTTTGGTTTAGGGTAATGGTTAAGAAAAGAACGGATATGAATTTCAAAACAAGAAAGTTCAACAAGAACTTCACAACTGAAGAGAAAAAAAAACACTTTACATTTTCTAGAGCAACGAAACATGAACTTTATTCAACTCCACAACTTGCAGTGCAATTTCCTGCTTTATTGAACATGAGTTTTTTTTTTCACAACCCACAATGCAATTTTTTTCCTTATTCAACTTTCTCAATTTTTTTTTTCAACTTCACAACCGCCAAACTTTTTTTTGGGATTCTGGTTGCGGTCTTACTTTTTTATGATAACAAAACCTTGCTATTGCTCTTCTAACACTTTCACATACTCTTTTTCTTCTCCAATGACTATGCAATTGACAAATTTTCTTGAAAACGGATATGATGAACGTTTAAAGGCTAAAAGGTATAGTTAATGCGGGTTGATGAAACAAAATGGCCAATGTACATAAAGCTCAAAGGGAAACTAGTTGTTTATTGAAAAAAATGTATGCTAGAAAGGTAGTGTGTTGCCTAGGATTTCACCTCGAGAGGTCATCAAAAAGGTTCTTGAGTTCAATGAGATCTTATAAATTTTCATGTTCGCATAAATTTACTCTAAGTAATCAAAGAAACAAGGAGGTCATGTTAAGTGCATAATTGTTCAAGGAATTTTAAGCAAACAAAAGCTAACAAAAGAGTACTGCATGAAACAAGGTAATATCCAACATTTTCCCCAAAACAAATCCAGTTTCAATCAATTTATATCATTAGCTTGTGAAAAATAACCTAACAAAATATAAAGTTTTTTTTTTTATATTTTTAAATTAACCTTCCTACCCCCAAACTTAAAATAAACATTGCCCTCAATGAGTAGAAATGGAAATTAAAATGGATAAAGAAAATAATGTAGAAGGCGTCCTTGAAAATTTTGTGGAGATGCTATAGAAAGTTGGAAAAATGTCACAAAAATGAGATTGAAACTGGATTGCACGATGATGGATTGGTGTTGGGGCTTGACAATTTCGCGATGTAGCGTGCTGAGCATCCTGGTTTTGTTTTGTTTCATATATATATATATATATATATATTTTAAATAACACCTGCAAATTGAAACAAAAGAACAAATAAATTAATAGAAAAAAAATTGAAGGAAAAAAAAAACAAATTCAAGGCTAAATTCAAAAGCAAAGTAGAGAGGTAGGATTGGCTCCCAAAAAATGCTTGTTTAGAATCATAAGCTTGACTTTTCTACTTCTTCACTTCAGATTTTCAAGGGGAATCAAAATCTTATCATTTTCAATTGAACCATCTACAAGGCTTCAATTGTTGACCATTCACCTTGAAAGTACCCTTTGTAGGGTGTTGAACTTCCATTGTTCCATGAGGGAAAACTTGACTCACAATAAATTGCCCATACCACCTAGAACACAACTTTCCAGGAAAAAAGTCTTAATCTAGAGTTTAGCAAAATGACTTTCTGGCCAACCTTAAATTCTCTCCTCATTATATTCTTATCATGCCGTTGTTTGGTTTTATCCTTATAAACCCTAGCATTCTCATAAGTGTTATCGCAAAACTCGTTCATCTCATTGATTTGCAACAATCTCTTGGCTCCTGCAGCTTGTAAATCAAAGTTCAATATCTTCAATGCCCAATAAGATCAATGTTCTAGCTCAACAGGAAGGTGACACGCTTTCCCATAAACTAACCTATAGGGCGAAATTCCAATAGAAGTATTGAATGTCGTCCTATATGCCCACAAGACATCATCAAGCTTGGTGGACCAATCTTTCTGAGAAGCATTAACCTTTTAATCCAAATTATGCTTTAACTTTCAATTTGAAACCTCCACTTGAACACTCATTTGCGGATGATATGGTGTGGCCACGCGATGTGTAACTCCTTATTTTCTTTGCAAGGTCTCAAACGGACGGTTACAAAAATGGGAGCTTCCATCACTTATAATTGCTCATGGTGTGTCAAATCTTGCAAAGATATTCTTCTTAACTGATTTCACTACCACTCGAGCATCATTGGTAGGAAAGCTACGGCTTCCACCCATTTTGAAACGTAATCTACAACAACCAAAATGAAACAGTTGGAAAAAGATGAGGAAAAAGGTCCCATAAAATCTATGCCCTACACAGAAATAATTCAACTTCTAAAATAGTTTGTAAAGGCATCTAATTCCTCCAAGATATATTCCCAACCCTTTGACATTTATCACAACTAATAACAAAATTAAAAGCTACATCGAAGAATGGCCGCCCAATTCTAGGGAGTGGTAATATCGAAGAATGCTTTCCATCTCTTCACCCGGTATACATCTTCTTATCATTTGATTGGCACAATGCTTTTGGCATGACATCCCGGGAAGCAAAACTCTCTTTGCTAAGTAGTTTAGCAATGTCCGCAAACCAAGGACCCCCTTGAATAGAAAATAAACATTCATCTTGGAAATTTTTCATTGATTGGAACAAGTTCCTGTTGAAATTCTTCTTTGGACTCAAGCCAGGATAGATGATCTACTACTAAATTCTTGGTTCCCTTCTTGTCTCGGATCTCCAATTCAAATTATTATAACAGTAGTACCCAGCGAAATAACCTTGGCTTGGTATCCTTCTTTGCAAGTAGGTACTTCAATGCGGAATGATCGGTGTAAACAATGACCTTGGTGCCTAGCAAATGAGAACAAAATTTATTAATTGCAAATACAACTGCTAATTTATTTGAGTACTTGTTAATATCCTGCTAATTTATTTGAGTACCTGTTAGCATAATATATAACATGGAGAACTTTACCTTTACGCTGCTCTAAAACAACTCCTATGGCAAAGTCAATAGCAACACACATCAGTTCAAAAGGTATTTCCCAATTGGGTGCAACAATAATAGGAGCAGAAGTTAACTTAGACTTTAAACTCTCAAATGCATCTCAACACTCTCTAGAAAAATTAAAAGAAATGTATTTAACTGATAAATCACAAAGAGGTTTAGAGATTTTAGAAAATTCCTTGATGAATCTCCTATAGAAGCCGACATGTCCGTGGAAACTTCGAATGGCCTTTACTGAAGTAGGAGGTGGTTGTTTCTCAACAACTTCAATCTTTGCATGATCGACCTCTATTCCATTTGCAGATATGTGATGACTTAACACAATACCATCTTGCACCATAAAATGACACTTTTCCCAATTAAAAACCAAGTTAGTAATTACGCATCCCTGCAAAACCAAAGACAAGTTAGCCAAACAATTATCAAAAAAACCACCAAATATAGAAAAATCATCCATAAACATTTCAATAAAATTTTCAACAATGTTCGAGAAGATAGACATCATGCAATGTTGGAAAGTAGCTGGGGTGTTGCACAATCCAAAAGGCATTATCCTATAGGCGAAAGTGCCATATTGACATGGGTCAAGGAAGCAATAAAAAGCATGACCGGCTAACCTCTCCAACATTTGGTCAATGAATGGCAATGGAAAATGGTCTTTGCGAGTTGCATCATCAAACTTTCGATAGTCAATGTATACTTGCCATTCCGTGACTGTTCTTGTTGGGATGAGCTCATTGTTTTCATTTTGGACCACGGTCATTCCTCCCTTCTTTGGAACCACTTGGACCGGATTTATCCATGCACTATCCGAGATTGGATAGATAATTCTCGCATCCAAAACTTTTAAAACTTCCTTTTTCACCACCTGTTGCATGAACGAGTTTAATCTTCATTGTGGTTGAACGCTCAACTTGTAACTATCCTCATTGAGAATCTTGTGCATGCAAATTGAGGGACTTATATCCTTGATATCTGAAATTGACCATCCAATAACTTTCATGCATTCCCTCTGAACTCGAAGTAGCTTTTCCTCATGTACATCACTCAAAGAAGTGTTAATAATAAAAGGGAAATAAAATAACCAAAGGTGTGATCGCTCAGTGGTTGAGCAGTGGCGGATGGTATCAATAGGTCACGGGGTAGAACCTAGCTGACAACATCTGAGGTGGGAGGGGTTGAGGGATAAAAAATAAATAATAACAGGGAAATAGATAAGGATTTCTAAGAATGCATACATCAAGTGAGAAGGTAATGGCTGTAAGTTGAGCCGACAAAGCTGTGTAACCATCTACTTCATGAACTCCCACGACTTTCGTTGGAAAATTTTGATCCGAAGGTTTTATGTAGTTGTTGCTAGCCATCACCTCAATCAATTCATAGGCTTCCTTCAGTGTCTTATTCTTAAGAGCACCCCCACTTGCCGCATCTACCATAACCTGAGTATTAGGGAGCAAACCGTTGTAAAAAGTTTGCACTTGCAACCAAACTGGCAATCCTTGGTGAGGACACTTCTTCAAAAGGTCTTTGTATCTTTCCCATGCTTCATTGAGTGACTTCGTATCTTGCTGGAAAAATTTCGTTATGTCACTTCTCATCTTAGCCGACTTGATAGGCGGATACTACTTTGCAAGGAACAATTGAGCCAGCTCCTCCCAAGTGGTGATTCCTCTAGGTGGTTGTGAAACTAACCAAAATCTATCTTTATTTCGAAGAGAAAAATGAAAAAGCCAAAGTCTAATTGCATCCCCGGGCACCCCATTGTCCTTAAAGGTGTCACAAAGCTCCAGGAAGTTTGAGATATGCAAACTGGGATCATCACTTGGCAAACCTCCAAATTGTACCGACTGTTGTATCATTTGAATGATGGCAAGCTTGAATTATTTGCTTGAACAAGTGGCCTCCGAATGCTAGAAGACACCCATCAATGGTAGGACTTGAATTATCCTTAAGTGCCTTTTTAGCTTCTTCTCCTCCTGGATTTTCCATTGAATCAAATTCTTGGGTTATTGCTTGTCTCTTTTCACTTTTCAATCATATAAATGTTCTCTCAATTTCAGGATCGAAAAGAACAAGGTATAAGCTTCTAGTATGTGCATTATCCAGGATTTGAAAACAAAAGAAAACAAGAAAAATTTAGATTCAAATTGAAATTTTTTGAAGAAAAACAAGAAGAACGACAAAGTTGTTGTGAAAAGCATGAAAACTGTTGTGACTAAAACTTCTAAAACTGACCTAAAAAAAAAAAGTCTAGAAAATACATCTAACTAAAAAAGGTTAAAATTAAACCAAAAATAAAACTAAACCAAAACTAACACAGAGAAAGAAACATAAATCAATTTAGGAATGAAAGAACTCGTATTGATATTGGTAATATAAGAAGTAATTTCCGGTAACGACGCAAAAAACTTGATACGAATTTTCGCAAGCGTACGAATTCGTTCAAGTAATATAGTGTGAAGATACGGATATCAAACCCTAGAGAATTACTGATTACCAATTACCATAATTAATTATTCTAATTACTAATTGATTAATTGAAAATTGATTTGATGATAAAACAATTTTTGGAAAGAACAAAGAAATAAACAAATCACAAATAGGAAAGGAAGCAAGTTGTAAAACAATATGACAAAGCCTAGAGCATAGACTTTACACCAATTAACTCATTTCTTGAAAAATTATGCTATCATTGTTGAGCCTATACTAAAAACCAAATTCCCTTAGATTCCAATATTTTCTCTCGAACAATTACTGGATTAACCCTAAATTACCAATTCAAGATATCTCTAAATTGAATTTAGGTCCTAAGAGTTTATTAAGCCTTTTGGAATTTATTACATGTCTCGCAGTCAAGTCTAGTATCTCTACTATTCATTCAACCTATGGTGTTTATTATTTAGACTAACTAGATTTTATCCGATTGATGATCCAAAGCTTCAAAAGGTTGATGCTTTAATCTTCAAGATTGTTGTTTGGCTTCTTCTTTTTCTCCTTCAACGCGTCTCATTTTTCTCATTCTTTTCTCTCCTCCTTCAATATTTCCGAAATTGCTCTCTTTTATAGACCAAATCCCAACATCTTTCCTCCCTGATATTTCGCTAATAACTTCCCTTAATGATATGAAAATTTTGGCCAATTTCTAGCAAAAGATAGGAAAAACATTTATTATTTTGTACTCCAATTTTCCTTGTTAGTTGAAAATTAGACCAAAACTCCTTTTGGTTTGGGTTTCTTATGGATTCTAATAATAATTTTTAATTTCAAACTTCATTTCTCAGCCCAATTAAATCCAGCTGTGATGTGAAAAGTCCATTTGCTCTTCATTCTTCCTTCTTGCTCAAATCTGTCCAAATTTCACAATCTTCAAGGATGTCCAAAATCGAGCATGATAACTCTAGAATCTGGAAAGGTTGTGAACATATGAATTATAATATTTCGAGTCATATTTCCAACGCTTTAAGAATCATCCAAGTCGGACGTCTACAACTCAAGTTATCATAAAAATACTGAAGCATGTTCTTGAACATGCGAATTGCACTCAAATCTTCTTGTTTTATTTAAAACCTAATAAAATCACAAAAGAACAAAGGTGAGAATAATCTATTGAAATTAAGACCTAAAGAGCAAATATATTAGTTATATGGGCATGAAATAGATATACAAATTTAAGCCTATCATTCATTGTTAATAAACTACTAACTTTCAAGTTTCAAATCCTACACTCAAAAGCTTGTTCAACTAGATTTATGGAATCTAATCTCATCATTGATAAGTATTTGGGTAACAAAGAAAAAAAACCTTGTTTTTTAAAGACTCAATTTTGGACAACCCATTTTCAAATGAGACATAAGTTCTGAAATATCCTCCCACTCCCCCCCCTCCCCCGCCCCCCCCTCCAAAAAAAAATAAAAATAAATTGTCCTCGCTATTCTAAAATAAGACATTGTGTGTCAAATATGAACTAAAGATAAACAATAATTATGGAGCGAAAGGTAGAGATCACCATAAGTTTGTTTTTATGATCAAATGAATGTTGACATATCAAAAAACACGAGCATGGCATGATCTGTAGGGTTATTCAAGAAATTCAAATAAAACAAAAACATGGAAATGGTATATACAATGGATGAGTACAAATGACAATTAATCTTGGTAGATAGAGTCTTCTAGAAGGATCACTTTTGTGCTACAAAGCTCTAAAAAGGGCTTGAGACATTGTTCATTAACTTGGAAGATACTGTTGTCTTTTAGGTTCTCGATTGTAATGGCATCCCATGGGGTAACAGTTTTGATAATAAAAGGTTTTTACCAATGGGTTTTTAACTTCCAAGAAAATATATGAAGTCGAGAATTATACAAAAAATACTTTTTGAGCTCTTTTTTGCATGACTTGACTATCATGGATTTATTTATTTTTTTTATTTTTTTATTTTTTTTCTCCTCAGACTTATTCTTGGATAGATCATATGCATCATTTCTGAGCTCATCAAGCTCATTCAATTACAATTTTCTATGTTCACCAGCTTTATCAAGGTAAAAAGTTAAGATATTTGATTGCCCAAAAGCTTTGTGTTTGAGCTCAACATGTAAATGACAAAGTTTTTTTTGCCAAATACTAGACGGTAGGGAGACATTCATATAGGACTTTTGAATGCAATGCGGTAAGCCCAAAGAGATAATGACAATCTCAAAATCGAATCCTTTATATCTGGTTTGACAGTTTTTTCGATGATTTGTTTGATTCGCAAGTTGGAAACTTCTACGACACCACTCATTTTCAGATATAATGGTGTAGAAATGTGGTGGGTAACTCCATGCTTTTTCATTAATTTCTCAAACTCTCTATTGCAAAAGTGGAAACCACCATCGCTGATGATTGCACAAGATGTGCCAAAACGAGCAAAGATGTACTCCTTCAAGAAGTTGACAACTACACAGTGCACATTGGTCCTACAAGCTACGACTTCAGTCCATTTTTGAGACATAGTATACCGCAACAAGGATGTAGATGAAATGATATGTTCTCCTTCACCATGAAATGACATTTTTCCCAATTGAGTACAAGATTTTTCTCCTAACATCTTTCCAACACCAGGATTAGACGATTCAAACATTGATCAAATCTAAAACTGAAGACAGAGAAGTCATCCATGAAGACATCTAAAAATCTTTCTACCATATTGGAAAAAATACTCAACATGCATCTCTAGAATGTTGCTAGTGCATTGTATAAACCAAAAGGCATACGCTTATATGCAAAAGTATCGAATGGACAAATAAATTTGGCTTTGTCTTGATCTTCTCGGGCAACTGAAATTTAGTTGTAGCTAGAGTAACCATCGAGAAAACAATAACACTCATACCCGCTAACCGCTCTAACATTTGAAGGTCTTCCTCTTTCTTTGTGTATATTATGTTCTCATCAACGAACCCCAATAGACCCATCTTTTCAGACCTCTTCAACAACAAATCATCAACAAACCCCATCTCTTCAGATCCAACAACCCCATCTCTTTTTGGTTTCACTGGAATTCTCTACAGATCTGTCAGACCCATTTTTACATATCTCAACAACCCCATTTAATGATAGTTTTATTTTTGGTAATTGTTGGTTTGTGAGATTTCTTCTCCTCTTTATCCCTTGAAAATTTTTAATGGTTTATTAGTTAAATTATTAGATTTTAGGGGCTTTGGAAATTTGAGGGTTTCTACACATGGCGTTAGGTTCTCTAACCATGAAATTTAGAGCTTTTTGAGCGATTTTGGTGTTTGAATGATAAAGGTCTGATTTTGGGATGAATTAGTATAATTATAAGCTTAATTAGGAGTTTGCTACATTGATTGAGACGATGAAGACTAAAGTTGTGGAAACCGATTTCGTCCCGATTCCAACTAATCCGGGACCGGAATAAAAATGACATGAACAAGTTGGTCCCTGTTTGAAACAGTTTGGGATCATACTGGTCTGGTTAGGACTAGGATTCTTGCCCACCTCTAGTTTTTGATTGTCAATACATACTCGCCATTCGGTTTGGACATGAGTAGGCATCAACTCATCAATGTTGTTCTTCACAACGGTGATGCCAGATTTCTTGGGAACTACTTGAACAGGGCTAACCCATTGTGTATCTGAGATTGAGTATATAATACCTGCATCTAAAATTTTAGTCACTTCTTCTCTCACAACTTCTTTCATTATAGGATTTAGTCTCTTCTGTGGTTCTTTAGACGTTTTTTCATTATGTATGAAATGGATTTTGTGCATCCCCACAAAAGGAATTATTCCCTTGATGTGTGCAATAGACCAACCAATAGCCTCTTTGTGTTATTGAAGCACTTCCACTAACTTATCTTCCTACTCAAGATCAACATAAATGATCACATGCAAGGTATTAGATTTTATCAAGAATGTGTATTTCAAGGTGCTAGGCAAGGGTTTGAGTTCAAGCTTTGGTGGTTCAACTATGGAGGGTATTAGTAGTGTGCTCCCAATGGAAAAGTTTAAACCTTTGCTTTCCACGTGCCAGTGTCAAGGAAGGGGATAGAGTCAACTAGAGAATTGACTTCTCTAATGCCACTATCGTCAATGCTAAACTGAGTTCAAAATTCTTCAAGTGGATCCCTATAGAAATCATTCAAAAATGACTTTTGAACAAGGGCTTCTATGAGATTGACTTCTTCGATTTCTTCCTCATCAGATGGTTGTTGTCTACTATGGAAAACATTGAGTTCTCATATTGCCAAATGAAATCTCGTGAAACCATTTCTATAGTGGATGATGGAATTTGAAGTTGCTAAGAATGGTCGACTTAAGATGATATGGATTTGAATCCTAACATTTGTAACTGACTCTGTGTCTAACAGTATGAAATCTACTGGAAGTAGAACTTATCAACCTGAACAAAGGCGTCTTCAACGATTCCTACTGGAACCTTGATTGACCTATCTGCTAATTGGAGAGTGGTGGAAATTGGTTTTAACTCCCGTAAATCTAGAGATTTGTATACTGAGAAAGGCAATAGATTGATATTTAATCCTAGATCTAACAAAAATTGCTTGATCTCATTCTCACATATTCTCAATCAATGGTTGGACAACTTGGGTCTTTGTATTTCATTGGAGATGATGGATGTAGATGTGGCTTGTTGTGCTAGAAAGGCTTACATAGGAACACCAGTTTTCCTTTTCACAGTACACAAATATTTGAGAAACTTGGAATATGAAGTATATGCTTGATGGCCTCTAAGAAATGTATGTGGATGTTCATTTGTTTAAATACTAAGATATCAACATTCAAAAGACCTTTACTTGGTGGTAAAAGACTCTCAGGGTATGGAGCTTTTGGGACAAATGATTCATTTATTATGGTTTCTGGCTTTGCTTAGGAACCGTGTTCCCAATCGGTAATTCTTGGACACTTGGATTTATTTTTCCTTTTCTGGAGACTGAATTGGTTCAATCTCTTTGGGTAACTCAACCCTATTGTTAACTTGGTTACCACTCCTCGAAGTCGTAATGGACCTTACTTCCTCATGTTGGAGATCTTGGTTTGAACAAGTTCCTATTTCATACTGGGGTTTAGGATGTCGTTGATGTTGAGGTGGTTGTGATACAAATGGTCCCTTAGGATTTGGTATTGGTTGGCTAGAAAAACTCACCCTTCTCTCTATTGCCAACAATGGTTGCTAGTTGAATCATTTGTTTCCCCTAATTTCACTATGGCATGAGTAGCCATGTTTGGGGCCTGAATCATTTGTTGCAGTATTTTTTCTAAGGATGACTTGTTTTGTTGTAGTGCAAAAAATTGACTACTCTGATGAGGCACATTGGAGATTGTTGTCTCTAAATGTAGAACTGGTTCGGTCCCCTAGAGAATTGACGTTCTCCATGAACTTGAGGTTGATCTTGCCCTCCACAAAAAATTGGGATGGTTTCGCCAACTTGAATTGTATGTATCGCTGGAAGGGTTCGCTCTTTTATGTGTTGATGGCCTGGACGTGCTCTTCCCCAATTGATTTTCTGGATAAAAGATGGGACATGAATGAGCAGCATGTGTCAATTCCGTGCAAATGGTGCAAGGAAATGTGGTAGGTTCATTGCTTGAAACCTTCATGATTGGGTGAATAGTATCAATTGATCTTAGCTCGAGCCATGGATAAAACCTTAATTTATCTCCTCATATTTTCTAACTGCGCTCGGGGATCTACCTCTTCCTGTACCTCGTAAAGGGCTACCTTGTTTATATGTATTTTATCTTTTCCATTCCAAGTTTCACTGTTGCGAGTTTTCTGACAATTTCTCAAAGAACTCAAATGCTGCATCATCACTCAAACTCAAAAACTTCCTCCCATTCATTGGCTCAATCATATGAAAATTACTTTTGGTTAACCCACTATAAAAGTATTGTTTTAATTTCCAAGTCTCAAAAGCACGATGAGGGAATTTAAGTGACATATCTTAAATCTCCCCCATACTTCATAAAATTGTTCCCACTGAGTGATGGATCCAGATCTAAAATCTCACCCATATTTGCCTAAAATCTTGGATTTTCTTTCTAAGGGAAATAGTTTGGGACATTGGGAAAATTTTATCTATGAACTTCAATTTTGATTGTTCCCACTGAGTGATGGATCCAGATGGTAATGAATCTAACCATATCTTTGTTTTTCCTTAATGGAGAAAAGAAATAAGTAAAGTCTACATAATCATCACTGAAATTTTGAAATTTGAAGGTGTTGCAAATTTGCAAAAATTCATTGATGTGAGATTAAGGATTTTCTCGATCTAACTCGTGACAATAGAAAGTTGGTAATAATTGGATGATATGTGACTTCAACTAAAAATGAGTTGTAGTGGTGGGTGGAAAAACGATGCTTGAGGGTTGACCTTGGTTTATTGGGAAAAAAGTACTCTCGAAGAGTTCTACCACCAACATTGATTAGGTTTTCCCTAACTCCACTCCAAGTGGTTGATTTCCTTGATCCGCCATTGAATCTTCAAGTTCTAACAAAACTTCAAGGAACGTGAAATACTCATTGGTGAGCGAAGTGGGTTTTCAATGCGACTCAAAAGCTTAGTATGGTCCCATGACCAAACACTCATATAACATTCACAATTCTCAACTGACAACCTAAGCTAAGTGCTGATGCACCTAAAAGGCCCACTAAAATGATTCGCCAAAAAGTCCCTGGTACTACCAATACAATAAAATTAAGTCTCTTTGATTAATGAAGGGCTGAGTTAGATTAATTAGATCTATTTGTGGGAGGACGACACAAAAGTTCGCAATTAGTGTCCTCCATTATCAAAATGACTAACTCTATACCCTATTTTGATAATAGAGTAATAGCTATACGAGTACAAAATCCGTTGAAACACCACTCTTTATGCGAAAAATGTCAGAAATGGCATTATAGTCACAAGGATACTGGCACAGACAAATTGAAAATAGCAGCCTTGTCTCGAAAGATCCCACTTGGGTGGACAAAACTTACAAACTAACGCAAGTCCCTATGAGCTAGAACACCCTAAGTCTTGCTAGTGAGTTGATTTTAATTAACTGAGGCTTGGGTTGCACACACAAGATGAGTGATAAGTGGGTGATAAAATCACACCCCTTGATAGTCTGCTATAGACCTTAGTCAAATTATTACCTCCACACACTATGCAATTTGGCTAATTTGCATGAAAATAAGCAACTATCATTACAAAAGCATTGCATAAACACTTCTAACTTAGGCTTTGAGGTGGATTGAATATGTTACCTGATCTCCTTCGATGAAGGGGTCTGAAACAATTGACATCGATTAAGAGGAAGTGCCTCATGCAACTTCAGTCATCCCAAGGAGTTCGAAGTGTGGCAAATCAAGGGGTTTGATCCCCTCATCATTTAGCATGCTTTTACCCCCTTTGACAATCGATTGTATCTTGGAACCTATTTATTACAATGGAATTCAGGTATTCATTGTTCCCAAATAGAGTTCAAATGTTCCAAATATTATTACAAACCTAGAGCCATATGCAAATACAAGTTAAAATTCACTCAAAGAAGTGAAGAAAAATCTTGAATAATTATCAAAACAATGGATAAGGTTCACTAAATCTCCTCTCCAAGTGTCCTTTCGCACAAACCTTGAAAATTACAACTTATGAGAGAGATAGAGGTATAATAAAACCGAGTATACAACCAAAGACTCAAAAAATTCAAGTTATGCAAACAATGTACTGTTGGAAAATTCCAGTTCTTACATAACGACATTGACATTCAAATTCAAATCCAAAAATTTCCCTGGATCATTAACAAACAAAGTTTTTCAGAAAATTCTAAAAAACTCATTTGGCTGCTAGAAAATTGCAAAAAGTAGAAGTGAGCTCAGAAAATAGTACGATTCTATATTGCATAGAAGTCACGAGAATTAAAATTTTGTTTCAACCAATTATCCAAATTGAACTCCAAAAGATGATCTAGAAACTAGAGAAGATTGAAAATAATTTCCAATCATGCAAGTGCAAAATAGAATCTGAATACCACGAATAAGCTTTCCAAGCATCAGGGATATGCGGCAGTCCAAATTTCAGGATAAGTTTTCCGAGTTAAAAAAATTATTTCTCACTTATAGTTAATTCAATAAAGAAATGAAAAAATGTTTGTGAAATATCATTCATGTATATTTACCAGAAAATTGAAAAATAATACAGCAAAAGTTAGATACTCTAAAAAAATATGCAAACATGAAGATGCATCAGAGTTTCCAGACTACAAGATGTTACTAAATAATGCAAATGCACCTAAATTCTGAGAACAAACATAAATTAAACTAGTAATAGGCATTTAAAATTGATTTAAAACTCATTTTCCAAGAAAAATCTCTCAATTTCTCCATATTATCCTTGTGAGATTTCAAAGAAAAATAGAGAGATATAGGGCTTGATTTGTGAGCTAAACCTAGACCAAACAATTTCTTTGTTTGAGATCTAAAGGCCCTATAGAGGAACCCCTTCATTCTCACCCCAAACCTTCATACTTGTAAGGGTGAAACCTTACTTCTATATCTATAAAAAGTGAGAGATCTAAGCTCAAACCTTTCTCTAATCCATCTATTTGAGATACATCAATAGATAAGCCCAACGAGTGTTAGCTTGCCTAAACTCGCCTTTACCATGTGTGGGTTCTTGAATCCATTGAGTGGATTCGTACGAGTAAGTATCACCCTAGTGATCCGAAGCATGTGGTAAGACTTGGTTGTGTTCCATTCGATGGTGTGATCCTTGACTATTTAATAAGTTTCGCAAATTAAGAACATAAGACCAAGTTGTATCTTCGGAATTCAAGCACATGTCTGTAAGACTTGGTTGTGTTGCATCCCATTGGTAATCACCAAGGTGTTCGTAAGACTCGCGAAGCGGAACACTTAGTTCATGTCGCAAGTCTTGTGGGAGCACGAAGATTAGACCTTGGGAGGTTGGTGAACATTAATTAGGAGTTGAGTTCTTCTTTGATCAAGTAATAGACGTTGGAGGCTTTCGAGCCCTTTTTATTGAGAAAGTAACTGATCGGAGCTTACCAAACTCCGGCTTAGGCGAACCTCGTTATATCGGTGTCTTTGTGTGGTTTGATTTCTTTTCTCCTTGACTTGTATGCTAGATAGTTGTTTTACTTGTGCTATTTGATTGTTCATATAGATTTCACAATTTGCATGCTTTATTGTTATTTTAAGGGTTTTCAAAGTCAACCTTGCATCACACACATCTTCTCAAACCAAGACTTGGATCTAGTTTTCAAAGTTATTTTAAATCAAACCTTGATCCCAAGTCTTGAGACCGAGAGTTGAGCTCAAATTTCTCATAGTTTCCTCTAGAGTTTTTAGCCTAGCTTCATAAGCCTTGAAGTTCATCTTTGGAAAACCTAACTTTAAATTATTTTATTGGTTTCTAAACTAAAGTAAAGTCGAACTAACATGATGGTGATTTATTCTCAGAAGTGTGTGTAAGATCATCTATTGTTTGAACATTCTTCCGTAAAGTTTTTTAAAGAACCAAAATGATTTTTAAAAAAGATTATTCACCCCCTTTATATTGATTAGCCTAGTGTTAGTGCATTTTCAACGTCTCTCAAATAGACAGATGAGAGAAGTTAAAGCTTGGTTTTCTCACTTCTTCATAGAGTAGAAGTGAGGTTCACCTTACAAGTATGAAGGTTTGGGGTGACAAATAAGTCTTCTCTATAGGGCCTTTAGATTGCAAACAAAGAAGTTGTTTGGTCTACGTTAAACACGCTTTTTTCAAGCCCTAGATCTCCCTCTTTTATTTTGAAGCTCACTCGAATATAGTATGGATGATGGAAATATTTTCTCTTGAACAATGGGGAGAAACTTGCCTTTCTTCTTGCTGGATCTACCGCTCTTAAAATGCTTTAACAAAGTTGATGAAGGCAAATGAGGATGTAACTACTTCTAAATTGATCCTAAAGGGGCGAAATCAACTTGTCTGACCTCCTAATCTGTTTTTCAGAACAACTAGATTCAGAACGTTGTTTTGCTTTATCAGAACAGTTTCCTGCAGACAGGACACTTCAAAAATGAAGTCGACTTTGCCATACCAAGTCAATTTTTTTTAAAACAAAAGCTTCTGTGTAGTCACATGTCATTATACTTGACACGAACATCTTGTTTAAGCACATGAGCATGTCTCTTGAGGGAATATTCATTCTCATGTTGGAAGGGTAACCCAAATTCGAAGTTTGAATTTTGGTTCCCACACATTTTTGCCTCCAAATATCTTTTCGCTTTTCATTTGAACTTTGACCATCCATATGCTATTTTTGCCTTTGTCTTCTTGTGCCACTTGTCTTGGTCCACCTTCTTGGATTTTATCCATCTTGGACGTGTCTTCTTGAAGCTTTGACATTGCTAGACCAGTCTTCATATCTTTGACTTTGGTATCTTCAATTGACTCCTTGCATGATTGACTTGGCTTTGACGTTGTTGATTAGTGCAAGATTTGTTTTTATCTACTTTCTTTGACGCACTACGCCACAAGTGCCTATTAAGAGCAGTTCACTATAGCATTTTTACATTTTGCGTAATCAAAAGTTCAAGTTTTAGTGACATTTGGGTTTTAAAACACTATAGAAAATAAGCGGGAGATTAAAAAACTAAACCGCTCGATTTTGGAAAAATGTTTAAGCGCTTCCTCGCCCAAAAGGCCAAGAAAACACATTCTCTCTCATTTGCTTTGTTGTTGCCCTCAAGTTGTACTACGAGAGTGAGAGAGAGAGACGGAGATCCAGCGAGAAAGAGATGGAGGTTTAGTGAGAAAGATAGGGAGAAAGAGAGATCGAGGGGATAGCGAGAGATCAAGAGGCAAAGAGATGCACAAACCCACTTACAAAAGAGGCAAAAAAAAATATTTTCCTTTCATTTTTGTTCCTCTCTTCTCTTCTTAAGATGATATTTCAGATAAAATTGTTCCTCTCTTCATAAGTGAGTCTTTCATAAAAACTTGTAGGCTTGTTGCGCCTAACTGACTACGATCTCCACAATTCTTTCTTCATTTCAACTAGGTGGGGATAGGTTACTGCAACCATTCTTTTCCTTCCTCAAGGTGAGCGATTCATAAATCTTTTGCTTTGTTCTCTCGGTTTTACTAGATTAGTGAATTTTTGTTATGGTTTGGTGTTCCGAGGGATTCAATTTTAACTCTCAGGTCTTGGTACATAAAGATTTTTGTGATTTTGGTTGTCAAAAGGTTTTAGGAGTTTTGGTGTTTGATTTTGGATTTGGGGTTTTCTTTACTCGTTTTGGTGAATTGTAAGTGCTATCAATAAAGTTGAGAAGATCTACCCCCATAGCTTACTGAGATCTCATGGAGTTATGCTTGTCTCTACTTATAATAAGAATCTTATTGGAGTTAGTTGTTGTTCTTTGCATTCAACAATTATTGAACTCCTTTGCTTATCTTGGTTTTCCAACAAGACAATGGTTGGTTCTTTCTTTGTCTACTCAAAATAAAAACCCCCAAATTTTATTTTATTTTCATTTGTTTATCACATATACAAATGAGCTGAAAAGGATCGAATACAAAAGGCGCCAAGAGTGCCAAATTCAAAATAGTTTAAATTTGAATTTGAGGGACAAAACAGTAATAATACTTCAGGTTGTTATAAAGGCACATGGGGCCAAACACGTGTAATAATCTTAGTGGACTTCATTTGAAATTATGTTGTAATCCTGTAGTTTAATAGAGCAGAAGAAGAAACAGAGAGAACAAGAAGAGCTTTGTAATTGAGGGATAGATCTGTAGATCGATCTGAGTGTTAGGGTTGTTTTCCCTTTTTTTGTATTCAATAGAACTTGCAATTCAATTTGTTATTTCTTTTCTCAATTCGAAGTCACAACTGTGACATTTGGTATCAGAGAAGAGTGGATCAATTGGGATTTTGGACTGGATATCACCAGCGCACACTATGGAAACCAAGGCTAAAGAAGTTGAGCAATTCATGAGAGAAATGAGGAAGAATCAGAGCAAGACCTCGAGACAGATTGAGTTCTTGAAGGGCGGAGTCAAAAAATTGGCTCTAGCTAATGAGAATCATGAGAAACGGATTGATTCCAGGTTCGATCAACTCATCTAGTTGATTGAAAATCCACCTGTTCCAACAAGAGTGACGGATCCGAGCACATCTACTACTCCAATTTCTAGCCATACAGATCACCGATCTAATTCCCAAAGTCATTAGGAGAGCCAAGGTATGTTTCCTCGACTACCAAAGTTGGATTTCCCATATTTTGATGGCACAAATCCCAGATCATGGGTGAAAAAATGCGAGAGATATTTTGAAGTTTTTCAAGTCTCAGATGCTAACAAGGTCAGCATGGCTTCTATTCATTTATCGGGTAAGGCGGATCTATGGTTTCTTGATTACCATGTGGGGAGAGAAATGCTTCAATGGCATCAGTTTAGCCATGATCTCTGTGAATGATTTGAAGAAGCAGTGCTTGAAAATTTTGTCGACTCATTTAACAAACTCCATCAACAAGGAATTGTTAATGACTATTTTGACAAATTTGAGGAGCCACGTTCAATGATGTTGGCTCACAATCGCCATCTAGATGAACATTACTTCGTCCTTAGTTTTTTGAGTGGGTTGAAAGCCAACATTAAGGCTTGGGTACAACTTTTCAAACCTACTACATTGACACAAGCCCTATCTCTGGAAAGAATGCATGAGGCATCGTCTCAATCACAGAATAATCCCAAACCACCACACTTCACTCGTACTTCCCTAGACCAAACACCTACTCCACTACTACCACTTTTGCAAACCCAACAGGTACTTCACCTGCTCCCCCATCACACCACAACAACTCTAACCACTCCCCTTACCACTCCAATCCACATCAGAGAACACCATATCAGTTACTCCACCAAAATACATCTCGCTCTACTTCCACCTTATCACCAATCAGACGCCTCACTCTTAACTAGATACGCTTACTCAGTGAAAAAGGTCTCTGTTATAATTGAGACGAGCAATATAAACTAGGTCACTTGTGTAAGTCTCAACACTTGTATATGTTGATTCCTGAGGATGATCCACAGGATGAAGTAGAGAGCTCCCCTGAAATTGTGACTGAGAACCTCCTTCATGAGATACCTACTGATATGGAGATTTCATTGCATGCTCTCCATGTTTGTTCTTCAACAAATACTCTACTACTCAGAGGTCTGATAAGGAAGAAGCCAGTGTTCATATTAATCGACACTGAAAGCACCCATTCGTTCATAGATCCTAGTGTGATTAAAGCTACAAAATGGCCTAAATGTTTAACGCCACATATGCTAGTCAAGGTTGCTAATGGGGATCAGTTATCGAGCAATCCTGTCTGCCAACGTCTTCTATGGACAATGCAGGGAGTTACCTTCGAAGGTAGAGTACGGGTGTTGCCTCTAGGGGGTTATGATATGGTTCTTGGTGGGGACTGGTTGAAAAAGTTTGGTGATATCACCCTGAATTTGCAAAAGCTTCAGTTGACATTAACCATTGATGGCCAAGCTATTACACTACAAGGTGGGTCTGAGACTGTTGATCTTTGCCTCTTGGAAGCCAAGGGACTATCTAAACTATTGAAACAACATGCTAGTTCATTTTTTTGTCATCTTTTTTCCATGACTAGTGCTGATTCACCTACACAACCTGACCCTATAGTCCAACACCTTATCTCCAACTTCAGTGACCTATTCCAAACACCTACCAAACTTCTTCCTAGCCGAGCCCTCAACCACCACATTCCCTTGAAACCAGACCATCATCCACCTTCTCAAAACCCATAGAAAGTTCCTTACATGCAAAAAACAGTAATTGAGAAGTTGATACAAGAGATGCTGGAGTCTGGATTAATCCAACACTCTCAAAGTCTATTTGTAGCTCCCATCCTTCTAGTAAGAAAAAAGATGGTTACTGGAGATTTTGTGTGGACTACAGGAAGTTGAATGAGATTACCATCAAGGACAAGTTTCCTATGCCTCTCATAAATGAGCTTCTGGATGAACTCCATGGTGCTACTATATTCTCTAAGCTAGATTTAAGGTTAGGGTATCACCAAATTCTAGTTCATCCCCTTGATATCCACAAAACAGCTTTTAAAACACATCATGGCCACTTTGAGTTCAAGGTGATGCCATTTGGTCTTACAAATGCACCCGCCTCCTTTCAGGCTCTTATGAATCATTTTTTTCAGTCCCTTCTTAGGAAGTATGTACTTGTCTTATTTGATGACATTCTTGTTTACAGTCCCAGCCTCTCCATTCATTTAGATCATCTAGAGGTTGTCTTCACCATTCTCAGGCAACATCAACTATTTCTCAAATTATCAAAATGCTCTTTTGCTCAAGAGAAACTGGAATATCTTAAACACATTATCAGTGCTCAGGGTGTTGAAGCCGACCCTCAGAAAATTGAAGCAATGAACAACTGGCCTACTCCAACCAATATCAAGCATCCCCGAGGTTTTCTTGTTCTCACGGGGTACTACAGGAAATTTGTTAAGCAATACGGCCACATTGCTAAACCCTTGACTGATTTTCTTAAGAAAAATGCATTCCTTTTGTCTCCGCTGGCAACTACTACCTTCCTATAGTTGAAGCAAGCAATGTGTGAGGCTCCTATATTAGCACTTCACAATTTTCAATTACCATTCATTATTGAAATTGACGCCTGCTCCAAAGGTGTAGGAGCTGTTCTCTCTCAAGATGGTCACCCGATTGCATTTTTTAGTAAATCTCTCAGCCCAAAGAATCTCTCCTTATCAACATATGAGAAGGAACTTCTTGCGATTGTTATGGCAGTTCATAGGTGGCGTTCTTACCTTCTTGACTCTAAATTCATTATATTTACAGACCATCAAAGCATCAGGTACTTTTTTGCTCAGAAAGTGACTACAATGACTCAACAACGTTGGTTAGCTAAGCTACTTGGATTCGACTACGAGATTTTTTACAAAAAAGGGGTTGACAACACAGTCGCAGATGCCTTATCCAGATGTACTGAGGAAGATGGCCAATGCTTGGCTCTGTCAGTGGTTACTCCAACTTGGCTCAATGAGGTAGCATCTTCCCATGCTCTAAACCAATTTATGCAGCAGTTACTCATCAAACCAAACTCAAAACCTCATTTTTTTTATTAGCTAATGGCATTCTCAAGCATCACCATCAAGTATGTATTGGTTCAACAGGGTCTCTTCGTAAGCAACTCTTACATGAGCTTCATAACTCTGCCTTGGGAGGGCATTCGAGCATCAATACAACCTATAAAAGACTCCACCAGTACTTCTTTTGGCCTAGAATGCAAGCTAATGTTCTCACATATGTCTCTGAGTGAGATACATGCCAGCGTAATAAGAATGATCAATCGGCTTATGGTGGTCTTCTTCAACCACTACCCATACCGGAGCACGCATGGCAACACATTTCGATGGATTTCATCGAAGGGCTTCCTCCATCTAAGCACAAGACAGTAATATTGGTTGTCATTGACAGACTGACCAAATTTAGTCATTTTATAGCCCTCTCACACCCTTTCACTTCCGCCATGATTGCTAACTTATTTTTGCAACATATCTACCGCCTTCACGACCTCCCTACATCAATTGTATCGAACAAAGACAAAATTTTCTTGAGTGCCTTCTGGCAAGAACTATTTTCAGCTCTAGGAACAACACTCAGCCTCAGTTCTTCATACCATCCCCAAACAGACGGGCAGACTGAAAGAACCAACGCTTGTCTCGAAAATCACCTCCGTTGCATGACTAGTGATGTTCCTCTTCAATGGTCGAAATGACTCTACTTGGCAGAATTTTGGTACAACACCGCATTCCACACAGGTCTTCAAACTTCTCCATTTGAAGCTTTGTATGGATATCGACCTCCACTAATGGCTCTACCCCCTACGACTTCCAATACTATCCCTGATGTGCAACAATTTCTTCGGGACAGAGATCAGATGTTGAGTATCATTAAGGAGAAACTTCACCGTGCACAAGAGAGGATGAAACGCTACGCAGACAAACACAGAGCAGAGTGTGAATTCACTGTTGGAGAGTGGGTATATCTGCGATTATAGCCGTATCGACAAACATCCGTGAATCTTCGCCGCAATCTCAAACTATTAGCACGATTCTATGGTCCCTTCCAAATATTGGATCGAATCAATGTTGTTGCTTACAAACTGAGTCTCCCACCCAGCTCTATTGTACTCTCTGTTTTCCACATTTCACAATTGAAGAGAAATGTGGGAACGAACACTATTGCAGCTCCATTGCTTCCACTGGTTGACCACTCAGGCAAGTTTCACGCTGAGCCAGTGGCTATTCTAGCCCGCCGCCTCACTCCTCGACACAAAAAAACTGTCACACAGGTCTTCATACACTGGTCGAATTCAGCACCAACGGACGCCACTTGGGAGGATTGGACTCACATTCAGGCAACCTTTCCTCACTTCAATCATTGAGGACAAGGATTTTTTGAAGGGGATGCCATTGTCACATATACAAATGAGCTGAAAAGGATCGAATACAAAAGGCATCATTTGAAATAGTTTAAATTTGAATTTGAGGGACAAAACAGTAATAATACTTCAAGTTGTTATAAAGGCACATGGAGCCAAACACGTGTAATAATCTTAGTGGACTTCATTTGAAATTTTGTTGTAATCCTGTAGTTAAATAAAACAGAAGAAGAAACAGAGAGAACAAGAAGAGCTTTGTAATTGAGGGCTAGATCTGAGCATTAGGGTTGTTTTCCCTTTTTCGTATTCAATAGAACTTGCAATTCAATTTGTTCTTTCTTTTCTCAATTCCAAGTCACAACTGTGACATTGTTCTTTCTTTATCTTTTCGTCAAACACCTTGTGTTCAATTGGTTTTCTGAATTGTTGATTTGTTTTGGGTGTTTTTTCAGGTACAATGCGAAACACCTTGTGTTCACTAGCGCCGAACCAAGCTTGGGTTCTAAGGTAGATTTGCATATTACATTTTATCTATTTAGTTTACCTTTACTTTTGGTTCAATTAGGGGTAATGAACTAGTTGGATGTTTTGTGTTTTGAGCTAAGCCCTCAATGTTTGTACACCAAGATTTCCAAAACATCCAAAATAATAGTCTTTTCTACCAAGTTTTGATAGAGTTATTTCAAAACAGGACCAAGGTGCATCACATACATCCATTTCACATGTTTTTAAAAGCAAGATTAGTCACATTTGATGATAGTGATGGATCAAGCTGTTTCACTTGTCAAAATTTATCTTTGTGTGTGCATTTAGTCACATTTAAATGATGTTTTCTTATGGCCTTGGTTACTCTTATATTGAAGATGTTGCACTACTTGACAGGTCGGAATCAAAAAAATGAAGATGAAAGTATTATTCTTGGGAGGAATGCATAAATCTTTGGAAAGTGAAAGTAATGACCCCTCCCCTCTCCCCCCTTCTTCCTCTAACCCATACTTTTTCCCTATTTTATTCACTAATGACCACTTGAAGATTCATTATTTAATCTTTATATTTACTTGGTTCTCCCAGTCACTGCGGAAGATGAACCATCCCAATATTGTGAAGCTAAAGGAAGTGATTAGAGAAAATGATATTCTGTACTTCGTTTTTGAATATATGGTACTTACTTTGGACATATGATTTGTTTTTGGTTTAATTTAAGTAGAAACATCGTGTTCAGTTTCAGACCCTGTGACTATTTCAATAATGCAACCTCTACCAACTTATGAAGGATAGGGTGAAGTTGTTCTCAGAGGCTAAAGTTCGGAATTGGTGCCAGAATAAATAATATAATTTTGACTATGATATCTATGGTTGAAAATGTATGTTTTTTATTTGGTTTTTGGTTTTTCATGGATGAAACATGCCCTCACTTTTTCAGTATCTCAGAATTTTTGTAAATTGTTGCATTTTGCAGGTCTTAAGACATTTTCTTGTCCTTGTGGCATGATTTGAAAGATTGCTTCTGTGGCCACTAACAGACTCATGTGTAAGTATATGTCTTCGCAAATCCAGTCCCCGGAATATTTATTCAAAAATATGCATTGATACCATGTTTCTTGAACTTGGATTTGTCTTTTAGTGATTATGAAACACTACACCACACATCATCTTTGAAATCATTTGCTGATAGAGTTTTTTACATTTGTCATTTAGGATTTCATCAGATCTACACCCCCATCGAAGGTTTTACTTCAAATCCTAATCGATATAGGGAAAATGTTTGAATCTATTTTTTTTTCTTGATAAAAATCAGATCTTTATTATTTGGTTTGTGTTATTTTTCTTTGATTAATTGACTCATTATGATGTTGGAATTACTATTTTCAAACATTTGGTGATAATGGGGTTTGAAGAAAGTTTGGGTTCTAAACCTTGGGATGTAAATAGATGTCACTCTCAACATTTGGCCTTACATCCAATTTACTCGAAATTCAATCGAATCTTATCTCATTTCTTGTTTGGTTTCAGATCCTCCTTCCCTGTTACTTTGCCTTGATAGGAAAACATGAAAACACATGGAAGGCAGAATTTGCTTCATCAGTGTCTATGAGGTTCGTTGATTTCTTAGCAATTATGAATTTGAAGCTCAATTTATCTTTGTTTTACAAATCTGATTTGGTTTGTTTTGTTTTAATGCATGGGGTGGTGAATTGCACTGATCTTTGCCTTAATATCACAATGAAGGTATCATTATAAATTTATTGATTTTTTATTTTGGATAGATTGATTTTAGTTTTTGAGATCTGGGTTCAGATTTGTTTTGCGAAATTTGGGGTGTGTTTTGAATTCAATGATCTGGGTTTAGAAAATCTGCATTTATTGTTCATAATTAATTAAGGTTTCTAGTTTGGAGAGTTTGCTTAAGGGCTCTATTGATATCTCAGTGATGACTGATTTGATAATAGAAGATAACTTAGGGAGATGTGGAGAGCAAACCATACCTTTGAATATACAGTGATGTATGGCTTGTATCTTTACTTATCTAAGAAGTTTACAAGTTGTGCAAAGTTTTCTCATAAATGGACTGATGCAAAATGTGCACCAAACATGTTCTAATTAAGCAAAACCTTTGTCAGTACATCCTTTCAATGTAGAATTGTTCAATGCAAAGGTGGTAGCAGCTTCAAGCATAAAAAACAACAATAATGCCACTCAAGATGATCCAATGGCAGGGAAAGGCACGGATGCAAGAAGAAGATTTCCGAAAGAGTGATGACTGGTGAGTATTAGAAATCATCACTTTGAATTGCTGTTAGAAAAAATGATTAGAAAGCATGATGGCTAGTGAGCGTTAGAAATCATTATTGAATTGTTGTTTTTTATTAGAAATCATTTGTAATCATTCAGTTTTTGCTAATTAGAATGAACTACAAGGCTGTTTTTGTTGTTTTTCCATCAACCTACATTGCTGTTTTTTTATCACAGAAATCACAATAGAACGACATTATTGTTGTTTTTGCTGAGATGGTTTTATGCAGAATTTCTATTGCATATGTTATTAGTGGTTTGTGTGGATGACTCGTTCTTTGGATTTTTTTTCTCCTTTTCTTTTGTAGTCTTTGTTTGCATAATAAGAAAACAAAATTAGATTCGTTAAGTGACAGTTTTCAATGTTAAGTGGCTTAATAGCAAGTCATCACCCTTCTAAACTACAATAGAAAATTTAAAAAATTTTGGATTAAGTAGAAGGGATGGCATGGTCTCTTACATCTACTGTAAGTGCTTCAATCTAGTATCGAGTTCATCATTCTTATTTCTATTGGACTTTTAAGAGATCCCTTACATCTGCAGCTGCATGAATGCATATGTTACACATATTCATTTTTCCTTATGGTACATATTAATCTAGAAGATGTTTAATTTGATTGAATTTGTCTCTTGTGTTGAAGAAATGATGAATGAAACTGAAATTGAGAGTGGGAAGGTCGACATTCCAGTTCCAGTTTACTCTTCAATTGAGGTGAATCCTTGCTATTGAAATTGGTTGTGGAATCTTTTTCGTTAATTGTACTCCAATTCAGTTACATATTTGTGGGTGGAGTCTTAAGCCTGGTGAGCCTTCTTCTTTGAATAGGTGATTTTGTGTGTTTGTGTGAATGGGATAACTGAAGCTTATAGCTGATAATGCCAGAAATATGAATGACAAATCAACTTGTTGTACACGGTGTTAGAAAAGGTGGTTGGAAAGTAGTCCTTCTGGTCCTTGCAAATGAGGACCTTCCTACATCGATGTTTTATTCGTATTTCTGATAAGTCTGATATGTGGATATTTTTTCCTTCTTGTCTTCTTGATATATTTTTCTGGCGTGAAGATAGATTTAATTTGTCGATACATGTTCTCAGCCTTTTGAAGATGGTAACATTGCGATGCAATTGATATCATCCTATGTACATGGTTGGATTATATGTACCATGTACTTATTTTGTAAGAACCATGTATTGACAATTGCACTTTTATATACATAGTTGGATTATATTAATGTTGATGTGATTTTTATATAGTTGTTGGGTTCTATTTACTATTGCAATTTTTATATAGTTGGATTGTATATAAGTAGCAGCTATAGATTGCAAATGATACGTAAAGCTAAAACAAATGAGCATACAAAAATTCGTCAGAAATGCTTTTAAAACATTTTATAAATGCTATAAAAAGTTCCAAAAATGTTTTCCAGAAATGCTAATTAAATGTACACTTTAAATAGCATTCCAAAACGCTATTAAAGGTACACTTTTAATAGCGTTCCAAAAACGCTATAATATAGTGACACTTTTAATAGCGTGGGCTGACACAGCGTGTCTGAAAACGCTATCTTATCCTATAATAGTAGTTTTGGCACGCTATCAATGACGTGTAGTGACGGCTTCGGTTGAGTCTTTACAGTCATATTTGAATGATCTAATTTCATTGACCACTCACAACCCAATATGCACAACTTTATAATTTAGTCATACATTTTTACACTGAGTTTCAGTCATACATTGACCACTCTTTATGTAGTACGTAAGGGTGTAAAATACTTAAATTATATTGATAACTTCATAATTCCAACCGCAATTTTTATGTTTTTTCTATACAAAACGAAATATTTCCTAAAATCAACATACGAAAATTCCTCGGAAAAAATGAAATCACAATCCTTTGTTATAATTACTTGGAGTCAGGTACGTGGTGGGTCCATAAATATAATTACACTTGAAGATGATATACCTAAATTATGACTAAAACATGATATACAAGATGCATAAACTCACGCTCCTACTGGATATCTATGTTCAAATTTATCATTCAAATCTTTAAGTCTAAGAATTCAAAAATCAACATCAAGTAAAAGAAATACCACAAAAAGTAAATACAATCACCGATCAAGGAAATAAATCATACACATAATTACCCAGACTCAAATTAATGCATGCCATGTATCTCAGGATAGGTCATTACATACACGAATTTGTTATTCAACCCATCTCCCTACATACAAAAGTATCTAAATGTGTAAGGCTTATAAATATGGATCTATTCATTATCACACCCTATAGCACACTCATGTGCAAAATGTCTCTCACACCATCACACCCCCATTATCGTACATCCGCGACCACTTCGAGTATGTGTATATCTTAGATGAGGTGTGTTGTTTAAAATACATATTTTGCACAAACAACAAATCATGCGGGTTATCAATTAATCATATCGTCAATGTGTTCTGGAAGCGGAGTAAACTCTATTGACTCTTCCCCTGCCCCTCAAGAACAACCCACTGTGCCTGGGGTGTGTCCTACACAATGACTTACTTTCCTGTTTTGGAAACTCCCTAGGAACACCCAACGCTTTACACTGAGACACCTTGCATGGTTGCTTAGTTTTCCTCGGGGAGGACAAACTTTGTATTAGAGGTCCGAACTGT
This sequence comes from Berberis vulgaris, assembly GCA_963556465.1. NCBI lineage: Eukaryota > Viridiplantae > Streptophyta > Magnoliopsida > Ranunculales > Berberidaceae > Berberis > Berberis vulgaris. The sequence goes on along the minus strand of OY747127.1, from coordinate 62,293,529 downwards.
ACTTGGCCATTCATGGGTCGGGCTTAAAAAGGACGAACATAATCTAACTTGTCATGGTAGGGTTGACATGTAAACAAATAAAGCTTCCTAAAACTCAACATCATTGTCCTTTTCCAAACTTATGCATGTTGCCAAATTATAGAATTCACCAAAAATTGTCAAATACTCATTTTCTAATTAAGCAACTACATGGTACAACCATATAAAATTCCGAAACTCTGTACTAACTTATTCGAATATAATCTCTTCGCCGGTCGGGAAAAGTGCCTAGTTCCCATAAGATATACATACGTAATAACTTACAATGGTCTAAAAATCATTATCATAATTATCATAAGTTACATAATGTAAAATAATAAATAAAATAGCTTGATGTGAACTGAGCCCTATTATTTGACAACAAGTGATCGAACCACAAGATATCATTATGATCTTTTTCCTAAGCATGCCAGTAAAACTAAAGACCTAAAAACTTATGTGCAAATGCTAGAGATCACTCAAACTTCTCAACAACATATGGTTATATAATCCATTGAGCTCTTGAATCAGTCATCAAATGAAGCTAACAATCATATTATTATCTAGTAGCTCATTCAAATTCCTATTCAATCATCAAACACAAACATCACCTTCAATTTTGACGATAAATCAAAATAGATCGATCATCATGGCCGTACATGTGGCAGAGAGCGTCCATCACAAGGATATAGCGGCCAAACTATTAGGTCAGCTCATAAAACCCAAGAAGAATAAAGCCAATCATAAAGGCCTAGGCGGGGCCCACCAATGAGAAGACATAAACCGAGCCTGAATCCAGGCCCGACACGAGTTCTCTCATAAAGAAGATGAACGTTGCACCAAAAAGAGTCGTGGAGAGAGTTACGCCTCCACGAACGCATCTCTATTAAGGAAGAGATTGTTGCGAGAAACATCTCATTCTGTTGTGCCTCACATGATTAAGTCATGCAGAGAACTAACCACGACCATTATAAATGGTAAAGGGAACATTCGACACAAGTGTGCAACTTTTAACTGAGTTCGTCCATATTTACTTCTTATTCAAACAAAGTTGTGGACTTAAGCTTCGGAGTGCCTTCGGCCACAAAAAAGGTGGTCCTTGGCATTCTAACATATATTTTGTAGGTCAAACTCACAGGAGGATATTTTTGGTCGCATCAGTTTGGCGCCGTCCATGACGAACGACGAGTTTTCTTTCTGAAAACAAGATCCACAGTGACAAAGCTCACCATAATCTTATAGAAGATCAACAAGCTGTTAGAACAAATAACGGACTCTACAGATCCTCAACCCAGTGATGATCATGATAACTCTTCTACTGGCAACAGTGCATCACAAACAACTCATGAACAAAAAGCAGCCCGAATCATCGGACCGATGGCACCCGAGAATCCAGATCCACAACATGCAATAGCTCAGATAACCCAAACATCTGGCGAGGTCACCATAGATCCTCGGGTAGACCTTCTCATGGCCCAGATGAACTACACGAAAAAAATGTTGGAAAAAGTCACACAGGAGGGCATATAGCCAACTGACCTTGTTCAGGCACCAGCCCAACAAAACTTCGCAAATCGAACTCAAGGGAGTGACGAAATCCTAGCAGAACCCAAATAGGGAAATTCCGAGAGCAATGAACTCCCCCAAGCCAAGACTCCACAGTGCGACGAAATGCTTGCTGAAATCCAATTCAAAATTGGAGTCACGGATCCCAACATACTATACGAGTTAGCAAAGCCGCCATTTTTCGACGCCCTCATGAAAAAGGCAATGCCAAAAAAGTTCACTCCGCTGAAGTTAGAAGTGTATGATGGTACCACCGACCTAACAGATCACCTCAGACACTTTCACCACATGATGGCCCTAAAGGAAACCACAACGCAGAACATTCCTGACCAACCTCACTTCCACAACAAAAAATTGGTTCAACAGCTTACCACCGAGATCGATAGACTCCTTCCAAGCTTTAGCCACCGCTTTTATCACCAGATTCAATTGGAGCCAGTAGATGAGGAAAAGACCACACTACCTCATGCATATCAAACAGAAGCCGAAGAGATAATACGGGAATATGTCACTCGCTTTACCAATTAATTGACAATGATCGATGGATCTAGTGATGAGATAGTTGTTGCAACCTTTGTCACAGGACTAAAGAGAGTCCCCTTCTTTGATGCATTTAACCTGGAGCATCGAAAAGACATGGCGGTCTTGCTAAAAACAACACAAAAACACATCTCCCTTGAAGAGATGAAACCTGCGAGGAAGAAGAATGAACAGGAAAGAGAAAACCATTCAAGGAAACAGGAAAGGAAAGAAGAAAGAAGGCGAGATGATGGACCACGGGAAGATAACAATCATTCAAAGAAACATCGACACGACAAAAGAACCGAGTCCAACTAGCATGAATCCAAGAAGTCACAATCAACACGGCCCAATCATGAGCGAATAACCAACATAATGAAAAAGGAATACATACATGGCCCTAAAGATAAGCCATACCAACATCTTGAAACACATTGCGAATTGGGAGAACGTCAATTGGCCACCCAAGATGAGAGTAGATCCAGAAGGACGAGACAAAAGCAAGTACTACTCCTTTCACAAGGATCATGGACATGATATCGATGACTGCTACAAGTTGAAAGAGGATATCGAGCATTGGGTCCAAAGAGGATGACTCGATGAATTCATCAGAATACCAGACAAACAACTCAAAGGAAAAGAAAAAAACATATAACACCACCACAGGATCAAAAGAACGATCAAGGGAACTGATATACGCTCTACACTACATCTACCTTAGCAAAGAAGCATTTCCCACTCGAACAGACCTATATCGAAGCATAAAGATTAATGCCCTGAAGACTGCTGCACTAACTGACTCGAGGACTCTACCAGCGTCTAATCCAAATTACCTACAAAAGAATTAGTGAAGACAAATTCTATCCAGCCTCAGCGAGTGATGCCTAATGAGGTGCAATCACGGGTCAATTAAAGGAGGTCATGAATTAAAATATAAAAAACAGCAGAGGCACAAAACACCAACGCGAGGATAGACATCAGCCACGCAATGATAAAAGAAAAATCGCTCCATAATGTAGCATAACTGCTCCACAAAAATGACCGTTGGAAATAGTCAGGACATCCAAATAGGAAACTTAATAAAACTTCAAATTCGGAATCATGAAGGTGAACATCTTCGAAGCAAAGCCATAACAATCAGCATATAAAGCCAAAAGGAATCAGGACGCAAGTCGGATATATATAATAAACTTCTGGTCTGATCAACCAACAAAATAAGAATTGAATGGACAAGTCAACTTAACATAAAACTTTGAGTCGACTAAGACGTCCAGTTAACGAAGTAAAAATCAACTAAACCGAATTCAGGTCGACTAGAGTGTTGAACCAATGTCGCCAAAGTGGACGAACAAGCAACTTAACATAAAAACTTCGAGTAGGCTGAGACGTTGAGTTAACAAAGTAAAAGTTGGATGAACGAGCCAACTAAACCGACTTCGGGTCGACTAGAGTGTTGAACCAATGAAGCCAAAGTAGACGAACAAGTCAACTTAACATAAAAACTTCAAGTTGACTGAGACGTCGAGTTAATGAAGTCAAGTCAATTAAGTAAAACAACTTCAGGTCGACTAGAGCGTCGAACCAACGAAGCCAAAGTGGTTGAACAAGTCAACTTAACATAAAAACTTCGAGTCGATGAGACGTTGAGTTAATGAAGTAAAAGTTAGACGAACAAGTCAACTTAACATAAAACTTCGAGTCGACTGAGACGTCGAGATAATGAAGTGAAAGTTGGACGAATGAGTCAACTAAGTAAAACGACTTCGAGTCGACTAGAGCGTCAAACTAACAAAGCCAAAGTGGACGAACAAGTCAACTTAACATAAAAACTTTGAATCGACTGAGACGTCGAGTTAACGAAGTAAAAGTTAGACGAACAAGTCAACTTAACATAAAAACCTCGAGTTGATTGAGACGTCGAGTTAACAAAGTAAAAGTTGAGCGAACGAGTCAACTAAGTAGAAAACTGCGAGTCGACTAAGACGTCGAGTAAATGAAGTAAAAGTTAGACGAACGAACCAACTAAGTAAAAATGACTTCGAACCGACTAAGATGTCGAGTTAACGAAGTAAAGGTTGAGCGAACGAGTCAATAAAACTCGAAGGAAACAACTTCGAGGCAACCAAATCAACGAACCAACTCGAAAGAGGCAAATTTTGTTTTGATCAGACAAATAGAGCAAACAACAGAGGAACAAGTTAGTACAACTCAAGAGAGCCTTGGATTAACTAACACACCAGATCAACAAAATAGAAGACAAGCAGACAACATAGCTTTTTCACAAAAGCTCCGACACAACAAACACAAGGTTGAGACATACGTGCTGAAGCATAGGAAAATTCAAAAGATAGACAAGGATATAGATGTAAAAAATCAAAGTTGGAATACAAATCATTCAGACAACAACATATGAACGAAGTCAACAAGAAAATAAGCAAAGGAGAAAACTCATGTTATTTATTCAAAAGCTACTTTATACATTCCAAGACAACAAAGGAATAGAAGGTCAAGGGGAAAGATCTAGAACATCCTCAGTGATACCATCTGCTGGAAGAGGAGTAGCCAGATCATTGACGTGGACTCTCTTTTCAAGAGGAGAAGGTGGCGGTTGTTCAGTCATTGGATCACCCAAAGGGTCTTCAGCACCGTCTTCATCCTCGAAGGTCTGATAGACCAAATGACGATATTGACACAAATCAACACCGAGACCCTCAATATAATCCGGAAGCTCATTCTGACCATCGACAACCCATTGCCAATCCACCACCTCCATAACATGAAGCCCATCCTTAACAGAAGCAAGCTCACTCCTGGCTGCTACAGTTGGCCCTCAGCAGTAGTGAGGATCATGGAGGAATCAGTCTTGACCTCGTCAAGTGAAGCCAGTATTTGCTTCACCCTTTTTTGGCAATGTCGCGATTTTTAGAGTGCTCTATCATGGCACACACGGCCTCATCATGGATTGCCTTCTCTTCAGACGGCTCTTACTCCACATCATGCAAATGTGCATGAATACCGTCTAATTCAGCTCTTAAATATTCGAGCGTGGTCATAGACCGATCCCACGCACCCTCCACCTCGGCCAACGAAGATTGAGCAACCCAACCACTTTGATCCGCTTAGAACATCGTGTTTTTAACGCGTCGTATTGATAAAGAATGTGAGAAAATACCAATAATAGCATGGAGAGCTTCCTCTCAAGAGAAATCACAAGATTACGATTGACCTAATGATCCGAACCCATCACCCATGTGTAGGCAAGATGAGTCATCTCGTCCATTACAAGCCTAAGACCATCATCAAGATGAAGGCTTGGATCCAGCACGGGCATCGAAGGCCTCTCTACTGACCATTTGTGCCATTCATTAATAAGCTTATGCACACCGTTCTGCACGCCAATCCGGGAAAACCAACAAAACCATCCATCCAATTTGACCCGAATCTCTTCGAGAGTAGGTTCATTCCAACTAATCCACAAATGAAGAATGCAGGGATCTAGAAGTATGGAAGAACTACCACCCACAGCTGGGAAAGAAGAAGGAACAATAAGATAACCATCCTCACACTCTCGTTGTGCACCAAAAATGGAACGAGTAGTAGTCCAAACAAGAACAGAAGAGCCTAAGAAGGCTGTAGAAGACGGGACCTCTACCCCACTGTCAACAGGAGGAGAAGGAGAACAAAGAGACCATGTCTTGGGAACTTGATCACAACTACTAAGCTCCTTAGACTGGACAACAGCAAGTTGGAGCATCTTGTCGTCTAAGGACCAAGATCCTCATTAGAACACTTAGCAGCGTCAAGACCAACATAAGCAGAGGAGAGTCTCTTTTCACCATCATCTAGAAGACGAATGATATTTTTGCACTCCTCTCCAATGCCAACTTAATCTCTTTTGCCTCTTGCAGAGAGCAACACGACGAACAGAGTTAACGAGTCGTTTCTTCTTCGAAACAAGGTCGAAACTCAGAAACAACCGCTTCGACGGACTAACAGGCCTCAATACTTTTCTCTACCTTGAAGTCGGACCGGTAGCAGCGCTAATAGAAGCATTGAGATCTGTAACATCCGAGCTCACTTTTCGATCAACGACAACGTTACCACCATCAACAACGACAACACAGACAACAATCTTCGCGGCTTGCTTCTCAGTTAGTAGAGCCTGCTTTGCTTCATTCATGTTGTACAAACCACTGCACCTCACCATATCATCAGTAAGATAGGTGTCAAAATGAACTACATGAAACTGCAAAAAAGCTCGCTGATAACCTGTTCTTCAGTGGTCAATTGCAAATTCCAACGCTTGATAAGAACTTGGAAATACCTCACTATCTGCTAAGCCCGTAAGTTGAAGTAGCCAGAGTGGACAGACTAGTAAAACCAATCCCACGACCAACCCCTAATATCATCATTAAGGTTGCCAAAACATGCAGGAGAACGAAAAAAACAGGTGCGATTGAGTTTCACGCTAAACCCCACCAAAGAATGCAAAATTTCAGTAGTTAAAGGAATACCAGAAAGGATGGCCCTGACATACGCGAAAACCATAACCCTCCAACCGTTCAGGCCCATCTGAGGAGGAATACCCAGAAGATCTAGATAAGACCATAATAGCTCTGAAACTGGAAACTGAAGACCGACGTAAAACACACGAGGGTAAAGCGTAATATATCCCTTCCTCAAGCGATTATGACTGTTATTTTCAAGAAGCAGAATGATCTCAAGGTCAGAAGGCAAAGAATATTTGGAATGAACATTATCCAGGGTAGCCAGAGAAGCCTTCTTTAGGGAAAAATGAGCTTCATAGGTAGTAAGTTGCTCACCAGCAAACATCGTGAATAGGGAAGAAAAAATGGAAAAAAGGCAATAGGAAATTAGAAATAACCCTAATAGCAAAGATGGCGTAAAGGAGGAAGCAAAGTCGTCACGACAACCTTTATACAACCGAGCAACGAAGAAATTGCTCACGGAGCGACATATAGGACATACTGGTATGCAAAATTCCAAAAACATATGCGCGAAAATGAACATACAACTAAGTAATTGAGATGGTCGACCGGCCGAAAGTTATTAACAACAGTAAGTTCAGTGCAAAGGTGCGATTGAAATACCAGCCGTCACACAATTAGTTGATACATGAACATACCCACTAACTAAGGGGGAGTAGCTGATGATACATCAAAATAGACTGATCATCATGGTCGTACACGTGGCAAAGAACGTCCATCACAAGGATATAGCATCCAAACTATTGGGCCAACTCATAAAACCCAAGAAGAATAAAGGCAATCACAAAGGCCCCGACGGGGCCCACCAATGACAAGACATAAATAGAGCTTGAATCCAGGCCTAACACGAGTTCTATCATAAAGAAGAGGAACGTTGCAACAAAAATAGTCGTGGAGGGAGTTAGGCCTCCACGAACGCATCTCTATTAAGGAGGAGACTGTTACGAGCTTCCGTTGCGTCTTATATGCTTAAGTCATGCAGAGAATTAACCACGACCATTATAAAGGTAAAGGGAACATTCGACATAGGTATGCAACTTTAACTGAGTTTTGTCCTTATTTACTTCTTTCTTTAAATAGAGTTGCTGACTTAAGCATCAGAGTGCCTCTGTTTTACAGGTCAAACTCATAAGATGACGAATTTTGGATGCATCAAATCCAATATTTAAAAAAAAAATGGGGTCGTTGATCTTTTTATTTATTTATTAATCAATGCTCAAAGGTTACATCATTATTTCCACTTAGTATCATCGTCGCGTCCATCTCGAATGAAGACTTTCTTTCACTCTAGTCCATCACCCGTATAAAAGGAACCAACAAAATCTAAACAATAAATAAACAAAAATATCATAAATTTGCTAACAGCTGGGAATCGAACCTTGTTGAGCACTCGTGAAAAGAAAGGGAAACCAACTAACCAAGTACAAATTCTATTATCAACAGGTTCAGTAAACTATAAATCCCAAACAAATTTTTGGACAAGGACAACTCAAAATCTAAGATTTCGAGCTAATTTTCAAGCAGCCATTGTTTTTCTATGAGCTCCTCATAGTGAAAATATAAAATGCATTGATATCTTATTGGAGGTGCCCTAAGATATGATGAACAAGACTAGAGAGGAGGGTGAATAATCTCCTTTTGAAAAAAATTTGTTGAAGAATGTAGATACAATGGGGCTATAAAAAATACTTTGTTGTCACTTCGAGTTCAATACAATCTATTAAACCTAAGCACTAATAAAAATGTTCAAAGATAGTTGGGGCTAGGTAGAGTATGAAATGATTTAACTCTAGGTCTGGTGGTCTCACAAGTCTTGGGATCCAAATCCGAGTATAAAGAAATACTTTTGCACACTAGATTCAAGACTTTTTGCACAAATCAAATGAGATAACTCTATGTTCGTGCTTCATGAGACTTATCGAATAGGATCACACAATCATGGAATGCAAGACAACCAAGTCTTATTAACTGCTTGGGATTACCAAGTGACACTTACTCATATGAATGCACTTCATGGATTCAAGATCCCACGTGCTAACACTCAAGAGGTTTCTCTAGCAATATTTCCTAAATAGACGGACTAGAGAAAGGTTTGACCATGAAATGTCCACTTTTTTTTTATAGATCTTAGAAGTGAAATATTTCATCCTCTCAATATAATTTGGGGTGAGAATGAAAATGTTTCTCTATAGGGCCTTTAGATTCCAAACAAAGAATGTGTTTGGACTAGGTTAAGCTCACTTTCAAGCCTTAGATCGCCCTATTTCTTTTGAAGCCTACTCAATGACGATATGGAGAGATTGAAAGATTTCCTCTTGAACAATAAGAAGAAACTTACTTTTATTCTTGCTGGATTTGTTTATTCTGAATAGGTCCAACAAATTTCACTTGAACTCCGAAAGTTGATTAGTGCAAATGAGGATGCAACTATTTATAGACTGATCATGAAGAGGTGAAGCCGATTTCGCTATCCTTTTTAGGTTCTACTTTTCAGAACGACTATAATAAAAAAGTCTTTTTTTATTATTATTTTTTTTTCAGAATGGTAGTTTGCTGAAGTGACTTCTCAAGGGGTGAAGTCAGCTTTTCTATGCCAATATCTATTTTTCAAATAAAAAGATTCTCTTTGGTCACATGTGCAATGTACTTTGGCATATGGCCTTGTACCTTGACATTGGCATGTTCTTTAAGCACATGGACATGTCTAACAGAGAATATCCGTCTTAATGAGAATATTCATTTTTAATGAGACATCGAACAATCATCCAATCGTAACCGGACGCGTGGCACAAACCAACCCTAATAGACGATAGCTTGGATAGATCAGGCCCAAATAAGGCCCCAGATAGGCCCAATTCAGCCCATAAGTCAAGAGATCAAGCACAAATTAAACAAACCAATATGGTAGGAATCTAGGAGCTTGACCTAGGGCAGAAGGCCAGAATATAGGCCCATTGGGCTGGAATAAGCCCAAGGCCCACTTAGACTACTCTTAGTCCAATTAGGAGAAGGACATTGATTTCTAAAGGGAAACAAATACCAAAGAAGATCAAGTCATGGAAGGGTAAGAGCCCTACGAAGAGATAACTTGATAGAGGGAGAATCCTAATAAGATTTTACCCTTTATTGTGCAATCAGGGGTAGAGTCAAATATGGAGATAAATTATCTCGTTATATAAGGTGAACAAGAGGAAGAACTAAGGTATGCAACCCTAGTTTCACCAAGCCGAATTCCACCTTCTTATTCAACGCATGACTTATCATCGGAGTGCCTTTGGCCACCCATCCAGTGGTCATTGGTTCATTGTTGCTTGTTTTGCAGTTCAAAGTCAAGAAGGATGAATTTGAGCGCTTCACTTTGGCGCCGTCCATGGCGAACGACAGTTTCCTCAAACCCTAAAAAACAAAACACACACCCTGCTAAAACCAAAAACCCTGAAACCTGGTGACTAATACTAGATTTTGTTTTAACGACAAGGACGTTGAGCCAGTCAACGCTCCAACCAACGGAGTCCCACAACCAGGCCAATGTGCTCCAACCACCAGAGCAGGACAAAAACAAGGCCCTACCCTTGGAACAGTCACAATGGACCCTCGTGTAGACCAAATCCTGGATCGTATGGATCAAATCACTCGGTGGTAGATATGCTTACCCAGGAATGTCCCCCCACCATTGGAAAATGATGAAGACCCAAAAAAGGACCCTGACTCAACAGGAAAACAAGGAGAGCGTTCATGAAAGCAACAATGTCCCTACTGGGGACAGAAAGGCCAACCCTGAAGGAAACCAAAGGGATGAGGGTGACTGAACAGATCATGAATGCCCCTCTGCTTAGGAAATTCAACCCCTCTAAAGCTTGAGTTTTATGATTGAACTATAGATACATCTGAACACGTACGCCATTATCACCACGCGATGGCCTTGAATGAAGTATCAATGGCCATCATATGCCGGGCCTTCCCCACCAGCATGAAGAAGGTATCCCTGACTTGGTTCCACAGCCTCCAGCTAAGGTCAATTGACTCATTCCAATGCCTGTAAAGCTTCCATTACTCGATTCGTGGGAAGAAAGTGGATTAGAAAAAGGGCCCCACTATATGCTCAGCCTCAAACAAAAGCCCAATGAAATTCTCAGATAGTACGTGATGTGTTTCCACGAAGAGCTGACCATGATCGATGGTTGCAATGATGACACATCTGTCACTGCCTTAACCTCCAGTTTAAGAGGAGGTTAATTTTACAATTTTTTGACCTTAAAGCCCCCGAAAGACATGACAGACGTGCTAAAAAGTGTGCAAAAATACATCACTCTGAAGGAGAGGTGGGTAGCCAAGATAGGAGGTGAAAATGAAAACAAACACTCTTCTATGACCTGAGATAGGAGAGAGGAGAAAAATGAGAAGATGAAGAGGGATCCAAGAGGAGACAGAGTGATAGCAAGCTTGAGTCTTGCAAGACAAAGTTTGAAAAGTCCACCAACTAAGCCATCTCCAGGTATCATGCTACACTCCGCTCAATATCAGTTTGTCTAAAATCCTCTATACCATAAAACATTCCTTTCTAGCTAAAAGGAGACCCTTCCAGGTGTGATAAGGACAAGTATTATTCCTTCCAAAAGGACAATGGCCATGGCACTGGGGAATGCAAAAACCTCAGGAATGAGATCAATACTGGGTCTTAGAAAGGAAGACTCAAATACTTCCTGGCCTCAGGTGAAAAGTAGTCCAGAGGAAAAGAGAATGAAAAGTCCATAAGGGAGATCGAAGAAAAGACTCCGGGCATCATATATATTAAGCATGGTGCGTATGAAGATCAGAGACAATCCAACCGATCAAGAAAAATATCAGTCCAAGAACTGCAGACCAGATCTCACTATTAACACAACCCTGTTCAACAAGGTCGAGTAGAACACCCAATTCCAAATTTGACATTCACGAAACAGGACATGCATGAGTCCTTTTCCCCCATAACGATGCCTTAGTTATCTCGATCAGATAGCAAAATGGGACGTGATAAGCTTGTTGGTGGACACAGGAAGCTCAACCAGTGTTTTGTTTTCAGAAATATTCCATAAAATATAGTTGAACGGGGAGCAGTTGACACCGGCCAACCACGCCATTATTGGGTTCAATGGAGAGAGATGTTTCCCAATCAAAAAGATCAGATTGCCAATAGTAGGAGGGGAGCCAGACTTGCAGAAGGTTCTGCTAATGGAGTTCATGATCATAGACGTCCCTTCTACATACAACATAATTTTGGGCAGACCGTGGACTAATCAAAAGGGAGCAGTGGTCTCTACATAGCATCGACGCTTTAAGTACGGCACCAATGATGAAGTGGGGACCATCAGGGGAGATCAATCCACTACAAGAGGCTGTCATTATGTTGCAATGAAGCTATCGGATGAATAACAACCATAGTACGGGCTGGAAGAGTTATCTATGGAGATCCCAAGCCCAGAATTAGAATACCAGTCTCCATCCTCGGACAATGAAACATTACCTAGTTCGAAAGGAAGACCAAACGTTGGACAACCAGAAGAAAAGCCAGTCACTCTCTATCCAGATAGCCATGATAACCCCAGAGTTGTCTAGATAAGCTCCAATCTTAGTAAAGAACTGGCAGACCAGTTGATGGAGCTCCTGAAGGAAAACCAGGATGTGTTTGCATGGACAATGAAATATATGGTAGGAATTGACCCTTTCATAATTATGCATCGAATGTAAGTCAATCCGGACCGAAAGCTAGTAAGAAGGAAGAAAAGGTCGATGGCCCATGAACGTAACCGGGCCATTAATGATGAAATGCAGAGGCTACTGAATTCTAACATGATAAAAAAAGTCACGCTATCCATAGTGGCTAGCAAACACAATACTGATGAAAAAGAAGAACGGGAAGTGGAGAGTCTGCAAGGACTACACAGACCTCATAAGGCTTGCCCTAAAGACAACTTTCCACTCCCCTGAATAGATCAGATCGTTGATGCAACATTCGGACATGGCCTCTTAAGTTTTATGGATGCTTACTCTCACTACAACAAAAATGATCTTTTACAGCATTTGAGAATAGCGTTTTTTACACAAATGCTATAAAAAAACCTACTTTTAGTATCATTGTAATCTCAAAACGCTTGATCGCCCAAATATTTCAGATCCTGCTCTCTCCTCCAACTTAAAACCTACAAAGAAGAGAGAAACACACAAACCTGCGATTCTCCTCCCTCCCTCGCTCTGCCATTCGCCTCCCTCCCTGCTCTCGCTCTCTCTATCTCTCTCGCCGCTCTGTCTATCACTTTTGCCTCTTTCTCAATCTGATTCATCTAACATGAGGAGAAAGTTGGGGAGAATGGGGCAGTGAAGGTTTAGGTTTCTTTTCTTTTTGAATGATCAAATAAGGCAAAAAAGAGCATAATTTCCTCTTCAATCTATCTCATTCAGATAGAGACGACGAAATCAGGGGCGGAGAAGAAGCGAGTCCGTCGAAAAAAAAATTCCCCTTTTTCTTGGAGTGAAATTTTTAGGTAACTCAGAATCTGAGATCTCACACAGTTATAAGTTGGTATGTATTTTTTCATTTGTTTGTCACTTTGAGAATTCTTTGCACTTTCCTAAGATCATGCGAGTCTTTGTATAACTCATATCTATTATTTGTAGCTGCCAGCCCTAATTTGTAATGGAATAACTCTAGTTGTGTCTCCTCTTATTTCACTCATTCAAGACCAAATCATGCACTTGTTGCTGGTAATGCCTGATATAATTATTTCTTTGGATGATTAAGTTGTTTTGTCTAATTTTGTCATTCATTGTTAAGGTTTTCATTTGATTTTGAAATTTAGGAAAAAATCTCAGCTGCTTACTTGAGTGCTAATATGGAATGGAGTGAACAGCAAGAGATCTTTAGAAAATTGGCTTCTGATCACTGTAAATAGATGTTGTTATATGTCACACCAGAGAAAATTGCAAAGTAAGTCCTATTTCTAGGATATCATTCTAGCCTGATGATATTAACTTCCAATGGTTTTAAACGAACCAATTTTTTTAACACAGGTTGTTGGTGGAATCACTTTACACCATAGTGGTGCAATCACTCACGCTCTAAGAAATGGGTTTATTGTCAATATCTATGATGATTAATTGGAAGTTCTTTATTTATGTTCGGAATTATGAGTGCATATGGAACAACTTTTTGTGATTTCTGTAGAACTGCAGATTAAGAACATTAGTTATCATTTAGCAATAAGATTCCACCATATAGGTACTTCTTGTTTCAAGATTTAAAATTTTCAAGACTTTGCAATGTGTCATTCAACATCCATTGAACCGCATATTCTTATTTTTTTAAGTGAAAAAGAAAATATTTCCTGGGAAGATATTTCAACATCGAACTATTTCTCATGCATTCTCATTATATGGTTGGATCTATTCCCTGCTTTTACGTTGGCCTTTATTGTTATTTCCCTTGGATTTGGTGAGATTGTGGTAATATGGGATCATCCTGGAACAAGACCTCATCTGTCTGAAATTCTTCATTATTTTGTGGTCCTTATGGCTTGATTGATTTTCATTTCCCTTCCGGTTTCATTCAGTAGATAGTTTTGTTTGTCCCTATGCAACAAGGACACTCCAAAAAAGGAAAAAGGAAAATTAAACTCTGGTGTCAAACACTCTGACATTGTTGGGTTTACCGGGTTTACCATGGATATGAGATTCTATAAATGGTTGAGACCGAGAAGTAAGTTATATATCTAGCAGAAATATAATAAGTTTGTGAATATTAATTCTTGTTCAGCTTAATATTTATTTGATGCCAACACTAGGGCCATTTCTGATTCTATTTGTTTTCTTATGATGTTTTCATTTAGAACAGAAGTGATGCTCTCTTAAGGCAACTGGATAACTTACATGCTCGTGAGTCACTTTCTAGAATTGTTATTGATGAAGCTCATTGTGTAAGCCAATGGGGACATGATTTTAGACCAGATTATCAGGTAGTTGTTTTCCATATGATTTTTCCTATTGTGGACAATAGAAATACATGATGTGTACATTTTGCACTACCTGCTGGAGTTATATCTCTAGCAGTTAGTTTTTCTTTAACGAAATATTTTTTTATTTTTTCCGATTTAAAAAAAGGTTTCACTTTTGTATTACATGAATGAGCTGTTATAATATCCATGGCTAATGTTGTGTTGTATCCGCTCCAGGGTCTAGGTATTCTGAAGCAAAAGTTCCCGAAAACCCCTGTGTTGGCTTTAACTGCCACTGCAACAGCAAGTGTTAAAGAAGATGTTGTTCGGGCTCTTGGTCTTGAGAACTGCATCATTTTTCGACAAAGTTTCAACCGCCCAAATTTGTGGTATGTGTCATAGTTTATGATTAATCATCAGTGACATTGGAAAGCCTCATACATATGAAGATGGCAGGTATTCCGTGAAGGCAAAAACAAAAAGTTGTTTGGATGACATTGACAAGTTCATCAAGGAAAATCATCTAGATGAATGTGGCATTATTTAATGCCTTTCAAGAATGGACTGTGAGAAAGAAGCTTCTTAAGAATCTTACGCATCCAAACATTGTCGTGAGTATGATTTCTTGGTTGTGTCTGTGTTTGGTGACATTTATGTTTGGTCTCTTGTTCCATGGTTTGATTTATTTGGTTGCAGAGATACTTGGAAACTGCTAGGGAGGAGAGCACATTGAATATTCTGCTTTAGTTTGAACCTGGAGGATCCATCGATTCTCTTCTTGAAAAATTTGGTTCTTTTCCTGAGGCGGTTAGTCAAGTTTAAATTGGGGTGCTTCCATAGCTGATAAATTTCCTGCCATTTGCTTCAATAGGTTATAAGAACATATGCTGCTGGGTATATGTTCCATAGTATATGTTCTTAAATCCGTAGTATAAATGCAACAAATTCATTGATACTCCAAACCTAGCAACAGATTTAAACCAACGGAACCCGTTAAGTTTTTGGAATTGAGTTTACGAATGTTGTATTGAGTTTTATGATCCAACATTGGTACTGAAATTTCTTTCATGAACTTAAAGGAATTTTACTTGATTTAATTACAGCTTGTGAAGAATACATTTCTTAAGAATGAGCAAACTTTTTCGAGAAAGGTTGTTGAGTTATTGTTGGCATTGATATTGGAGAGAAGACTGTCGAAAGAGAAAATTCTAAGTGCCTGCTTGCGAAAGGTAATAGTTGATTTTATTTTTCTTATTGTGAAGTAACATAAATTAGCAAATTTATGGATGATAACTAATTGAATTTCTTATGCGATAGATATATTGGGGACATGGTGTATATGGAATCGAGTCAGCGTCCAAATTCTATTTCGGGAAGTGCCCGTCATTTCTTAGTTTAGGAAAGTGTGTAATGTTGGCTGGCATTGTACCTGCACCTGAGCTTATGTCACCTTTTAATGACCCAAGCAAGTATGTGTTAGTAGCTCTAATGAGATTTCATTGTTTCTTGCGTCTCTGGTTTATATTTGGTGTTATAAATTACACACACAATTCAGAGGTTTCTTTTTGAAATATCTATTTTTTTGTTTTGTTTAAGAGGGAAGTCTTCGCAAGCAAGAGCATTGAGAAGAATGGTGGATGCTGGATTTCTTGACATTGAGGCAACACTTTGGACGTGAATCAACCACTTCATTTATGTTGTGATCGGATTGAAGATCAAAATGTTCTTCCATATTCTTCATCGAAGGTATGCCGATGCCTTCTATTGTTGTTGTTTTCCACTTTTCGTCACATTATGCATCAGTACTATCCACATTATGTTAGTACTTAAGAGTTGGTATTTGACAACAAGTACAAGATTTCATCTTGTGCGCACCTTCTCACTTTCTGAATCAGTTGAGTACTAAGTTGAAGAGAATACTAGATTCCACAAGCTGCACTGCATTAGGATATCATTAGTTAATTTCCCTTTTAAGAGGCAATATACTTTAGATAATGTAATTTCTATTGTTTTTTCATGCCTTAATTTATTGAGCAGTAAATGCTTAAGCTTATTTGTCTGATTAATGAAGATGTACATCTTCATGTTTTCAGAATAAATCTATGTTTTTTAACGTAAGCAGTTCATAATAGTTTAAATGGCCCTTATGTTATACTCAATATTGGTAACCCAGAGTGGTGTACATGCTTATGTCATTTATATGAATTCTTGGCTTGCGTCAAAGCAAGCTAATGCCCATCTGTCGGAATGTCAAGTTTTATGGACTTGTGGTATCTTTTGTAAACTGCTGCTTAAACTAGAAATCCTTTACATGTTATGGGTGGCCCGAACCTTTTAATTATTTTTTTCCTTTTTCAGATATGGTGGAACTGGTCTTGGTTAATGCATAGTGCGGACCTTGGTAAGCTTAATGTTTGCATTATTCATTGCGTGTCGGTGTAAGAAAATAGTCAAATTTCGTTTTGAAGAATTGTGCTTAACTATTGTATGTGCCCACATTAACAGCTACCTCGGAGAAGACCGCTTCCTGAAGAAGTATCTCCCATTGGATCCAGCCACTGATGATCTTTCCAATCTTGTGAAAGATTGTGTTCTTCTCTGGTACCAGCTTTATGTTCATGTTATCATACTTAATAAAAGTAGGTAATAGTAAGTGGTCTTTATGTATACGCAGTAAACTGATCAATGTTGTTGTGCCGGGAAGAATTGACAAGCGAGCCATCAACACCAAACGGATAATTAACCCTTGGGAAAGGAATGAGAACCATACCCTTTGTCTCAACTCTGCAAAGGCTATTGGATGCACTGTGGTTAACATTGGAACAGAGGACTTGATTGAAGCAAGGGTGAGCCAAAGCCAATTTCGGATGCTAAATTGAGTTTTATTAATGTCATTTTCTTACTGACTTGGTTGCCTTTAAACTAACCTTATTTATTTTTGTATCCACATCTGGTACTTGGGTTGATTTCTCAAATTATTAAGGTGAACACTTCAGGGTGTCTGTTTTTTTCGTCTCCTTTTATTTTACTTCCAATCTTCTGAAGACGCAAAACTAGAATAACAATTATTACTCATTGTTATATAGTAAATGATCTAGAAAGAGAAAATGAGAATATGATAAAAAGTTGATTAAAGAGATTGAACATGTGAACACAATGTTCATGAAATTTGTAGGATGTGGAGGAGCTCATGGGTTTAGCCCTAGAAAAGTTACTGCTCAAATGGATGAATTTTCATCTAAACAAAGCAGGCTACAAGAAACCCATTACAAATTTTTCTACAGATGTAAAGGCAAGATGGTAGTGTATCTTCAAACCCCTGCTTGTCTTGTGCAAACTAACACACCCAAAAACAGGAAGAAGAAAAAAAGTTGATCAATTAGAGTATGTCCATTTTTTTTATGAATAGTTTGCAAGAACTATTTCATTGTATTTCTGGTAAGCATGCTTATTCCACTTCTAAGTCATGAATTAGGATATATTGGCAGCTGATTTGTGTTAGTCAAAGGTAGGATAGCATTTACCTAATATGCAGAACAAGGTGGAGTTGAGATTTATTTATCAAAACCTTACATACGGTGCTGTAATTCCAACATTTATAGACACAATATGCCTTTCTCCATTTTAAATTATAGTCTCTTTCACGCTCTCTTTCGGTGAAAAATCATTTTGTGTCAAATGCTTCTGATGGCGACATGCATTGTCATCCCTACACGAGGACATACGTAATTCATCAAGGGATATGTTTACCTTGGCATTTTAGCTAAATGCGCTTCTTGAATAGTTCTTAATTAGCAGCTTCCCTATGATGACATTAAATATTCACTTTCAGGATGGAGAAGCATATGCTTACCTGCTTAATGTTCTAGCACTAGAACATTGTAGCCCAGCTACTTTAGATACTAAGGATCCTACTCAAAGGGCAAAATTGATACTTCAACATGCAGAGATAATGAACTGCAAAAGATACATATCTCCAAAAGATATCATTGAGGGGTCATCAAATTTGAATCTTGCATTCGTTGCTCACATATTCCATCATAGGTAAGGATATGCATGCTTTCATTTTTTTCCGGGCACTGCAGATGTAGAAGTTATGTCTTCTATATGTCTACCTCCTCACATGTGATTCTCAAGTGTACGCCAATTTTGAAAATTTTTCTTGATTATGGACTATAGAGTGAAAATTTCCAAACGAGATGGATTCATAGAAGCACCCTTCAGCTCATCTAGATGTAGGTTCTACTCAGAGGTGTAATGATGACATGACCATGTTTTTGTATAATTTTGCATGTGGTATTTTAACTTTTAAGCTATGGAGCTTTCACAATAAATGTTGGGGTTATGGATGCTAATGGAGTACTTCTTTTGCAGGAATGGCTTGTCAGTGAATAGTAACAAGATATCTTTTGCTAAGATGATGCCAGATGATGAACAAGTTTCAAGAGAAGAACGTTGTTTCCGACTGTGGAACCAAGGGTTGTCAATTGGAACCTTGTTACGAAGGGTGAAACTGGTAGGTTTCTACCAATCAAGATAACTTCAAACTCGTCACATGTTAGAATTCATACTCATTTGGCAATCAGTTGCTCTAGCAATAAGGTTTTTCCCCTCTGATGAGAATTATATCATGAAGCTTTTTCAAAATTTTATGTTTTTGTTGAGGATGAAACCATTTTTTGTATACAAAGAATACTTGAGTTATACATCTTACTTCTACTAATTATCAACATGGCAGATGATGAAAAGAAACTGAATGCAACATATATTATCAGTGCGGCTAGAAAGCTTGGTTGTTCATTTTTCTTGTTGCCTGAGGACATAATGGAGGTAAGAGTATTTGGGCATCTTGTATCATGTTTAGTCACTTTATCATTCGATTGCAGTGCTTTATTATCTGTTTCAGTCAGATGCATTTCTGAATGAGATTCTTTGTTTACAGTCTGATTTCAAGGCAATCAAAAATCAAACTGAGGACTTGATTACCCTGAACTCTGCTTTCATTGATTCTATTCATTGGTTGCTGTCATATCAATTGGAATATATTACAAGGGGGTTCAAGTGGTACCAGTGGCGATGTTGAAAAATACAATCTACAACGGTTTGTTCAAGTTTGAACACTTATAGGCTGTTACTTGGATGGTAGATTGTGTCCTTGGGACTGGCAGAAATACAAGTCTTGTACATTGTACCTTAGATGATGCCAGGGTGAGAAATTTGTCAATCATCTTTCAAGGGATTCACCATGTGCACATTGGTTGCTCCTGTGGCATCTTTTTTTATGTAATAGTAGTTCAAGGAATCTTCAAGAGATGGACAAATAGACACCTGAAAACCAGGAATTTCAAAAACTGTCATTGTACTTGATAGATTTTGTGACTCGATGTAATACATTATCTTATTAATTACATTACTTTGCCTCCATTCATGGAAATGTTTAAGTTTGGCACATTTAGATTTTTATTTTCTAGAAATAAAACTTATAAGATGTTATAAAAGTCATTTAATAGCATTTGATGAGTGCTATAGAAAAAAAAGGGCAATGAGAAACGCTATAGAAACTAATACAATAGCATTTGTTAAAAGATACGTGAGAGAAGATTGTGCATTTCTGAAACACTATAGTAACTGTACAATAGCGTTTCTGAAATGCTATTGTATAATATACCATAGCGTTTCAGAAACGCTATAAATGGTCTACTTACAATAGCGTTTCTAAAACGCTATAAATAAGTCTGTATCTATTATAGCTCCGGCAGACATAGCATTTTGCTAAAACGCTATGGTATCCTACCATAACGTTTTTGAAACGCTATTAATGAGCATTTTTCTTGTAGTGTCCAGGTACAACCAAATCAAAACGCAACCATCAAACCAGAAAAAAAAAACCTCTTTCATAATAGATAGAGGTTTGTAATGCTACCGGGTGGTGCAATTGGGATTAAAAAATGCAGAAAATACATATCAAAGGTTGGTAAATCACATGTTCAAAAAACAAATTGGGAAGACAATAGAGGTCTACATCGACGATATGCTAGTAAAAAACCTTCATAGTTCTGACAACATTTCAAACCTGAAAAATGCCTTCTCTCAGCTCGCATGTATTGAATGAAGCTCAATCCACAAAAGCGCACATTTTGAGTAGAGTCTGGAAAGTTCCTAGGTTACATAGTCAACCAAAGAGAAATAGAAGCTGACCCAAAGCACATGCTCTTATAGACATAAGGTTACCTACGAATATCAAAGGAGTTTGGTGCCTGACTGGAAGGGTGGCAGCCCCTAACAAGTTCATTTTCAAATATTTGGATAAGTGTCTTCCATTTTTCAAAAATTTGAAGGGGAATAAGGAGTTCCAATGGGATGAAGGATGCAAGCAAGCCTTCCAGAATAAAAAATCATACATGGGGAGAGCGGAGCTACTCTCAAAACCTATTTTGGGAGAAACATTTTACTTGTACCTCTTAGTCTTGAAGCATGCAATCAGCTCTGCCCTGAGAGGACAAGGGGAGACAGAAGCCCGTCTACTACGTCAGCAAAACATTTGCTAAGGCGGAAGCTAACTACCCCAATCTAAAGAAATTGGCCTTAGCGCTAGTTACCTCCTCTAGAAAGTTGAAACCCAACTTCCAAGGTCACTCAATAACGATCCTTACTGAGTATCTACTCCGATCAGTATTATACAAATCAGAGCTGTTAGGAAGGATGGTCAGTAGAGCTAGGACAATTTGATATCCACTATGCTCCGAAAATGGTCATAGAAACACAAACATTAGCGGATTTCATTGCTGAGTTCACTAGGGTAGGAAAACCAAAGCCAAAAAGCCAAGAGAAAAACAAGAACCATGAACCAATCCCACAAGGATGGATCCGACAATATAACAGACCATCCAACGAAAGGAAGTGGGGTTGGGATTATTATCTATACTCCGGAGCGAGTAACTTTGGAGAAAACCATCAAACTCGCTTAAGTGCCTCCAACAACAAAGTTGAGTATAAAGCCCTTATATCTTGACTTAAGGTAGCTAAAGGAATAGGAGTAGAAGAAATCACAGTGTACATTGATTCCCAACTAGTAGTCAACCAGGCAAATGGACAATTCAATGCTAAGGATCCCCAGATGCTGGCTTATTTTGAAAAGGCAATTAGCATCATGAAGGGATTTAAGAAGGTCCTACTCTTATACTGCTCCAAAATAGACAATCAAATGGCTGATGCTTTGGCTTACATGGCCTCATCCACAAAATACAACCCTAAGAAACTTATAGAGCTCAAAGAAAAGTCAACTTTGGAAGAAGATGAACTCCACGAGGCTTGCGCCACAAGTGAATAAACTAGCTGGATGAGTCCCATAGTCACGTATAGTTAAGACATAGTATTCCCATTAGAAAAAATTGGAAGCTCATAAGTTGAAAAACAAGGCGGTACGGTACACACTCCTTAATGATAAGCTATACAAGATATCAACAATTGATCCACTGGTCAGATGCCTGACTTCCATTGAATCAGACTATGTCCTCATAGAGATCCATAAAGGAATTTGCGTGAACCATCATGGAGGAAAAACGTTAGCCCATAAATCCCTTACCCTAGGGTATTATTGGCCCAAGATGCAGCAAGAAGTTAAGGATCTGGTTAAAAAATGTGATAAATGTTAGAGGTATTCCTCGTATACGCACATGCCTACTCAAAACCTGGTCCCAATGATCAGTCCATGACACTTTGCACATTGAGGAGCAGACATCATAGGCCTACTCCCCCTCTCCAATAAAAAAAATTCCTCATTGTAATTGTGGATTACTTCACCAAATAAGTAGAGGTCAAGCCACTGTCTGAAATAGGAGAGAATCAAGTTGAAAAACTCTTTTTGGAAGTCCATCATCTATAGGTTCAGTATTCTGAGAACGTTGATCAGTGATAATGGGACCGAGTTTGAAGCAAAAAGGTGAAGAAACTTTGTGCTAATCTACACATCAGTCATCACTTCTCAGCGCCAAGACATCCCCAAGCCAACAAACAAGCATAAGTCACTAACCGAACCATATTAGATGCAACCAAGAAAAAACTCGAAGCATTTAAAGGACTCTGCATATTCCGAGTTGCAGGTATGCTCTGGGCTTACCTAACCACAAAAAGGACGCCGACAAGGGAAACACCATTTGCCCTCACCTATGGGTCTGAGGTAATGATCCCAATGGAACTTAGAATGCCAACATTCAGAACAAAGGAGTTCAGGTTGGAAGATAACGAGGAAGGTCTGGAAGTCGGACTAGACTTTCTCAAAGAAAGAAGGGACATAACTTCCATCAAAATAGTGGCCTACCAGCAGAAAATGGCCAATACTATAACAAGAAAGTTAAACATCGAGAGTTCAGAGTTGGAGATTGGGTACTCAGAAAAATCCAATTGAACACAAAGAACCTGTGGTAGGCAAGCTGAATTTAAACTGGGAAGGGCCCTATAAGGTGACAAAGTTCAACAAGTCAAAAACCTACTGATTAGAAAGCCTGAGTGGAAAGGGTCTTAAAAGATCATGGAATGTGGAACACTTATAGAAGTATTATCAATAAAACAAAGATATTTTCTTTAAAAGTTCCTTTTCATATCCAACTCTATGAGAACATTCAAAAAGGAAAACAAAATGGCCTAATCCAAACAATTAAGATGGCTTACAAAGGCTAAGTCTAGTCAGAACTCAAGAGTTCTGACCAAGATGACTTCTACACAGCCTAGTCCGACTAAGGAGTAAGATGGCTCAAAGCGACGAAATCTAATCAGATTGTATAAAGCCTGATTAAGATGATTTGTTGACCCTCTTAGTAGCCTAGTCCGATTAGGGATTAAGATGGACTAAAATTGTCTAAATCTAGTTAGAACTTATGAGTTCTGATCAAGATACTTCCATGCAGCCTAGTCTGATTAAGGATTAGTATGACCTAAATTGTCTAAGTTTAGTAAAAACTTATGAGTTCTGATCAAGATGATTTCCATGCAGCCTAATCCGATTAAGGATTAAGATGGCCTAAATCGTGTAAGTCTAGTTAGAGCTTAATAGTTTTGATTAAAATGACTTACCAACCTACACAACCTAGTCTGTACAAAGTTTAAAGATTTAGCTAAAATTTGGCGCTTGAAGATGCAATCAAGTACATAGAATATAAATGCAAGTATGAAAAAGGAAATTTAACTTTGTTGATTAAAATAGGGCTTAAATACAGTAAGCTTCATTCTAAAAGCATGATCGGTCTCAACTGGGGCAGTGGGTACATGCTAAGAAGCAAACAAAACAACTAGGGAAGAATCCAGAGCAGACCTTGAATCAACAGCAGCAGACTCTGAGACATTCAGGGTAGCCTCAGGATCATCCAAAAAATGAGAAAAAGGGAGGAGCTCATTTGCCTATTCGAAATATCCTTATCTCGTAGGCAAAAATATTCCAGTTTTTATGCTCTGGTTTTATCTGATCAAGTAGCTCATGCCTCCCTTCAACAATCCGGCTGAATTGGACAGTCTCCAGAACCTCAAGGAGTTCATTCTCTCAGGCTTCCCACTATGCCTTTGAGGTGGTCAACTCTTCTTTGGCTTGTGTTAATCCTTCTTTTCAATCTGCCAGCCTACGGGTAGCCTTGTCACCTTTGTTATGTTCGGACTCCAGCAGTTCCATTATGAGGCCCAACTCCTCGTCAGATAAAAACAATTGCACCTCAGCCTTCTCACGAAAATCCCTCTGATAGGCAGCCTATTTCAGAGCCTTCTAAGTGTCACAACAGCCTCCTGAATAGACTCTAACTCATCGACCATTATAGCCTTCTTAACAACTGCCTTGTCTAAGCTCTCCCATGCTTCCTTATACCAAACTGGGGAACCAACTACCCTTTCAGAGCATCTACCTTAAAGAGAGCATCCAAGAGCTTTAATTGATGCTCAGCGAACACCCTCTCTAAGGCGTAAACTCTATTCTAAGCAGCCTCCACCTTAGCCCCAACCATGCCGACATAGTTCGGCCCAATTTAGCCTAGAAGTCAGGAGATCAAGCCCAGATTGAACAAGCCCAATATGGAAGGAATCTAGGAGCTTGACCCATGATAGGAAGGCCAGAACACAACACTTGGGCTGGAGTACGCTCAAGGGCCACTTAAACTACTCCTAGCCTAAGTAGGAGAAGGGCATTGAATGTTAAAGGGAAACAAATTCCAAAGAAGATCAAGTCATGAAGGGTAAGAACCCTACAAGGACATAACTTGATAGAGGGAGAATTTGAATAAGATTTTCTCCCTTTGTTGCACAATCAGAGATAGAGTCAAGGAAAAAGATAACTTCTCTCATTTTATAAGGTGAACAATAGGAAGAACTAAGGTATCTAACCCTAATTTTACCAAGTCGAATTCCATCTTCTTGTTCAAAATTTGACTTTATCATCAAAGTGTCTTTAGCCATCCATAAAGTGGTTCTTGGTTCACTATTGCTTGTTTTGCAGGTTAATGTCAAGGAAGACGAATTTGAGCGCATTAATTCTCATATGAGAAAATATCCCAAAATTAAACGTCTCTGGCATGGTTCGAACCCTAGATTTTTGATACTGATATCATCCTCCATAAGTCTATCAACTGAGCTAGTACTCCATTGACTTCAAGATTACATACTGATTGTCCCAATCTCCTTTTTTCTTTTTTTTTTAAATTTCATTGTATCCACATTCCCATAAAACAAATATCGGGGTTACCTTATACAACAAGGCAAGTTACGTGTTTGCATTTGCTCTTTGATACGACACCCTCAACAAGGTATAAACTTTAGCATCTCCAAGGCATATATACCAAAGAAAAAGGAAATAAGGTTGCTAAAACTATTGTTTTTTCCTATGTGACATGTAGGTAGAGCTCTACAAAAAAAAGTGACAGCCCCAATATGTAATTGAAAGAAACTATGGAAAGTTGTTATAGCAATTATTTCTATTATTTTATTATATCATTGGGTCTCACATGAATCAAATAAAAGGAGTAAAGTATAAAAGAAAAAATATTTTATGAATTTTTTTTGGTAGAAAAAAAAATATTTTATGATTATAAGTATATAATCAGAAATAAAAACACATCCTTTTGCTCTTTTTTTTTAAAAAATTCTTTAAAAATTGTTGAGTGCATAGAGCTACGATGATTCTACTAAGTATTTGGGTTAGTGAATGCCTCTACGTTGAACAACTTTATCTTTGGAAGAATAAATACTTATAGGTGAGTTTTACTTCTATCTTTGGTAAACTAACTTTGGTAGAGTAAAAAAAAAAAACCCTATTAGAGATGTTATGGAGAAGTGTGTCGGCAAGAAGGAACTTTTTGTCTGGTAGAAACAGAAAGCACCACGACGCAACAGGAAAAGTTAATGAATGATTTCAGACCATCCCATGTGTTGTTGTGTTGGGGTAAAACTAGCAATGTGAATAGTGATTGACCCCATCTTAGTCCAATAGGAGAAGCTGCTTTCATGTCCGGTAGGGTCCCATTTCAACTTGCTTACTTTCACCCTTTTTTCTCCCTTTCTACCTATCCAACTTGCTCAACCTTTTCTCCTTCAACCTGATTCAATTCACAATAACCTGAAAATGACATTTTTTTTCTTCCAAGCATGGGATTCACTGCCTTCAAAGGGGACCCTCTTACTTAAAACAAAAAAATGCTAATTGCATCAGGATGTGGATCCACATACCAAAATTCTAGCCAGTCCGGCCTTCCGGCCTGGTTTGCCCGCTTGGTTGGGCAAATTTTACATTTTTTTCCCTTCTCCAAAAAGTGTTTGTGGTTGTGTTTTAAAGAAGAGAGACAAAAAGTGTAAAAGTGGCCATCAGGCGGGCAAACCAGGCCGAGAGGCCGGGCTGGCTAGAATTACTCATCCACATAATATGGAGCTGTTTCTTCTTGCTACTTGGATCCAATTAGATGTCTGAAATTTGTGAAATATAACGTTTTCTTTTATGAGAAATCAAAACCCTGACTACACAAAAAGATGTGCCAAGGTCCATCTAAATACCAGTCCCACGCTTAAGTTTTTTCCTAAAAACTTAGTAATTGAAAGATTAAGGTACCTTTAGTTAGACACAATATTATAATTTAAAGCATAGACATACAATACAGAGGAAAACCCTTATTACAAAAATTATAAAGACACCTAAAAATTGTGTTACATGGTTTTGCATTGAATAATGCTTTCTCTGTGTTAAAGTTTTGCCTCAATTGGAAAATGATTTCTCAGGGGTGCCTTTATTGAGTAGAATTTGTGATTTGAGGATTGAGTAAAACTTTTTATGTTTTGGGAAGAAACACAATAAGAGTTCATCAGTGTAGTTTGCATGGTACCACGTGTGATTTGGGCAGAAACACTATAAGACTTGATCAGTGTGGTTTTCAGGTATCCATCTCTTTCATATATGCTTGTTGAGATCTGCACTTGATTCCAATTCCTGGGAAAGCCCCAAAATGCATGTTTTTTCAATTGGAAATTTAATTGATCCCTATATATAAATATCACGCTAGCTTTAATTAAATTTCCAATTGAAAATACATGCAGAGATAGGAATGGGGATATGCTGGAGAGGGAATCTTGATTATTGACAAACAAGCTTTCAGGTTTCTGCATTAACTTAATCTGGGTGGCTCATTTATTCACAAAGATACTATGTCCAAGACAAAAGTAATCGTGGAGATTTCCTTTGTTATCAACAACTGACTGTCCAAAATTAAGAAACATATCCTAAATCCTAAATAAAAAAAAATAAAAAAAATAAAAAAAAACTAATTCTTCAGAGATGAGTTTACTGCAGCTAATCTATGAATTTGCAAGATATCAAATTTACATTAATATACTCACTGTGACATTGTGCATTCAAAAGCAACACTAAAGGATCGACATTCCCATGGGTCCTCTTAGCATTTAGATGCATTACTAATTATCAAGATTCTTACAAACTGGTATGATGCACCAAATGGACCCCTTACAATATATCTGCATTCGGGTGTCAGCATCTACAGTTACAAGTTTGGTATCAACTTGATGCCTAATATTCGTCATCAAATATATCACTACATATGACAATTTTGAGAAATATCGTGATGTTTCTAAGGTTAGTTGGTTTATCACATCATTTGAAAGGGCAGTGCTTAATTCCTTTCGCAGCAGATTGATAAGTTTAGCTGCATTAGAAAGGGCATGTTTTAAAGGGTTTGTGGTGCTAAAGTAGCTAATAAGCGTTACTTTAGTGACTTATTGTTGATGACCTGATCAGTGTACAATGATCATCTCATTAGAATTTTTCTACTCCTGAGTACTAGTGCTGGAAAATACTTGAAAAGAGCTAGAGAAATGGGTCTAATGCAGTGTTAATTCTATTTTAAAAGCATGTAGAGCCTGGTACCCTTGGAAAATGGTATAATCATCTACTTCTTTGTGTGGCTAAAGGGTTTGTTAGAAATGCATCTAAATCCAGTAAAAGTAATAGTTGAGCTAGGTAATTTAGTCCTACATACGACAGTTAAGATTGTGTCCAGAGTAAAGACCACTACACCAATTGGGCAGTTTTGTAATAACTACCAAACAGTATCACTTTTGTAATGTACAGTCCACCAAACAATTTCAAGTCAAAACTAAAATTCAGGCAAAATTTTGAAAAACAGTTTTACATATAAAGTGATATAATAAATTGGATCACCATGAATAGTATCACTTGCAACACCATACTATTCATGGTGATCCAATTATTGTATCACTTCATTTGTAAAACTGTTCGGTGACTGTTAGATTGCAATCTTCATATTAACAGAAATAAAACTTCACCCTTTTCACTTTTTGTTTGCCATATGACAAATGGGATGCAATCAATATATAGCAAGGGACAACCAGTAGGTATTGGAGAAGACAAATGTCAATATATACCAACCATAGTGAAGTCCAGATGACATGAAACAAATAATTCTGCTGCGCTAGCTGGTGGTGCATGTAGCCTGACATGAAGAACAAATCACTTTATGGGGCTTATAATTGTACGGATCTGGTATAGGTTTACTGTTAGAGATAACAACATGATAGAACAAGGAAGAAGTTCTTCATTCACAAGCAAAGAGAAAAATCAATCAAAACAAAAAAGTCAATCAATTTACAGTACGTATAAAGCATCCATCCAAACATGATAGGAAAAGCTGCTAAGAATCTTGACTCAACTTTGTTCCTTGACATTACCATAGAACAATCAAGAGAATTCAGAGGAGTGAGTTTTCATTGGATTGCCAAATATCCCAAATAATATTGGATAATATGTTCTTTTCTTGTGCTCAGACTGCACATGAAGATAGGTGTTTTCTTCCTTTTATTTTAAGTTTCAAATGTCTAGAGTTTTTTTTTTTTTTTTTTTGGGAGGCGAGCTGAATTTTTAAGGATCCCATAACCTATCAACTGGGCGACCTATAGGACAACACCCATTAAAAAGTAACCATGCCGCAGGTGAGATTTGAAGCTATGACGTGGGGGACAAACCCACACAGCCCTAACCACTAGGCCATAACACCACTAGGCCATAAAACCATTGGCCTAACCACTAGGCCATAACACCATTGGCCCTTATTAAAACTACATTTTGTTGTCTCATGTATAATGAGTCATGACTCGATTAGTGTATCAAATGTCTAGAGTTGATACACTAATCAAGTCATGACTCATGATACATGAGACAACAAAATGTAGTTTTAATAATGGCATCCAGAGGTCAAACTAGCTTGAGGATTAGAACAGGAGGTTGTGGTTTGGTTTCGAGTCTCACTGTGTTGGAAGTGTCCAAGATGCTACTCAAGTAATTGATTGATATGATTCACAGATCCGTTAAAAGCCATGCTCAAGCAAACATCTACAATCATTAAGCAAAACTTGTAAATCTAGAGATTTTGGGTGTGGAGAGGGGTGTACTGTGTAGTACTTGCGGTCACTCATGGGCACATGGTATTAAAACGAAATACAGAATAAATAGTGGACCAGTACCTAAGGTTTTGCATTAGTACTGAGGTAACTAGCTTAGGTTTTTCTTTCTACTAATCTTCAAATAATATATGTTTACAATCATGAGCGATGCTTAGAAAAGTTAATTAGGATTTAGTGTAGAGAATATAGTTTGTATAGCTTTCTATAGGAATCCAGTCTGATTAAATTTAGTATAGTTGTCATCATTTTTTGTCAAGAGAGTTTATGTTCTACCAAATCTTATATCATTCAGCTAAGACCTAAAATATTCCTCTACTAACTATATAAGAATGTGAGGTGATGCTGATGATCCTTAAATTAGGTCATCACATATATTCCAACCTTGCAAAAAAGTCAATATGGATGGAGCTCAGAATATATGTATAGCCTAATGAGAGGAGGCTAGATCCTAGCTTTTGTTAGAGAATCCTCTTTAGAGCAAGTACTAGATTTCTTGTTTCTCATTTTTTTTCTTTCATTGAACATGCTTGACAACAAAAGAGAGAATATATATGAATTCTACATGCTCTAAAAGTTACACCTAGTGACCATCTACAGTTGCAGCTAAACAACAACTCTCCATATTCAAACAAAAATTGAATCATGATTTAACTAACTAATTCAATTAATAGTAACCATACATATGAACCATCAACTAGCTAGCTAGAAGACTTAATGAAACAATCCCAATGGAGGTTATTCTAGTTACCTTTATTTTTCCAGGAGGTGATGAGCTTAGCGAAGTAGCATGATTATCAATATACACTTTCATATGTTGCCTTGATCTCCTCCTCCAACACCCCTTTCATGCATATTTAGTGATGGGTCTTCATTCCATTGTGGAGGATATCTGATAGGCAAATTAGGCACCATTGGTGGGATAGCCATTGCGGCCGGAATGTCATTGCAGGCATATCTCATAAGATCGGCATTGGCAGCATCTAGTTCTGTTTGTAGCCGATGAACTTGTCGCTGTAGGACAGAGATCGCTCCAACACACCCATAGACCGGATCCTTTATACGAGCCTCGGCTTCATATGCAAGGGAATTCACCGCATCTTCCCTTTGATGAGGGAGGAGCTCATTGAGGAGCTTAGTGACATTACTTGCACCAAATATTTTGTGAACATTAGCAAATTTCTGGGGCTCTTCGGGTGGGAAATAGGGTGCAAAGATGCAACCAGGCATGCACTTCCTCCTCAAGAACTTGCAGGCAGCACAGGGGGAGTTGGACGAACTGGAAGAAGCCATAAATTCACTGCACCAACAAAATACTCACTACCCCCATGAACAATTCTGTGCAATTTCTTTTGATAAACTATTTCTCTTAATCTTTCCAAAATAACTATGTATTTGAATAGAGATTAAATTCTTCACTTTGCCCCTCAAAATTGATAAATGACTATATAGAATTCATTAGAAAAATAATGAGAACCAACATGTAACTAGCTTCTCTCTCATTCACCATATACTATTTCTATAGTTTCATAGTTAGAAAATATCAAAATTTCTAGGGTTATAGTTTAAAAATGAAGAGCTGATTAGATAAAAACTACGACAGTTTAGGGTTAGGGTTAGTTGCAGGACACACCTACAAGCCCAACCAGCCCATCTTGTTTAATTATAATATTGCTGAATTCATTAATTTTTCACCTTCAAGATTCGTTATTCTTATACTATCAACAAATCATCCATGGATTTTGTGCATCATATTTTGTTGAATTGAGAGGGCAGTTCTATTATTCTGCATCTCCTACACAATGTTCTCTTTATACCACCTGGTGTTTTCTTCTAATGCTTTCACTTGGAGAAAACTTCTCTCTCCCATATCCTCTCTCTCTCTCTCTCTTTTATTTTTCAAACGCCTTATTAAGCTATTAAGATATTTAGCTACTTGTGCCATATATACTTCATTTT
Source organism: Berberis vulgaris (assembly GCA_963556465.1). Lineage (NCBI taxonomy): Eukaryota > Viridiplantae > Streptophyta > Magnoliopsida > Ranunculales > Berberidaceae > Berberis > Berberis vulgaris. The sequence continues at coordinate 62,262,040 of OY747127.1, read as the reverse complement.
TATACATATTATGAATCAATGTGAAACAACTAGCTACAAGCAACTTGAGCATGGGATCTGATTGGCGCAAACAATTTGGAAAATTGTTGGTATGATAGGCAGGCACCTAGCTAGTATTCCATGTATGAGAAAGCCCCTATATTCCAAACTCCTTACCTCTAAAATAAAAAAGAAAGGGAAGGGAAGGAAAGCTTGGAAAAAGAAAGAGAGAAGCAACTGTGTAGATATATAGATATATTGCCTTTACCTGTTTATGATCTAAACTGATCCTCTCTGATCAGAAGGAAAGGGATTGTACCTTCTTTTCTCTTTCTCTTGACTGTGGTGTGTAGTGGTAATAGTAGTGGTTCTTCCAAGATCAAAAAGTGTGGCCTGTAAACATTGCAAGGAAATAGTAGTAGTTCTTGATGAGAGAGAGCTATTTAGCTTTTATGATAAGAGATGATACGACAATTTTCTTTAAGTGGAAACCCTAATTGGAGGACAAAAGCCTGCAAATTCACTTGTAGTGTGAGAGAAGGAAAGATGAGAAAGCAGCAGCAGCAGCAGCATTTGATGTTGTATGAGGAAGGATTGCAAAGGAAAAGACATGGGTAATAATAAATAGGATGTACACTTATAAAAGATGACTGTGACTCTGCACGCTCATTATTAATAATGCCATGGACTTTGAAAGGCCACTCATGTATTCTTCCTTCACCTCTCTCTTTGTGTATACTTCTTATATATAGTAAACAAAATCACAGATATAATAATATAATCATCATCGATCTTAAATAAGATTAAGTAACCCGTTATGATTTCTTTCTTTTATTAATGTAATCACTAAACTCCTTAAAGTTGATGACACCCTCCCTATGTCAATTATCGAATTAGATATCACGCACTTCACAAATTTCTTTTTTATTGCCTCTGTTTTAAAGTTGTCTAATACTTGGATAATTCGTACGACACATGATGATATATAGTTATATAGAATTTTATTAAAGTAGTTTTCGCTTTTGTATTCTTTTATATATATTTGTGAGATCTGAATCTTGAAATTCATCAATCTGTTCCACAACCAAATCCTAATTAATTTTGGTTGAAGTGATTCATGCTGAATGCTTGTTCACTATAGTTACTATGACAAATCAATGTTATAAGTATTATAAAATTGATTATTCATTCAGCATGAGGAAAAGAAGTACTGAACTTGGGTATTGATTTATATTGGCGGAATCAATAATATTCTTCAACAACCACCTTTGTCATCATTTTTCTTTCTAATATTAAGATGTGATTGTAATGTCTAGCTAGCATCAGCCAGCTCGTTTCCTATGGTCTAGGGGACCATGGTCATCCCCTTAGAATTAGAGTGTGTCTGTGCTAACACCGAAAGATGTTAATTTTTATTTTATTTTATTTTTCAAATAAAACCCTCTAGTGGGATATATATACCTCAACCATCATTACAAAATAATTAAAAGAGATAGAGGGACACATAATGAGCCTTACCCCCCCTAAAGAACAAATCTAAATGCAATGTACCTAGATTGTTGGCATTGTTATGTGTGTTATTGCGAATTGACCCATGTCCAATAATCAGAATCATAGTGAATACTATCCAAATTACAAATTGAAAAATTATAAGTTTCATTTGGAGAGAAAATCTGAAAAGTGAAAGCAGCTAGAGGGTGAATCAGTATGGTTGGTTTGTGTAAAAAGTTTGACAGTGTACTGGTTTAATTTTCTCTTCTCTCATCTCATCAATAATGGAAGCCGACACAAGGCATGTATTCAGGCACCTGTTGTAATGAGAAGAACTCTAGATCAGAAATCAACAACCTTACAGTAACCTCCTTTTAACTTTTCTTTCCAACTATTGGCCCACAGATTAGAAATGAAAAAAAAAAAAAAAAGTCATTTTCATATGGTGTACTGAATCCAACTAAAAGAGTGTTTAATTGCTTGGGTTTCTGTTGGGTAGAATGGAAATAATGCAGAGGCGATTATCCATCCAAGAGCATGAGAACTACTATTTACACCTTGTGTGTTAGGATTGATTTGTGAGCTAGCTATCCATTAACTCGAAAAGTCATAAATAGTCAATGGACCACTATCTAAAATTTTATCATTTTCTTTCGTGATTATTGGCGAATAACATGATAAGGGATCGATTGAATTGAAAAAGCTTCCCTATTTTCCATATACAAAATAGATAACATTATAACCACCAATGTGTTCTTAATTCCTTATTATCAAGGATGTTTTTTTTTTTTTTTTTTTTTGAAAGGCAAGCCGGTTTTTTAGCCTAGGGTCCGTAACCTAGTCCCGAGATGCGACCTACGGGTCGAACACCACCCCGAAATAAAGATGCCTCCAGTGGGTCTCGAAGCAAGGATCTGTGGATCAAGTCCACAACGCCTTAACCAATCGACCACAGCCCCTTTGGCTTATCAAGGATGTTTCCTTCCATTTGTCATATGGACTGATTTTAAAAATTAAATGGATTGGTAAAATTCGGCGGGGAGAATAATTGGACCATACATGGAACTCCACCATATCTTTGGCTTTGAACTCCTCCCACCATATTTAATAATGGATATTTTCATTTTAAGAAGAATCATATATTCCTAAATTTGTAAATTGAGAAGCAAATCATTGCTTTACTATTTATTCGAATATTCTATATGCTTATATAATATGTTTATAACAACTTTGTGGAATGAAAAGACTAGAAAACAATATAAAAACTTTTGCAAATTCTTTACGTATTGACCGACTAGGAAGCTTTAATGGTATTGGTGCAAAGTTGCATAATTAATCAATGGTTCAAGAGCTAAAATAATTTCTTATGCTGTCCACACAATGATATTTATGTCTGATGCGGTATATGTTTTTCCAATTCAGCTGGAAGTGTACATTTATTAGTCTAGATAAACCCAAAGGAAAGTTTGTGATAAATAGTCAAAATAAAAATAAAATAAGATAAGATAAAACAAAAAAAATCAGCGTAAAATAAGATGTAGGTTTAGGGAGTATTTAATTTAAGTCTTAAAAAAAATATAATTTAAAGCGATCAAGAAAATGAGTTTGGATAGAAAGAAGTAAACACAATTTGACTAGTTAAGGTTGAAGACGATTGATATTTTTTGGCAATGTGAAAGTTTTTATTTTTTTCCATCTACTAAAATTATTTTGAAAGAAACATGATTCTCTCATTCACAATCTTTTTCCCATGTCCCTTCTCATTCTTATTATTTTTTATGATTCTTAATTTATAAATGATAATAAAGTTCACATAGACTATACTAGAATACTCGGATGATAGTCAAGAGAAATGTTGTTGCCTCTAGATTGTAGATTGGAATTGCGAGCAGTGTTTTGACAGAATGAGGCATATTCCAATGACATTAGGGGTGGGCACGGGACGGGATGGGAAGAGATAGACCCATCCCTATCACATCCCGTTCATATGGGATCGGGACGGGACGGGATCAGCGTGCTCTCATTTTTTGACAAATTACTGCTTACCCAATACCCAATTTGCTTAGTTGAAAATCTCTAATGTAGTTAGCAATCCCATTTTAAGTTTTAAAGAGTTTGCAATTAAATAATTCATTTAGAATTCTAGAAATAAACCAATATCAAGTAGTTGCAGATATAGACTAATATCAATTACATTGATTTCAACTAAATTCATTTTTCTTCAATTACACTAATATTGCAATCCTAAAATAAATAAATAAATAATAAATATTAAAAAATTAGCTCGGGACGGGACGGGATCGGGATGAAATTATTCAATCCCATTAAGACCCAAAAAAATTGGGACGGGACGGGAACGGGATTGCAGGATGGGATGCCCACCCCGAAATGACATGAAGGTCCACGATCCTCAACTCAATGGTGTTGTTGACTGACTTTTTTGGGATGAAGCTTAACCACACGTATTGCGAAGGGAACCAAGCGTCCAAAGGAAGGCATTTTGGATCTTCTGAAATCCTTCGGTATCATGATTTCCAGATGCTAGCTAATAGTTTGAGATAGGGGTGGGCACGAGACGGGATGGGATGGGATGGACCTCATCCCTATCTCATCCAATTCATTCGGGATCAGGACGGGATAGACTCATTCCGACCTCGTCCCATCCCAAATCGGTTCGGGATGGGACGAGATTAGCATACAATAAAAAAAATTGTTGTAAATGTGCTAATGGAAATAAGAGGCAAGCATTGGGCTTTCTAGTAATGTGCCAAAGAAAGAAATACTTCAAGATGAAGTTTATAATTACAACCAAATAAGCAAATACAACATGTAAAATATTGGGGAATGGATGCTAGAAAAAGGGGATACACAAGTGTGACTCGCAAATATGTTACAACTCACAACTAGTCTGATTCATAACTCATACGGAGAAATGCTAGTAATCAATAAAGCAATTAATCATGTAATATTTAGAAAGCATGCAAAATAAATCAGAGTTATAATGTTGCATTGATTTAGAGGGAGAGAGAGAAAGAAAGAGATCGACCTTCTATATTGAAGTTAAGATGGTGGCCAACATCAATGACTGGATTATGTGGATGCAAATGAGCACTAACCGATATTTGAACATACAAAAATTAAATGTAAGAATAAAAAAATTATTAAACTATGGAAAGAACTACTATAGAAGTTTTGGGTATAACAAAAATCACCAAGTGACAGAATCATCCGTTACTGGAGAAAGCATGTTCCAAGTTTTCAAAAGGGGATGGGGGGAGGAGGATGGGGTTACCATCATTTAGTCTGATTTTCGTGGATAGTTGTTGCTTGATATCCATCTCAGAGCTCTACTCTGACGCATTGCCTTCAGTAATAGCAACAAATATGTGTAAGAATAATTAGAGCATGAGATACAAGGGAATAGCTTAAAATTACAGCAAAATGAACATACGAGGAATGAGAGAGAATATGTTGGTGATACAATCAAATGATCAATATGTATCTCACAATGCTTATACATCATAGAGTGACTTGTGCTTGTATCATCATTGAGTGAATATGTATCTCACATGATCAATATGTATCTCATAATATGATCAATATTTAATCAAAAGAAAGAACTACACTCCTAAAACTATATTAAAATTATTAATAATAAATATTTAAAAAAAAATCAATTTGGGACCAGATGGGATGTGATAACTAGCTATTTGATTAGGTCAGAATGTTATTGTTCCACATACTCTATGATGGTGCTTGCCACTCACAGCCCCCATCTTCATCCCTATGTGTATATAAAATGTTACAAGATTTACATTTCACTTATTAAAAGTAATAGAAATAAGAATACGAATCAGGTGGTTCGTGAATCATGGAAGAGCAAATATGGTTCATAAGGTCGATTTTCACAATCTCATATACTTAATCCAAGTTAACTCTCACACTAACCGAAATTTGTATATAGTAACGGAGCCAAGAGTTTTGTTGAACATAAACAGAGTGATAAATTGATCCAACAAGCTACTTTGTATGAGCGCAAAAGTAAAATATATGTGAGACAAATCAAATTGGTATATTAAGTTAAGGGGAAAAAATTAATTTCAAACGTAAAATTATATGATTAGAAAAAAATTTATTTATTTGCCATTTGTCCCCTATCAAAAATAGCAAATGATAGGTTACCTCCAACATTAATCACTATTGTAGTCTCCCACGGGACTAGCAAATAATGTGTGTTGACTGTAAAAACGTTCACGTTGATTATCAAAATGCCCTTCAAACAATAATCCACAGATGAACCCCGAGATACAAACATGTACCTTGATGTTTATGAATAAAATACAAAACTAGACCTTGATATACAAATTATTCTCGAGAAAATACTTTAAAAAAATTTCTTCCTCAAAGCAGACAAGAGAGGTTCGGATTGCTGGTGGCTGGTGGTGATGGTGGGAAAGGAAAGTAAATCAAGCAAAGAGGGAAGGAGAGAAAGAGGGGACGAGGCTGGGTGGTTGTCAATCTCGTAGTAAACAGAAGAAGGGAGAAAAAAGAAGAAACAGGTGAGACTGGGTCATTAGCGTCGCAGAGAACAAATGGAAAGAGGAAGGGGTAGCGCGGGATGGCGTTGTCGGAGTCGTGGGGGTGGGCAAATTGCAAATAAGCCAATTTTTTTTTCAAATATCAGTTGGGACTAGTGCCCCCACTTACGCCACGTAGATCCATGTCTGCTTGTATATAATTAATAAGATCCTTATGATTACTTTTAGAAAGTAATTAAGAATCTTTTTAAATTAGAAACTAAACAATTAAAATTATTTTTCAACAAAAAAAAAAACGAATACACTCTCACAGACACCAAACTCCAAAATCCAAAATACATTGTTTCTAGTCTTTGCGCCGAAGACATTATTTTTCATCTCCAACATGGTGGCCATCGTTCATCTTCTTGGGTGTGGGTTTTCTTTTCATATAGTGTTGTTAAACAAGAATTTAAATCACATGAGTACTTGTATTATATTTCAGAATTTGCATGGTCAGGTATTTTGATTTCATCCAACAATCAAAAGCAAACTATGTTTGCATATGCGAGTTGGGAGTTCAATGTATTTTTTTAAAATTTGTTGAAAAATAATTTTAATTGTTAAGTTTTTTATTTAAAAAAAATTCTTAACTAGTTTCTAAAATTAATCATAAGGGCCTTGTTAATCATATATAAGTTCCAGTTAGTGTGAGAGTTAACTTTGTTTAAATACACGAGATGGCAAAAATCTACCTTATGAACCTATTTGCACTTCCTGATCCATGGACCATATTGCTCTTTCTGATCCACGGACTACCTGATCCATTCTAAAAAAAAAACCAAAGTTAGCAAGTTTTACACTCTACAACTCCTGTCCTTACTACTACTCTACTTCACACCCCATAACTCAAAATCCAATTTCAAAAGAGTTTTGTTCATGGGTTCTTGCCATATGCAACTCAAAGTCCATGAAACGTGGGATTTTTGTCAACAACCTTTCATCAACAATTTATTGACTTTCTATTCAAAATGTTTGAAACCCGCATGCAACTTGTTTGAAAAAATTTGTGACAACAAAAATTTCTTATCTAGAGGTGTTGGAGAAGGGCTTTCGTGTTCATGCTCGGGTGTTGGAGAGTGGGTCTCTAGTTTTGGTCGATTTCTACTCCAAGTGTGGGTCCATTTTGGAAACCTGTGAAATATTCAACACCATTAGCAATGGCAACACAATTTCATGGACCACGATGATCTCTTATTTCGCATAAACGGAAGAATGGATCAGTGTGGTGTCGGCCGGCGTCGTGCTGGCTGGTATGAAGAACCCTAGAAAAGTAGAGTCAGAGAGATCTCTATTCTCTTCGATTCTTCTTAGTGCGATTGACTCTAGCATAGAAGAGGGGCAACGGTGCTGGTTGGTACCCCCCCCCCCCCCCCAAATAACCCTAGAAAAACAGTCAAGAGATCTCTCTATTCTCTTCTGATTCCCCCCACCAAAAGAACCCTAATAAAAAATAGAGTTGAAAAAAAACAAGGGAGAAAATAGAAATTGATTGTATTGCATACCTGAAAGAAAGAAACTCCGATCGAGAAACCCAAGCCTTGAGAATCACAATGTTAACTTGGTGGGAGTCGATAGATAGTAGGAAAAAAATTGAAATCCGACGGTGGAAATTCACCAATTTAACAAATTCATCAAACTTCAATATTTTTTTAATACCCCTTGATTTTGTTGGAATTTTAAAAAGTACTAATTGAATACCTACAAATTTTGATGAATTTTAAAACAATTCTTTTAAATCCATATTGAATACACTCGAATTTACATGTATTTTTTCAAACTCTTATGGGGTGTATTCAATTAAGGGTTCACCAATTATAGCTCAGTTGGTCGGACGTCTACTCTCCTTGTGAGAGGTCACGGGTTCGAGACTCATTTTGTGAATTTTCGCCCAATTATTAGGAGCACATTTAGGGGTTGGCAAACGAGTCGAAGATCTGCGGGTTCAACTCGAACCGGACCGTTTTGCCCTAAACGGTCCGGATTTTAATTATGAGTTTTTAGATACGGTTCGGATTGGTCCGGATCCGTTATAAAACGGTCCGGGTCCGTTATAAAACGGTCTGATCCAGGTTCCTATTTTTAAAAAAGAAACGGTCCGGGTTGGACCCGTTTCAAAAAAAAAAAAAAAGACTCTTTACTCTTCCAAGCCAAAGTAACCTAACTAAGTGTAAGACTCTTTAGTCTTTAGAGGAGAAAGACTCTTCTCTTTATCAACATCCATCCCTTTCGCAAGCCGCCTCCCCCTTTAGTCAGAAGAGAAGTGAGCAGTGAGCAGTGAGCAGTGAGCAGTGAGCAGAGAGCAGAGCACCCGCAGGCCGCCTCCCCCTCTCGCATCCTCCGCTAACGCCCGCTAAAGAAGGTAATAGATCATTCAAGAAAGAAGAAGCGATCATCACCAGACAGACCGAGTTGCAAACTAAGAAAAATCATTCAAGGTTAGATCTTTTCCTCATCCTCTAATTACAATTTTGAACTTTGATCCATCCATCCATCATGTTTGTGTCTAGGTTATGTTTTTATTCGATTAATTCATCTTTTGGGTTGGTTGGGTTTTGATTTTGATTTTGATTTTAATTTTAATTTTAATTGGTATTTGGTCTTTCACTTTCAAAGAGAAAAAAGAAGGGATAATCAATCGACGAACGACGAAGATGTCATGTCTGAGGATGTGCAATACCAAGGGAAGGGAGATGGTTTGAACAACAATACCTACTACGCAATGAAAAAAAAAAGTTGGTTGAGGAGGAGAAGCTTTCATCTTCATCTTCATGGAAGAGGCGATTAGAGCTAACACTTGTTATTCTTTACGCCCTTTCTTTCTATCTCATTATAATCCCTCGATCTATTCAACTCTCTAACGGTACCTACTCCCCACTATGCTACCCTTATTTCATTTTATTTTATTTTTTCACTTTCTAACTCCCTCTCCCTCTCTCTTTAGTTAACAAAGATAAATTACGCCAAGAATTACACCCTGGATATATGGGCCTTGGATGGATGGGAAAAGATACCCTCAATGTAAGTATACAAAATTTTTTTCTTTCTTTCTTTGTAGTATTTTGCACTTCAAATTGCTTCAACTCTCAATTTCCTTTATTTATTAGTTAAGGTTTTGTTTCTTGATTATGGTTTTCAGCTTATTGAGTGTCAGTGCAAATACCAATGCCATACTAGTACATTCTTCATAATTCATCATCATCTATTTTTCCCTGGAAATGATTAGTTCATTCCAACATGAGATATGGTTTGTTAGTTCTGAGTATAAACTATAACACTAGCATCTCCCCAAAACGTAGGTCGTAATCAGATGAGATTATGTACATTCTGTAATTTGGAACAACACAGTGTCAGGTCATTTCCTTTTCTTAGTTTTCCTTGGAATTAGAAGCACAAAATCTCAGCCATTACTTTATTTGGGGAGATATTTGTTTATATACTTTCTTTAAAGAAGATCCCCTCATTTTGAACATTGGAATCGTTTGGAACCGTAGGAACCGAACCGTTCCAAACGGTTCGAGTTAGGTTCGGTTCCAATGTTCAAAATGAGGGGATCCGGACCGGACCGGATCCATTATTTTTAAACGGTTCGAGTTAGGTTCCTCCAAATTTGGAACCGATCCGGACCGTGCCCACCCCTAAGCACATTTGCTCCGCCGTTGATAAGCCTTCGGGTATTGAATGCAGCTGCTTAGATGGACTAGACCGAAGCGAGGTGACGAGGTTATTAAGCCGTTGATAAGCCTTCGGGTATTTAATGCAGCTGCTTAGATGGAATAGACCGGAGCGAGGTGACGAGGATATTAAGTGGCAACAATATTGTAGCCTTCGGGCATGGATTAATAAATAAATAAAAAGGGTCAATGACCCAATTTAAAAAAAAAAATCAATAAGGATTGTGAATGATTTTAAAATTCAGGGGTATTAAATTAAGTATTTGAAAGAATCCATCTAAATCTAGGGGTATTCAATATGGATTTAAAATAAATGTTTTAAAATCCATCAAAATCAGGGAGTATTCAATTCATGTTTTTTTAATAGTTCCAAAATAAGGTGGTATTAAAAAATAGTGGATTTTGATGGATTTGTTGAAGTTGTGGATTTTGAAGGATTTGTGAGTGTAAAATATAAATAACAAGAGTCATTTCAAATCCAACCACCCCCCCCCCCCCCCCCCCCCCTCATATTTCAACGAATTTGTATTCTTCTTTCTTCCCCTCCTCTCATTCCTCTATCTTATTCTAGGGTTCTTGTTCTTTATGACGAGATCAACAAACTCCCCATCTCAATCTCAATTGAACCCATCATCCACTTTTTACGAATCTACCCTCCTACCAAACCCAATGTCAGTGCTCAATAACTTTGAATCGATTGCAAGCAAAAGGTACACTACTATTTCGATTAAAGTGAAAAGAGGAACAAATACTACAGTTGAATATCTAAACCGCTAGTGCACCCACTATTTCCACCATGCATCCCCCGTCACAATCAGACTCATTAACATCCATACAGACATACAACTACTACTGCATAACATATAACATTTAACAATTCAATGAGGCTTTCAGATTTATGATTTTTGATTCCCTTTTCATCTTTTATCCGTGTTCTTTTGCTATGGTGTAATTAAAGCATTTCATGTGTTTAATGAAATGTCTCACAAAAATATTGTTTCTATCAACACATTGATTTATGGTTATGATGTAAATACCACTATGAAGAATATTGTCATTCAGATTCATGCCTATATTGTTAAATTGGGTGATGAATCAACATTTGCCATTTACAACACATTGGTTGATTCTTACTGTAAATGTCACTATCTTCAATTAGTTTATCAAGTTTTTGGTTTCAATAATGAGGAAGTCTCATACTTTAGCATCCTGAGCATTACTGTAATAATGAAGTATGGGAAAAATACTAAAATTTTTCAAAAAAAATTCCGTATATTTTTTTTTACTTCAAATCCATCGGAATACTTACATTCCTATTAGAAAGAAAAAAAATTACAAGGAAATTCGTTATCTTGTAATCAAAATTGAGACAAAGTTGGATGGGTTGCAAGCATGGAAATGTGGAAATGGGAAAAAGGGTTGCAATGGAACTCTTCGAGCTTGAACCCCAAATGGAATCGACTTGTATATTGTTGTCCAGTATTTATGTTTCCAATGGAATGTGGGAAGATGTTGCTAAGGTGAAACAATAATGTCTAGTAAAGGTATAAAAAAAACTTGGGTGTAGTTGGGTAGAGATTGATGTAAAAGTCCATGTTTTTCTTTTTAGAGATGGATCTCATCCAAATGCCGTAGAGATATATTAAAAATTAGATTAATTGGTTAATGAACTAATTTTAGCAGGGCATGTCCAAAGCAATTATTTCAGTAGGCGGTGTTCTTTCATGGCTTTCTATGACTAATAAAAAATTAATAATAATCCATAGAAATCAGTAAGAATCCTTTAAAATTCATCAAAAACCATGTGGATTTCATAAAATCCATTAAAATCCTTTGAAGAGTTTTAAAATCTTTTACAATCCATTAGAATCCTTAATTGAATACAACCCTCTTAATTGAATACCCAAAATTTTAAAATATTTCACAGTCCATTAAAATCCTTAATTGAATATCACCCCTAATAAATATAAATCCATTTTGAGACACTATAGACTGTTCCCATTGTCCATAGCTTAGACTAATCGATATATGATAAACATACCATTTATCTCTATGATTTTCTACGTCAAAATGTGTTAACCGTATAACAATTTGGTACTACAATTCTATTATTCCCTTATCGTTACGACCAAATATTATATGGAGCAGAAAACCACCATCCCAACCCAACACAACCCCCTTCCCCTAAAAACTAAAGAAACAATTCTTTGTCAACTTCTTATATGGATCATTATTTAATGGCATGGGAACTTAAGCTGAAAGGTAATTAAAGCATTAAGAAAACTTTCAAAATTAATCATTGTCTTTTCTTCTAGCTACTTGCTTCTTCAACCTCACATCATGAAGTTTTGATGGTCATCTATTCTTGCACATGTAACCGACGCCTCCTTGCACATGTAGCCGACACCTTGTAGAATAGAAAGTAGAACCCAATGATAAGGGTGGTCTATACTATACTATCCTCTATTTTATGTTTCATAAGTTAGATAAAGTTTCCACTCTAATAATCATTACTGATTAGAGGTATTCTCTCTATTATTTGATTCTTAGCCGTATCTATTAAAATTCCTTCATTTATTTATTTATGCATTACCTTTAGAGTTCACTAGTTTCGTTTAAAGTTTCTGTAGAAAGACAGTCTATAAAATCGACAGATAAATTGTAATCCCAAATCTTGAGTTTGAGATCTCAAATTTAATATATTTTGAGGTCTGGCCCTAACACTCTCCCAAGAATGAGTTTAATACTCACCGTAAAGATAATGGTGCGAGTTGCGTCTTGTTTGTAGTATCTTCTCCAGCACCATTTTCAGTTGTGCGATAAACTCCTTGATTATTTTTTAATTATTATAAATAACTTTGGTTGGGGAAGGTGGATATGGTGTCCTAGTCCAGTAGTCCTCCATTAACTTTAGTACTGTGAAGGGATTAGAATCAAAACCTAATCAAGAAGTCCACTACTAAAAATTTAGCCTTTAAGGATGGTTTTAATAACTAGCGCGCCTCTTGACGCTTTCTCAAGTGAATATGTGTGAAGAATATTTAATATATATGACTTTTATTAAAAAAAAAATAATAGTTGAAGAACTTTTTTTTTTATGACACTTATATTGAACTTGTTCAAGAATATTATAGTTCTTTTAGAACCGTTTCTTTTCATCCGTCATTACAAACTTGTTATCCTTTTTTTTAAATGGTTCACCATTAAGTGTCATTATACAAAAATTCTACTGTGCCTGGATGGTATCAAGAACATGTTAATGCTGACATGACATTAGGCAAACATGTTAATATGAAGAATAGTAAATATGGGCCAAATAGTAAATATAGTCAATTAGGTAAACATAAGCCGTAGCCAAACAATAAACGTGAGTTCCTAATCCCTCCTCCACAAACGCCGTTGTCGTTCACCAACAACCTCACTGTTGTCGTTTCCGTTCACCAACAACCTCGTGAAAGTCTATGAAGGTAAGTTCCTCTTCCACCTTTCATCCCCAATTAGCTTCTGCAAATATAAACCCTAGTTTTTTGGGGTTAATTTCATTATTTTGTTTTCCTTCAATTCATCCCCAATTAGCTTTGGTTCGATTTTGGGGTTAATTTTAGGTTAACATTCTGCAAATATAAACCCTAGTTTTTTAAGGTTTTATTTTCCTTCAATTTCATTTTAGGTTTTGGTTTAAATAAATGAAACTACATACAATAAATAAATTGTAGTAATCATATTAGTATTAGAATACGAACGACAACTGCAACGTCGACGGGAGGTGGAGGAGGAACCCTTTGCAAGCTATCGTTTTTAGCCCTAAGCCATGTTTGGCTATCATTTTTGCAAGATTTGAAAGTCAACAAATGTTAATGCCACGTCAGACTTAACATGTGTCTGGTACCATCTAGGCACACTCTAGACACATGGTACCAGGCAGCGTAAAAGGGTTCGTCATGATATCTTTCCTTCAAATATAATCACATGCCATCTTTAAAAAGTATAATAATTTCATATTGACCACTAATAATGAACCGTCCTAAAAGAACTATACTATTTTTAACAACTTTAGGACGGTTTCTTGGTTATGACCGTCATAAATACTTTTCAAACATATTTTGTTGCTTTTAAAAAATTTATAATAAAAACATCAAGAGCCTAGGTTTTCAAATCTTGGATAGACATTTAGTAGAAATCAAACGAAGCAATATCCAAAAAAAAAATTGTTATAACATGCCTCAATATCGCATGACATCTCTGAAAGCACACTTTTTGCAAATTTTGTATAATCTTGACATCTTAAGAGGGTTAAGAAGTTGGCGAAGCAAAATTGCTTTTAATTATTATTATTATTCTAATTAGCAAAGAAATTAAATTTGTCCTTTTATTTTATCTTGAAGATAGTTTAGTGTAAGATCATCTCTAACAACCTCTTCAAGTGACTCTTAGGTGGTGTTTTTTTTCAAATGTTCAGAAGCTAACTTCTAACTTGAGTTGGAAGCTCTGAATGAGCTTCTAAATGGGCTTCTGAATGAACTATTTGTTTCACTTTTGAATGACCTGCTGATTGCTATAAAATTAAAGATGTTTGTTTTTAGTGTTGATTTGAAGTTTATTGACATTTTTGCCCATCACCAAAACTCCCACTGCCACTACTAACCACTAGCATTAACTCTCATTCTTCATCCGTTTTTTCTCATCCAAACATCATGGAGATCCCCCTTATACTACCACAAAAAACAACCCTATATCCATTTCCATTCCTTATACAATTTCAAAATAAAGAGAAAGAAGTGAAGGAAAAAGAGGAGGGGGGGGGGGGGGGGGGGGGGGGGGGGGACAAAAATGAGGTAGATAAGAGGGGATGGTCGGTGGAGAAAAGGGATAACATAATAGTCATTACAAATTTATTATGAGGTTATTATTGGAATGAATTTTCATTAAGCACTCAGTGCTAAGTTATCAGCACCCCCGGTTGCTCACTCCAATCAGAAGTTCAACTTCTGATTAGAACTAAAAGCAAACACCCTAAACAGAGTGTTCCATTTCTTATTAAGACTTCTGACTCTATTCATAAGAAAAAACAAATACCCTCTTAAAGTCTATGTGGCACGTTTAAGGAGGAAAATGACTCCACCAACCTTGTTACTTACTCATTGAAGATGCACCGACCGTAACAAGTTATCAAACTCGGTTCCCTCTCATCAAATAATGTAATAATGGTATTTTTATTTACTATAATATTTAGTTATTAATTAGGCGTTCATATTATAAGCCCAAATAGAATTAGAAGCCCAATTGGAAATTAGGTCTAGGTTTTCTTTTTAAATAGGTACAATCAGATGTTATAATTAGTTTAGTTTGATTATTGTTTTCTTTCTTAGTTTGATTATGTTTGCCCATTTTTTTTCCAAAGCTCTAAACATATCTCTCTCCAATACAAGGTTTCTCAATAAAACAAAAACCATCTACAAATATCTTTCCAGGTCTCCCGATATTTTCAGATTATATTATTATAGTTATTTCATACATAAATTTTCAATATTCTATAATTAACCATATTTCACCAATACAAATTCCTTCATATAGTTGTAAAAAATCTCAAATTCCATATGTTAAAATAAATCAAGTATCAAAAGAAAGTATTATTCTCCAACGTTTTAATGTTAAGAAAATTGAACTTTTACTTTTTTGGTAAAGTAAAGTTTTAGAAACAAATATAGAGGTTGTTGGAGATGCTTAATAAAACATATTTTAATAAATTAAGGAGCCACCTTAGGGAGGCTGTTGAAGAAGCTCTAATCCTCGACTCTATAGGAGGAGGACAAAATAGTGTGTTAGAAAAGGTAATTAATCAAAGAATATAGAGTAATGCTACGGTGCCTGGTTGAATGTCTGGTGCTACCAGGCACCGTAGATCTGCATTGAGATAAAAGAC
Source organism: Berberis vulgaris (assembly GCA_963556465.1). NCBI lineage: Eukaryota > Viridiplantae > Streptophyta > Magnoliopsida > Ranunculales > Berberidaceae > Berberis > Berberis vulgaris. The sequence goes on along the minus strand of OY747127.1, from coordinate 62,246,396 downwards.
AGCTCCTATCTCGATGCAGATCTACGATGCCTGGTAGCACCAGGCACCCTAGAATTAGTCAAGAATATGTGTTCTAAAACTCGCGATTAAGAATAAAGGTGAAATATACACTCATTAAAGCAGCTTTAGCTTAATGGCAGAGATTCTACTAAGCTGTGGCTCAAGCCATAGGTTCGACTTCCCACAACAACATATATAATATTGTTGTTGGTGATTAAATGTGGACAACATATAATATCAATGGTACTTAGACTAGGTTTATGAGACAAATATAGTGTGCTTTTATGATAATTTTATAATTTGAGGTCATTTATGAGAAAAATGTAGTGACTTTTTAAAATACTACCATTCATTAAATTTATTTAGGATAGCTTTCCCAACAACCAATGAAAAAAATGGCTCCTTAATGACATTGTACCTTATAACAGTTTTAACTAGTCTAGAAAAGCATCCTATATATACATTTAGGATGTTGTACACTACTACAAATATAGGCTTGCATAGCGCTTAAAAATAGGCTTAGATAGCGCTCAAAAAAGCGCTATGCAAGGCGCGTACTTGAATAGCGCTTCGCTTTGATAGCGCTTTAAAAAGCGCTATCTAAGCGTTGATTTTTTTTTAATTAACTTCAATAGCGCCTTCTAAAGCGCTAATTTTTTTTTAAATTAGCTTGAATAGCGCTATTTAATTTTGTTGATTTTTTTTTTAATTAGCTTCAATAGCGCTTTTTTATGCGCTATTTAATTCAATATTGTAGTAGCGCTATCTAAGTTATTTGATTTGTTTTTTCTATTTTTCCAATACCGATTTTCTGGGCTAAATATAATATTTAATATAATAATGACAATGTTCAATCAATCAATAAAGACACAACATGATAACTAACTGTTTCTCATTCATTCAAAATATAATTTAAGCATTCATACAAGTAATCGCTCTTGAGCGTGCTTGGGAAAATATTACAGTTCTAAAACAATCAAAATAAGTTCAACCTGCATAACTCCCAGATGTAAGGCAAACTCATGGTGTTTGCATGCAAGGCATGCTGTACATGGGGGTTATTGAGATATATTTTCACATACACCTCCTCCAACTGATCATCATTTGATGTCAAGGGACAAGACTGAGGATATATGTTTGAGAAATCATTATATCCAGCTCCGAGCTCCTCGACTACCTTCCTTATGATCTCTGAGCAGTCACCTTTGGTATCAAGGCAACCTGAGAAAGTAAATCTCGCAGCAATCGAGTAGCATCCCCCAATATTGAGGCCTTGCCATTGTTCTGCCGAGTTGGATCTGTAACAAGAACACATAATTAGAACCTTTCACAATCACTTCAGAGTAAAATATTAAAATCCAGCTCAAACCATAGAACAAATATGACAAGTTCAACAACAGGGGAAACTACACAAGAAGCTGAAGTTGAAACAGAATAGATTGAAAATATTGTAAGGATAAGCATGGAGCTGGGGAATTTACCAAGAGAGCTGTCAAGCTCAAGAAAGAGCTCATTCAAATGGTCACGCTTTAGTTTCTCCCTTTCAGCCTTGTGAATTTTTTTAGGAACTTTTGCATGATTCTTTTTGTTAGAGAAAGTCCTGCAAACACAGCACAGCACAGCAATTCGCAAAGCTCCAATCAAATTTATGCAACGACAGGACATGTATTATATAAAGATAATCCAGATCATGCTTACACATATGTTTTCTATGCATAAACGAATTACTGTTGCATAAGGCTAATCATGCTAAAATGTAAAACAACCAATTAGAATATATAGCAAGAGAGTATGTTGGACTGCATATCGCACGAAAACTGCAAGGTATAGTAGAATGATTAGTGCCAAGAAAAGTGTTGTTCCTCAATGCCACTTTTCCATGCCATCTAGACCCCAAACTTGTATTTTATTTCCTACAGTTTCCAATCCAGGCCTGTCTGATTTGGTGTCTTAACCTCCCCAAAGGTTCAAGTCGTCCTAGTACTCAAAATCGGGCAACACGAACTCCTCAATTGTAAGGTTCTCTAATCGATATATGCAAATCTCCCATCCAATCAATTGATTGAATGTGATCAAGGGATATGCATACAAATCAGATAATTATATTTTGATGTAAAGAATATCATTCTGTCTTCCACATTGACAACATGCTCAGTCATCAGAATACTAAAAGGACTGATTCTTTTAGGTCATATATATTAATAGGGCTAACAATTACAGAGCTGATACTCGAGCTTGACAATGTTGTATTAGTGCTTTCCATGATAATACATGCACTGTCAGTTCTAACTAACAAAGTAAAATAGTCTTAATTAATTACCTGCATAGCTCTCTCCAATGATATATAAGTCGCTGGTCCTGAAGTGCGAGAACCTCTTGAACCACTTGACTAAGAACATATAGGAATCTTGGCTTGTAGATTACAACAATTTGTTAGATAATGCAATTTCAAGAGTAACATTTACTCTCTAATTCTTACTGTGAAACAAGACTTGGATTGGAACAGTTTTGTAGTAGCAAGTCTTTCAATTCTCACAAGTTTGGAATCAAACATCTAACTACACTCAAACCCAAAAAATTATCAAAAGCTAGATTTTATGGCATTTACATTTTGAAACTAAAGTTGCAACATACACCCATTCATACAAGTTAAGGAAAAAAAAATATTTTGTCCAAATTCATTTCGCTTGTCACAGAATTGACTTGAGTTGTAGAACAACAACAATCATCTAGATTCTCAAAAAGCTTCACCTCTCACCAAAAGAATCTTTAGAAATGGCTAGTTTTTAAGGAATGACGCATATCAGAAGGAATTTCATGTACAATAATTTCATATGGATTTCTAGAAAGATCCACAACAAAATAAACGATACAATAGCAAAAGAATCCATATTGTAATAGAAGTTCGAATATGTACTTTCTGTATAAGGAGAAAGAGCAGTGTGTGAGGTTGAATTCTGAAACAGGATAAAATTTTATTTGAAACATTGATATTCCCTTACTTTTATAACTTGCATGTAAAAGAAAATTGTTTACTTCAAGTAATTGAAGCATCCCTTGTTCGAAAAGTTGATCATTGACTGAAACCATAATATAAATTAAGGACAACCATGATAGTATAAACCTATTATGAAAATATGTACACGATATAAAAATTGGACTCACCTGTTCTTCTGTCACCCGTTGTATTATAGTCAAGAGAATAATTGGAATACGAGAAACCCACACCCGCTGGAGACTCTAAATACAACATGTTTGCAACTGTAATAACAAAGTTTTTTTAAAAAAAAAATACAAAGTTAAGACAAACAATCAAGAAAGTTATGGTTTAGCTCACATGAAACATGTCCCAATCTGGCTGCATAAACTCCCCAAGGAAGACAGTGTTGTAAGCAACAGATGCAATATGAATCGTATGAGATGCTGGATCTTTTGGCCAGAAATCATCTGATGCTCTTATTACAGCTGTCCGCTTTGCACTAAAAACACAAAGTCACAAGATATATGGTCATCACATTCAAAAAAGACGATTTTCTTGTATATGATAAGAGAACAAACATTCCTTAAATTCCTAGAGGGAGCTTGATACCTGTATAAACCATCTGTGTTATGACTCATGCAAGCGATAATTATAAACCACAAATTTTATTTGTATTTTCAACAAATACTCTACCATCACATATCAAAAGACCCCAAATTATAAACCACGTCACATAAACAAAAAATCCCATCTTAGCATTATAATCAAAATCGCATAATAGAACAATGCATGGGAATCAAATTTACAACAGACAAACATCAACAGAAAAAAGGGATGAGTTTCTTACTCAAGTTTTCCAACTGGAAAGACGCGGCGACTCCCAGTGTGATCCGATCTGACACCAATAAAAGCTCCATTAATCAAATCTCCACAACCAGCCGGAGTTAGATCAATATTTTCATGAACACCAGACAATATACAATTGTCCAAAACCACCAAATTCCCATCATCAGACACATCAATCCCAACCCCCACTGTCATCTTCTTCACCAAAATCAAAACCCCACACTCACAAATGGATCAAAAGGGGGTTAAACCCCACAATCTACTAATCAAAACTAAATCTTGAAAAAACCCAAATGTTCAATCAGACCACCAAAACAAAAAACACAAAACACCAACAGTGACTGAGTGAGAGTCGAGCGAGAGAGACGAACCTGGTCCTTACCCTGCGACTCCTCAGTTCCTCGCCTCCTTGCCTCCTCTGGTTCCTCGCCTGAGTCGCCTCCTTCCTCGGTTCCTCGCCTCCTCTGGTTCCTCGCCTCCTTCCTCGGTTCCTCGCCTCCTCACCTCCTCTGGTTCCTCGCCTCCTCGCCTCGCCTCCTCGATCTGGTTCCTCGTCTCCTCGCCTCGCCTCCTCGATCTGGTTCCTCGCCTCCTCGCCTCCTATCGCCTCTCTGTGTGTTTGAAAAATAAGGCAAAAGCAAAACCAAAAAAATGTTGTCGAGATTTAGGTTTTATATTAGGGCTTGTGATCTTAACCGTCCGATCGTATCAAGATCTGAAAAAATGAGATTTAATTTGATATTTGATTTTTTTTTAATTATTAGGCTATAGGATAAAGCGCTATACTAAATGTAAGTAGCATAGCGCTTCGAAAGCGCTATGGTAGTTTTGGTAACGTTTTTCCACATAGCGTTTTTTAAAGCGCTATCTAAGACATAATTAAGATAGCGCTTAACTGAAAAAAAAATTTAAAAGCGCTATTGTAGCGTTTTTTTTATTTTATTTTTTTTAAAGACAAATAAGCGCTATCCTAGCGCCCACTTGGATAGCTCTTTAAAAAGCGTTATCTAAGTGGCGTTACTTAAGCTAATATTTGTAGTAGTGGTAAGCCATAACAATGTGAATTCGATGTGGTGAGTGATCCGAGTTATAAGCGCCACTAAAGTAGCTAAGACATCTCACAAATGTTGCTATATATTGTTTAAAGGTTTAGAACATATCCTCGTGATACACATTCCTTATCTTTCCATAGCCTAGGTTATACACCCATCTGCTCGAAAACCTGCTCCTAGATCTAAGCTTCGCTCTAATGCACATTAGTTAAGAAGCCAATAAGAACAAATTTAAAGAAGAAAGAAAGTAAAACGAGTCCAATTTCTAAGAATTCAAGCTACCAAGGGTTGAATCCCTTATCTCTTACTGCCCAAGGACATTTATTTATACTATTACTTGGGGTTGCTTTTGTCTCATTAAATGCACAAGATGTAGAGGATATTTAGAAAGTCAGCATTGCATTATCAAACGTTGAGAAGCTTGTTTTGGTAAACTCCAACCGACCAGTCCACCTGTAGTCCTCGATCGGCTATGTACTATTCATTGTTAGTCATTTTAGTGTAATGTTAGTCATTTTAGTGTATGTTCTATGATATGTGATGCGTAAAAATTTGGTCTCCTAGAAATTCGACTTGTAAAACAAAGGCTAGATTGCCACCTGTTTGGTGACCGAAGACACTCTGATGCTTAAGTCAGTAAATCTATTGTAGATGAAAATTGATCTGGAAAGAACTCAGTTAAAAACTGTCTACCTTTATCGAATGTTTCATTTACATTCTATAGTGGTCGTTATTAATTCTCTGTGTGACTTAAGCATGTGAGGGTTAATCAGGGGAGATGCTCCTTGTAACAGTCTTCTCCTTTATGAAAATATGTCCTTGGGGGAGTAACTCCTTCCATGACTCTTTTTCTTTGTAAGGTTTTTCCTTTTTAAGGGAAAGCTTCGTTGGGCCTGGATTTGGGCCTCTGACACGATTTGATCCAAAATTCCCTTTTGAGTTTTAATGGCTGGATCCGCCATTTTGGGATTTGAAAGTCGGTCTTGTCTTGAAATACGTGGTCCTCGTGAAAAGTGATATTTGCCACGTGTATGGTAGTGATGATAGTCTTATTTGATTTATAATTAGCTACCCCCCCCCCCCTTAGTTAGTGGGTATGCTGAGTGGTGACTAACTCTACAATGGTTGGACTTTCAATTTCATCATTGCAGTGCATTTAATGTCGTTAACAGTTATTGCTACGTTTGTATCTCCAATGTCTCGTCCGCCTGCTCGTTTTGGCGTGATTTTTGGAATTTTGTGCAGCCATCGTATCTCGCACATCTTACCATAAGCATCTTTGTAGTGCTCAACACTATAAATATGTGGTGATCGAGGGTTGTATTTCTTTCTTTACATTTTCTTCATTCCCAGACTTTGATGTTTCTCTTATTCGTTTTCATTTTTTTCACAATGTTTGGCTTCAAGATTCCGAGTGGTGATGCGCTTGCTACTTGCGAAGCTTTCTTTTCGCCTAAATGGGAGACACAAACGACTCTAGATAGCTTTCGCTATGACTATTCTTTGACGGTTGACCTCGAGATCGTCTTGCCTGGAGATGATGACAATCCTTGTTGTCAGAGGCCTAGCTACATTGCATTGTACCCTCACATGTTTCAGTCTGGTCTTAGGCTTCAAACCCCAGAGATATTCTACGAGTATCTAGACTCTTGGGCATCGCTCCTGCTCAAATGAGTCCTAATGGCAGGAAGGTGATGGTTGCAACCTTGGCGAGGGTCATTCTATCCATGGTTCCTATGAATATCAGGGTTTTGCATTCCGTGGTGGGGTTTAACGTAAATAATAACCACACTTGCTATCTCCACTCTCATTCTTGTTTTAAGAATCTTAAAGATGATTATAGGGGCTGGTCGAGGTCCTGGTTTTACGCGTCCATCACTTCTGGCTATTTCAAGTTACGCAATCGGTATATTATGCGGTTGTTCCGAGAACCCAAGAAGAATGAACTGTCATTAACTGCAAGGAGCAAAAGTTTTGTGATTGGTTTAATAAGCTTCTGTGGGCCACAATAGAGGCTTTCCTTGCTATGGATGTTGTCATGCGCAATGGCCTGTACTATGGGCGGGGCAGAATGTGCGACACTTATTGATGCTCGAGCTTTCGAAATTATTGTTGCTCATGCCAACAATGTCATTGTTTCTGGCGGGGAGGGGGCAGGAGTGTACTCCCCCGGTTGGCGTTTGTGATGTGAGCATTGATAGGGAATTGAGCTCTGTTAAGAAGCTTACGGATCTCGATGCTTTTGTTACTACTGGAGATGATGTTAATGCTTGCTCGAGCATTAGAAAGAGGAAGCTTTTTAGGCCTGCCAACCCATCTAAGTTATTGGCAATTAGCCCTGCCCGTGTCCCAAAAAACAAGCGACTTGCCAGTTTGGTTCATGGTGCTACTAGGACTCCTCCTCGACCGATATCTTTAGGAAAAGGTGTTGAAGTTGTTGACCCTTTTACTCGAGAGGCTGAAAAGATAAATCAAACTCTTGAGAGGAGCAAAAAGAAGGTGTCTCGTCTTGTGGATAATCGTGATGGGAGACTTATTTCTTCGTATGGCTTGTCTAATTTTGCCAAGTTGTCTGTTGATGATCCTCATGTTCTTGATAGTAAGATGTTTCAGCTTGGTGTCGAGCTGTCTAACCTTGGCTGATTTGAGTTTGACCCCTTGTTGGACAACCAAGTCGATGCTCGTGGTTAGAGTGTGAAGTCTCCCATTTCTTCCATTGTCGTTGGTACTTTGGAGTTGCATGCTTCTTCTTCTTCTGCTCATCCTACTACTGTTGTTTTAGAAAAATGGTATGAGTAATGATACTTTTATCATTACTGCCGTTTTGATTGTTCATTCGGGTTCTAGGGTGGAGCATCAGTTCTTCCTAATCCCACTTATTCATCCATGAGGGGTTGGAAGGAACCCAACCTCGAAGATATTTGTATCAAATTGGATGGAAAGTTCAGATGGTTTTCCAAGATTGACATGCAGGACAACTCACGTAATCTCATTGTTGAATGGCATAGGTGGTTAGTCGAGAAAACTTTGATGCCCGTGCATTCGCCAAGTAGTCACCTCGATGAAGGTCTCAAGCTGATCATGGAGGGAATGAATCACCTCACTTATGTTGGGGTGATGGGGTTGGATTATTGGGTTGTGCGTGCACAGGTGGTCGCTCTTGGGCGGAAAATGGCATGGCGGGCTTTGGTGCTTTCTCACATCCTTCGAAATTTTGATATGCTAATAGCACAGTGTGTGGAGCATGAAAAGGCTGCTGGAGTTTCTCAGGCTTCTATGAAGGAGGTCGAGGCTATTTGGAATAAGTTTGCATCTGAACATGAGGCCTTGGAGATGGAGATGAATAAACTTCGTGATTGACTGACTATTGTTGAGAAAGAACTGTCTGGAGAAAGTTGGTCATGATAAGGCCTTGCTTCTGCAGCTGAGCACTCTGCCAGTTTAAAGGCTTATGAGGAACGAGTTGTCCAGTTGACTGTTGAACTTGCTACTGCTAAATCGCCAGTTTCCACTAGGATCGCCACTGTTGAGGTTGAACTTATGTCAACTAGGGATGAGCTTGTAGCAGTCGCTGATAGATTGAAGATCGCAGAAGCGGCTGACTGGAGAAGAATTGTTGACGGTCATCTTGACCTTATTGATTTTATGGAGTCAGAGGGTTTGGATTTGTTGAAGTATCGTTGTTTGGTTGATCATGTCTTTGAAGGCGAGGAGGAATTCGTTCCGGATTCGTGGGATGTTCCTGCTGATGGGGAGCATTCATCTCTTTCTCCAATCGAACCTGTATTGCTAAGTAACACTGTCGACGATACGAATGCTCGACCTCCTCCGCATGCCTCTTCCTGAATGCTTTTGTTGACCCCTTTTCCAATCTATGTAACTCCTTTTCTGTGTAATGATGTAGGAAATCAATGAAAATCCCATTTTATCTAGAATTTATGTTTTTATTCAATATGTTTTTTCATCTATCTCATTGATCTAGACTTTGATTGTTTTTGCCTTTTACATTCCTGATTGAATTCTGACTTGTTTATCCGAACTTCTTATAAGTGTGCTTCGTGGTTTGACATATTAGTTGTCTTAGATGCTTTTTAAGTAAATCTGACTTTATATGTCTAGATTTTCAAACGTACTTTGAGATCGTACATTTTAGTCGACCAAAAAATTCATAGATAAGCTTGGCGTATATGTCCAGGTACTTATTTTACTTCGTGGTTGATCAGAACAGAAGTTTTATGTGTATGTCCGGCTTGTTTGTCTTGATACATATATTTTAACTTTACTCGTAGCCGATGCATTGGTCGTGCTATTTGTTTTTCGAGTAAAATCTTAAGTCGACTTTGACGTCCTGATTGAACTTCATTGTTTGAACATGAGATGAAGGGTTAAAACTTGGAAGTTTTATTCATAATACTTTTTCAAGTGCTCTGCATGTTTTCCAACTAGTATGTTTCTGGTCTGTTTATTTTTACCACTTTGTATGGTCTTTCCCAATTCGGATTCAGTTTGCTCGCACCTGGTTCCTTTGTGTTGCGTTGAATTTTTTGGGGTACCCAATCGCCAACATTGAACGTGCAAGACTTTACCTTTTTGTTATAGTAGCTAGCCAGCCACTATTGGTAGGCTGTTGTTTTGATCGAAGCTTTTTCTCGATTATTTTCGAGGAGATCTAATCCGACTCTTAGTGCTTCATTGTTATTCTCTGCTCGGAACTCTTCTGCTTTGAATGTTGGCATATCAATTTCTACTGGTATCATTACTTCAGATCCGTATGCGAGGGCAAACGAGGTTTCTCCTGTTGGAGTTCTTTTCGTTGTTCTCTAAGCCCAAAAGATGCCTAGTAATTTAGACACCCACAATCCTTTTTATGCTTCGAGCTTCCTTTCGATTGCTTTTAGGATTGTTCCATTTGCTTGTGGATGGGCGGGTGCTGAGAAGTGTTGTTGGATCACTAAGTTTTTGCACAACTGCTTAACCTTCTTATCTTTGAATTGCTTCCCGTTGTCTGTGACAATTACTCTTGGGACTCCGAATCTGCATATTATATCTTTCTAGAGAAATTTTTTTCCATTTGAGCCTCTCCAATCTTTGCTAATGGCTCTACTTCCACCCACTTAGTAAAGTAATCCACCGCTACGAAGAAAAATTACTTTCTGTCAGAGATTGGAACTGGTCCTATGATGTCCATTCCCCATTGTGGGAATGGCCATGGACTGCTTATCGAGATTAGATTTTGGTCTGGCATGTGGGCGAATCTTTTGCATTTGTCACAGGTACGAATGAGTTTATTTGCATCCGCTTGCATCGTTGGCCAATAGTATCCCAGTGTTAGAGCTTTGTGGGCTAACGTTCTTCCCCCTGGGTGGTTTCCACATATGCCATGGTGAATCTCTCACAAAACATAGTCAGCATCGTCGGGTGAAAGACATCTTAGCAGCGGTCCAATGGCAGACCTCTTATAGAGTCTGTCATTAATCAGTGTATACGGTGCTAGTCGATTTCGCAATTTTTGGGCCTCCATTTTATCCGCTAGAAGTTTTCAATTTTTTATGTATGCTAGGATTGGAGTTGTCCAATGGTTTTCCTTACCTGTTGCAGATGCCTCTTGCACTTGATTTTCCAGTATGGAACTTTCTTATATCGAGACGAGCGGATTATCATTTTCTTCAGCTCGCGATGCTTATTTAGCTAGTTTGTCAGCTCTTTCATTATCTGCTCTTGCACATCGCTGAATGGTTGCAGCTTGAAAATTTTCCATTAACTTGGTAATCTTTTGGTGATAGGTTTTCATCCTAGCATCTTTGACTTGGAATTCGTTGTTTAGCTGATTAACCACCAATATGAAGTCAATGAAGATGCTGATTTCTTTTATTCCTAAGTGCTTGGCCAATTGAAATCCAGCTATCGTTGTTTCATACTCGGCGTCGTTATTTGAGGCTGAATTTGATTGCCTTGTCCAATGTTACACCTTCCGAGTTATACAGGATTATTCCAGCTCCGCTTCCCAACTCGATGGATGCTCTGTCACACCGAAGGATCCATTCATGAAGAGTTTGTTCGGTTTGCTCATCTTCTTGATTATTGTCTGGTTGATGTTCGTTACTGCCCAAGAATTCAGTGATGTAGTTCGCTAATGCTTGAGCTTTTATTACGATTTTAGGAGTGTAGATGATGTCGAACTGCTCGAGTTCTATTTCCCATTTCACCATCCTTCCTGATAGTTCTGGTTTGTGCAGCACTGACCAAATTGGTTGTTAAGTCATGACGATGATGGGGTGAGCTTGGAAATATGGTCGTAGCTTTATTGAAGACACGATAAGGGCGAGTGCTAGTTTCTCCAAAGTCGGGTAGTTAATCTCTGCATCTGAAAGTGTTTTATTGACGTAGTATACTGGCTTTTGTGCGACATTTTCCTCTCGTATCAATGTTGAGCTGACTGCATGTTCGGACACGGACAAGTATAGATATAATGTTTTCCTGTGCTTGGTTTTGACAACAGTTCAATGCTCCCCATGTACATCTTCATGTTTTGAAATGCTTTCTCGCATTCTTCATTCCATTTGAACGTCTTGTTTCCTTTCAAGATTTTGAAGAAAGATAGACATTTGTCTGATGACTTGGAAATGAATATGTTCAAAGCTGCTAATCTACCATTGAAGCTTTGCACACCCTTGATGCTAGTTGGCGATTGCATGTTGAGAAGTGCTTCTATCTGTTTTGGATTAGTTTCGATTCCCCTTTGATTGACCATGTATCCAAGGAACTTCCCTGATTCTACTCCAAATGTATATTTCTTTGGATTCAGCTTCATTTTGTATCTTCGGAGCTAGGATAAGGCTTGTTTGAGGTTATGGTCTGCTCTGTGTAAGCTTTTGACCAACATATCATGAATGTACACCTCCATGGTCTTGCCTATCCGATCCTTGAACATTTTATTGAAAAGATGCTGGTACATAGCTCATGCATTCTTCAGTCCGAACGGCATAACACGGTAACATTACATACCTCTTTCTGTTATGAAAGATGTCTTTTCTTAGTCGGGTGGGTGCATTAGTATCTGGTTGTATTCAGAGTCTTCATCCATGAAGCTCAGAAGTTCGTGTTCGACAATGACATCCATTATTTGATCTATACGCAGGAGTGGAAAACGGTCTTTTGGGCAAACCTTGTTCAAATCAATGTAATCTACACATACTCTTCACTTGCCATTCTTCTTTTTCACCAAGATTGTGTTAGCCAGCCAGTCTGGGTAATGAGATTCCCTGATCATTCTTGCAGTCATCAGATGATGCACTTCCTCTTTTATTGATTGGGTTGAGTTCTGGGGCAACTGGCCTTATTTTCTGTTGGACTGGCTTTTTGTCTAGATTGACTTGCAATCTTTGAATAATGATAGAGGGATCGATTCCCACCATGTCATTCATTTTCCAGGCAAAAACGTCCAAGTTGTCCTTCAGCAGTTGGATCAGCTTTATGGCTAATTCTGGGTGGATTTTCGTGCCAATCTGAATTGCTTTGCGTCCCTCTTTACCGTCCAAGTGGACTACTATTGTTTCTTTTTCTGGTTGTCTAGTATTTGGTCAATCTCTTGGACTGGTTGGACCTGTATTATCTTCTGAGAGGTCGGAGTCATTTCAACTAGGTCGTTGTAGCGGTTTTTCTTGTCGTTGCAGTGATCGCTATCTTTGTGGAACTTTTATTGCTGTATAGTGGCATTCACGCGCAATTGGCTGGTATCCTTTGATTATCTCGATGTCGTCGTCGGTATGATACTTTAGGCATTGATGCATGGTGGAGGACACTGCACCCATCTCGTGTATCCAAGGTCACCCGAGAAGCATGTTGTACGCGGATGGAGCGTCGACATCAAGGAAATCTGTCAACAATATTTGCCGTCTACCCGGTTATCTTGCTTTGACTGGTAATTGGATCATTCCGAGTGAGCGACACTGTTCTCCGTTGAAAGCCACCATTGGCTGACCGTTGGGTGTGAGCATTTCCTCAGTGATTGCATCTTGTGGGACACTGTTAGGTAAAGAAGATTGGTCGAGCTACCATATCAACCAGTACTCTTTTGATCCCACTTGGCTATCGGTATTGAAATCACTAGAGTTCGCTAAGTACTGGTTGGAGAAGGTCCATTGACACTTGGATATTGAATTCTTGTTAGTAAATCCCGGATTGATTGCTTTCGTGATCAATTGGATAACTCATTCACTCCAGTTACGCCATGCAAGACGTATATCAGCTCCCTTGTTCGCTCATTTGACCTGGTAGTAATGTCCGCCTTCTCCTTCCCTTTGGACTGTTTATCTTTCTGCCTAATGAACTCTCTGAGTCATCCCTTTTGGATATGATACTCAATTCCGTCCTTCAAGTTGCAGCAGTCCTCAGTGTCATGACCGTAATCTTTGTGGAAAGAACAATACTTGTTCTTATCTCACCCATCTGGATATCCTCTCATATTGGGTTGGCCATTTAACGTCCTTCCATAACGCCATGGTCTTTAGGACCTTAGCTCGATTTATTTTCAAGGTCGTGAATGGTTTATATGTCATGTTTACTGTATTTGTCGACCGTCCATATCCATATTTTCCGATTGCAGCCTTCCGGATTCTTCTTTGTTGAATTCGGACCTGCCACTAGTCCGATGTCTTTTCGACTGGCCATTTTCCTCCCAAGGCTTGTCGTTTCTTCGTCTTTCTTCCCTCCTCTCCTGACTAGTTGATGAATGTCTCCTTTCAGATTCGTTCTTCTTCTTAGCAGCCAACATCTTTTCGAGGGTGATGTATTTTTGGGCGGTCTTCAATAGAGTTGCTATGTTCTTTGGGGGTCCAAGTTCAGAAAGTTGTAGAACAACCCCTTTTTAATTCGTAGGTGAATGTGGCTATGGTCGTGTCACTGCTGCATCCGTCAATCATAGTTAACTCGTTAGTGAAATGAGTAACGTACTCCCTGATGGTTTCCTCATGTTTTTGCCTTATGTGTAGCAAGTAGTGTGGACCTTTTCTCACTCATTGGCTGCCAATGAATCTCATAATGAAAGCACTGGCTAACGCTTGGAAAGAGTCTATGGACGTGGGCGGTAGACTGTTGAACCAGCTCATTGTCATAGACATGAGACTGGTCGGAGAGGTTCGACAAAGAATAAACTATGTGCTTTCTTTCAAGTCCATCATGTGGTGCAAATGTCGCAGATGGTCTGTCGGATCGGTAGTGCCATCATATGCTTCTAACTATGGGGGAGTAAACTTCTTTGGTAGAGGAGTTCTCATGAGTGCGTCAAAGAATAGTGGTTTGGCCAATTCATACAGTACGTTAGGATCTATGACTCCGATCCTAAATGGAGTTTGTGTAGGGGTTTCATCGCTCTGGATGCCATCTTCTTGTGGTTCGTTGCCTTCGAGATTCACTTGTTGAAGTTCTGCAGGAACTTCATTATTTTCTCGGATGTGGTTGGCAGAGTTCTATTGCGGTGGTGTTTGGATATGGTCAGTAGATTGAGCACGCTCCTGGGTGAGTTTGTCCACCACTTTGATTAGATGATCCATCTAGTTCAGGAATTGATCCAGGCAGGGATCTGTGACAGTGCCGCCAGATGTCTGAAATGATTGGGCTACCATTCCATGTTGAAATACTGTGTTACCTGGCACAGTTAACCCGGTTGTTATTGGATTTGGAGTATGCACTATTTGGTAATTCAACTTCAGTAGTGGAAGGGTTGTCGTGATTGTTGTTGGGTTGGGGGTTTGTGGAATGTTCTATTTGTTCTAACTTGGTAATGCTGGTTAGAACAAAGGAAGTTTCCAACTACAAACTATCTTTTTTGAAAGGAAACTGTTGCTCCCCATGGATGACGCCAAACTGATGCATCCAAATTTGGTCTTCTGGAAATTCGACCTACAAAACGAAGGTTAGATTGCCAAATACCACTTGTTTGGTGGCCAAAGGCACTTCGATGCTTAAGAGGTTGTTTGCTTTTGTTTTTGAATAGATTCATAAGTCTTAATAAGAAATGGACTACCTTGTTTAGAGTGCTTGTTTGTAGTTCTGATCAGAAGTTCAACTTCTGATTGGAGTAAGCAATAGGGAGGTGTTGATCACTTAGCACTGAATGCTAACTCAAAATTATTCCAATAGTAACCTTAAAATAATTTTGTAATGACAATTGTTTTCCCCCATCTTCTTAAAAACAATTAGGGCTAAATATTGACGACACACCTTCATTCTTTTCACCAAGCATTGTCGTTCTACCTACCTTCACAATGACTTTTCAACGGTAAGAAACTTATCTCATTTCTCTAATTCATCTTTGTATTTTTTTCTCTGTATTTTCCAAGATTTTTTTCATCTCTCCAGCTCTCCCTCTCATGTGTATTTTCATATTTTCATTAGCATGTAGTTTTCATTATGTAGCATGTAATTTTTAAGGCTTTGACAAATTAATCACCACCATATAATGTCGTGTTTCCAGCCCACCATTTTCCCATTCCTTTATGTGTCTCCTTAGTGGGGCAAAATTGTCAAACAGTTCTCATTCAGCACCTAAAACCAAACACGTTTTAATTTTACAGCTTCTAATCAGCAACTCATTCAGAAGCTCATTCAAAACTTCTAATTCCAGTCAGAAGTAAGCTTCTAAGCACTTAAAAAAACAAAAGCCACCTAAGTTAGTAAATCTGTTGGAGATGGAGATGGATATTAATATAGAAAGAACTCAGTTAAAATTTGCCTACATTTGTCGGATGTTCCCTTTACCTTTTATAGTGGTTATTATAAATTCTCTGCGTGACTTAAGATTGTGAGGCTTAACAAGGAGAGACGTTCTTTTTGATAGTCTCCTCCTTTATGAAGATATGTCATTGGGGGAGTAACTCCCTCCACGACTTTTCTTTATAATGTTCCTCCTTTTTAAGGAAGATCTTCGTTTGGCCTGGATTTGGGCCTCTGACTACGATTTTATCTGAAAGGACTTTTTGGGCTTTAATGTCTGGATCAACCATTTTGGGATTTGTAAGTCGGCCTTGTCTTGAAATACCTAGTCTTTGTGATTAGTGATCTTTGCCAAGTGTATGGTCGTGATGATAGTCTTATTTGATGTATCATCAATATGTCCAGACATAAAATTATTGTTGTTTTTCGGTCCAACCGCAATGCTAGGTTTCGATTGACCTAACTTTATTCTCTTCTCACATGTGATGCACGTGTCCATTCTACCCACCCTTCAAGCATGTTACTTAGATGCAAAGTTCTAACGGTTTTCAATTGACCACCTATTAAGACTGTTTTTTTTTTCAATCTAATTAGAAGCAAAAGTTATAAATGCAACAAATAAAAAGTAAGTGTTATTTCTTACTTCTAACTTCAAACTCCAATTAGAAGTCAAACTTACTTCTAAATGAAAACAAATGTCACCTAAAAGACTTATTTCCAAGATGGTTTTCCATCCCCAATTGTCAAGGACAAATAATGGAATATGCATGCTAATGGTTGCCGAACTCGAGCTTGGGCATCTTAACAATCCAATCGAGATCAACTATTCTAATGAGGAGACTTCCCACATCCATTTCCTACTTGTGTGTTTGAATTTATAAATAGCATGTACTCATGAGATTCCAAATGACTCTCAAATTGGGTGTGTTTCTAAGTTGGATACATCAAGTTGGGTTTTCTCCCTCGAGTTTGCAAACTGGCACAATTTAATGCCTTGGTTATTGGTAAGTTGTATGTTTTGAATTCACCATTGACTTGCACGTTTAACTAGAGAAACTAGCTAGGCTCATTAGATGTTTTTTTTTTAAATATCCAATTAGTGGCTTGGACAATCCAATTGGCTTCGTTAATCTACTTGGCTAAACGAAATCTCAATCTTTATGTGCCCATCATTAAGGACAAGACAACATTTTGTTATGCAGGTTGTTTACGATCATTGCTTCCCTTTTAAAACTCATCAGGATTCTCATGGTCTCATTTTCTTTTTACACTGCTCAAAATGGGCTTGGACGACCAACGAGGTACTAGCTTAGCTGGTAGCTTATGGTGGATGGCATCACAAGTTCAGGGTTCAAATCCTACTGGAGGTGTTTAATGGTTCTAGAATCCAATAAAACCTTGCTGGCTCTTAAAAAATAATGATAAAATAACAAAAAATGGGATTCAACATCTATCGGGCTCCTCACATACTGGATGTGGTGACTTACGCTATGTACTCTATATCACTTAATTTGGTGATGGATCTTTCTTTTAAATCATTCAACCCAGTGTTCTAAAAATCGCTAGGCGGGCGGCCAGCAGGTGCCTAGCGCCTAGGGGCCTAGGCGCTAGCCTAGGCGGTTTTAGATTTTGTATTATAATTTTCATAATTTACAAAAATTTAGCATAATACATTAATATTTTATCAATTACTTCCAATTTAATGCGAGAATAGTAATACATATGAAAAATTTATAAACATGAAAAATTAAGCTTACATTAAAATTTATAATAGCATAAGTTGCATAACATAGAGTTTCAACAACATAGAAGAAAAAAACATACTTGAAAGTTGATAGTTGAACTTGAAATGCTAGGCCTCTATCTCTTTTTCATATCCTTCCATTTCAACAACTCTCTCCGTGTCAGACTCAAACTCAACATCCTCCTCCCCTTCTATACACTACACCAAAAATGCCCATTAGCAACGGTTTTGAACCGTGGGGGTAACCCATTGTCACGGCTTAGAGCCGTGGGCTGTAGAGGAGTCGCTAAATCCCCAGTAACGGCTAAAAATCGTGGCAAAAATATTAGCAACGATTTTATACTCGAGGACGGTTGATGATTTAGCCACGGTTCTAAACCGCTGCAAAAACGTTAGCCACGGTTTTAAGCCGTGGCCAGGAATAGCCACGGCTTAAAACTGTTGCAAGTTATGGCCAGGTTCTAAGCTGTTGCAATATTTTTAGCCACGGTTTTAAGCCGTGGCCAGTACTAGCCACGGTTATAAGCCGTGGCAAAATTTTTTTTTTTTTTTTGGTCACGGTGTTAAGCCAATGCAGTTCTACTGACAGTGATGCAATACTGGCAATGAAGAGAAATTACAGACTGAAGAACTTGTAATTGTAATTTTGGATTGATGACAGTAAATGGAATGGATTATATTCAATAAGAAAGCTAATTCGAGATAGCTAATCTCCTGTAGAGCAAATGCTCAAGTGTACAATTTTGTTACAAATCAAATGAATCCCTTTTTCTCTCTTATGCTCTCTTATTTATAGTACTACATTTATTGACAGCTAATTGACAACTAATCTAACAGAAATCCTTCCTAAACAACATAGCACTCTGCAACATATAACAACCTGCTCCCTTTAGTAACAACACTTGTGTTAGCAGCCTGCATTCCATTCAGCAACAACAGCATTAAATGAAAGCTAAAAGACTGAGGGGACAAAAAAAAACAATTCCTAGAAGGAGATTCCCAAATACATTAGCTTACATTAGCTCAAGTTCTGAATAATCTTAGATAGAGCTGAAATAGTGGCAAAGATGCAAAAAATAATCCCAACTATAATGATCAAACTAGCTTATATGATCTCTATTTAAACATAATTTTTTAGCTTATATGACATAACAAGAATTATTTGCTTGCTTTATTTGCTTCCTTGCATAAAATTTAAAAGAAAAGGAACCAAAGAAACAAGAAGCTAGTAAGAGCTGCTTGCTACAGCAAGCAAGCTGATCAAGTTAGACTACCACGTTTAATTACATGAATAGAAACTTAAGTAGCATCATAATTAGTAGAAAATTAATTAAGGAGAAGATGATCATAAATGATGGAAAATTATCTTCTCCTAGATCAATTTATTGGGTTACCATAGGGAGGTGCAACACCTCCTCCAAGCAATCCACCACCAGAGGCTGCAGCATAGACATCAGATGGATCAATAACTGGAGATGAAGAAGAAGGCGCATTTCTTCCATTGACATTGACACCACCATTACCACCTCCTCCCAAATGCAAATCAGATATATTTGGAAACCCTTCTCTCCCTTCAATCCCTTGATCATAAAGAAAACCTTTAAACACATGCCCACCAATCGTCAATGGCTGTCACAAAAGAGAGAAAACCATTCAACATGTATATACATATGAAAAAATATGAACAAGAGAATATAGTACATCCCATTGTTCAACTTGTCCTGATCCATAGATCAGAACAAGAAAATCCATTAAAACTTCTTTCATGTATACATTTATAACAAGAGAAACCCATTTCAACTTCTATTGATATACAAGACTTGCATCAAAAGAGAAATCTATTTCAACTTCTTCTGACCCTATAAGACTACATCAAAAGAGAAACCCATTTCAACTTCTTGTGACCTATAGTACTAATTTGGATTTTTCATGTATAAGATGTGAACAACAACAGAAAACACTCATTTGAACTTCTTTCAATAAAAAAGAGAGATACCCATTGATCTACAAGATCATATGAGAGATGCCCACTGAAATCTTTTTAGAATTTGATAAAATCACAAATAAAAAATAAAAAAACACCATTTGAAGTGTTTTGATCTATGAAATCACAACCAATAAAGAGCTAGAGAAGAATCTTAACATACCTTGGTGGCTAGAGCTAGTATCTAAGCTTCTAGGGGGAGTAGTATTAGAAGTTGAAGTATGTGAATTTGTAGTCTGAGACAGTTTAGGTTTCTTGACAGCTGAAGAAGACCCAGAAGAACCAGCAGCAGCAGTGGTGGTAGTACATATAAAGGCCAGTGAATGCCTTGGCTTCCCCATACAAAAAACCAAAAACAGTAATATGTAAGGCCAGTGAATGCCTTGGTAGTATTAGTAGCTCAATAGGCCTTTTGGTGTAGTGTATAACAATGCAAATACATTATCTTTTAGCATAAAAAGACTACTAAAGATCAAACTTAACAGTAATATTTCAGTTAAACAGAAAACATAGTTTAAGAGCTACTAGAAGTGATGGATGAATACTCACAGATACTGAAGAACTTCATTCCAATAGATTAGCCTTGGAATCTCACCAGTGAGTTGATTCTGAGCAAGGTCACTGTAGTAAATACAAACATAAAATTGAAAAAGCAAGAACAGAATTTACTAAGACTATCCAATTGAGATAAAATCAACAACTATAAGCAAGATATTTTCAAAGTTATTTGACCCTACAACAAAAGATGTCTGCCAATCATGGCAATGAATTATATCCGGTTTCTTGCCAGCTTGAAGAAGCAACTCAAGTGGTGCACGACTGAAAAATGAGAAGCGTTTGAAATCGTCATGCTCCCCATAAAACTTTCCCCTCCAAAAGAATTTATCTGGATGGTGAGGCTCAATGAAGTAAACAGGAAGGCCTGCATCATAAAAATACCATTCCAAAATGAGCTATTTCAACCATGTATAGTCTAGTGTATGTGTGTTTGTATTGTGTGCTCAATACCTTCAACCGTTCCAACCCAGACTTTATTTTTGAATAGCTTTCCATCAAAGTAAGACTCTAACGTGACATCTAAAGCCTGCATGAACAGTTAATCTATGTAAGAAAACATATTGGTCCAAGAACTTCTTTAGAATCTACCATTGACATACCCTCAGGTCAACAATGCCGTCATATTGCATGCAGTCATATTTAGGAATAACTATCTCAACAAGGTGTCCCTTCTTCTGCAGTGCTTTGCCAAGTCCAGACACAACATCTCCCAAACCGCCAACTTATGAAATAAAAAAAAATGATTAATAAGGATTTCACTTTCCATTACCTGAGCCTAATAGCAATGTTAAGAGCTCATGGAATAAAGGAGCAAGCTACTTGAATTAATCAGATAAGGAAACACAAAGGTCACAGCGACTAAAGCATCAATACATAAAAATTCAAATCTCAGTTATAATCCATCTAAAACAAGGGTAATGGAAGAAAAGACTAACTCCTGCTGACTCACAATAAATCCTCCTTTTTTTTATTCAGAACCAACAAATATATTAGAGAAGAGCATACAGCAGAATAGGTAGTGGGAAAAAAAGCATGTAAATGCTCCTTATATGAGAGGGAGCCTCATCTAGAGACAACTGAATAAAGGAATACTCTAGTTTGTGGAATCTCATTAAATATTTGAATAAAATTTTAATTAGTTAAGGATATAGAGCTTCATATACAGGAAAATGAAACAAAAAGGAAATGTAATAAAGATGAGATTACACATGAATGATGATGAGCTTTGAGACCAAAGTTAAAAAGCATGCTTACCTTTGTGACTGGTGCCATCTCTGCCGCAATATGAACAATATGCAATCATGCACTGTATATTGACAAGAAGCAGTAAACTAATGAATACATATTGATATGGATATTTATAGATCCATGAGTAGACAGCCTTAATTCTCATTACGTAAAGAGAAGAAATTTAATACCATTTCTGTGATGATATCAGCTCGAGAAGTGTAGCCACAACTTCAGACTCTTTCTTATCTTTACAAGCCAAGTATGCGTCACAAATACAACATTCTCTCTTCCATACCATATTTCTCAACAAATCTGCATCTTTGGAGGATATTTTCTTCTCAAGAACCCAACCATCTATGATGAGCAACAACTGACCCCAAAATTCCCAGGGCATATCATCCACGGGTTCATTCAAGGCCTTTCTTTTGTTTTCTTCTTTTACTTCTGCCTGCTGTCGCTTTTGTTGAGAACTACATGATATCCATTGTCATTTCATTCGAATGCATAAAAGAACAGAACTAAAGTAGGACCCAACAATCGAAAGCAACCTTAGGTTTAAAATCAAATAAAATACTAAGCTCTAATTCAATTAAAGATGCCACAGATGAAGTACAGGAAACTCTCATTAGGAGGCTAAAAAAAACAAATGTCAATGTGTGCTTCCTAAAGAAGAAATGACAACCATGCAAATCTGAACAGGAAAAATCTGAAGGCCATCATTACCATGTTCCCATATTGATCTTGAGCTATCTTTCCTATATGACCCTTCATGCCTTTGACAATTTTCTTCCTTGCTTGAAACCAACAAAAAAATTCAGAAATAACCATCTCGAATAAATCTAAAATTGCAAAGGATCCCCCTTAAGTCATTTGCAACAAACCTTAGCGCCTCCGTTTTTTATACAGAGAATACCAAGCTTTTAACCATCTCTGGTATGGATCATTCGAACAAGCAGCGGGCCTGACAGCTGCTCAATCACATCTGTGGCAGAGGACTTTCAACTTACTCGGTTTAGAAGTTTGAACTAAATAGAAATGCATATGAAAAAAAGAGAAAAAAAAAATTTATATATATATTATGCTTACCTTGTCAGCAATTGTCAGGTACTCCAATAACGCAGTGTGTATGATAGAATGGTCCACTATTCCTTTTTCTAAAATTGGTTGAATTACTGAATACATGTGCCTAAGAACTGAAGCTTTACTTAGACCCAATTTAGAAATTACATCTACCAACCTGAAAAAACAAGACAAATAAAATCCAAACAAGTGAACTATAAAAAACCAGAAGCTACCAGTAGCAGAGCAAGAATTTTGGGTTAGAAAATAGTTCAACTCTGATCAATGAGTAATCATTCTTTAAATGTTATTTAGGTGCAAAAGCTTAATGATGACGTATCAAGTTGAGAAATGTTTATATTATTTACATTCTATGTTAGGAAAGGTCAATGTGGGGTATGATTATTTGTTGTTCTTTTTTTTATATAAAGTAATATATCCACTGACTTAAGGATAAAAGAATCGGTGTTCCAGATCCGAGGTTTAGATTTTTTTTCTAAGGTCTAGATGATAGCATGACACATACTGAGCAATCTATAGAGTGATAGCTGAGCAATGGCCATGCATACTACGATGCAATTCAGAGAAATTGATGACACTCTATTTGATAATATATCAGTTATTATCACTTATACACAAGAAGAAACAAGCATTCAAAAAGATCAGCTTATATTAGCGGAGAATATATCACAACTTTGTGGTATTGGGGTTCCTTTTTGTTTTCGACTGAACCATCATGTGCAAGGAGGACTGGACCAAGCAGTGACCGAGTCTTAGCTTTGCCTAAATCTTGGCAGTGTTCTTAGAAAAATGCCTAAGCTGATTGCACAGATGTAAAAAGGAGATATGGATATGCTTAATGCTTGAAGCAAACCTTTTTTCTTTAAATGAAGCCAAATCCTTGAACAGCTGAAACTCTGTTGAATACAACTCGAACAATAGATTTTTTCTCTGAGATGCATTTCCCAATTGGTAGGCATGTTCAACAACTGCCAAATAAGAACCATTAGGCAATATTAAAAACATCAGGTCTGCAGAGTTCAACCAAATATGCACGAATATGTAATAAAGAAATATAGAATGTTTTCACAAGAAAACATCTTTCTATAAGAAACTTTGTGCCCCTTTTCCCCCTACTTCTTAGTCTGGGAGCAACTAAAGTCCATTTTCAAAAGCAACCAATGTTAAAGACATCAGTAAAGTCTGATATCACTCAACTAAGTCAAACAAGTCCAAGCAAAATAATGATCCACCATACCCAAGATTACTCAAACTTTGACTTTAACAATCCTTGGATTTATTTAACAAATAAAGCAACAAACTTCACAAAGAATAAAAATACAAGAAAACTTCTATTGCTGTAAACTGAATCGGTTATAACATACCAACAGATCCAACCATATGACGGAGAAGAGAGGCAGCATGCCCATGGAGGGCAGAGATGAAACCTTCCAACTGTTTTTAGAGGCTGCAGCATCATGAAGAAAAAAAAATCAGAAAGAAGAAAATCAGATTTTCAATGCCCTAAATCTCCAATCAACATTGTCGTAACTTTCAATTTTCCACTTTCTCGGCAGAAACATACCATTGTCTAACATCTTTTTCACTAGATTAACTGAATATGCGTTACGTGCAAGCGTAAGAAGATCTGGCTGGAGCTCCTTAAATATGGCATCTCGTTCAGGTTGGGTACAGTACTTGACACAAGTCTAATATGAAACAAGCAAAGCCCTACTACAGTTAATAGTAAATCAAATGAAAATGGAAGAGAAGTCAGCAAGAGAATAATATTTACCTGCAAAACCCGAGAAGATACATGGGACATGGCAATTTCAGGTATCTTCCCCTTCATCTTCTGTACAGCTTCACTCACCATTCTTAAAATATTAAAATGAACAAAGTTAGCCATATTACTAAAATATTTCTACAAAAAAACCCCATTATTAAAAATGAACTTCTTACTTCGATCTGTCTTCTTTAGCAATATTGCGCCGCCTCATTTTCTCCCATAGGGCTGCAAGCTCCTATACAAACCAAATATGAAATGTAACAAAGAATTTTATTTTTTAAAAATAATCCTTTGACCAATCAAAAAAATTCATAACCCCTAAAAGAACTTGGTGCTTACATGTTGAAGATCATAGTTTTTCTTCCTCTTCTTCTTCTTTGCCTCTATTTCTGCCTACAATAAGTTAAAACCAAAAAGATGATGCATCTTTGACTTGATGTAGCACTGACATTACACGAATCTACATTACCAAGAAATATCATAATCTCCTATAGGATATTTTTATGAAGACTAGGACGCTAATCCACGAAAAAACTGAAATAAAATACCACATGAACTCCCATGAACAGAGAGATATTTCCCTTCATAGATAATATTTATGCTTTCCAGCTTGTGTAGGAGTTAAAGATATAATTGCGAAAGAAACCACTGACAATCTGGTAAATGAGAAGTACGGGCTATTTTCAGACTGAAGACCATCAATGAAAACACACCAACACTAATTCAAAAAATGATAATTATTATAAAATATGGATGTTGGCGATAAAAATGAAACAAACTTCCATTTCCAAAATATTTAATGATAACAGCAACAATCTGAAAAGTGACCGACCTTGCTATGAAGACGAGCTTCTCGCTTAGATTTCGGCTCATTCGCCTTCTCTGATTGATCTTTATGCTTGGAGGGGGACTTATTAAAGGTTTTCATGAATCCCTTCTTTGGAAAATTTGTGGATTTCGATTGAACAGACTTTGGCTTCTTGAAAACCAAATTTACAGAACAGCATAATAGGGGCGATGAGCTAAATCAAAACCAAATTCTAATATTCCAAAAAAAGAAAAAATGAAGTATAATAACAATACTTAGGACCCAGACCTCACTTCCTTTGTGTTTATGTACTGAGCACGTATGGTTTCTGATTTTCGTCTTCTATGTTTTAATGGTATTCCTGGACAGACCAAGTACGAGTATTACTCCAAACAGTCTTGAACTACTCAAGTTATAATATACGTGTACAATGAAAAAAAAATAAGAAGAAGAAGAAAAAAATAAGAAGAAGAAGAAGAAATAAAGAAATCATGTCAATTCATATATCATCAAGAAGGTCAAGAAGACATTTTAATTATTCGAAGATCCATGCCAGCAAGAAAACTCATAGAAGTTTGATGAATTAAATATCTGAGTTTGATGAGAATTCTTATTGCCTGAAGTTTGATATGGAGTTGTGAACCGACTCCCTCTAGTTGTTGGAACTTGATCCTTGCAGATAATTGTTTTTGCATCGTTAAGGGAGCATGCTGGACAAAAGTCGGAGAAGATAATATCAAACATACAGAATATTGCCATTACTCTAATCTTGGTAGAGATATTTAAACAACATACCATCATCCTCACTCTCAGTTTCTGTGTCGGTTTCATCTTCACTGAATTCGTTCACCTTGGGCTTAATGTTTAGCCATTTCTTCATTACTATTGAAGGCCAAAAAGCCTGCATAAAGAAGTCAACTCTGAGAAATATTTATTCCTCAATCGAACCCCCATTAAATCAAACCTTTTGCAGGGAAAACAAAGAGTTAAGTTAAGATTTTTAGTTAATCAAACATATTGCAAAGTACCCAAAAAAATCAGTGGAGTTGAAGAAGCAAACTTTAACAAAGTAAAAAACATAAATCATAAATATAGGGATAAATCAAAAAAAATTCCCAAACAATAAATGAAGGAGTGGGTTGATGGATTGACTTTAAAATATGGCATATTTGTCTAATGCATGCATTTGCTTAAAGCCTTAAACTGATGAGTGATTCTAATTGTTAAGTAGAAACAAACCATGTGCGCGCAGTTGCTGCCGAGAATACTTACATGCAAAAACTTCTCCATTGTCCTATCCACTGGTAAAAGGGCAAGGTATTCAATTGCACATACAAAAACTTCTCCATACTCCCTTCTTCCTAAGGTTTCACATTGGTTCAACATGAGGCATATAAAAAAGGAGATGTCAAACACAGTTTAAAGCATAGAAACGTAAGCTCAAAATAAGGCATAAGAAAAGTGAGATGTCAAACACATTTTAAAGCATATAAACAATTGCAATTATGGTACAGTAGAAACTCAAATAATTAAATCTAGTACCCAAACATGGCGCGCAGAAGTGCTAGAGTACAATTGCACTAGCAGATTGATGCTTGGTAGTCATTGTTATCTAAATATATCAAGTATATAAGCACTAAACAAGAAGGTTATGACACTAAAAAGTGAATACGTGACATAAGTGGTAGAGAAATACTGAAAGCATGTCAGGTGTTGAAGCACACTTTGGATGATGATTCACATGGAAAGTTTTGTATGTGCAGAGAAAACCTAACCTGAAATACAAAACACAGATCATTCCTTATCAATTTTAACATCTAAATAACTTATAGACAATAGTGAAGTTTCTTCACTGATGACAAAACCAAACAATAACAATCCGATTTTTATCAAGCAAAAAACCCAATTTAAACTTTCTCCCTAATCTATTGAGATTCAAAGTAAAACCTTCAATGGGGGTGTAGATCTGATGAAATCCTCCATAGTCTTGGGATGTCGACAGTCTTCAACAGGAAAAACAAAGAAGTTCATCTAACATTTAACATAAAAATCAAAAATTTATTCAATGGGTTGTTGGGAAATCATATCAGGCTTGCAAAACCAGGCTTCATCATCAACAATCTTCTTCGGGAGCGGAGAAATTGATCCATTCGGGGGAAATTGATCCATTCGGAGAAATCTTATTCTTCTCCTCTTCAGAAATCGAGCTGGAGAAAAGAAGAAAGTGAGTTCTAGGGTTTGCTTTGCTGAAAGAATAAAAAAAAATAAGAAGAAGAGATCAACAAAGAGATCTAAAGAATAAGGAGATCTAAAGAAGAAGAAGGAGATCTTACCTTCTCAAACTTTCTTCTTTTTCTTTTTCTTCTTCTTCTTCTTCTTCTTCTTCTTCTTCTTCTTCTTCTTCTTCTTCTTCTTCTAGCGTCCTCTCCTTCTTTCGTCCTTCTTCTTCCCTGCTTCTTCTTCTATCGTCCTCTCCTTCTTTCGTCCTTCTTCTTCCCTAGTGAGAATCTGTTTTTCATCAATTTTTTCGCCAAAACACGAAATTGCTCCCTCCAAAGCGCAAAACTATTTTGGCCAAAGCGCGAAAGTGAAAAAAAATTTAGCTACGGTTTTAAACTGTTGGCAGTTTTAGCCACGGTTATAAACCGTTGGCAGTTATAGCCACGGTTTAAAACCGTGGCAACCCTTTTGGTGTAGTGTTTTTTGGCCACGGTTTTATTTTTTTGCCACGGTTTTACACCGTTGGCCATTATAGCCACGGTTTTTAGCCGTGGCAAATAAACCAACGGCTTAGAGTCGTGGCCACGTCCCCGTAGCTAAACAAGCCTTTTGGTGTAGTGATACTTCATATTCTTCCCCTTTTCTTTTTTCTTTGTTTTGTAAAACCTAAAAATTTTGATGGGTATTTGGTCGATTGGTTTTGGTTATTTGCAACCAGAGAAAGAAAAAAAAATGCCCAGACCCGCCCAGAACCCGCCTAGGCGCCCTGACCGATTTTTCTCTCCGCCCAGCAACTAGTCTAGGCGTCTCTCTACCTACTAGCGCCTAGGCGGCCGCCGAGGCCGCTTTTTAGAACACTGATTCAACCACGTAAGGACAATGTCGACAACTTACTAAAAAAAAGAAATGATATCTCAAGGCATCAAACTGAATTGACTCAAACAACGTTGTTGCATACTTGTATTGATTTGGGCCGTGATTGGGTTTGGATGAGTCGTCAAATTTGCAATAGTTTAATACTTGAAATTTCCTTGGAATTTTAGACTTGGTGATTTCCTCATAGAGTAGAGTTGCATCCACCCACGAGACTAGTTTTTTCCTTCTTGTTATTGGAATCCTTTTATTTTTCTCATCAACTCTAGTACTTTCTCAGTATTCACAGATTTGATATCATGAACCCTCTGATTTTCCCATCTAAATGTATTTGTGAATTATGTCAATATAGTTTAATTATAAACCATTGATTGAGTGTCGGGATTCTAGGTCTTATGCTTTGTAAATATCTTTAAAGATTATCAAACTCATGAGGAAAAATGTCAAGGACTAGAAGATCAAAGTCAACTTATGAAGAAGAAGTCAAAGCTATGAAGATCAAGTCAAAACCAACAAAAAAAGCCAAGTCAAGTGTACCAAGTCAAAGGAGACTTTCGGTCAAAGAAAAATTCTGTAAAATTAGTTGAGACGTGAAATTCAATTTCAAATTTTGAATTTGGGGATGAAGACAAGGATACATGCACATGTGCTAAATGGACAAGTGCATGTGAAAAAATACAAAGCTATGTGACAAGTATTTTGCCTGTGTGATTAAGGAATCCCTTTATTTTGAAATAAGAGATTTGGGCATACTATAGTCGACTACACTCCTCAGGATACGCATGTTGAGCAAAAGTTGCTATTAGTAAGAAAAAAAAAAGTCATTTTGATTGTAGTCGTTGGAGCCTGCTAACTACAACTCATTTCCAACAGATATTTGTATAATAGACCTTAAAACCTCACCTTCTTGTGTTGTTGAAGGGTAGATAAACCTCACATCCCTTATCCATTCAACAACCATATCCTTCAAGAGAGATCCTTTGGTGTTTAGGAAGAAACTCCTCCTCTTTTCATGGTTCTTATGGTTATCTAATAAGAAGAATGAAATTAGGAAGAAAAGTTGAAAGGAGTTTTGTACTGGTATATGTCTCATTTGGAGAGTTGTTAAGCCTCCAACCACTTTATCTTTGACTGAATAAGGGAGTTTAGTGAAGCTTTCATTTTCGATTGAATAAGGGAGTGATGAAAAAAGCTTATAACCCCTCAATTCGACAAAATGAGTGTCATTGGAAGAGAAAAAACACTTGAGCATTAGCTTGCCTAAACCCGAGTTTGGACGTGTGTGGGTTACAACCCTTGTGAAGTGTTTGTTTGTCGAAGTACCACCACAGAGATCCCAAGTAGGTGATAAGACACTGTTGTTTTGCATCCCATGTTAGCGGTATCCTAGGGAAGTCAGTAAGACTCATGGAGTATGATCATATGGCATATTTGTTGTATCCCGAGAATCTCGAGCACACGTCCTTAAGGCTTGGTTATGTTGCATCCAACTAATAATAACCAAGGTTATTTGTAAGACTCATGGAACGAAACATTTGGTTCACGTCGATAAGTATCATGGGAGTGCAGTGTAGACCTTGCGAGGTTGTCGAACGTTGATTGAGAAAATGGATTTCTCATTTGAACAAGTGATAAAAACTTGTGGCTTGCGAGCCATTTTCACTGAGGAAGTAATTGAAAGTGTAAGTTATGCTATATTACTCACAAAGGGTGCACTGGCACTAGGCTAATTGATGCAATATTTTACTAGCTCACAACTTAATACCCTGTGATTAGTCGATTCCTGTTCTTTTTCCTCGCTGCTTACCTAGACCTACACAGGTAGCAAATGTGGCCCAAGGACCACCGTGTGGTGGCCGATGGCACTTGATGCTTAAGTTAGATAAGGCTTATGAGAGGCTTAAAATTGTAAACTAGGTTGTATTGCGTACCTCTAATTCATCGACCATATCTCTCTTTTATAGTGAACGATTCTTTGTTCGGCTAGGTCTTTGGTGGTGCAGTTTAGGGAAAGTGATCTTGCTGTGGAGATCCTTTCCTAATTGGGAGCTGTCCATGTGGGATAGTTTCCCTACATGACTCGTGCTCCTAGATCTGAGGGAGAGGTTTCCCTTTATGAGTGTTGTCCATGCAAGGGAGTTTTATTGCCCGAATTATACTCTAATATATGTTCCTAGTCGGATCCAATGTGTTGTTGGTCTGCCTGTCTTGGGTAGATCTCTCAGATACTTGCCTTAGAGGTCTTACGAGTATTGGGCCTAACCGTGTGACGTGTGGGCTTACTGGCTCGTTGCAACTCGGACCCGACTGTTTGGATTCTGCCAATGATGGGCTTACTGCTGTTTGGGCCTCGCTGGATTGAGCGTGCAATCAGGCCTGCTTCATTGTGTAGACGAGATTATCATGACACATTTACGATGTTGATCAGATGGCGATTTGATGTATCACCTGCTACTCCCCCCGAGTTAGTGGGCCATCATATCGGTCCACAAGGTCATTTCATGAAGCAACTGTGCAGTCATGATGATTGAGTCTGAGTAATTTCCTCGAGTGGCGAATTGCATTAATTAGGCTTGCACTAGCTTGAAAGCGGGAAAGGCGGGAGTTCAGCTTCCTATATAGATCTCCTGCTTGTGGAGCATAGCTCCTTTAGTGTTTTGATCTCAGAGATTTTGTTTTGTTGTATTGTTTGTTGCGCTTTTGACTTTGCTCAATCTTCGTATTCGAAAGCTTGTACCTTCTCTCATGACGGGCCGGGTCTGATGAATTGTTGGCCAAGAGCCATAAGTTTTTTGTGGAGAGGTTGCTCTCTAAATCTGATCTAGAAGTCCTCCGTAAGACATACAAAATTCCTTATGATCTGGTGCTATGCGCACTAGGCCTTGAGATTGTTGTTTCTTAGGGGCGTGATGCTCAAGTCATGGTCCATGTCTCTCTTCTCGACTTGTAAACAGAATATCTGCAAATAGTGGGAGTGAAGGATGTTACCAAACTGAGCATCAAGCAAGCGGAGTTTATGAATAAGATGTTGCAGGCAGGCATGAAAGCTTTGAATGGTTGTCCTTTTTCAATAAAAGACTTCGAGCTCCACTTCTCTCTTGACCATGAACCTATTGAAGAGTCGTCTGATTGTCGGCGTCATGGTGAAGGTTCTCCTTCTTGTCGCCCGTATTGTGCTCCATCTTGTTCTCATTTTAGGTTCAATTGACGACGGGTCCAAGAAATAACTCGCTTCCCTCTTCTCCATCAACTGAAGCTAGACCGACACGTAAAAGAGAGCCGGTTGTTGCGGGAAAATGGAAAGTTGTGGATGAGGGCCCTGATGTAGTGAAGACTACTAAGGGCGGTGCTGGAGTTACTCCGGCTCCGAATGATCTTCATCCGGATGCTTGGTTAAGTCTGTTTGCTCCAAATGTAATAGGATGAGCAACCTAGCATGGCATCAGGAAGTTGACATCTCTTACGCTGCCTAAAAGCATATTAGCAGGTGGAATGACTGGCTAGCAAACTGTGCTCCGGAGCCAGTAGGAGATACGCTAGGGTAGCGTTTAGATAAAGGGACGAAACACCTTGTGCTAGGGATGTTATATCTAAACCAAGTGGTCGCATCTGGAATTGAAGTCGAGGCTACTCGTGATAGTGTATACCATGGAGCGAGTCTTCGCAAACTTGTAGAAGTCATACTTCGATGTTCTTCACGTGATTGAGTCATTGAGGAAGCAACTTGAAGCTATCTTAGATACTCGAACGAAGTTCGGGTCTATTGGGTCGGAGGCTCAAAAGACTCGCTTGGAGGTGCTTGAGTCCGACTTGGATAGGGTAGTGTTCGAAAGGGATCGGTTCGAGAAAGAAATGAACCTTGTCCATCGGGACTTGTAGCTTGCCCGTGATTCCGTGGATGGAGTGCAGGCTGAACTGCAGGCTCTGAATGTTGAGAGGGTTAAGAAGTCTGAATGGACTGTCCAATGTCAGCAGTTGGAGGCTAATGCAAAGAATGCGCGGACCGCTGAAGAGCAGTTCCAACTGGCGCAGAGTGAGCTTAATATCACCAATGATAAGTTTGATGCTAAGAAGTCCCAAACTGAAATCTTGTCGGGCGAGTTGGAGCAACTGAAATAGGAGCTTGCTGAGTCAAGAGAGCGCGAAGATAAGCTTTTTAATGCCTAGGGCACATTTGAATTCATCAGAGTTGTGCATGGAAGGCTGGAGCTGTTGCATCTGATGAAGAAGGAACACCTCGACTGGGATCTCTCCTATTATAAAGATATTGCATATGCAGAGTTTGGAGCGACCTCCGATTCACCTAAAGAAGAATTGCGACCCTGATAAGGGGGGTCGAAAGGCAGCACCTACAGATGTGTCTCTCGCTTCTTCCCCTGCTAGGTCTAGTTCTGTTGTATCTGACTCTCCTCCTAATGAGGGGTGAATCATGTACTCAAGTTTGCAAATGAATAGTACTTTGCACTTTTTGTCTTCTTTTGTTTTTTTTTGCTAGCTTTTACCTGCTTTGTCTTATTAATTGTTAGACGAGAAGCTTTGTTAGGCTAAGAAGCTTTATGATTGATTTGTTGTTGAGAGCTCTGACTTCGTGTGATGCAATAGTTTGTGCACTTTTGGTCAGGCTCCTTTTTTAGAGACGGGGGAGTGTAATACACCCTCTGTCTAGCGACTTGGTTATCTGTTGGACCAATAGTTGTTGTTGCTGTTGTAAGCATATTAGTCAGATTGTGGTCCCAACACTTGCACCCTTGTAGATGATTGGACAGTACGAGTCGTCTAGGATGAGTTTTAAGGACCCTGACCGGACTTTTGACTCGTCTTTGTTTGCTATTCGTAAAATAAGCTTAATTGAACCAGGGATTATTATAGCCAGTTATGACTAACTAAACCGGGGTCAGGTTTCGGCGATCATGGTGGTCCCTGGCAAACTGTCTTCACCAGGCTACATGAGCACTGACTAAGCTCGCACTTTCCAACCCATCTTGATCCGTTTGTGGCGGACTAGGAATTGGAGCTAGCCAGCAGTTATCATCGTCAGTCATTCTGACAAAACTTTTGGTGGGCCAATTATCCTTGGCAAGTCGTCTTTACCAGGCTACATGAGCACTAACTAAGCTCCCACTTTCTAGGCCATCAGAATCTGCGCGCAGCGAACAAGGCTTCAAGCAGACCAAAATCATCGTCAACAGCGGCCACTGACTAAGCTTTGGCTGGGGTTCGGCGATCACTGTCTGCGTATGAGTAGTGATCCCTAGCAAGCCATTTTAATCAGGCGTCAAGAGTGTTGACTAGACTTTCACTTTTTAGGCCGTCGGAATCCGTTATTTGTGGACTAGGCTTCGAGCAGACCAGAAGTTGTCGTCATTGACTAAGCTTTGGTCGGGTTTGATCTCTATTTCCCATGTTTGGACAATGATCCCTAGCTAGCCGTCTCGATCAGGCATCAGAACGCTAACTAAGCTGCCACTCTCTAAACCGTTGACACCCGCTTAATTTAATTGAATGGGCATTGGAGCGTACCAGAAGCTATTGTCATAGGTCGGAACCAACTAAGCTTTGGTTAGAATAAGATTTTGGGTGTGTAAGTCTGACTTGGGTGTCATGACTTACTTAGCTCTCATATAAAATCCTGGGCGTGTAAGTATGACTTGGGTGTCTTGACTTACATAGTTCGCGTATAAAATCCTGGGCGTGTAAGTCTGACTTGGGTGTCCTGACTTACTTAGCTCACCTGACAGTTTGATTCCAGAGTCGGATCGATTGATTGGACTAATAATAAATTGATCGACTTCGGTGAATTCATGGCTTGTAAGTCTAACTTGGTTGCCTTGACTTACTTAGCTCGCCTAGCGATCTGATTCCAGAGTTGGATTGATTGATCAGACTAATAGTTGATTGACCTGCTTCGATGAACAACAACAGAATAATAATGGAGTTTGTGCCTTTAATGAAAACACTCCGTAGGCGCGCTCCTTATTCTTAGGGTGCTTAGGGCCTTTGTTGTTTGTTTCTTTTGTGTGCTGGTCCGTATCTAGCAGGTCATAAACTTGGGCCCAATTAGAAAAATCTTTATGCATCAGGGTGCCTGGGATACGACTCATTCTGCGAGACAGTTCAGTATCGATTACTCTCTCCAGTTAATGGGGCTATTTGCAGGGTCATTAATTAAAAAGATGTGGACTTGTGCAGTTGCCATCAAAACCGTCATTTTTCCGATTTCCCATATGACATTTAATGCTGAAATAACTGCTTGTTGATGCCTCTTCGTAAACCATTTTGCCTATATATGGGCTGGTCATTCTGCATTCAAGCACTGCAATGAAAATAGTAGCGCATGTTAATCAAATGCATCTTACCAGAGAGTTTGCTTTGGGTTTTCCAAAGGTTGAAGGAAGATCTCCTCCATTGGAGTCTTCGAATGTTCTGACATTTGCGCCGATAAGTCTCGCTATTATGTGGTGCCGTCTTATCTGGGTGGGCATCGGATTGATCTCATTAGATCTTATAATGTCTTATTACATTGCAAAGAAGAGTTACAAACTTTCTCTTGGGGGTCAGGTCTGTCTTCCATCCTCCGGTGCTCAAGCACTATCCCATCTGTGTATTGTTGTCGAGGGTTGGTCTTCGCAGCTAGTTTATGGTTGATGGGAGCGTTGGAGGTCGTGACTCTCATTCTTGGGGTGGCACCTCTGCCGCACCTCAAGCATTACTCGTCTGATAGTCGTTCTCGCTTGACAACATTGTGAAACCTTGATCATCTGCTTGTCCGAGAATGTATTCGCCAGCTTTCTGTGGCTTTCTTTTTTTCCTATTCATGAGGCAAATTGAATCGAGGTTCCACTTTCAAATCATCTTTGTGGGGTGATTCGACGGAACAATGAATTGAGTGTGTTCTTTCGCCTTTTGCTCCAGACGTTTTACTCTCACCACCTTATATTTTGGAGGCTGATTAGCATACCAGAGTGTCTACCCTTGTTTCAGCGAATATATGCTTGCATCGGACTTAGATACTTGTAGTGTATAAACTGATGTACTAGTTGGTCGGCAAGCTTTGTAATAACTCTCATTACAATCAATAAAATTTGTTTTATTTTAGGAATGTGTCCTATTTGAACAACTCTTCTATACTAAAATGACAAACAGAAAACAAGAAACGAAATCAAAGCAACAAATATTTTAACTTCAAACGGAGACTGAGCTAATCCGGCCCTGAAAAAGGCGCAAATGGTCTGGGATTGCGTGGTCTCTCTAGCGAATATTTTAAAAAAAGCTAACAAAGTTACTAAATAGCAGACTTTGCGCTGGCTGGCAGTTCCTTGCTGATTAACAGCTCTTGACTTTGGTGCCCGTTTGCTGAGGTATTGTTACTTAGCTCTTTATTAGTCTGGATTGCCTCGTTAGCTTTGACTTCTGGATCACCGCATAGTTGCGCCTTGGTTATCTGGGCTCCTCCGCCTACATAGAGTGATTATCTTCTTTTTTCTAGGCCTGATGCTTGACATGTTGGTTCAGTGAACCCGAGTTGTAACTGGCAACAGTTCAGCTGCTTTAGGGCTGCATAATGGCAGTCTTTTGCTGCTACCTGATCTCGTTGGATAGTCCCATGGGCATGGTTGGTTGTACATTTTATGCATTGGTGCAGGGTGGATACCACTGTTTCCATATGATGAAGCCAAGACCTTCCCAGAATGATGTTGCAGGCAGTGTTCTAAAAAGCGCTAAGCGGTGGGCGGGCGGCGAGCAAGTGCCTAGAGCTCAGGGGCCTAGGCGGTCTTAGGTTTTGTATTATAACTTTAATAAATTAGAAAAGTTAAGCATAATACCTTATCAATTACATCCAATTTAATGCCAAGATACATATGCAAAATTTAAAAACATGAAAAATTAACAATCATGAACAAAATTTATTAAAACTCAAATGACTGAAGTTGGTCATGATGGGTACTTGATACAAAGTTGAATTTGTGGACAAATATCAAAACCTACTCTTTTATTTTTCTTCTAATTGCATGAATGACCTCAGTCATGTTTGACAAAATCTACATTACTAAAATTGGTACCTATAGATCCTTTGAGAATTACATTAAGTAATCATCCTTTGATAAATTCAGACATATACTGAACAAAAAACAATTAAATTGTTTATTTTCAAAAAAGAGGAAAGAAAAATAAAATAAGAAAACAATCAGCCTTATTAAAAAAAAAACTTGCCTAGACCGCCTAGACCCCACCTAGACCGCCCAAAACCCCGCCCAGACTCGCCTAGACCCCACCTAGACCGCCCAGAACCCACCCAACCAGTAATCTAGGCATTTCTCTAACGCCTAGCACCTAGGCGCCGCCTAGGTCAATTTTTAGAACACTGGTGGCAGGTGGACGGGGCGTCAATTACCATGAACTCTTGGACTAAGTACTTTCGTAGCTGTGGCTCTCTTACTATCACCATTAGATTGATCTTCTCGATGGGAAGCATTTTTCTTCACTGAATCCGACCATAGAGTGGTTGGCAGGCATTAGATCTTTTTCTTGTAGCTGCATGTTGTGAAATGAACTGAGGTATTTGACATATTTAGTGAACTTCCAGTGTCCGCCAAAACTCTCTTTACCTCCCATTTAGCGATAAGGAAGGATATGACCGGGGCGTTATTGTGAGGATAATTTACTCCATCGAGATCCCTCTCCGTAAATGTCAGTGATGCGATCGGGCTATGAACTCATACATGCTGCACCTGTCAGTCCTCATATAGAAATGGTGTCTGCATCTCGGTCACTGCCCTCTTACAAGACCTATTTGATTGCTCTCATTCGGGACCGAACCCGTGGAGGAAGTAAATGATGCTTGGAGTTTCCTTTTCGATCTCTTTGACAACATCCACTTATTCCTTTGCTAGGCTCTGCCTTCTGTCCGAGACTAGGAACTCCTTGAGCTTGTCTTTCCTGATCCAGTATTCGACTTCTCTTCTGAGGTTTTTGCAATCCTCATTATCATGTCCACCTCCCTTGTGATAGGCACAATATTTTCTGTTGTTCGCCAAGCAGGGTCTGCTCACTGCTTAGGTGGCCAATTCAGCTCTTTCCATCCTGGATGGAATCTAGGATGTCGGACAGACTAGTATTGAGAGGGGTGATAAACCTAGACTCAGCGTAATTCGAGGCCTTGTCCGGCCTGGACGGCCGGAGTCAGTCTTGCCGCCTATGTGCTTTTTCTTGTTACTGTCATCGTCCTCTTTCTTCTTCCCCTCTTTCCTGTCTTTTGGAACCAAAGATTTCTACTCTAACTCTTGGCGGCCACATTTCATCCAGAGTGATGTGTCTTTGAGCATCTTTGAGCAAGTCTGTCATATTGATTGAGGGTACAGGGTGAGAAAGTCACAGAGGTTGCCTCTTCTTAGACCCGAAGTGAAAGCTGTGACGGCGATGTCATCACTACAGCCGTTAGTGAGGGTCAACTCATCATTAAAACAAGTGATGTATTCCCTCAATGTCTCATTCTGTTTTTGCTTTAAGGTCAGTAGATAATGCAGACCCCTCCTAATCCATTGACTTCCTACGAAGCATGTAAGGAACGCCAATGCCAACATCCGAAATGAATCGTTGGATTTCAGAGGATAGCTATAGAACCATGTAAGTGATGACGTCTTCAGGCTTGCAGGGAATGATCGACACATAATTGCATCGGACCCTTCCTTGAGCATCATAACGCGTTGGAAGTGGCGCAGGTAATCGGACGGGTCTCATGTCCCGTCGTAAAACTCAAACTTTGGTGGGGTGTATTTCTTGGGCAGCGGTTCATCCATGATTGGTCCATGAACGGAGGGATAGTGAGACTGAACAACATGTCAGGGTTTGTGGCCCCGTTGCGGAGGGGGTTGTGCGAGACGTGCCTGTCGGCTCTGGGCGTTGGGTCTCTCTATTGGTCGTGTCTTCGTTTCTTGTCCATTGAGAAGTTGTTGGGGCCGCGCGGCTCTCCTA